>JAMXBC010000005.1:70765523-72015523 GCA_024138005.1 Lumnitzera racemosa | reverse complement strand
GTATCGACTTGATACTTAGCACTACCTTACTGAACAAACCAGCTTATCGGATGAACCCTAAACTAGTTGTAGAGCTCTAAAGACAAGTTAATGAGCTATTGAAGAAAGGATATGTGAGAGAGAGCCTTAGTCCCCATACTGTGCTAGCATTGCTTATGCTGAAGAAGGATGGTACTTAGTAAATGCGTAATGATAGCAGAGTTGTTAACAAGATTACAATCAAGTACAAATATCCCATCCCAAGGCTAGATGACATGTTGGATGAATTGAGTGGTGCTAAAGTGTTCGGTAAGATTGATCTAAAGTTAAGATATCACCAAATTCAGATGAGGCCAAGAGATTAGTAGAAGACTGCATTCAAAATTGGACATAGACTCTACGACTAGATGGGAATGCCTTTCTACTATCAAATGCACCAAGCATTGTCGTGCGATTGATGAACCATATGCTAAGAAACCTGATCAGGAAGTGTATCATGGTGTACTTTGATGACATCCTTGTGTATAGTGTCGATCTACCAAGTCACTATAAACATCTTCATACCATACTTGATGTACTCTGAGTCGAGAGGATATTCAACAATTTAAATAAGTATTGTTTCTACTAGGAGGAAGTGATATTTCTGGGTATGTGGTTGGTGTAGGAGGCTTGTAAGTCAATGATGAGAAGATCTAAGTTATTATTGAATGGCCAACTCCAACCACCTATGCTGAAGTGAGAAGCTTCTATGGATTAGCATCCTTTTACTGAAGATTCCTCAGAAACTTCAATGCTATTGTTGTACCCTTTATTGAACTAACAAAGAAGAATATTGAATTCAAGTGGGGAAAGAGAGAGAGGAAAGAAGTTTTGGTGAAGGCAAAGATGACTTCTATACCGGTCTTAGCCTTACTTGACTTTGAAAAGATTTTTGAGCTGGAATGTGACATGTTAGGCGTTGGTATAGGTATTATCTTAATCCAAGAAGGCTGACCAATCGGTTACCATAGTGAGAAGTTAGGAAGACCTCGATTGAACTACTCGTTGTATAATAAGGAAGTCTTAGCCCTTGTCTAAGCACTCCAAGTATGGCAATACCATCTATTGCCGAGAGAGTTTGTCATTTACATAGATCATGAATCCTTAAGGCACCTCAAAAATCAAATCAAACTATTGAAGAGGCAAGCAAAATAGACTGAATTCCTAAAAGTATTCAACTTTATAATCAAATACAAACAAGGCAAGAGCAATGTAGTTGTTAATGCTCTGTCAAGAAGACATCTTCTTCTTATCAAGTTGCAAACTAGGCTATTGGGGTTTGCAAGCATTAAGGAGCAATATTAGCAAGACCCCCACTTTGGTCTTATATTTGGGCAATGTGCTGATGGAAGAACAGTGGACAAGTACCATATAGAGGACGGTTATCTGTTTCGAGATGCAAAATTGTACGTACCAACTTGTTCAATCTAAGAGCTATAGGTAAGAGAAGCCTACAGTGGAGGACTCTCTAGTCATTTTGAAGAGAGAAGAACATATGAGTTGTTAAGTAGATGGTTCTTTTTTGCTGAGGATGAGATGAGACATGCACCAAGTTATTGAGAGCTGTGCTACTTACAAGAGGGCCAAATGTTGAGCCGAATAAAAGAAAGTAATGCCTTTACCTATCCTTAGACTAAGTTGAGAATGAACTTTGTTCTCAGGTTACCAAGAACTTCCCAAGGCAAAGATTCTATGATGATGGTCATGGATAAATTTAGTAAGATGGCACACTTTGTGCCTTGCTTTAAAACTAATGATGCTTCAAGCCTTCATCTATTGCTTCTATCTTTTTGTGGGAAATTGTTCATTTACATGGTATGTTAAGAAGTGTAGTCTCAGATAAAGATCCAAAGTTTTTAAGCTATTTCTAGAGGACTCTATGGCATCGTATGGGGATTAAACTACTATTCAGCACTTCCTATCACCCCTAAACCAATGGTCAAACAACGGTAGTCAATCGTACTTTAAGATCATTGCTTTGAGCTACAATGAGGAAGAAAACGACCTATTGGGATGTCTATTTATTAGTGGTCAAACTTGCTTACAGCCACACTATATAAACACCACCAAGCAAACACCCTTTGAAGTCATTTACGACTTTAATCCAGAGCTACCCCTTGACCACACCCTTATACCCATGTCTGAACCAGAAGACCCTTACCAAAGAACCCAAGTACAGTCCTTAAAACAAACCTACGAGAAAATTACTCGACAGATTGATTAAGCTGTTAAGAGAATGAAAGAGAAGAGAAAAGGAAGGGAATCATCACAATTTCAACTCGGAGATTTGGTATCGCTGCACTTAAGCAAGGAGAAGTTCCCAAGCAAGAGAAAGAATAAGTTATTTGACCAAGTTGAAGGTCCCTTCAAAATACTTCAAAAGATCAACAACAATACCTACTAAATAGAATTGCTCAATGACTATGGAGTCTCTAACACCTTCAACGTTACCTCAACCTCTATTACCTTGATAGAGAACTAAGCGAAGACTAGCCAGATTAGATCCCATATCTAAATCAACTTAACAAGCATGATAGAAATTGGACCATTGGACCTTCAACCAAAAGCCGAACCCAAGGCTTAGAAGGACTAACAAGGTGAATTCTCATGTTTTAACCAACTTCCACTAAGGCCAAGCTAATCCTCATTATCGACCAATTCCTTATGTCAAGTTGAGTAACTACACATCTCTTAGTAGTTAAGTACCAACTCAACTTATGCTCCATCGACAACCCAATCCTTCACACACCTACTTATCCATGATCGAACCAACCTTTAACTCAAGAATATTGGTGTCGAGAAGCCAAGAGCTTCAGCATACATCAACAGCCTCTTCTTCTTAAACGAACCTAAGTCTACTTGACACCCCCATCCTAACTGTACCATTTATCTATTTTGTCTATAAGCATCTCTAATAATTTATTGCCACATCTTCAAGACCCATGTGAAGGATTTCATCACACTAATCCGCTAATGTCTTTGATTTTTCATTTTGTACCCTTCATTATTCCTTATACATTACTTCTTTTGGATGTTATCCTTTTAATCTTTTTTTTATTTTAAGCAGGTTACCCTAATTTTTTAAGTATAAATACCCACTGTACACGTAGTCGCATCATATATCATCATACTTCAAAATATTGTAATGTTGTGTAAACAACACCAAGTTGAGAGAAGATGATTGATTTTAATGTAAATGCATGAATTAGAGATGACAATAGTGATGTTGTCTACCGTGGTCAGTAACCCCAAGGCACCCTTAGTAGTTCTGATGAGCGGTTTAATGAAATAACTAACTTGATAACCAATTTAACTTAAGTTGTTCATGCATTAGCATCTCAACCTATTGAGGATATCTATAGCACCCCTTAAGCTACTCCTAAAGCTGGTATCACAACTTACAATTTTTAACTTGCCCAAAGGCAATTCCTAGCTCAATAAAACCATGGAAGAGGAGTAGGAGCACATGTACGAAGAAGGATAGACTTAGGTGAAGTTGATGAAGAAGAAGGAGGAGACAATTATGAAGTAGAAGAGAAAGTGCATGTACCTCAAGTTATCGACCATATGAAGCTTCAAATTTTGAGCTTTAGTAGTTCTAGAGACGCTAATGACTACCTTGATTAGGAAGAGAAAGCAGAATGAGTCTTTGACTAATATTAATATAAGAACTACAATAAGGTGAGAACTGCTACTATAGAGTTCTCAGGTTACGCTGCAATGTGATGGAGAAATTTTCAAACCATAAGGGGACGAGGCAGAAATAGACAGGTCAATAGTTAGCCTGAGATGAAAAGGGTCCTAAGAGCCAGATTTATACCAAATACATATTTACATGACACTTTTGCTCGACTCCAAGAGTTAAAGCAAGGCAACCATACTATTGATGAGTATAAGCAAGAATTTCAAATGCCTATGTTCTAATGTGAGGTCAGTAAACCCTTAACTTAGACAGTATCTAAATTCTTGACTATATTAAGAATAGAGATTTGAGATATAGTAAAGCTACAACATTTTGTCACTCTAGATGAAGCTACAAGAATTGCTTAATGCATAGAAAGATAGAGTAAGAATAGGCTAATCTAACATCTAATGAGTTAACCTATGTAAACCAATCAACCTACCTAAGGAGCTCAACACAGCACTAAACTGAGTATGACAAACAAATATCATGCATAAGCAAAAGAGCTAACCTAATGACAGTGAAGTACCAAAGTGGACATTTGAGAAAGGATAAGGAGCAGGGAGAAAGACTAGCTAGATTAAGTCCTTTAAGTGCTAGGGATTCAAGCACATGGCCACCTAATGCTCGAATAAACAAACCATAGTCATTAAAGGTGAGCTTTCGAAAGTTAAAGTGGATAGTACGAATGAGGAACCTAAAGAAAAAAGGATAATTGGAGAGGGATACTGAGATTAATGAGGAACTTATCGAAGAGGATATGTTTGTTGAAGATCTAGACAAACTAACTTTAGTGGTCAAACGAACAATGAGCCTTAAACCATCTGTCATGAAGGAGCAACAAGAAAACTTACTCCATATCGCATGTAAGGTAAATGAACAAGCGTGTATACTCATTGTAGATAGTGGAAGTTACACCAACGTTGTATCCACTGACCAAGTTCAAAAGCTCAAGTTGCCAACTCTTTCACACTCGAAGCTATACAAACTCCATTGGTTAAATAAAAAGGGAGCATTGCATGTTACCTAATAAATATTGCAACTAGTCTTGATTGGGAACTATTCTGATGAGATTCTTTACAATGTGTTACTTATGTGTGCATTTCACACGTTACTAGGCCGTCTATGGTTGTTTGATCGAAAAGTCATACATGGTAGGTTTAGGAACACTTACACGTTTAAGAAAGGTAGGAGGAAGATCACATTAAACCCTATGACCCCTAGTCAAGTGGGAAGATTGTAGACTAAGCCAACTCAAGGATCCAAGAAGACTTTGGCTTTTAGTTGTTCTAAGCTAAGAGAGATTGTTTGATTTAATGAACTGACTATTTTGTTAATAAGAAGATTGTTAAGCTAAAGGACTCCAGGGACTCACTCGAAAAATGTTAGCTTGAAGCCCTATCCAAGACGAAAATTCCTATCCTGACCTCCGTGTTTCCCTTTTCTATCAATCTAAATACCAAGCCTTCATGTGCACTAAACCTGCCAAACAGCTATGCTATGATAGAATATTCAAACACAATCCCATGACTATCCAAGCCGAGCTCCCAAAACGACAATAGATGCTTGACCCTAACCTTATCTAACTACTTTATGATGAGATTAACTAAGATCTAACCTGACACCAATTAGGTTGACCCCTGACTGCAAATTCTTTTTCTCTTCTACTTATAACATATTTATAATGTCTAACCATTGATATAAGAATACCTCTGCCTTTATTAAGGATGGAAAGAAGATTGTACTGCTACCCTTAACCTCATCTAAAGTAAACAAGACCCATAATCAGCTTTCCCAAGCAAGTAAGAAGAAGGCCCTAGTGATGAGCCAAAGAGAGCTCTAAGCTGCTAAGAAGGCTAAGGAGCTTATTGATTAGAAGATTACTAGAGATGAGAAATCTAAAGGATGTTCCAGATGAAATCTGAAGGCTAATTGATGAGTTTTTCGACTTGCTTCTTGAAGAACTACCTAAAAAACTACCCCTAATCCAAGGCATTGAGCATTGCATTGATCTACAACAAGGTGCTGCCTTACCAAATCAACTAGCATACAGAACTTAAGCAAGCTACCAAGCTAAAAAGATAAGTAGATGAGTCATAGAATAAGGATACGTGAGGGAGAGCATGAGCCCTTATGCCATACTGGCTTTGCTCAACCCTAAGAAGGATGGTTCATGTTACATGTACATTGATAGCTAAGCAATTAATTAAATCACTGTCAAATACAAGTACCCAATAATGAGGCTCGATGACATACTAGATGAGCTCCATGGTGCCAAAATATTTTCAAAGATTGATCTACAAAGTAACTACTGCCAAATTCGTATGAGACTAGTTGATGAGTGAAAGACTGCCTTTAAGAGTAGGCATAGTCTTTACGAATGATTAGTTATACCCTCAGGACTGACTAATGCACTAAGCACATTCATGAGGTTAATGAACCATGTAGTGCACCCTCTAATCGAGAGATTTGTGGTCATGTACTTCGATGACATATTGGTATACAGTGCTAACCTAAACAACTATGTTCAACATCTCCGAGCAATATTTGACATTTTACGATCTGAGCAGTTATGTAAGAATTTGAAGAAATGTATATTCTACCAAGATGAAATGGTTTTTCTTTGATATGTTGTGTCAGGGGAAGGAATCCGAGTAGATGAAGAGAAGATCCGAGTTGTGTTGGAATGGCCAACACCAAAAAATGCCTACTGAAGTTCAAAGTTTTCATGGCCTAGCTTCTTTCTATAGGCGATTCATTAACAAATTTAGTACCATAGCCGCCCCCTTAATCGAGTTAACAAAGAAGAATGATGAGTTCAGATGGAATGACCAAGCTAAACAAAGCTTCAGGGAGATCAAGGAGAAGCTCATCTCTCCGCTGTCATATCACTACCAGATTTTGACAAACCCTTTGAATTGGAATGTGATGCATTAAGCATTAGAATTGGCATTATCCTAATGCAAGAATGACAACCCATCACTTACCATGGTAAGAAGCTTAATGGTGCTACCCTAAACTACTCTGTATACAAGAAAAAGTTATACTCTCTTTTTTGAGCCCTTACTATTTAGCAACACTATTTGCTGCCACGAAAGTTTATTATTTACACAGACTATAAGTCTCTAAAGCATTTTAGGAGTTAGAACAAACTCTTACAGAGATAAGCCAAGTGGTTGGAGTTTATGGAAGGATTTCCGTACATGATCCAGTACAAGAAAGGAAGCACAAGTGTAGTCAGTGATGCTCTATGATGCCAGCAAACTTTGCTGACCACTTTGCAAACAAAATTACTAGGATTTTCACTTATCATCAAGAAGTATTGTAATGACCCTCATTTTAGTCCTATTGTTGAGAAATGCCGAAAAGGAGTAGCTGTTGGAGGATATTCTCTAAAGGATGGCTACTTTTTCAAGGACCAAGGTTGTATATACTAAACTGTTCCATGCGTAATTTGTTAGTTAGGGAAACTCATAATGGTGGATTATGTGGTCACTTTAGGGAGACCAAGATAGCCAAATTGTTGAAGGAAAACTTCTACTGGCTTAGTTTTTCCAAGGATATACATAAGGTAGTTGGTAGTTGTGAAGTATGCGAGCGAGGTAAGGGAAAGAGAGAGCCCCATAAAGAATACATGCCCCTACTAATGCCAACCTTACCTTAAGCTGACCTCAGCATGGACTTTGTCTAAGGGTTACCTTAGACATCTAGAGGAAAGGATTCTATATTTGTTACAGTGGATCACTTCAGCAAAATGGCGCACTTCATCCCATACCATCAAACTAACAATGCGTTATATATTGCTAATTTATTTTTACAGGAAGTTGTCTGACTACATGGAGTGCCAAAGACCATCGTTTCAAATTGGGATACAAAATTCTTGAGTTATTTCTAGAAGACTCTATGGAGAAGACTTGGAACCAAACTTGTGTTCAGCTCTAGTAACTACCCTCAAATTGATGGTTAGACTGAAGAGGTAAGTAGGATGCTAGGAAACTTACTTAAAGCTATCGTGGGAAAGAACCTGAGGGATTGGGATTTGTGTCTACCAATCATGGAATTTACATATAACCTAATTGTCCATAGCATTACTAAGAAGACCCTATTTGAGGTTGTTTATGGCCTCAATCCTAGTATCCCCTTGGATATGATGGGCACCCCAGCAGCTGCTAAAGAAAGTCAATCTATAGTCAACCAAGCTCAAGAATTATAAGAACTATACCATTCTATAACAAGGAAGATCACCAAGTTTAATTAGAGACAATAAGAGATTAGTAAACGAGGTTGCTGAGTTGTTTCTTTCCAACTAGGAGACTTAGTATGGATATACCTTAGCTGAGAATGATTCCTACACTTAAGACAAAGTAAGCTATCTCCTTAAGCTGATGGTCCATTTAAGATCCTAAAGAAGGTCAACCGCAACACCTACCAAATCGACTTACTTGATGACTATGGCATCTCCCCCAATTTTGATATGTCCGACCTGATTCCTCACTAACCAACAGAAGACCCCATGAATGTTCTAGAAGAAGAGCTTAGGACCATTTCAAATTTGAGGGCAAAACTTTTGGATCCTAAGAAGATGATAGGAATCAACCCCCTAAACTGATCATATGAAGCCGAGCTAGAGGACTCTAAGGACTCACTCGAAGAATAGTAACTCAAAGCCCTATATAAGACTGAAGTTCCTATCCCGACCTCTACGTTTTCCTTTTCTACCGACCTAACTACTAAGCCTTCACATATGCCAAACTTACTGAACAGCTATGCTATGATAGAATATCCAAGTATAGTCCCTAGACTATCTAAGCTAAGCTCCTAAATTGATAACAAATTTCTTATCCTAACCCTAGCTAAATACTTTATAGCAAGACTGCCTGGGCTTCGACCTAACCCCAATCAGGTTGACCTCTAACTATATGTTCTTTTTCTCATCCACTTGTACTATTTTTCTAACATCCAACTACTGATTGACACGTGTCGTTTAGCATAATATTTGTCACATCCTGACATAGCACAGGATGTACCATTACATAGGAATACCTGTTTATACTTAACAAAAGTTATATTTATAACAAATTTATAACAGAGTATTACAACGGAGTTCAACTTTATACTTGTTTATACAAAAGGTACATGCATCAAACTTTACCATACCTAAAATATAATACTTTTTTTTATACATGTACAAATCCTTTACAGAACTAAGAACAAACTATAACAAGACTTCTTTAAAAACAGCTGACTCCATCTTACGTGCTCTTAAAAGACTTTTTCCCCCAACTAGTGCTACCCTGTCAATTCTCTTCATAACCCGAAAATACACAAGTATCCCCTTAGCTCTTTATGAGCTAACTAATAGTGGATAAAACAAAACATAGAATGCACATACATACATTCATACAGATCAATACTATAAGACATTCAATCCCATAACCCGAGTTATCAATACAAACTGTTTATGCTCAAAATTCGTACTATGCTCATACACGTGACATGCATCGATATCAATATCCTATACTTTTCCAATTCCTCACTCGGTTAGTTGACATACCCAAGCATCTGGATATAATGTCTAGGAACCAAGGGCAACAAGGAGCTACCTGGTAGTAGGACTCCTAACAAAAACTACCCTCTATGGTTTGAAAATCCAATATGTAGTCAGTCACTCAATGTAGCCAAAATAAGATGAGCAATGAATTCTATATTCTCCAAAGCCAACTCAACAATTTTTAAGCTTTTCAAAAACTCCCATAAGTCCTTTTCTACTAAGCCATGAATGCAATAAACAACATAGTAACCTATTATCAGGCATGAATCTCAAGTTCTACGTTATAAATAATTCAACTATCTCATCTTCAATTTTGTTTCTCAGCCTTATATTTCATTTCTTCACATAGGGTTCACTTAGGTGAATACCCTTATCAACAGTTTAGTTTCTAAGTTTTCCAAATAGGAATACATATCGATGAATCATTCGTACATAAGAAAACATTTCACTTAGTCACACACATTCAACAAAATCAGATATCCAATCAATCCAGCACGTCGTTACAATTTACAACACAATAGACTCTAAGTTAAGTAGACATAGGTCTACTTACACAAAAATAGAAATATCCACTTATCCAAGCTCGATAGTAACATAAAATCCTAATCTTCACGATGTGATTATTCCTCACCTATCATACCTAGAAAAATACACACAAACCCCAAATCAACTACCGAGTCAATACTAAATTCTTATGTGTTTTCACTATTACATTTCTAAGCTTAATCTAAGTATATCTTATTCATTACTTATCCGATTTTAGTGAACTTTATATCATCTCAATCGTTATTTTGAATACTATTAAGATATCTTAAAAATCATAACTAACCAATATATCCAAATATCCAAAAATATCCTTTCGTGTTACCAATTCAACCATATGTTATTACAATCTCATAACTAACTTAATTAAATCATAAATCTAAATTAAAAGTCATAAAATTCCTCATTCCCCAAGCTGGTCAGCATTCAGTATGTACTCAAAAAAACAAATCCTTTACTTATTTAACGAGTATCATATTAATACTAATTAGTATATCATATATTAGACTAATATATAGGTTTATATTATGAAAATACATAATAAATAGTATACAAGCTCAATTCATTCCACGAAAAATCCTATAGACTCACAAAAATACATAGTATAATTATTGACTATGCATTATACTAAAATAGCTATTATGTATTTTTATGAAAATAGCGATTTTAACTCAAAATTAGCAAAAATTAAGCAACAAGTTAATTTAATCACAAGATAAAATTTAAGTGTCCTAATCATCATTATAAACTTTCATAAATCATAATACATAGGGCTCATATCTTGATTTTGTTGAAAACAAATTAATTCCATAAAATAGCGAAATTACCAATTTTATCCAAAATAATTACAATAAATAGTAACCATGATTATTTTCAAAAATTATTCTTACTACAATTTAATACATATATTCAGTATGTCTTGTACAAATTTTCAACTTGAAAGAGACCTTATATTTTCAATAATTATTTCAATAAAATAAAATTACTAAATTAATCTACACAAAATAACTCCAAAAAACCAGGTTTCATAATTAAATAACATCATTTAATATTTTTAGAAAAATTACGAAATTTTGGCCGAAAATTTGGTTTACCTAAACTGACTACCTTTGGCTACCCAACCTTATTAGAACACCTCCTCCAATGGTGCTTCCCTTGAACCCAAATTGTTAGCACAACTGGACACCAATAGCCTATTGAACCAACCTAATAAGATTCTATGCCCAATTTTTTATCTAATTTTCTTTCTTTTTTCTTAATTTGTTTTGAAATTTTCTTGAGTTTTTTTGTTGTATTTTTAGACTTGCAAAATGTTTTTTTATGAAGTGTACAAGCCTCATTTATATTTTCCAAATGGATTAGAATTTATAAAAATTTCACACGTGGCTTACACATGTCATTTTTTTTAGATTTTCAATACATGAGGTGTCATTTCCTCATTTCTTGGCTTTTGACTCATCATCTAAATTAATCCTAAGCTGCTACATAAGTATGATGACTTATCCTTACATTTTTTTATTAATTTTCCAATTTTTTATATTAATTTACCTTATTTTAATAATAGTTTCTTATTATATATGTATGTTTAATAGAAATAATGCATAGTCTATGTTAATACATGTATATTACATATAATTCAACTTCATTTATTATTTTTGTAAGTTAAATAACTTATCTCTAGTATCCCATTATATCTAAATGCTCGAATTTCACGTTGTTAATATTTATCGACTTTAGTGATAAATTGACGTTTTCTTAAATTAATATTTTAATATAACTTATTTTGAGAAATTGACTTTACTTGAATTACTTCATCTAATTTTTCTAATCTTACTATAAAGTTTGAAATTAAATAAATATTATAGCTTAGCACCCTAAATTTAGGGGCTTAGATCCTAGGGTAATCGTAGGAGCTTCAAATTCTAGAATGTTACAATATTCTAAGAGGATTTTTTACTTTTTGTACTAAATATTTTTTGTTTCTTTTACCCTTTTTAGTATATATTGCATAAACTAATTGTAAGAATACCCTTTTGTCTTTTTACACATGTAAAGTAGCCCTAATTGATGGGTACATAAACCCCCACTTAATTGTGCATACAATCAATCATCAATATCAGAATTTTATTTAAGTTTCCTTCGGGTAACCTTAGTGTTCTCATTAATCTTCAACTTTTTTCTATTCCCTTTAGTAAGGAATAGTAGCGGGCGAGTTTCGGTAAATCCTGCAAATTTAACCTTTTAAGTATAAAATCAAATTTTTGTACTGTAGATGATTTTCCTAAGTTAACAAAGTTACTAAGTTTAAAATCAATTAAAATTTTAAATATGAAACTTAAAATGAATGTAACAAAAAAAAAAACAAACTTATTAATTGAAACTCTAATCGCATACAAAAACTTTAAACCCTAAACATATGTAATTGTAAGAGATTGACACCAAACTTAATAAAAACCTTAATTGCAAATGAAAACCGTAAATCCTACTCATGTATGCATATGAGAAATTGAACCCAAACCTGATCAAAACTTTTAGCTTATAAATATAATAATTTGCTATGAAGGCAATAAAACCCTAATTGAGCCAAATAATTGAATGATACGCTAAATCACATAAAATCGCTAACTATCGATTAGTGATAACTTCTAAATGCTTTTAAACATAAAAATACTAAATTAATTCATTAAAAAATTATAATATTATTTTATAATTAATATTAACCTCATATTTATATAGATAAGTTAGTATTATGTCAACTTAGATATTTATTTGTTATTTAGACAATATGTAATAAATATTAATAACATGATTTATAAGTTACCATATAGTTATATTATTTATTATTCTAAATATTATTTATAAGGTAAAAAATATGTGAGGAAGTTCTAATATATGTTTTATTGATTTATTACATTTAATTTTCTATTTTTCCTCTTACTACATTTTTCCATTCCCTTTTTATTTTCAAATTAATTATATATAATACATATAATATATTAAGAGTTGACCAAGTCAACTTTGACCAAGTGAACATGTTGACCAAAGTTAACATGTCCATTTCATTTCATTTAATGATCTTTATCTTTCCTTTTCTTTTCTCTTTTTCTTTTTCTTTTTCTTTTTCTTCCATTTTCTTCCAATGTAGCCATGACACCTAAGAGAGTTAGGAGGTTCCACCAATTTCTACATGTAATATACATTTATACACGTAATTTAATTACACATACATTCAAGAAACCAACCGCCACCCTCCTCTCTCACCACCATTTCCATTTTCAAACACAAATTTTCTCTCAAAACTACCCTCCATCCATTTTTAACGAAGATCAAGAAGAACTCCTCAATAGATATACATATTAATACAAATTGAGGTATTTCCTTTATATGTTGTATTATTAATTTTCTTGTATAAATTATGTGACATGTATTTCTTTTATGTATTTTTGTATGTTTTCATTCTTAATATACTTTGTATGTATGCTAGTATATAAACTTTAAATATATATGTTTGGTGATAAATATATTTCTTCTTCTTAATAGTTATATCCAACTATATGTGCATAATCAATTTATGTGAGAACATGTATATGTTCTATATACCTAGTTAGATGTATATATATGCTTGCATAGTTTATGTAAGTATGGAATATATGCATATATAAAGTAGATATATATATATAGATATATATAAACTATGATAGTATATATAGTGTAAATGCATGTGTATGTAAATAAGATAAGAAATATATATATATGTCACCATACATGTATCTATAATATGTACATAAACATCTAAATAAGGAGTACTAAGTATTTATATGTATATGTACAAAACCAAAAAGATAGTTATATGAGTACATGTAACATATTGAAAAATCTTTAAGGATACATGAGGAAAATATAATAATATGTATAAATATACATGTATAAAAGTATGTATAAACTTAAGTATAAATACCTGTACATATGTATATATACGTGTATACACATACGTATGTACATATGTATATATGTATAGGTATATATACTAATATATTTAGTATAAGTGTTTTCAATAATATACTAAAGATAATAAGAAATAAATATGTACATATGTATATGTATAAGTGTATATAATAAAATATTAAATATAAGTAAATATAATAAAATATCAAGTATAATAAAATAATTAAGAATATATGTACGTACATAACATACAAGTTATACCTATTTAATGTAATAGAATAAAATATACATATATATAATAGCTTAAACCCATAATATATAATTAAGGCCTATAACCTATTAATTAATTAAATATGATAATATATAAATATAAATAATAATAATATAAAATTTAAGAAATATAAAAATCAATGAAATTTACCAAAGTGCTATGTAGACTACTAAAATAATTCCATGTCAGCAATTTAATTCCAATCAAATAACGAAACCGAGAACTTCAAAATAATTAAAGAATAATAATAATATTAATTAAATCAATTAATAATAATAAAAAAAATTACAATAAATAGTAAATCAAGCTTAAAATAGGAAAATAATGAAATCTATATAAATAAAGGATAAAAATAAGAAATCATAAAAATCTAAAATATAGAAATTAATTAAGTCATAAAATAACGAAGAAAACTTAAAAATTAATAAATAAAAATATTTAAGTCAAAATAATTAAATTTATAACAATTTAGGCTTATCTCGAAAAATATAGGGTTTAATTTCCAAAACGGACCCCGCTATGTGTACATGAATGTATATTCGAAAATGATAAAAACCAAATATAAGTTTATAAACAATAGAGATAAAACAAAAAAACTATACACAATTTAGGATTTAGAGAAAACCAAAGGATATAACTAAATTAATTACATTATTTAAATGACAAGATCTTAAAAATAAATAATTAGGACAAAACTTTAACCAATAAAGAAATATCCAAACATAACTATTTATAAATGTACATATATAGATTCCTATAGGAAGAAATCGATAAACACATATAAAACACGAATAAGACATAATTACTAGACTAAAATATTCTTTTAAATGTCAAAATGTTAAATATATGTACGTGTACTCAAAAGTCAAAACATTTTGAAGGAAATATGTTTTTATATGTAATAGCAATATATATGTTAATAAGAAACAGTAATAATAGCAACAACTAATAATGATGATGATGATAACAATAAGATAAAATCATGCAAATAGAGGAAATAAATAGAATATGAGTATACATATATGTATAGTATAATCTTAAAATAATACTACAATATCATTGAATTAAAATTTTTAGTTGTATAAATATATGATTTCAATATTTCCACCTAACTCTATTATTTTATCTAACTTAAGTTACCATACATGGGAATCACAATTAAATTATAATATAACAATATGCTAATATAAAACTTATGAAAAGTAGAAAGATCAAAACTTATATAATGTCTACTAAATTATATATTATTACTTGTACAATGAAATAATATTTTCTAATCATCACAATAAATAACTTAAAGCATATTTATACCATACTTGGGTCATAGTAGTAAAATGGACAAGCAGCGATAGGCATATAGTTGATTAAGAAACCTAGCTTTTTAGAATACTTATAAGTTGTATTATCTTTTAGGTACTCAATTGTTCAGTACAGAAAACCCCAAAGGCTTGGAAAATGAGCGATAATCTAAGTGAGAAGGTTCTAATGACCCACTATCTACTTATGAGTGTTATTTGTGTGATGTTTTGCTGGTTGTTATTACCAATATGTCTGAATGATTGTTTTGCTTATTTGCTATCATCCATATGTAATCACCTTCTTAAACCAATAAATATAAATATCTAATCAAATTACGGGTTATATTCATCACATGTCTATGATTCAATTAATGTATTGATGGAGAATGCTAGCTTTGCAAATTTTTTAGAGAAATATTTCTAGAAAATGTTTTTCCCATCTTAAACATATTTTGATACAATTTCTATAAGGATTCATAGTGTCCACAAATGATATTTTTATCTTTAAGTTAAAGCTAGTATGACATCTCCAATTGATAGTGAGATGACTCGCTTTATTATACTCGTAGGGCCTTAAATATATTTTGATTGTAAGAGGACTCGCGTATTAGTACCCTTAAGGCCTTGGATATATGTTAACAACGAAAGGATTCGCTTAGTTATGCTAGAAGGGCCTTAGATGGTAGATGGCCTTAGTTAAGGTCTTTTTATTTGAATCGGTTTTTCTTTCTTAACTAAGGTAATAGTTAAGTATCGTCTAGAGGGACAATGCCCCTAAACAACCTCATGCAGTTAAGGTAAGGTGCCTCATACGGGTAAGTATAGGAGATAATTGAAGTGTAGACAATGTAATTCTATACCTTCCATAGTTCTGGACTCCTTTGGATGTGTTGCTTGCATTCATTTTATATGTAGATAGTTTATATTTGTGCCAATAATGTTTGATAACTTGCTTAAATGGTAGTTGTAATAAACGAACTCATTGAGCCATAATTTGCTCATTCCCCTATAGTTTCTTTTGTAGGTTCATTTATGTTGAGACTGGGATAAATCTCAAGCACTGAATGTAAAGTGAAGATAAGTATGTTAATGTTAGAATTAGTTGAGATTTTTTTAGGTGATATAGAAACATCCTTCGTAAGAAATTTTTGTGTGTTAGAGTTCAGTATGACATAGTATTTCTCATAATTTTATAAAGTTAGTATACCTTGTTTTATTATTTAGTAGGGGATACTGACTATCTGCAATTTTAAGGAACTATGAAATAACGGATATCCATAGTTATTTATATTTTATAGTAAGTTAATTAACTAAAAATTAGAAACCTTAATGATTAATTATTTAGAGTCTTGCAATCTCTAACTTACAAAACAGTTTTCATATCATAGGTGTACACATGATATGAAAATTTTAAGTATAATTCTACTAAGCCCCCTATAAGGTGTTGACACCTTCAGTTTCGATCGATGAGTCATATTCAATAGATTGTAGGCCATGTAAGATCAATTGGTGAATCATATCTATTCGATAGCTACTTAAACTTTGCTAGCTTTTCTTTTATTTCTTTCTATTCACTTCGTTGTGGTGCTTCTTTGTGTGTTTAACCTCGAAGATGTATTAGAGCGACTTAATGAGAATGCCTAAAGGACTACCACCTTTTCAAGGAATTGGGAACTATTTTGACTTAATACCTAATGCTGCCATCCCTAACAAGCCTGCTTATCAGATAAATCCCGAGCAAGCAACCAAACTACAAAGACAAGTCAATGAATTGTTAGAGAAGGGTTATGTGATGAAGAGCCTCAGTCCTTCCACTATAGCAGCTCTACTTGTGCCAAAGAAGGATGGTACCTCACATATGTATATGGATAGCAAAGCTATTAACAAAATAACAATTAAGTATAAATACTCAATCTTAAGTTTAGATGATATACTTAACAAACTGAGTAAAGCTAAAATTTTCATTAAAATCAACCTAAAGTCCAATTACCATTAGATTCGAATGAGACAAGGAGATAAATTGAAAACTACATTTAAAACTCAACAGGATCTTATGAGTGATTGGTTATGCCCTTTGACTTATCTAATGTCCTAAGCACTTTCATGAGGCTAATGAATCATGTATTATGGAATCTAATCAGAAAATTTATTGTAGTATACTTTGATGACATCCTCGTGTACAATGTTAACTTAGCAAGCCATATCGACCATCTCCAAACTATATTGGATGTGCTCCAAGTTGAGAAATTCTTGGAAATTGGAAGAAGTGTTGTTTCTATTGGGAAGAAGTGGTCTTCCTAAGATAAGTAGTTGGGGGAAGAGGTCTACATGTCAATGATGAAAGATCTAAGCTATTGCTGATTGGCTAACCCTAACCACCTATGCCGAAGTAAGGAGCTTCTATGGTTTATCTTCCTTTTACCACCGTTTCATTCAAGGTTTCATCATTCTTGTTGCATCAATCATAGAGCTGACAAAAAAGAACGTAGAATTCTAATAAGGAGAGAAAAAAGAGAGAAGTTTTGCCGAGGTGAAGAAGAGATTGACCTCTATGCCTGTATTGGCCCTACCTGACTTTGAAAAGATATTTGAGCTAGAATGTGATGCGTCAAGTGTTAGCATAAGAGTTGTATTGATGTAAGAAGGCCAACCTGTTGCCTACTATAGTAGGAAGATGAGAGGTCCGTAGTTAAATTACTTCATGTATGACAAAGAACTCCTTACATTAATCCGAGCACTTTAAGTATGGCAACATTATCTTCTACCAAAAGAGTTTGTCATATACACTGATCACAAGTCTTTGAGATACCTATGAAGCTAAGCCAAGCTTTCAAAGAGATAATCCCGATGGATAGAATTCCTTAAAGGATTTAATTTTGTAATCAAGTATAAGCAAGTAAGATCAACATTGCTGCTAATGCCTTGTCAAGAAGGCACACTCTTCTAAGTAAACTATAGAGTAGGTTGTTAGGGTTTGTAAGCATCAATGAACAATACTCTCGAGATCCTCATTTGGTGCAACATATGAGTGCTATAAAGAAGGAAGAACAATGAATAAATATCATGTGCAAGAAGGCTATTTGTTTCAAAGTGGCAAGTATTTTATACCGACATGTTCTACCAAAGAGTTATTGGTGAAAGTAGCGCATAGTGGAGGGATCTTTGGACATTTCGAAGAAAGGACTTATGAATTATTGAACAACTAGTTCTTTTGGCCTAAGATGAGGTGAGATGTATACCATATTGTTTAGAGCTATTCAACTCGTAAGAAGGCCAAAACCTAAGCTTAATAAGGAAGAGCTATGCCTCTACCCATCCCAATCAAACCATAGGTTGAATTGAGTATGAATTTCATCTTCAAATTACTTAAGGGCGAGATTTAGTAATGTTCGTTGTTGATAAATTCAACAAAATGGCACACTTTGTGTTATGCACCAAAACTAACGATGCTTCAGCTATTGCTTTTTTGTTTTAGTAGGAAATCTTTCGCTTACATATATGCCTAAGAGCATAGTACCAGATGAAGACCCAAAGTTTCTAAACCATTTCTAAAGGAATCTCTAGCATCGAATGGGAACCAAGTTACTTTTCAGCTCTTCCTGCCACCTCTAAACTAATGGCCAAATGGAGGTTGTCAACTACACTTTGGGTTCATTGCTCCAAGCTACAATAGGAAAGAACTTGACAAATTAGGATATATGTTAACCCATACAATCAAATAGTACAAGACACCACTAGTTACACACTCTTTAAGGTCATTTACGGCTTCAATCTTGAGATGCCTCTTGATTACGCCCAAATACCCATAACCAAGTAAGAAGACCCTGAAGCTAAAACCATAGCTTAATCTTTTCATCAAGTCTACTAGCAAGTTGCTCACCAAATTGACCAAACTGCCAAAAGGATGAAAGCAAAAGGGAAAGGAAGAAAGGAAAAGCAGTGTCAACCCAGTGACCTAATATGATTATACCTAAGTGAAGAGAGATTTCCTAGCAAAAGGAAGAACAAATTATCTGCTAGAGCTAAAGGACCATTCAAGATACTTTAAAAGAACAACGATAATGCCTATCGATTGGAACTATCTGAAGACTTTAGAGTTTCTAATGCGTTTAACTTTGCTAATCTCAACCCTTACCAATCTAAAAAAAAGCAAGAGGAAGACCAACCGAATATAATCCTAAATCCTAAACAGCCCATAGGGAATGATAGGAATCAAGCCACTGAACCCTTAACCTAAGCTCAAGCATAGGGACTTGAAAGCATAGCAAGGCACATCCTTTCATCCCAACCCACACTTGAGGAGTCCTAGCTGCTTTTACTACTAACCCACCATAGATGCCGAGCTAAGCACCTCCCTATTTGTTAATGACTAAATACCTACCTAAAGACTACTCTATTAACAACTCGACCAACTTACTAACTAGCTTGGTCAATCCTATTCCAATCTCCCGAGATCCAATCTAAGCTATCACATGCCTAGAGAGCTTGTAGATCAACTTGGAATCTATTAAACTAGGTTATACTCTTTTATCTACTTATATAAGAATCTCCCTAGTAACTACTTACTACATGTCACGGTACACCTTATGAAGGAATCAACCAACGAAGCTTCTATTCCTATAATTTCCACTATAGCCTTTTATCTATCCCTTAAATTTTACTTATTTAGAATAGTACCCTCTTTGTTTTTTTCCATATTTAGTAGTTGTCGTAATATTTTGGGTATAAATACCCTCTTGTAAGTAACTGCAAAGATCATCTGGACATTATTGAATATTTTCCAATTCCTCTTGGTGTTAAGCTGCTTTTAACCTATTACCGCTTTGATTCTTATCCTATGCTTTAAATAAGGTTATGTAGCAAGTGACCTCATTGAGCTACTCGTAGGTCATATCAAGCCAATTCATGAGTCTACTTTGTTTATTTTCTTTCTATTTCACACATTTACCATTCTATACTTCAAGCTTTCTGTAAGTTTAGACCTACCTCGATAATGTTGCCCTTGTCTTCCCTTAACACGCTTATCAAGAGGACAAAGAGATTTTAGTTAAATTAGTGGCTCATGCTAAACCTAGTTATTATATGAGTCTATTTAGCTTCCCAAAGAAATGGTGTGATTAAGTAAATTGTCTCATCTCATATTTTTGGTAGGGAGAGAGTAGAGTAGGAAATAAAATTCATTAGAAGAGTTGAAAGAAATTGTCCAAAGCAAAGGATCAAGGAGGGTTGGGTTTTAGAAGTTTACAAACATTTAATGTTGCATAATTAGGGAAATTAGCTTGGAGGGCAGTGTAAAATCCAAAATCCTTATAGGTTAAGCCATTAAGGAGCCTATATTTCCTAAGTGAAGATTTCATAGAAACTAGAAGAGGGGGTAAGGCCTCATGGAGTTGGTAAAGTATCTTTATGGATAGAGAGTCTATTTCCAATTATTTTCTATAGCAAGTGGGAGGTAGAGATGTTATAAGATTATGGAAGGATCCTTAGATCCCACTTCCAAGTTTTACTTTGCAAAGTAGAGAAGTAGATTCCCATTTGTACAACATAAGGGTGGTTAATGTAATTAATAGGGAAAATAATAGTTAGAATCTCATAGTTGTGAATCATTTGCTTCCAAATGGGAAGAGGAAAGCTACTTATAGTATCCTTATTATAAATTCTAATGTAGTGGATAGAATAGTATGGCCTAAGGAAAGAAACGAAGGATGTTTAGTAAAGAGCTCTTACACTCTCTAATGTTTGGAAGGATGGAAAATAATTTGCCTACTATTAGAATTTCTTATGATATAAATTGGAGAGTCTTGAAAATTGTTTGAATTTTAAGATGCTAGCTGAAGTAGAAGCACTTCCTTTAGCATGTATGTATGAATGCTTTCGCAATTAACTACAATTTATATTGTAGGAAATTTAGAGATGATCCAAATTGTTGTTTTTATGAAGCAGATAACGCTATCAATTGCAAGAGAACAGTAAAAGCTAGAGAAAGAGCATAGAAGCTATCCTAATTTCTAACCTACAAATGGCCATGTTGCTCAAAAATGAAGAAAAATACATATTTATAATATTAAGTTATTGCTCAATCAGTAATTAGGTCTACCAATCAATTAATAGAAGCGTGTCAACTCTACTTTGCTAAGTGCTTAATGATGCAATGCATTTTGATATTAAGCTCTAGGGTTTAGAAAAAGAAACCCTTATTTTCATTTGTACTATTGATTAATCAATGGAGGAAGTACTGGTTGATCAGTATAGGTACATCCATTCTGGGTTCATTTCTCACTTGCTTCATCCGATCGATCACTGGTCCAACCACTATTCCCCTTATGGTTTAAGGCTTATTATACAATCGGTAGGCCAAATTCCCATATTTCTTCATTCCTTAACATCAAAGGTACAATAACCCTTATGCACTTGCATATATGTGATAAACATAATCTATGTCAATCAAAAACCTTTTTTTCATGTATTATAGAGCAATTTAGATAAAGTTTCTCTATTTTGTACATAAACTTCATTTGTACATGAAATAAATCAACTTTAATTTATTGTGTTAAGGTTAGGTAAAATTATGCATTTTGAATTGTGAGTAGTAACCTTCATCTATAGTAGTAATTATAAGTATTTCAAAGGAATTAGCCATAATTGATATGAGTATACATATAGAGTACATATTAGAGAATGTAATGTGTATCTACAAAACAACACTGAATGCTGCGACATTTGCTGTAGGAGATAATTCATGGTTTATTGTAGATGAAGAAAGCATTATATTTATAGAACATATACAAAATGTCATGTTATTTGCAGTTTGAGCTAACTTAGGGTCTGTTGTAAATGGGGGTACTGTTGTTTCTATATAACATATGTAATATGATATGTTGTATGCAAAAGGAGATAACTAAGTGTCTATTATTCTACAACAAAGGATAAGATCTATTTAGTCAACTCTAAGTGGAGGTAAAATCAAGATAAATTGTGATGCAACTATTGATATTGTTAATGTGAGAAGGTTAGGAATATTGTGCAATGACTCTCAGGGAAGTTTGCTATGGGCTACAGGAATAACAATTGCTTAAATTGATAATGAAATAAATGAAGTATTGGCAGCTAGTTTAGACTGAGGATTACTTATAGTTGATGAAAGGATTACAATAGCTAGTTTTATGTTCTTGAAAGATCGGGGGAATCGTTCATGACATTACATGTTTAAGTACTCAATTTTCCAGCTATTCAGTTCAGTTTGTCCATCGCAAAGAAAATTAGTATACTCATTGGTTTGCAACCAAAACGAAACATAAGATGTATTATAGTTTTATGGATGATAGACCCCTATCCTATTTAGCTAACTTATTATTTGTTGATTGTAATTCAAGACCTCCTTATGGATAATGTATTATGTTTTGTTGAATGACAGTTGCTGGTCATGATCTAATGAGTGATGTTGTAGTTAATCTATTGGAAGCGAATGGACAACAATTTAATTATTCACATAAACTCAAATAAAAGAAAAAGGAGAAGAGGTTTCTTTTATTCTCAAATTGGTCTTTTTTTTTTTAATAAGTTTCCATAGGTATTTATATCATTAACAAATGACTAAATGAAATAGTTATTTTAACAAACTAAATTTACCACAAAAACAATATAACTGTCCGTAGTTGTCAAAATCGTGATTTTACCCATGTGATTCTACGAGTTTATGATTTTAAGTAGCTTTTTCGAGTTAACTTGGGTGTAGAACCTTTTTTTTTTATAGAAACTTATATTTTTAATCGAGTTTACATATAAACTTGGTTGAAACTTACGTTTTTATCGAGTTTATTGATTCAATATATATGAGTTGAATGGATTAAGAAATTAAAAGAAAAAAAATACAACTAGCATTTTACAAGTCATCAACTATGAAGGTGTTACAACGTCTATCATATCCTATTCCAATTTTTTACTTCTTTCTTTCTCTCTCAATCTCTCATTTTATATTGATAGTTTTTATCTAAGTTTCAGCTCCAATAATAAAGTTTATAAAGAAAACTGTATACTTTATTTTATACTATCAATAAATTAAAATGAGTTAAAATATTTTGTTCTTTTTAATTTACAGTTTTTTTTTTAAAAGGGCAAAATTTTAGTTTCAACTTTATTTGTTCTTCTTCCATACATGTTAGATTATATATTAAGAATTTTTATAGAAACAAAAACTTAATTTCTTCATTTTTTTATTTCTATCATTTATTTCAAGTTTTGAATAACTACTATTAGTATATCAATAATTTTTTAAAACTATTTTACATAAGTTGTAGAAATTTATATTTTTACGTTCTAATTTTATAAACTTGCCATTCTAGGTAGAATCGCAAGTTTGACAACCTTGTAACTATCTACATTTACACTAGAAATAGTAATAGTATATCCTATAGTTTAGCATATGGGGTCAAGTTTAGTTTTCAATATCCCTCGATAAACTTGAACACTTCATAACTCTAAGTTTCATCCTTAATAGTTGAAAACTTCCAAATTTGAGTAGTTTTGTAAATATATTAGTGACTTGATCATTCATTCTTAAATGTTCAATTTCAATTTCTTTCTTTGTATTGCATTCTCATATAAAGTGATATTTTGCATCAATATGTTTGCTTTGATCATGAAACATCGAATTCTTTGTTAAAGCTTAAGCTAACGTATTATCAATCATGATTTTGGTTACCTCACTTTATTCCAAGTGTAAGTTCTAACAATCTTTGCTACCATATAGCATGGCATACACAAGTCACAACTAAAAGATGCTCAGATTCATAATTAGAAAGTATGACAATTGACTGTTTCTTCAAACATTAGGATATTGCATTATTTCCGATAAAGAATACAAAACCTGTTGTGTTTTTTCTTATCATCAATATCTCCAGCAAAGTCACTATTATAATAACCTATTAACTTAAATTCCTTTGAAGATGAATAAATGATTCCATAATCAAGTATGCCTTTAAGATAAAAAATTATCTTCCATGTTAAATTATTTTATGCCACTCCCCATAAGCATACCCACAAGTTTGCAATTAAACATCTTGAACTTGTTAAGTATATCTTTTACATAGCCTTGTTGTGAGATGAAAATGATATCTTCCATTTGCTTTACTTCCATTCCCAAATAATAAGTTAGTCCCACATCACCATCTTAAATTCTCACAACATAGGCTCTTTGAAATGCTAGAATAGTTTGGATTCTTACCCATGAAGTTACGATCATCCACATATACACACAAATAAGAAATCTTCTTTTTTCTTTTTTCTCATAGAAAGCATACTCAAGAATGCATCTTCGTAAACTATTTTCTTGGAAATACTTGTCAATTCAACTATCCAAGCTTTGATGTTTGTTTCAATCCATATAAAACTTTTTTAAGCTTAAGTACTTTATTTTCACTTCCTTCAACAACATACCTAATCAATCATTCATTATATACTTCCTCCTTAAAATAGCCATTTCAAAACGCTAACTTAATATCAAGTTGATGGATTTTTCATTAATTCTAGGCAATAATTGAGATTAATAGTTTAATAGTCTCCATATGAGCTACAGGAGCAAATACCTTTTCATAGTCAATCCCTTGTCTCTACGTATATCCATTAGCAATAAGTTTAGCGTTATATCTCCTCTACTTCACCTTTGACATTCCTCTTAGCTTTATGTTAAGCCCTATTTTGATTTCTTTAATTTAACATATATTAAGCTCAGCTCGCTTAATATAAATTACTCGACATTAAATTAAGGAAATATTTTTCTAAAAAATTTTAAAAATTGGAGTTGCTAACCAGTTAAACTGGTAAAAAATAAAATTAGGGTTTTTGGGTGGAAAAATCCTAATTTGGCCACTAATCTATAGATTTTATAAGAAAACGATTTTCAGAAAATTAAACTAGGAAAAACTGGATTTTAGAGCTAACTTATTAAGACTAAGTCACCATGTAAAAACTAAAGAAAAATTGATGGCCTTTTATTTTTATGATTTCCTAAAAAATACTAAAGTATGTATAAATAAGTATTTTTTATTACAAATTTTCAAGAAAAAGGAAAAAATGATTTTTTTATTTTTTTATGAGGTTGCCTCAAAGATACCTATGTACTTGTTATTCGGGATCAAACCAGTCATAGTTCTCTTTTTATAAAATATTTAATGCATTGAATCTTTTTTTATTTTGAAAACCAAGCCAGATTTATGTTTATTTATCAATTTATTATTTTTTTAAAATAAAAACCTAAGAAATCTAATTTTTCCCAAATTAAAGAAAACCCTAATTAACCATATCTTTTTTAAAAACTTAATTAAGATTTTTTTATTATTAAAACCACTATGTGTCAAAAAGTATATTTTCTAAATACTAACAAATAAAATATGTTGAAGATACGGTTAAATACGTATCTCGATGCATATCTTTTATCAATATGTATCTCAATACGTATCTCTCTCTTTTTTTTTTTTAATCTTGCCCATAAGGTATGTATCTCAACCACCGTGAAATATGTATGTTCTAAAAAAAACACAATTTTATAAAAAAACATAATTTAACTAAATTCTATTATTATTTAAAGAAAAACCATATGAAAAAAAATAATAAAAATCTACACAAAAACAAAAAAATAGGTTAGTAAAATAATTTAACTAATAAAACAAATAACTAATAATAAAAATAATGATTTTTACCTACGTATCGAATCACATGTGATCATTTTGTAATCATCTAAGTGTCGATGTTGTGTCCGCAAAATTGGATTGTTAGACATTGGGCTTCTGGATTCAGATTATAGAAATTGACTTCGGATTGTGTTGTAGAATCAGTGCCAAATTTGGATAGTCTTTGGATTTCATGGACTTCTACAATGCGGATTCCATCATTAATTGAAGTTGAATTTTGTGGAATTGAATCGAAGGATTTGGGTCAAGGAATTTGTCTTGGAATTTTGGTTGTGTTGGACTATTCAAATTGAAATTGGACCCCGACTTATGTTAATGAATTTAGGACATTGGTCAAGGGAAAGTTAACATGGGATGGCTTTAGGGGATTGGGGCTTCAATCAAATTATGAATTTTGGCTGCTTCAAGATATGTTGTAGACGTGGAGTGTATGGCTACTATATGGATTGAAATTGCTTAAAGAAGGTCGGTTGGTGCGTTTGTGGGGCATACAATTAGTCAAGTGAATTCTGGTTAATTACTAGCGTAGCTTTATGGATTCAGATGGCACTATGTTCTTTAGGCAATGGGAAAGTAGACTAGGATGGTGTTAGGGGCAATGTCATTCGGTTAGAGATTGTTATGTGGTAAGGGATTGTTGTTCATAATTTGATTTCAAGCGAGGGACAACAGGGCTTGTTAAATTATGAGGCAAGGGCAGTGGACTTCCACTTATATTTAGTGAACCGAGTTGTGAATTGTGGTCTTGTAAAAAAAAAAAAAATCCCATCATCAATGTCACCTGACAATTTATAAACCCCAAAACTAAATTTTTCATATCGTTTTAAATATGGATTAGATTTTGACAAATCAAGATACAGAAGATACAATAACAATTATTTAATGATTTGACCTAACTTCTAGAAAACCTATTTGGGTTTTCTATTTACCGAGCCCAATCTGATCTAGATTGATTTAGTCCAAAAGTCTACTTAATAAATTATACACTTAATATAGCCCACTATAATTTAGATAAAAATTCTATTTCAAATCGAATTGGGCCAAAATTATTTTAATAAGGCTCAATTCTCCAATGACATAAACTAATCGCACACTATTATCCAATTTGATATTAAACAATCCGATGCGACTTGGTTTAACACAACTTGACTTGATATGATTTTAGTCATCTTGATTTATTACGACACGACTCTATACCATACAATGCAACTCTATATGATACGACTCGACTCGATATGATTCAACGAGACTCTATCTTTTTTTATTTTTTTCATTTTCTCATTTTTTCTTTCAATTTTCAATTTTTATTTTTTTTACTTTTATTATTATTATTATTATTTATTATTTATTTATTTATTTATTGATCTAGCTCAACTAACAAAAAATGAAAAAATGGCAAAAAAATGAGGTATCCACACTTTGTATACCTGTTTGTCTCTGATGGGTTTATGTTTACTTATTGAATAAACCTCTTAATTCATTGCTTTAATTCGTTTTTACTCTTTACTTGCATCTTCAAAATATAAAGGTTCTACATCAACAAGGAAACATAGGAAATTTAAATCATCACGCCCTTCAACTTCATTATAAATATCAGTAAGAATGATGGAAATCAAGCTACCAAACCACTAACCTGTAGCTAACCCCGAAGACTAGAGGGACTGGTAAGATGAATCCTCCTGTTCTAGTTGACCCCTACTAAAGCCAAGTACTTTCTTACTAAGTCACCCTTAATGCCAAGCCGAATAACTACCTATCACTCTGTAGTGCACCAATTAAAGGTTACTCACTTGCGCTTGAGCCGAACAATGATTCAACATCTTTCATACCAAGAAGCCAAGATAGAGAGACTTTGAATTAATTAGCCACCCCTACTTAAATACGCAAGCTGTTCGTACTTTTTTTTTTTTTTTTTTGCATCTTCCAATAGCCTCACTAATGTAACATCGCCACATGTACAGTATCATGTATAGAATTCATTGCACAAATGATTGTTTTCCTTGCATATTCATTTTTACCCTTTTATATTTTGTAAATTACTTCCTTCGGAAATGCTCTTTGTGTCTTTCCCTTTTTAGACAAGTTGCCATAACTTATGGGTATAAATACCCTTGTACTTATAGGTATAAAATCAAAATTCAAATTACCATTAATACACTTTTGTATTTTCTACCTTACATAAACACTTTATTTACTCTCAACATCACTCTTATCCTAATCCTTGAGCAAGGTTAAGTGGCGAGTAACCTCATCGGACCAATTCATGTATCATATCAAATTATGCTATAAGTTCTCAAAGGTTCCATTAGTACATCATATCCTTTGGAGCTATTTATGGGTCTTGCTTACTTCTTCGTTCATAATTATCATTCCACACATTCCTTACTACTTCCATTTTGAGATTTCTACAAGCTTAGACCCATTTAGCTACCAGCCTTGTCTATTCTTGATCATATTTCGCATCATCTTGGTATCAAAGCGGAGGTTTTGTTTAAGTTGTTGATTCTTCTGAAGTCCTATTTGTACTTTGTTTTATGGGTGTAAAATAGAGCAAGTTACTATGTTCACTTTAATCGCTATGTTTGCTAGCTATTAATTTTCTAGTTTACACAAGTGTTTATTTGAACATTGAATCAATGAAAAAAATGATGGATCCAAGTGTAAATGTTGGTGCTGGAGATGACAATAGTGGAGTTATCCACCATGGACACAGTCACAGGATGCACCAAGAAGTACTGACAAGAGACTTGATGAGATGGTTAATCTCTTAGTAAATTTAACCCAAACTATTTATGCACTAGATTACCAACCCATTGAGACCGCGTAAAATACCCCACAAGCTACTTAACCTATTAGAGGTCAAAACCTAGCTTAACCAGTTCGAGGTGAAGAGTAGGCGAATGAGTAAGGCGAAGGATAAACCTGAGAGAGCTTGTTGAAGAGGATAAGGAAGAGTATTTCGAAGAAAAGTATGTACGAATCCCCAAAGCATCTAACTATGTGAAGCTATGGATCTGAGCTTTAATGGATTTAGGAATGCTAATGAATATTTGGAGTAAGAAGAGAAGGTAGAGCATATTTTTTATATTATCATTACGAGAATTACAAGAAAGTAAGAACTATTATTGTTGAGTTCTCCATATATGTCGTCATAGGGAGGTGAGAAGGCTACCGAGAGATTAATACTTAGCCCAAGATAAAGAAAATACTCAAAAATAGATTCGTGTTGGAAACTTATCTTTAAGATACTTTCACTTGGCTTCAGGAGCTAAGATAAGGAGGCCGGACTATTGATGAGTATGTTTAAGAATTTCATATGCTTATGATCCGTTGTGAAGTGAAGGAATCACCAGCTCAAACAGTCTCAAGATTCATTACTAGGTTGAAAGGAGACATTCAAGACATTATGGAGCTCCAATGATTTGATAAATGAAACTATTAGGATTTCACAACAAAGGCAAAAGAGGAGCCAACTAACAACCAGGATGCTGACTAGTCAACCCACATAGGGCAAGTCATTAAGCTCAAATGAGTTCCAAGCCGAATCAAAAGTTTGATGTTTGAGCCAAGCAAAAAGGTCAACCTGATGGTGAAGTGCCAACTCAAACTTATGAGAAAGGGCAAGAATCTAATAGGAAGACCAACCAAATCAAATGCTTCAAGTACCAAGGGTTCGAACATATGGCTGCTCAGAACCCAACTTGCAAGACAATGGTCATCAAGGGAAATGTCCCGAAGTTAGAAGTAGACAGTACAGATGAGGAACCCAAAGAGGAGGAGGTCCCTGCCGAGAAAGAGTTTATTGAGGATGAAGTGTTTGCTGAAGACTTTGATAAGTTACTCATGGTTGTCTAACGCGCTATGAACATGAAACCCTTACGAGAGAAGGAACAAAGAGAGAATTTGTTTCATAACACATGTAAGATGAATGACCAGGTGTGTGCCCTCATCTCGAATGGTGGAAGCTGCACCAATGTAGTATTAGCTGATCTTGTTTCAAAACTAAAGTTCCTGACTGTTGCACATTCAAGGCTGTATAAGTTGCACTGGTTAAGTGAGAAAAGAGCATTACATGACACTTAACAAATAATACTGCCAATCATTATAGGGAACTACGTAAACCAAATTCTTTACAATGTATTACCTATGTGTGCCTCCTACGTATTGCTAGGTAGACTATAGTTGTTTGATAGGAGAGTCATCCATAACGGTTACAAGAGCACATACATATTCGAGAAGGATGACTGGAAGATCACACAAATGTCGCTAAGAGAAGTTAATAAATTGCAAGAAAAAACTTGCTCGTGAATCAAAGAAGGCTTTAGTGATGAGTAGAGCCAACCTCCAAGAAGCCATCAATATTGACAAACCAACCCTTATGTTGGTCAAGCGTCTATTAGAGATGAAGGAGCAGGATGAACTACCCCAAGAAATTAAGGAGTTTCTAGATGAATATGTCGACCTGTTCCTAGAACAATTACCTAAAGGATTGCCCCCAACTTGAGGCATAAAGCACTACATTAACTTAGTACTCAGCACCGTACTGCTAAATAAGCCAGCTTATTAGATGAATCCCAAGTAGGCTTCTGTGCTCTCACATCAAGTCAATGAGTTACTGGAGAGAGGGTATGTCAGAAGTCTTAACCCTTATGCTGTACTGGTGCTTCTTATACCAAAAAAGGATGGGACCTAGCAAATGTGTATGGATAGCCAAGCAGTGAACAAGATCACAATCAAATACCGGTATTGCATTCCTAGACTAGAGGACATGCTAGATGAACTGAGTGGAGCTAAGATCTTCAGCAAGATTGATCTGAAGTTTGGCTATCATCAAATTCATATGAAACCAAGAGACAAGTGGAAACTGCATTTAAAACTCAACATGAATTTTATGAATGGATGGTCATGCCATTTGGCTTGTCAAATGCCCCGAGCACTTTCATGTAGCTGATGAGCCATGTGTTGAGACATCTAATAGGAAAGTGTGTCGTGGTATACTTTGAAGACATTCTAGTTTAAAGTACCGACATGTCAAGTCATAGCGAGCATCTTCGAGTTGTATTAAATATCTTCCATGCTGAGAGATTATTTAGCAACTTGAAGAAGTGTTGCTTTTGCCAAGAGGAAGTGGTATTCTTAGGCTATCTAGTCAATGGAGAAGGGTTACATGTGGCTGATGAGAAAATCTAAGCAATTGTACAGTAGCTAACTCCTTTCTATGGACTGGCTTCATTTTATAAACAATTCATCAAGAATTTCAGTACCCTTGCCGCACTACTTACTGAGCTAACGAAGAAAAACACCGACTTTCGATAGGGAGAAAGGGAGGAGAAGAGTTTTGCCAAGATAAAATAAAAATTAACCTCCATCCCGGTATTAGTCTTACCTAACTTCAAGAAAATATTTGAGCTGGAATGTGACACATCAAGCATTGGAATAGGTGTTATCCTAATGTAGGAGGACTGACCAATTGTCTTCCACTGTGAGAAGCTCAAAAGACTATAGCTAAATTACTCTATATATGATAAGGAACTTTTGGTGCTAATCCGAGAATTACAAGTATGGCAGTACTATTTACTACTGAGAGAATTTGTCATATATATTGATCATGAATCACTGAGCTACCTCCGAAGTCAAACTAAGTTATCGAAGCGGCAATCGAGTTAGGTGGAATTCCTTGAAGGATTCAATTTTGTGATTAAATACAAGTAGGGAAAGAGCAACTTAATTGCAAATGCTCTTTCAAGGAGACATATGCCTTTAACTGAACTGTAGACTAGGCTTTTTAGGTTTGCAAGTATCAAAGAGTAGTATTTTGAGGATCCACACTTTGGACCCATAATCATGTGATGCATTGATGGAAAGACAGTAGATGAGTATCATGTGAAGGATAGTTACGTGATCTGAAGTGAAAAATTTTGCATGCTAACCTATTCACTACCAGAACTATTGATCAAGAAAGCCTACAGTAGAGGACTTTCTAAACATTTTGGAGAAAGAAGGACTCATAAACTGTTAAATGGTCGCTTCTTCTAGACAAGAATGAGGAGAAATGTGCACTGAGTTGTCGAAAGCTATGTTATGTGCAAGAGGGCTAAGTGCCGAGCCAAGCAAGGGAAAGCATCTATTCCAACAAAGCTGCAGACTGAATTGAGCATAGACATTGTCTTTAAACTACCACCAACCACCCAAGGAAAAGATTTTATAATGGTCTTCATGGATTGGTTCAACAAAATGACACACTTTGTGCCCTACTAAAAACCTAATGATGTTTTGGCTATTGCTTCTTTTTTCTTGTAGGAGATTGCATGGTTACACAGTGTATCGAAAAGTGTAATCTTTGACTGGGATCTAAAGTTCTTGTGCCACTTCTAAAAGACCTTGTGGCATCAGATGGGGACCAAACTACTATTCAATACTTCCTATCACCCTTAAACTAAAGGCCAAATAGAGGTAGTTAATTGCACTTTAGGATCATTGCTCCAAGCTGGAAGGGGAAAGAGCTTGACTGATTGGGACATTTTCTAGCCAATGATCAAGTTCGCTTATAACTAGACAATGACGACACCACTAAGCAGACTCCCTTCAAAGTGATCTATGGTTTTAATCCCGAGTTACCCCTCGATCACACTCTTCTACCTGAACCTGTGCAAGAGGATCTTGATGCAAGGGCTAAAGCACAATCCCTTCAACACATCTGTGATAAAGTCACTCGGTACATCAACCAAGCAACTAGAAGAATGCGAAAGAAGACAAAGGGTAGGACAGCTAAACAATTCCTACAGGAGACTTGGTATGGTTGCACGTCAGCAAGGAGCAGTTCCTAAACAAGAAAAGGTACAAATTATCTGTGAGAGCTAAAGGACCTTTCAAAATCCTCCAGAAGATTAGTGATAATGCCTACAGACTAGAATTGCCTAAAGACTATGGGGTTTCTGACACCTTCAACATTGCTGACCTTAGTCCGTATCACCCTGACGAAGAGTTGAATGAAAACCATTCAAATTTGATCCTAAATCCAAAACAACCCAAAAGAAATGATGGGAATTGCGCTACCGGACCACTAACCTGTAGCTAAGCCTAAGGACTAGAGGGAGTAGAAAAACGAATCCTCCTGTTCTAACCAACCCTTATTAAGGCCGAGTACTTCCTTGTCGAGTCACCCTTTATGCCAAGCCAAATAACTACCCATCTCTCTATAATGCGCCGAATTGAAGGTTACTCACTTACGCTCGAGCCAACCAATGACTCAACATCTTCCTTACCAAGAAGCTAAAGTAGAGAGACTCCGGACTAACTAAGCTACCCTTTCTCAGACAAGCAAGTTGTCCATACTTTTTGTCCGCATCTTTCAACGGCCTTACCAAAATAGTATTGCCACGTGTACAATATCATGTGTAAAATCCACTACACTAATGATTTTTTTCCTTGCATATTCATTTTTACCCCTTTGTATCTTGTACATTACTTCCTTAGGAAATACCCTTTCTTTGCTTGCCCTTTCGGACAAGTTACCCTAACTTATGAGTATAAATTCCCTTGTATTTGTAGCTATAGAATCAAAACTTAAATTACAATTAATACACTTTTGTGTTTTCTTCATTGTGTAAACAATCTATTTACTCTCAACATCACTTTTATCCTAACTCTTAAGCAAGGTGAGGTGGCGAGTAATCTCACCGGACTGATTCACGCGTCATATCAAATTATATCATGAGTCCTTGGAAGTTCTATTGATGTATCATATCCCCTGGAACTGTTCGTAGGTTTTGCTTACTTCTTCATTCGTAACTATCATTTCGCATGTTCCTTACCACTTCCATTTTGAGTTTTCTACAAGCTTTAACCCATTCAGCAACCGGGCCTTGTCTATTCTTGATCACGATTCATACCAAAGACTCTGATATTTCTTTAACTCATCAACATAACTTAACAAAGATGAAGTCATTACTAATGACACTTAAGATAATAGAGTTAGTTAAGCTAGTGGAATAGTATTCTAACCCGAGTAATATCATTGTCATGGTAGGTTGTCATATACCGAACAAAGATTTACAATCAACCCCTTTGTTGATTAGAAGCTTTCCATACAATACAAAAGACTCCTTCTACTCTATGCTACCATCAGGCCCATAAATATGCAATATCAAGCATATTAACTAAGATTAACCATTTAAATACAAAAGTACTGAAGTTAAATTATGGATTCATAGAATTCTACAACAAAACATTACAATGCATCTAAAATCCTATAAGAGTCCGCATTAAGAAATTCTAACTACAAAATTAAACTAAATAAAGAAAATAAGTATTTATAAGCCATTATTACAAAATTCCCTCTTCACTTCTTAAAACACACAATCTCGTCTCAACACAAGACTCACCTTAAGCATTCCTCGGCCTGGATGGATGAAGAAGTGGTCCTACATCAAAAGAAATATATTGGGGTGTAAGCTTATGCTTAGTAAGTAAACCCCCTCGTCATACTACATAATAGTTTTATTACATATGAATGCATGAATACTCAAAATGCCAAACAATACATGTAAACGACCTAAGAATTGCATACAACTCAAAATTACGCTCCATGTAATATGTGTTAGAGATAATTAATTGGCACAAACCATTAACTGGGTTCTATACCTAGGTTTTTATTCTAATTACACCATTGTGCTCAAATCAACTCAAAAATTATATATATAACATATACAAACTTTACTTTTCATGTAGAAAATAAACTTTCATTTTCAAATGTGAAATTCTAAGTTAAAATTCCCAGGTCTAATGATGCTATACCCTTCACAATCCACATCACATACCCTAAGTAGAAGCCACAAGATACGGCCCTTCACTAACGGTTAGTGTCCCCTGGCACTTAGTAAGCCAGAAAGCTCAGGACAGAGACTCAAGCATATATAAATGCCATATCATTACCTAATCCCTATAAGAGGCTTCACTCCTGTGAGTCCTTTCTTACCTTCCATGTAAGGTGGCAATCAATATAAATATGGTGTAGTTATGAGAAATGTATGATTCATTGAATTTCTTAATTGAATACTTATTTAATTTAATTTTCATTGCAATCAAACAATTTCATTCCATACGACTATGCAAAGCTATCATCACAAACAATTCCCATTATTACCTAATTAGGTCATGGCATTCAATCATAATATCACACACATGCATTTCCCATATCCCAGAAGAATTCAAGGTTATTACATAAATTTAAGTGTATCTATACTATAAGCAAAACCAAGTATAAGGTCATCAAGAATCGCTCACTTTGCCATAACGGATCAGTTATAGTTGTCTAGGAGTAAATCATTTCCAATGGTAGAATCCCCTTAACATTGCAAATATGATAATGTTAAGAGTTTAGGATAAAATTGAAAGGCAAACCTAAAACCTTTTAAGTTACACTTTTAACTTAGTTTTCATATTTTTCCCGATTATACTAAAGCTTCAATCACATATAACTTTCTCGTTTTAAATCTAATTTTTATGATCTTATAATCGATTTCCATCTTTTTTTAGTATACTTTAACATGGTGTGGTTAGATTTTTGAGATAAGACCCGCAATCCCATCCACTAGTCAGAACAATAGTAGTCCTCATGTTTTAGTGTTCTTTCGGGCTTAGTTTGATTATTAGGCTTTTTGTTATCTTAGGAAATCTTTTAGGCTTGGGCTTAGGACTTTATTCAAAGCTTAAAACACTCTTCAAGATTAGATTTCCATCCTTGTCTTATGACCTTTGTGCTATCAATATTTTCTTAGACTCGTATGTAGGCTTATGTGGTCAAATGAGCTTGTTTTTTTGTCTAAATTAAAGTTAGTGACTTTATTGATCTTAGGGAGTTTGATGTGGGCTTCTTATGGGTCTTAAAACACTTTTCTTAGTTGATTTAGATGCTGGTCAGAATTTCTTAAGGGTCCATCTTGGAGTTCTAAGTTTGTTTTGGATGTTTTTAGGCCTAATTTTGAGTTTTAGGCTTTATATACTTATTATACTTACTTTGATTAGTCTTTTCACTTCGTTTTATCATATTTTTAAGTGATTTTTCTTTGGTTTCTAGACATGGACGGTTCATTTCAAGGGCTTCTAACTTGACTTTTTAACTTGTTTCATCTTTCTCTTATGTTTAAGTGTTAAATCAAGAACTTACACTACCTATATTCTAACTCCAACTTAACTTCCCTTCCATGAGGTAATTATTTAGCTTATGTACTAAATTAAAATTATAGATCATACACTTATTATAAGTTCCATGCCTTAATTTATAACTCAAAAAGCTTATTTCCTCATAAAAACACCATGGGATGGATTTTCCTTCACCAAAAGCTAGATTTAAACATATGTAACTCAATAGAAATAAAAATAACACCTAAATGCCCTACAATTACTCTATGTCTAGCATGTTGTTCCCTCATCCACATATATATTTCATAATTTTCTCAACTTACAACCTTCCATTCTAAGTGTTAGACATGTATACTACATCATACTAAACCTAATATACTTATATTCCAACTTTTATAGAAGAGATTCATAAGCTTATCATCTAAAGTAAACTAGCTACATTTTCACCATATGTTCATGTCAATATCCTCATAGAAATATAAATGCATAAGCATGGCATACTAAAGCACTCAACAATGAAAAGAACTTACTTATCTTAAATGCGTAAAAAGGGTAGTTGTGTACTAAGAATCCTCTTTTAATCCTTGTTTTCCCCTTTCCTTTTTGCGAGCTTCTAATGCTTCCATTGCTTCAGGATTTAGGGTTAGTTTTGCGTTGTTCTAACATTTCCTAAAAATAACTTTTGATATGGACAAAGTGAAGGCAACAAAAACAAGTCTTTGTGCCATGAGTGTGTATACATATATGTGGCAGCAATTGTAAGAGAAGTGGAGCTTAGTTTCTTCTTTTAGTTTGTGTGTTTGAAGTGTGAAAAAGAAAATGAAAGATGAGAGGAAATGAGAGAAAGTGTGTCAGTTATGATTGTGTGTGTAATGTCTCCATAAAGCTCCTTTTTGTTGTATTTGAACTAAGTACATAAGCCATGCTTTGATATGATTGGATGATGTAAGCATTAAAGGGAAAATAGTAGAAGTGAAACACAATTGGTTTGATATGTGATTGATATGGCATGGCCCCCCATTCCCTTTCTTACAATAAGTCATAGAGTGTCCTTGTTAGGGTATGGGCCTTGTTATTTCAAATATTTAAAAATTGAGTTGATAAGGTGATGAGATAACTTATCCAAGTATAGTATAAGTTATGGCGACACAAGGAAATGGTCTTATCAATAGCTCTAGATAGGTTATCAAGTAATATGTGATTCCAACTCTTAAATAATAAGTTATTTAATATGGTAGGTTGGTTTACTTATCCATATGTAACATAACTTATAAGGGAAATAAGATAATTGTCTTAAATGTAATTCTTTTAGGATTTGGTTCTTAAATTAATTCGTAGGTTATGATTTGATTTTTAGAAAATGTTATAATTTTTTTCTCATGGAATAAGATTATTCAAATTAGATTCTCAATTATTTGCTTAGGGTCACAAATCTTTAATTATCCTAAGGTTTAGGGTTTTGAGTGACTTAGAGTCCATTATTCTTGTATTCGAGTTTTTATTGATGATGAGCTTTTAAATTAAAATATTAGGGTCACTTTCTAAATGAAAACTTTAGTTCTTAATTTAGTTGATCCTTGGAAATGATCAAGAAGTACTCTTAATTACATGTCCCTTAAGTAGTAGGGTTTACAGACAACATCAATTCCTTAGTTAATATTTGACTCTTTAACTTTAAAGGTAGAAAATCATATGATCAATCCTTTTGTGAATTCCAATCCCATGATTTTCTTTCATCAAATTCAACATCTATAATAATGATAACTTTGCCATTTAAATTAAAAAGTATGTACTCTTTTGAATGTTCATCACAACTAATGAAAATGAATTCCTCACTTCTATTATCAAGTTTGAATCTATCTTTCTTTAAGACATGCACATAGGCAATTGATCCAAGAACTCAATACATTCGAACTTCTGTTTACTTCATGCCTCTTAAAGAATCAAAACCTTTAAACTCTTTCTTGGACAACAATTTGAAAGATAAATAGCATAAACATCTGCTTTAACCCAAAATTCTTTAAGCATATTCTTACTTTCTAACATAACCCTTTCCATATCTAGGATCATATGATTTTTCCTTTTCACAACTTCATTCTATTAGATCAACTTGGAATTGTTGAAAAACGAAAATCTCATGCAACTCACAATAAGCTTTAAACTTATTAGATGTAAATTATCCTCCTTTATCTATTCTTAAGGCTCTTATCTAATAGTCACTTTCTTTTTAGATAATTACTTAAAATTTTTAAAGCAATAAAAAGCCTTAAATTTATTTTTTAAGAAATAAATCAAAGTTTTTCAATTGTAATGAATAATGGATGATACAAAAGAAGAATTCTTAAACAATGATCGAAGATCAATAGGCCTATACGCATCTACATGAGTTAGTTGAAGTGGCTTAATAGCTCTTGAAATAAATTGCTCCAGAAAGCTCTTTCTCAATGTTTTCCAAGTAAATAAGCTTCATAAAACTCATTAAAATGATCACCTTTGGGAATTCCCTTCACCATTTTCTTTTATCTTATAACTTTTGAACTATCAAAATTTAAGTGGCCAAATCTCATGTGCCAAATCCATGATAAATCTTCTATATGACTCTTCAAACATACTAATTCAATTATCCATAGAGTCATCTTAAATATTCAATTTTTTATCTTATTAACCTTTGTAAAAAGGGTACTATTACGACCTTTGAAGATGAACTTTTTTGTACTTTATCTACTCCTATAACAAAGTTAGAAAGAGTCCCCCATGCCTTTTTTGATGTAGTATTATTAGCAATTTTTTCAAACATATTATCATCCAACACTTGATGGATGATTGTAAGGACACATTAATCTTTCTTTCTTTAAATTGGCAAAGCCTATTCTCAATTTGTGATGATGATGCATCATTCTAAGGTGCTTTAGAGCCTCTCTCTATAATATCCCATATTCCTTAAGAGTTAGGAATGACCCTCATTCAAATAAACTAATTCCCATAATTATTCTCAAACAAAAGAATAAGGAGAAGAGGTTACATGTCATTTTATTCTCATGTTGCTTTCTCTTTACAATAGGTTTTGTAGGCATTTATGTTAATGCTAAAAATAAATCAATTAAATTAGCTAACTAAATTACTAACACTAGAAACAATGACAATATATCTTATATTTTTAGCATATGTCGTAAAATTTAGTTTCAAACATAATCTAAGTTGAAATTTGATCAAATTTTGAAATGATCATCTTGATTTCACTTAGGTCAAGATCTAATGATAGCATCAATTTTCATGTTTGACCTTTACCATCACAGTCTATTACTTATCTTCTAATCTAAATTTTCCCTTGGTCTTCAATTTCTATAATTTAGTCAAAAACTTCCATACATGTTTCAAAACCCTTTATATGTAAGACCTAATGTACATTCATTTTATGTACTAATCATTTTAATATAAAGAAAAAGTTAAAAAGTAGTTTTATAAGGATGCTATTAGGTACTTTATATTTATACTTGGGTAATTGTGTAGTTATACTTGCATTTTTTTTTCTTTTGTTCTTATTTAAAATAAGGGTAAATTGTACCACAACCAACACCCCCCCTCTTATATTTGTTTCATATATGTTTAACCCATTTATTTTTGAAATTATGAATTTCAACCCTAAATCCTAAATTTAAAAAAAAAAAGCTTTTAGGCCCCCATATTACTAGTTTTTCATTAAATAAAATAGTAAAGCACAAAAATTATAAAAAATATATTTAAAAAAAAAAACATAAAATCATGGGCACAAAGGTTGTGTAAATTCAAAATGCACCTTTTTTATAAAAATTCTGGATATAAACACACAATTTCAAATTTAAAGGTGTCAAGTATATATAAAGTAAATATAAAAGGGTGTATTTATAATTTTTTGTTTAAGTAATCATTCATTTTTTAGATGGGCCCAAATGATACCAAATAGGGTGCTAAAAAGATCAACTCATAATTACAATCTCATTCAAAAGGTGGTAATCAAAAAGAAAAATAAAAAAAATGAAAAGGGACACCAACCACACAAACAAGATAAGCATATAATGTTAAATGGCAAATGCATCTTCTAATGTTTATTTCATATATGCTTAGCCCCTTACTTTTGAAATAAAGCTTTTAGACCCCTATATTTTAGAAAGAATGCTTTTAAACTCTATATGACTAGTTTATCCTAAATTTTATGTATCCTTTATTATTTTAATATTTTTTCACTATCTTATCTAAAGGGAGAAAAAGTAAAATAAGATCTAAAAGTTCCTTTTTCAAAGATGTGTTAGTTTACTTAACTTCAAAAGTATAATGCAAAGCACACAAAAAGTGAAAGCTAAATGAAATTTACCTAAAAAATTTTAAGTGAAATGTAAAAAAGATAAAACCCCTTAAGGAGTGCCTCTAATTAGAAGAAGAAAATTCCCATCTTTGAAAGATGTAGAGGCTTGATTTGCTTAGCCAAGACTTATTTTATAGATTGACTTATTAAGCTAGTGATGGAGCATAGAGAGTCAGACTCATTTATTTAAGGAAGTCTTAGGGATATCTTAAAGGCATTTAATTTAGTAAGCTTACAATAGGAATCATCATGACCCTTCTTAGCTATGTTGCATGCTTAATAGGATAACCCATGGTCTTATGTTATAAAAAGCCTAATAAGGGATTATACATATATTAAAGCCTAAAGAAAACTCATATATGCACCAATTATGGATATATCTAGTATATTGATTAATCGAATGACTTAATAGATCTCATGGAAGTTTCATCTCATCTATTAATCTGTAGAGTCATTTAACAAGATCAACGATTAATGATCAACTCCAAAATTCATAAATAAGTGCTTCATTATCCTCATTTGACACATTCAAAAGATTCTAAAGAATGATGCTATGCAACTATAATCTTCCCCTTAAAGATCAAACCATCGTTCTAGTGAAGATCACTAAAGGACATTCATCTATCAAATGTAGTAGCAAGTTACTAAGATGACATGTTCCTCCTATAACTTCTTTCTACCTTAGTGCTTACTAAAAGATCCAAAGTGGACTTTATTTACAACTACTTCAATCTCAAGAGGTGACACATGCCTAGAGGGATTGCCCTTGGAATGCAAGGAAGGTGATATTCTTGATAGTCAATCACATGCATAATTGATGCTTTCAACTTCACAAAGAAATGCACCCATTGCCAATTCTATGGTAATGCAATTTACATATTAGCAACCAAACTTCATAACCTAACAAACTTTTGGTCATTCCATACTTATGCATTTGATTTGATCAACCCAATATACTTACCATCTAAAGGGTGCATACGGATTTTATTAGAACTCTATGTTTCATCATCCATTTCAAAATGTCAATTAGACTAATGGTAGTTAGCTTCATTAAAAAGAATGTCATATTTAGATTAAGAATCACAAAACATGTACTATTAAACAGTAGGATTCCTTTTACCAATACACATGTCAAATAGCTACTTGAAACTTATGGCTATAATCATATTAAACCTACACCATATTACATGCTAGAAAATGGTCAAGCAAAAATAGCAAATAAAATGTAATAAAGTCTTCATTCATATAGTACATGAAAATAAAAAAGAACAACATGGCAAATTGCCTTTAGTACTTTAGACTCATAGGATTTCCAAGAGAACCCCTATGCATGCAATGCCTTTCTCCTTGGCATATTGAGCAAGAGCAATAATAGAGTACAAGTCTTAGTGCCTTTAGCATAATTAGCTCTAACCATTGAATTAGAGCCCAATACACTTTGAATGTTGGACTTGCAACCACTAGATAAAAGGCGAGATATGGTTATGCATAATCTTATTAGAGATCACTATCGACTAAGTGTTGCTGATGGCCACCTAGTCAGGAAACAATCCTTTAAAAAAGTAATATTGTCCTTTATGCAACAAATCATATCAAATGAGGTGTTTTGTGCCTAAATTTACCTTATAGTAGGAAACTATTTATAATGTAAGGGTCCATGACATTAGATATTGGAAGCTAATGAACCCAAGGAAAAATTATATCACAACATTTATCAATTTTTAATTCATCAACAAATTCCAGTTTTAATGTGTGCTTAAAATTCAAAATTATCTACATAGTTGACTAGTACCAATATTATAACCTTCTTTCCTAGAATCATATTCATTATAAGCCACCAATAGATGCACATTAGTTGATAGACAAAGGAGGCCTCTACCCTTAGCAATTTCTAAATAATGAGATCGAAGTAATCTCATCTATAAAAAATTGAAGTAGTATCATGACTCGCTGAAAACGTGAGAGTGTGAATGGAAGTAGTACAAACAATGAGTCAAGGTCATATTCCACAGGGAACGAGGTGCTAAGTATTAAATTATCTAAGTTTTTCCGCTATCAATAATTGAATTAAAAGTAAGTGAAAGCTAAATAATAAGACGAATACACCAAATGTTCTAGCTATGTTATTAGTAGATCTAAGTATGAAACATCAACTCTAAGTCAACATAGGCAAAAGTGTAGTTAACTTCCCAAGTATCATGATGCAAGTGATATGACCATCGATCAGTCTAGAAAGCTAAATTCAAAAAGACTAGATATTAAAGTTGCCTATGAAATTTCATTAATGACAATAATTGGGCACAATATTTCTTTTTCATTTACTAAATATAAAATAATTATACAATTCAAAAACATTCCAACCCTAATTATATTCCCATCTATAGGGAAATAGCTACATCCGATATGTAGAAATTCTACTTACTTGAGAAGCAGAAGTTGGAAAAAGTTTTGGAAAAAATTCCTGATAGCGTTTGTTTAATCTTTAACCCATGGATAACTTGCACATGTGAAGATTTATTATGTTTGACTACCTATTTTGCGAATCAAAATTAGAAAATTAATAAAAAAAATTTCTTTCTATCACGTGCCCCCTCCTTTCTCAAGATATGAATTATTATAGAAATGTTTGATTTTTCAAAAGATTGGCTACATAGTTAAAAAAGAAGTATTCTCTCTCACCATGAACAACGCATTCGCTAATGATTACATGTGAAAGTTCTTAAAAGATCAACTTAAATTACAAGGTATTTATCATGTAGCATTAATTTTTTTTCTTCATGTTACATATTGTTATCACATTCTTCATTTACTTGTTAAAAAGGTCTTAACAATAGCTAATGAGACTTTACATGAAGCAAGAGAGAGTAAAGTATTTAAAGGATTAAAGAGCATAATGAAACATGTCTAGGACTATGTTAAACAAGTTGGTAATATTGATACCAATATTGTTTTACATTTGGATGTAGCCACCAGATAGAATTCTACTTATCTTATGCTTGATAATACTCTCAACTGTCAACGTATTTTTTACTACTTCTAATTGAATGACTCGAATTATATGTATTGTCCATCAATGAAGGAGAGGGAAAGATCATGAAAATTGTGTAAATTTTTTTGTTGTTTTTACACTAGTACAAATTTGATGCCTAGATTCTCTTATGCAACTTTAAACTAAGGTGTTTGTCAAATGAGAATTTAATGAGTAAAGATTTGTTCATAAGCGATATGTCTATTAAGATAAAGAAAATTGTGATAAATATTATGATAAGTATAGTATTATCTTTGCACTTAGAGTTGTTTTATACCCTTAAGCGAAGTTTAACTTTATAAAGTTTTGCTCAATAAGATTGATGCACTCACTTATAAAGAGAATTTGGATAAAACAAAAAGTAACTTATATAAGCTTTTAGGAGAATCTAACAAGAGCAAGACAAGTAATGCAGAAAATAATAGCTCTTAGTTAGATCTTCTCAAGTTCAACAAACACTTTGAGGTATAAGCAAAGGTAAAAGGTCCTCAAGGAAGCTAAGATCTAGAAAAGTTTGGATATCTATTTTGCTACTCTTGATGTAGATTCCACAATCACTTTCATTGTTTATTTTTTAATGGTGTTCCATTTTTAATGATCAATAATCATCACTTCTTCACCAATGTTAATTAAGAATAATTGTCAAGCCTAATTTTTCGATTTTTGTTTAAAATTGATTTCTCATTTCTTGATTAATACTAAACCCTAACCCATTTAATATTAATCATCGACTAAAGAAATTGAGAAATTTCGGTTTTTATTAAAAATAATTTTTAGAGTCGCCACTCGACCGAAGTCGGGAAAAGAAAAGAAACAGTAACCAATCGGGTGGATTGGTTACGATTTAGTTACCGATCTTTGATTTCAATTTTAATAAAGAACCAGAAAGTTCCGAATTCGGGGGTTAACCTATTAAACGCTAACGGGTACCACTATTTATTTACCAAAATTAGGATTATTTTTTAATTATAATAGTTAAGAAAATAAATAAATAAAATCAAAAGAAAAAAAAAAGAACCTAAGTTTCTACATATTTTATCGTCGTCCCGAAGGTGCCTTTATACCCGCTAACCAAGATCAGACGATTGCAGTTCTTTGTTGATTTATTTTAATTTTGAAAACCATCCAAGTTTACATTTTAATTTATTCGATTTATTAAAAAAAATGTAAAGGGTCCTAACACTTAAGTGCTGTTATTTTATAAAAAAAATACTCTAACAATCCTATTTTTTAAAAAAAATAAAATAAAATAAAAGGTCTTATATTAAAAAAAATAATTTCCTATGTGAAGCTTTCTAAAAAAAAACTAAAAAGAAAAATCCTAGGCTAACATATAAATATATATTTATTTTTATCTATATTACTACAATCAAACAACTATTTACTTAGATCAATATAACATATTTAACTTATATAAAAAGAAAAATAATGCTAAAAGCAATACACTAAACTAACATATACATGCATATGCTATAATAATAATAACATAATATAATAACTAAATAAATAAATAAATAAAAACTTTGAACAACCGAACCTGAACTTGTTCGGTGGAAGGATAGAGGCATTGGACTATTGCCGGCATCGTGTTGGCGCTGATCGCTGTAGTAAACGGTAGGGCCTCGATGCTGGACGTGAACTGTAGTGCTCCAACTAAGTGTGTTTGGTGTAAATCGTGGTCGGAACGGACAGTGTTTGGCGAAGTGCAGTGTAATGATCAATACGTGGACTTAGCGTCGTGGGTGACTCGCATGCTGTGTTTGTGCGTCAAGCGTTGTAGACTTCATATTAGCATTGATCAAAAACTGGATTCTTGAAGTGTTGATGGACAGCAACGTCTGGCTGCTGCTGTTATTAGAGGTGTTGAAGTGTGGATAAGTTAGCTGATCGGATTTGTACTGCCGTTATTGGCCCGAACGTGGCAGCTATCCACTTTGCTTGCTGTTGCTTGCATGATTAAAGTAATGCTGCAGTCAGAATCGTACCGCTGTTGTCGTGCACATGAAGGAACTTAAGATGTGGATGCTGTGCGTAATCGTGCGGTGTGTTCGGTGAAGGAAAATAGATTATGGCTACGAAGAGGACAGCATTGCTATGGCATATATGTCAGATGAAGGACAATGTGGCAACAGTAACGCGAGGATAGAGCGCTTCATTCTATTGTGAGTAGAGTGCTGGCAAAAGCCCTGTTTTTTCTGTTCTGTCTCTGTTTCTTTGGTTGCTGTTTCTCACTACAGGAAGTGCTTATATTGTCTAACCAAATCATATCATATCATATGTAATTATATCTGATTCCTTAATTAAATTAGATCCAAATTTAATTCAAATCTGATTTAACTAATATTCATATGATTTGATTAGATATGAATCCGATTTCAAATCTCGCTTCTAGAAAGTTAGAAAAATAAAAACATAGATGCCTGCTGAGACTCGAACCCGTGACCTCCAATTAAATTTACCCAAATACTCTACTGCTTATCCATTAGGCCGTTGACCTATATCTTAACATTTATTACTATTAAATTATATTTAAACTATCCGATTCCCTAAAATAAAATATTTAACTAAACTAAAACTAACACTAAAACTAATTATTCCTAATATAAATTACTTCCTAAAAATATACGAAATCTGTATGATTTTTCCTATTTTTATTTTTTGGTATTTTCATTATTTGTTAATTTTTATTATTATTTTGAATTAGGACCCTTTTTGTAAAAATAAAAATTAAGATTATGGAGGGACAAAAATTAGGTATCTACAATGATCATCACTTCTTTTTTTCCTAATGATATAGGAGCATTATCAAGTTGAAATGCAAATAAGTCTTCCTTTAATTTCTATCTAGATGAACCAATAATGGGCATCAACTTTTACTCAAAGTTGGATGTGCTAAAATATTAGAAAACTTAATGTTAAAGGCATCTATATTTGTAGATAATGCCTTCTGATATACTTAGTATTCCAATTACTATATTAGCTTTTAGTCTAACCTTAATATTGGTGCTCGTACTCATACTATGTTCTCTAATACTATGCTTCCTAAAAATGTTAGAGCTTTAGTTTGTACACATGATTAGTTACAAGGATTTGATTAGAAAGGTAATTTTTCATTTTGATAACATGTTTTCTTAATTTATGATTTGAACTTTTAATATTTCTATCTAATTATGTGTGTTATTTGTTGAATCATAGATGAAAGTAAAAGAAGTCTTGAAACATTATTGTTAATGGAAGATTCAAATAGGGTTATTGATGAAGCATGATCAATGTTGACATAGCTATTATATGGTCATTGGAACTCCAATTTTGCACACATTTGTTGAATGATAGTATATTTCAAATTATTTATTTTTATTTTTAATTTTTTATAGTTTAAATCTTTCAATTTAGTGTATGAACTTGTGATTTAGCTCGAGAGTTCAACTGGTATGATATGATAGAAATTACCTGCAAAAGCTTAAGGAATTCCTTTTTGCTTTCATAATTTATAACTTAATGTTTAGTGTAGCACTTATAATGTAATTGATAAGCATAGATGGGTCAGCGCATCTTTGGAAGTTTATGGCCCTTCACTTCCATCAAGAACAAGTTACTGGAAGTTTATGATAATCAATAAGTAAGAACAAATCATTAGAAGTTTGTGTTCCTTTTCTTTATTATTAAATCAATTCTATAAATAGATTGATATAGTTGGATGTCAATTCAAAAAGAAAATCCACCCTAAGTTATAAAGTCTAAATCTATGTCAAAATTTATATATTTTACTTTGTTTCCATGTACGCAAATGATTTTTTTCATCATTTGATTAACAATATTATTTGTAGATATCTATTAAATTGATTATGGATACTTAAAAGGGATCATTTGAAAAATATGATTATTTGGTCGTCATATTTTAAATAAAATCATTCAATAATTTAAATGAAAAAATAAAATGAATTGTTGGTGGTAAACCAAATAATCCACTAAAATGTATAATTGGTTAAATAAGTTAAGTTGGCTGATTTAACTCACCAAAACATAAAATAGGTTAAATAAGCTAAGTTAATAGGTTAGCCCATCTAGCCTACTAACCTTTGCAAGTTCTGTTAGGCTAACTAATTGTAGGCCAGTTATCATACAAACTATAATGAGTTGGCCTATTTTCCATGCAAGCCAAGGTAGGCTAAACTAGATTAGTCATTTAATCTACTTGCAGCACTCCATTTTTAGCATTTAAAGAGCCCATCTTATTTATTTAAAGACATCTAAAGGAGAACTATCTTGGCAAGCTTGAAATAGGAATCATTAAACAAATCTTACTGCTCTTGGCCCTTCTCAACAAGCTTGTACGCTTAATGGGTTTGTTTATGGTCTTGGCCCATAATAGATGCATTTCACCCATTAATCAAAAAAATGATTAAATGGATGTCATGCAAGATTCATCTCATTCATCAATATATCAACTCATCTAACGATCAAGAATGAGCTTCAAAATCTATTAATATGTGCTCTTCCTCATTTGGCACATTTTGAAGATCCAAAAAAATGTCATTGTGCTGCTACAATCTTCCCTTAAAGATTAAACCATCAATTTGATGAAAATGCCTAAGAACATTCATCTATCAAGTGTGCTAGCAAACTATTTGAGGATCATTTGTTTCTCCCCAATTGTCTCTCTCTAATTACATCCCTCCATGTGTCATGAGATTAAGGGTTCTCCAAGGTCATCCAAGCATGGCACCATACTATGCATATGTAATCGACCATTAGTGACATTTTACCCACTAAAATGGCTAATCATAAAACTTCCAAAAAAAAAAAGTAAGTACATAGACATACATGAATATTTCCTTTTAAGTGCTCATGATGCATCGTTAACTTTCACTAATAAAATAAAGATAAAAAACAAACATGAGAGAAGAGATGAGGAGTATAGTTTTTACACTCAAGATTGGTACATGTTATTTCTCAATTAGGAAATTAATTTTCGAGTCTTCAATGTAACCTAACGGATAGTAAAGAAGCTAACTTTAGAGTTAGATCTAGTTGGTAGATAAGTGAGCTAGTGGCTAGTGAAGATACTAAGGTTTCCATTCATTTATACCCTCATAACACTTATGGCTATTATTGATACGTATAGCACTAGTGAAGTTATTATGGGGGTAAGGATTTGGATGCGAAGGCCACGTACGTAGTGTGTGATAAGCGCGCTACATGTAACTAGGAAAATGACTTGAGTAATTTGTATAAGATAATCAAAAGAGAATTATAGAAATGAAGAGTAGGCAATCTTAACAATACTTTAGTGACAGGTGGAGGAGCTTGAAAGTATCAAATTTCACTAATGATGAAAAACAGGATGGTGTTTTTAAAGTGTTTAAGTGTTTGATCTTTTGCAGTAAGAATCTGATAGAGTAACAATGAGAGAGAGAGAGAGAGAGAGAGAGAGAGAGAGAGAGAGATTTATAAAGAATAGCCCTTGATCTTATATAGAGGATTGTAATGACAATCAAAGTGCTAGAATTAATTACTCCCTTTTTAATGGACTCGAGATGAGCTTACTTTATGAGCATAGGCTCAAATGGTTTTATTTTATTAGTGTGAGCCAAGTTGAGAAAGATTGAATCGAATAGACCGATCCGATGGATTGGGCCCTACTTCGAGTCTACTATATTGAATCTCCCATGATCATCCCTAATATGTATATGGGCTTAACTCTTTAGGTCTTGCCACCTTAGCCGAAAACGTTAAATCCATTTTAATTATTGAACTCAAGACCCATGAATTAAATTTAGCCCTCTATAGTTATGTTATTACTACCTTAGTAGCTAACCTCTAAAATCATTAGTCAACTTAGTAATGTGATTTAGATAAAACACCGGTTATATGAAATATTTTTTCAAAATTGAAATCCTCCTAGTAATGAGCAACACATAATCTATGCAAAAGTTGTGTAGAGGGACTCTATGCATAAATCCCAAATATGAACCTTAGATAGAGTGCTAATTGACAACTTAAGAAAGGGGGGTAGTAAAAGAAAGAACATTCACATTAATAAATTACGAGATAAAGGGTAACCGACAACCAAATTAAGAGATGTGGACAAGTCTCTTTTACATCTATGAGTTCAAATATCCCTTATATAAAATAAATTTTCTAATGAGAATAATAAAGAAATCCATTTATCGAAGAAAATGCCCACATAAGGGGTAACAAACTAAACAAATTGAAAAAGACAAACCAACCCATGCAACCTTACGCTAGAGAGAGAGTAAAGATAGACTAGTTGATGAAAAGAGCAATCAAGATGAGAAAAGTAGCAATAATGAGGCAAGCGATTACGGTGAGGGTGACAGTAATGGTGACAAAAGCAATTACAATGAAGACAGCTACAACAATGAGGAAGGAAGTAGCGATAAAGAAACTGCAAGGTGAAAGAAAGAGTATGTTAGTACTTATAATTCCTATTCCATTATGAATAATAATATGAATATCAACATAAAGTATGACACCAATGAATTAATGAAAAAAAATAAAAGAATAGATGTAATAAAAATAAAAATAAAATTTGATTTTGGTTGTTTCTAGAAAGCTATTATCTAAAGGGTATAAGACCATTTTTCTATATTGAAACTTATCTATCTATTCTCATTAACATTATCTTATTTATAAAAATACATCTTAATCTATTAGTTTGTCACAAGTAACTAATTTTTGTTCCTAATAAAATTGCTAAAACTATTATTACAATCTAATAAAAAATACCAACTTCTATAAAATTATACAATTATCTATTAATTATTCATATTTATATGAATACTATATACTTAAACCATATCAAAGTAGTAAGAAGAAAAGATGAAGAGAGAGAGAGAGGTGGAAAAAAGAAGAAGAAGAAGAAGAAGAAGAAAGAGAGAAGAAGAAGATTGAGAACAATAAGGCGAGTGGTGTAACTCCAATTACAGAGAACCATATTGGATTTGATAAGGTAAAAGTGAAAGATAAAGGAAAAACTGATGGAGAAAGGGTGGCAGATGGCTAGAAAGACGACTTTTAGGGTCGAAAGTTATTCTTTTTTCTTTTCAATATTTAGTACTTTTTTTTTTCTTCTTTTATGTATTTTTAATCATTTCCATTAAATTTTTTAATTAAGTTTATCTAGTAACATTATTTAATAAATTAACTAATTTGGATCAATTAAAAGCTAATACATATCCCTGACTAACGCTAACAAATAGTGACGGAACATAAGTCATATATATGCTAAAAACCAAAGCGTAAGTCATGGATTCACAATAACACCAAAAGCCAGATTGTACTTTTAGAAATTGTCCTTAAAAACATACTTAACTCGAAGTGCTCGAAAAGAGATGAATTTCATCTAAAGCCACCTTGAACGCTAGTGTGCAAGCCAATCACTGATGATTGAAATCAGTCATAGATCCAGAGTGATTAGTTTCTAACATGAAAGATGACCTAAACTTCCCGTATGGCTCTTACCTAACCTTGCTTAGGAAAATACATCTACATTTTAACAAAATCATGCCAAATGTGCTCGTTCACCAAGGCAAGTGAGAAAATCTTGAGATAAAGAACCAACTAGAGGTGCCGCTTCAAAATAAAGCAAGTGAAAAACATCGTAGGAATTCCATCCCGTACCGTAAGATGGAAGATGATAGAGTTTTAACTGACACAAATTCATGAACGACACAAGTTTTGTTTGTAGAAGACATTGTTCCTAAATTTTTTTTTTTTTTTTTTTTTTCTAATCAGAAACAACCTACTTGACTCCTGTTAGAAAGGAGCACAGATGTCCTCCTCCTTTGATAATGGATCGTCTGCGATCTCATTAAAGAACATTTTGCAGTCAATATCATATGAAGTCAGGTGTTGGGACTGATACTTAACAAAAATGGGTACGGATTGATATGGAATGAAGTAAAAAAAAAAAAAAAAGAGAGAGAGAGAGAGAGAGAGAATGTCTCACGTGAGAAAGAATTTATTAGTAATGGCCTGAATGAAACAGAGAGCTAGATGTTGACAAAATGGGTATGGATTGATATGGAAATGAAGTCAAAAGAGAGAGAGAGAGAATGTCTCACGTGAGAAATAATTTATTAGTAATGGCCTGAATGAAAGAGAGAGCTAGATGTCAGCTAAAAAGTATATATGATAGTAGAGGATTGGTGGAAATGTCACCAGTGATACAGCTCTATGAAGCTATAGCTCAACAGCAAGCTACTCAGGATTTTTCCATAGAATTGAAGGTCATTTGGAAGTGGAGGAACTGTATACAGCACTAGTTGATAAGAGTTATATGTGTACAAAGATCAACTGAAGATTGGACCGCTTAGATTTTTCCAAGAGAAAAAATCCAGACACCTGCTAAATGGGCAAAACCTCCTTCGGTGAATATTAACATAGATACTAATGCTGCATGTGATGGAAATTAATGTATTACAGCAATGGTTGCATCTTCAAATAAGATGGCCAACATGCATTGGATTGGAGCAACTTTGGTAGCAGAAATCCAAGCCAAGCATTGGGCCTCGATGATAATAATGCGGACTGCGGAGGAATTTTTCTTACAGATTGTTCTCAACATTAAGCGTTTTCAAAGAGGGAATCCAATTCTTGGACAGTGAATACCCAAAGCTCTGAGATAAAAGGATTGACCGATAGATTAAGCTGGTAGAGATTCTGCTGAAGGATGCCCACGAAGAAAGTAAAAGTAAGCTCCTTTACTCAATTTGCAGGAGATATACGAAACTTTTGATTTCATGATCCATTTGCAGAGGTACTCTAACCAAACACAAGGCAAAGTTGCCTCTAAAAATTTTATCAACTTATTGAAAGGTATTTCTAGCTCTCCTACAACAAGAAGGACTGATGTCACAAGGTGGCATGCAGAGTCATGCCACTCCTGATTGAGATTATATTTATACTTCTTAGCGGCACTGTTACTAAAACAATGAATAAAGCAGATTAACTGATGACTTAACTAATTATACATGATGAACATAAATACAGAGAGAACCAGCAAACAGCAGGTCCTGCAACTAACAAGAATCAATCTTCATTAATTTCTATGTTTGGCCACCCTTGATCTGCTTGTAATCTCACAAATTTAGCTAACAGTCTGATCTCCTCATCCTGCAACCGAGGCCCAAACGTACATTGCCCTCTTGGTGTACAGTTCTGTCCAAAACCCTGCATAAATAATCAAACATGCTCCATCAAATAAATTTCTTTTCTCAAGATAAATGGGGTCAATTTTTTCAGCAATCATTACAAGAGACCATATAAAGTATGCATTTGCAATATTTTCTCAGTAAAATCTTAAACATCATCTAATTTAGAAAACAACCTTCGGGACCTTTGCTATATGTCAACTCAAACCTAAGGTTCTCTATTAATGGGAATGTGGAAAGGACCTATGGGCTTTCAATATCATTCGGGCAACCAACTGCCCACCTAACACCAACAAGGAACATGAAAGTGCTCAAGTTTTATAGTGAATTAAGATAAGATTGGATATAGAGGAACATGCACGGCATACTGGCCATTATACAGTGATCAGTAGCATCACCAGGGCATTCACTGAAGTGATTACTGACAGAAATTATTGGTAGCAGAGGTGAACCACCATAACGAGGGGAGGTCGAAAGTTAATCTTGAAATTGTGGCTGTGGATAGCATTCATAAGGATCAGCAGTAGAATACTGTGCTGGATAAAAGGATAGATCAGATGGAAGATTTAACAGGCACGTAAGAAGCAATGTTAGCTCAAAATTTTCTCTCCAACGCCAACGAATGTGGGAAAGCGACAGGAATCATTACAATTTGCAAGTCTAAAGGGTACTCTTGGATATCAAAGGTCCTCACTGGAGATGCCAAGAAGAAAGATATAAAGTTCCACTAAATATTCTTGTAAGAAGATCAGCAAAAAATCGACAAGTGACAAGCTTGAAGAATTTAATACTGAAATTCACTCGTCAAGGTTTATTGAAACCTCAGTTGCAGTCTGGAAAAAGCATACTTATTCCTATTTCCACGTGTCAAACAGTTTTATATTATTGAAACTATTTAGTAATACTCTCGTTCCATCTATGAAATTATTTTGACCTTATTTGATGAGGATAAGAGCTACTGATATATCACCCAAACAAAAAATCCACAGTGAGTAAAATGGCAACCATGGAGGCAGATTTAATTCCAAGAGTTTGCAAACCTATTACAGTTGTAGGCTCCCCATGTACAGCCCCAAAATTTTTAACTGAATACTTACAGGCATTCTGCCTTTCCCGAAGTAGGTGACACTGTATAACTCCTCCTCTGTCTCAACACCATTTCTGCAATCACAGCAAGCTGATCAGTATTACAATATGCAGTAACTAAACTCAAAAAAATTGTGCAAACTATTTATCAGATAACTATGAGACAGTTTAGGCAATATCTTACTTGTTACTGTACATTGAGACAAGAACTGAATCTAATTCAGGGTACGTACCTCTGTAGATCATTCAGAAAGAGAGTTGCACCCTAACAAAAAGATGACAATAAGTACACTCAATGGTGAAGGAAAAATGTGCAAATAACTAAGAAAAAATGGCAACTCACAGGCTGTATTATGTTTCCACCAGCATCATGGCATCCAATGCATGCTCGACGAAACAATTGAGCACCTCTTTGGACATCAATGGTTTCTCCTAATAAGGCTGCAAAACAGGGTCAGAAAGAATCAACAAATTTATTCCCTTAACTTCAGGTATACAATATATTGCAGACAAGGTTCACCAAATTTGTCATAAGCCGCAATTTTAACTAAACTGAAATAATAATTCTGTTATTTGCACTGGCTATGGATCTAGACAACAGACAATTTACGTGAAATCAGTGTATGCGATATGCTTTAGTGGAAGCTATAGTAATTGGTGTTTTGAGTGCCTATTTAGAGAGTAATGCAATCTTTTAAAGGCTCATCCAGAGAAAACCTCCTAATCTCTTTGAAATTGTGTTTAGGATAGTAATCTTGCTTGCTTATTACTATTTTGTGAATACTTATTTGTACAAGATTATCATTCCTAACATCTCTTAAATAAATATATGCATAAATCTGACAATATCCCTTGAGTGTGCATAAATATAAAAGTAACAAAATAAAGATATATCTTTCCTAATATAAAGATACTCCTAACATTATTTCCTCCTAGGACAGTGAGCTTGTTCCCAATCTCACACTGAACAAAAACTCAACAGTTATCCATCTCATCTTCATATTCCAACTTCCCATTATCAACTACTACAACTGAAAGAGCTTCTTACCTCAAGTGAAGGGATCGCAAAAGACAATCCTTTTTAGCTCAATCACACATCATCTCCTCTTGAGTTAGATTGAAGCAACTAGTTTGCCATCAACAGAAAAATTTGCAACTTATTCTCCATCATCTCCACCATATTCACTCCTCTTACCAAATCCTCAAACCTAACCTCTAGGATTTTCCAATCTTCGACTTTTTGCCTGATTGAATGAATATTTTTCCAAGAATGCCAGCAATCTGTCTCCAATAATCCTTTATTCAACCATGACAGCTGTACCAAATAAACCATTTACTCCACAGGTGATTCATTGTAAAATTGGTGCTTGCAATGAGTTTTAGTCTGTTAGATTTCCTTTCTTTATTGTTGGAATAGATGGTGATTGGTCTCTTAAGTGTTCCTTAAAGTGAGCACATCAACCTATTGAAGACTTGTTCAGAAAAAACTTTCCAATCTCTTTGGGATTGTATTTACAATAATAATTCTGCCTGTTTATTTATACAAGATTGTTATTCCAAGCTTTTACCTATATAAAAATATACATAAATCTAACAATATCTTTGAGGTTGCATGAATATAAAAATCATAAAATAAAGATATTCTTTCCAAATTTAAAGATAATCCTAAATCCTAAGATACAAGATACTTTTCTTTCTTTTTTTTGGGAAAAAAAATTAAGAAAAGAATAACTTAAAGTGAATTTGTTCCATAAAAGAACCTTTTGCTAACTTCTTTTAAGGTTTACCATAACCTAATGAATATGATGATCAAATATTACCATAGCAGTAGCAAAGTAATAGTAATAATAGCTGTGGGTTAATGGGTACAAGTGCAAGAGTCATGTACGTACTGTGTGTCAAGTTTTGCTACATGTAATTAAGAGAATAACTTGAATCACACACATGAGATAATCAAGAGGAAAGTGTAAGAAGGAGGAAAAAGTAATCTCAACGAGACTCTAATACTTATAGTAACTGGTGGAGGAGCATGAATATATCAAACTCCACTATCCATGAAAACTATGAAAGTATTCTTGATATATTCAAGTATTTATTCTTTCAAAATGAGAATCCATTAGAGTAATAACGTTTGTGCCAATTCTCTTTTATCTAAATGAGGAAGAGAGAGGGATATTCATAAAAGATGGCCCTTAATCTCATCCGTCAGATCATAATAATAATCAAGAGTTAGAGTTTATCCCTTCCTTTTAATAGACTTAAGATAGGCACCCAAATGACCTTATTTTATTAATATAAGCGAAGTTAATAAAGGTTAGATCAAATGAATCGATTCAACACCATCATGTCAAATCTCCCTTAATTATCCTAATAATTTATAGGCTTAGCTCTTTAGGTCCTATCAACTTAACCCAATAGGTTAAATCCATTTAATCAATTAGGTTAAAGCCCAATATTAAATTTAGCCTTCTACAATAGTTCACTAATAATAATGGTTTACTCAAGAAAAAATGTTTCCTTAGAAAACGATTTCCTATGAATAAAAACGATCATTTTCCACATTCTCAACATATATTTTTTTGCAAAAGTTAGCCAACACAATAAAAATCTACCATTACCATCACCATCACCTTCTATCATTTCGTACTATTAAGGGCTACAATAAGCATAATTGATTGCAATTACCACAAATATTTTTTAATAATATTAAATGATAATGAGTACTACAAGAGCAAATGCACCCTTAGAGAGATTAAGAAAATAAAGAATACTGCAAGGGGGGGAACTTCAAATAATAACATCAAGCTAAAGGCAAGTGTAGAGGAATACACCTCTTTTTTTCTTTTTTTTGTTTTTCTTCCTCCTCTTCTTTCCAAAAACAGAGAATGGCATCAAAAGGAAATTCTCCAGGCTTGAAAAAAAAAAATTAGGAGTAAAGCATATACTGCAAATAGAATTATTCTTGGGCATGTGGATTGAGTCCAGTTTTGATGATAGTGTAAAAGTTGTAAAATACACAAACATATGTATAAGAGATACACTGCTATACACACCCAAATATATCCAAGTAAATACATTTTCTGATATTCCTAACTTGCATACTCAGTCTTCAAATCTAGCTGTAGGAATTTCTTTAGCAAGAAAATCTGCAAGTTGTTTACTTGAAGGAGCAGATGAATTGGTGCCCAAACCACTTCCCAATGAAGTGTCAGTTGACATAAAATATGCTTGCAATATTCGCTGACTTATTATCACAAAAAAGCTTCATACTGTCCAATCTTCTTATTCTCACTTGAGCAAGTCACTGTTTCCATCTTTTTGCTTCACTAAATTATCAAATGTCCGCTTAGTGCAATATCCTGACATCAAAACCTAGCTGACATTGATCCTGCATAATGGCAACTGCCATCTCTTGCACCTTTTGAAACATTATACCCTTAACAGCACTGCCCTACTAGTATTAAAAGACCCTGTTGACAGCTTTTAAGTGCTCCTCTGTAGGTTAATTCATAAATTGACTAAAGAACTCCTATATCTTATGCTATGCCAGGTTGCACATGTGAAGTATAGATTAACCTTCCTGCAAGCCTCTCGTATTGGCTCCAGTCTGCTAATGCACCTCCTATCTCAGCCCTAAGGCAATCCTTAGAGTCAATTATGCTGCTTTACAATTCAAGTTTACAATTTTCCCAAGTAATCCTAGGGTGTATTTTCTGTGGGAAAGAAATATTCCTGACTTCGAATGTGCAAACCTTAGTGCCAAGGAGAAACATTGAGTTTTGTCAAGTACTTAATTTCAAACTTACTCACCATCTTTGCTTTCAAGATCCTCCTTTCACATTCATCATTGCAGTATATAATTATGTCATCTAAAAGAGGTAGGATATTGACAAAAGAACAGCATAACCGATTGCCTAGCTGTTAGAGAGAAAAGTATGGTTTCAGCTCCTACAGAACTATATACTATTTGCCCGTTTCCAAGTATGTCTGGCATTGATGTGAAATCGATAGAACTTGAACATTTAAAATGTAAATGCATGTCAGTGCGTGTGAAGATAAGATCAATAAGTTCTATAACTAATAGGTCAGTACACAACTGTAATCAGCTCCAGATGCAACTTGACTCAAAAGCCAATTGATAGTTAACCTCTCACTGTAAAATGATGAATGCATGAACCATGGCATTTTCAGATACAACTTGTAGCCAATAAGAAATAGAAACATTAGTTCTGTGTCAAAAGCAATGGGGCCATGGTTACGTGTAGCAAAGAGTACTCCAGGCATGTCTTAACACATTGCAATTGCCTTTACTAGCTAACTTACTCAACATACCCTGCTGTCTCAACAAACAAGCAGAGTTGGGAAGAAAGTACTCAATTCAACCACTCTTGCCTAAAACAGCACGGGAAGAAAGTACTCAATTCAACCACTCTTGCCTAAAACAGCACACTGTCATGTAAAATATTCTACCATTAACAACTAATATTTCCAAAAACCAGCCCCACTCCAATCATTTGTTTATGAGATTTCAGTTACAGCAGATGTATGACCTTTTGGCAACTGAAATGGATTGAAGACCTTTACCTGAAGTTTCAGAGAAAGGAGATAGGGCCAATATCATGGCAGCAAGAGGAGGTACCAGAGCCCTAAGAAACTTGACTTCATTAACCCTTTTAGGAATTGGATTGTTCTTTCTTCTTCCTCCTGGTTCAATTCCAGCTGCACTTGCCTTTCAAGGAAATTGCATTTTACAAGGTTGAATTTCAGTGATTGCACAACTATTAAACTTTACAAGACCATAACTAAGGTAGTTACCTTAACTGCAATGAAATGGGTCGGATAATTACAAGTAACAAGAGTCGTAGATAAAAGCTGCATGTTTGAAAGTCACTGTCAAGGAGGTCTTTCTAATTGTCGAAGTTTTCTAGGGAGACACAAATCACTGGATAAACAAAAAAGAAAAGGTAAACATAAATAATGGAAATTAAAGAGAATCTATTGAAATTGTTGATGCATAAATCAATAGCAGTTAGCAACATGAGGCCATTATCATGAGCAGGTGTGCCCAACACAAAAGAAGAGTGCATGCATGAGACTTTTTTCATTTACTGTAGCAAAACTATAATCACAAAATCAACAAAGAGCAAAACCATATTAGCTAGAGAAACCTAAATTATGATTTATGTTGGCATCGATCACCAACAAGAATAACAAAATTCATCTGATATATATGATCAATTATTCTATAAGCTTAGAGCAAATTAACTGAAATATGCAGTTCCAGTTATATTGTAAAGTCCAGCACACACACAAACACAAGCAAAAACCCTATGTTTTCCGACAATTCATCAACTCAATCCCAAGGGTAAGCTCAAGAGTCCTATAGGTTGGACTATGAATATGGTTTCAACTCAATGAATTTATCAGTGCCCTGATGCCATGGCAGCTTAAACCCCACTTTTCGTGACCTGACGTAGATTCCTGATTTACCTAAAAGAGTTCTCAGGACAGTCTGCATGAGGGTTTGTGTGGGGGTACTTCACAAGTAAATTATGGCAATGGTCGGGTCTTATATGGTGGTTAGATAGTCTAATTATAACTAAAGGATTAAGATTAATATCCTTTTTTTCTTTAAAAAGTTAAAAATAAAAAATAAAAACATAATCATACACCCACATTTCTGCATAATTTCATCTATAATGATCCATTCAATGAGGCAACATTTATCACAGAGAGAGAGAGAGAGAGAGAGAGAGAGGGGTTTCACATAAAGATTGATTGTTCAGGGTCTCATTCTCAGTCGTGATGGTGATTCCAGTTCTGCAAATCTCTTAAAGGATGAATGTACACAGACATTGTCATACAACTTTGGAAGATAACAAGAATCGTGAGGTCAAGCCTCAAAAACGATTACTATGTATTACATCTCCCCCTGTTACCTTATCTTCATAGTACCGAGACTTCGGCGAAGGAGGGCAAAATATATCGGAGCAAAATTAAATCATTGTCCAGAATTTATAAACCAATGGTGATTTCAATTTTGGGCAGAGAGACGCAGAAACGCGCAGTCTGGCTGGATTTTGAATCGTATTATATTAAGATTTACTTTATAAATAAAATATATATATATATAATATGTATATGTATATTTCTTTTAGTGTGAAGCCCATATCTATTAATTTAAAAAAATTATATAAATATAAATTAAATAAAAAATAATATATAAATACAAATCCTAAATTATATTTAAAAAATACAATATTAAAAATAATTAAAATATCATATTTTATAAATACAATTTAATATTTTACCACACGTAATTATATCACATTTAAAAATATAACATATATTAATACTATGTTTGAGAAGAGAAAAAGAAATTGGAAGGCAATAAAATGAAAAGAACGAATTAGAAAGGAAAACATGTTAAGGGAATAAGTTATATGTATCTTTGTTTATATAAAGAAAAAGGAATGTAAAATTAGTAATATAATTTTTTATAGTAGTAAAATTATATAAATATTCTTGTAACTTTAAATGTGCTTTTATTTTAATGATATAATTATCACTTTCAATCAATTCCTTCGAATTCTCACCAATTTAAAGACAATTATTTTTATGTACGACAGGGAAGTTTTTCCTTCTAAAGTCTTTCCCTTTCTTTCCTTAAAAAAAAAAAAAAAATGAATTCTTCTTACAGTTTCCTATTTTCCTTCCGTTTCCATTCTTTCCTTCAATCTAAAGGTAGTGTCATTATATGTATGTTACATCTTAACATTAATGTAATTGAATATACGTTATCTATTGGAAATACAAGATAGGTTTAGTAAATTAGTAATATTTTTATACAATTAATACATACCTAATATTCATTATATATAATGATAAACAAGTAAAATTCTCATTTCTTTTAGGTCGAACCCTTTAAGCACCTATCTAGGTCCATTATTAATTTTAGTAAGTTTCAAATTATTACATCTTATACTTTTTTCTCTAGAGTTTAAAATTTGAAATTACTATTTCTTTTTTCAATTATGCCACAACTTAGAAAAAAAAAATTAAAGGTATATTAAAATATCAATATTCATACTACTATGTAAACAAATTACTAAATATTATGGTCCATCAAACTTTTACTTTCAAATTTGTTAATCACCTTATTTAGAAAAGTGATGGAACAAATACACATAATTTAAAAGTACAAATGAAAATAATCAAAGGTAAAGTACTGAAGTGTTAATTTTGATAAGTGACTATTCTATGGAGGAAGATAATTTTTTTTAATCGAAAAAGATATTTCATTTAAGAAATGACCAATTACAAATCTAGAGGTCATGAGGCATAGTTAAGAAATAAAAACCTAGCCAATTAAGATGGGGGTTTGACGACCCATTAGCTACCACACATCATAAATTTCGCTTGAGTGGGTAGCGACCCAATACGTACACGCATTCACTACATAAGAAATAAAGACAATAGAACATTTATAAAATTTTGCATTCAAAAGTAAAATGTCCTAAATAAAACCAATTAAATGCTAAGGTGCTATAAAGGGAAACGCTATAGCATTTACAACTTGTATAGAGTCAAATCCAATTTCTAAATCTTGCCAACATCCGTCCCTTGCAATGAAAAGAGTAGCTTTAATGGCATAAGCTTGAATGAGTTATACATCAATAGATTGCAATGTTAAAGCTATAGCTTTCAACAAATATCATTTAGCATTTCTACACATTTCTTCCAAAACCCTATATCCTCTAGATACATCAACTAAGGCATTACAGTTAATTGTAAATGTATTTCCTAGTGACTGCTTCTAAACAACAAATGAAACAAAACTCGCCACATGAGAAAGCCCATTCTATTAAGCTTTCATTTCCTATATAATACTAAAAACTAAGCCCAAACCAATAACTGAATCATCTTGCACAAAGGTACCCACAAGCTCTTGTGATCTTACCATAATTCTAAAGTGGACAAATGTACTAATAGAAGAAGAATCTCCTATGTTACGTTGAGGGACATTATTCTACTTAGTTGCCAACATCACTAGAGTATCGCCTATTAATTGAAGGGCAATTATCTCCTTGTTAATGGCCTGAATTATTAAAGCTGGGTTTAGTAATTTAAAAACACAGCGGTTATTGTGAATCTAAGTATGCTAAATAACTACTACAATAGTAGATGCTTTTATCTTAGTTCCCATTAATGAGCTTTCCATGCATGCTTTCTCAACCATCATTGAAAGGCAATTTGTTACCAAAATGAATAGGTAAGGAGACAAAGGGTCGCCCTGCTTAATACATCTAGAAGGTTGAAATTATCCTACCTAATTCCCATTAAAAATCATCTTACACAATACAAAAGATATACAAGACATAATCCATTTTATCTGTAAATGAAAAGAAACCTAATCTAATCATTATTGCCTTTAAAAAAAGACCATTCTACTCGGTCATAAGCTGTACCTATATCAATCTTAACTACACAAAAATGCTTCTTTTGCTCAATTTAAGGTAATGAAACATTTCATAAGCCATGATAATATTTTCTTCCATTAAACGATAGGAATGAAAGCACTCTGAAACGAAGAAATAATACTCTCTAAAAGAGGTCATAGACAATTGGAAAAAAACTTTTGAAATAATTTTATATGAAAAATTATAGAGACTTATTGGACGAAACTAAGATATATCTTATCGAAAAGCTACTTTCCAAATAAGCACAACGTTTATTTCATTAAAATTGGGAAGGAACATGCTTGATTAACTGAAGTCATTCATTACCCTATAAATAAAGGATCCAATTAGCTCCCAATGTGTTTGATAAAACACTCCACTAAAGTCATCAAGACCTAGAGATTTCAAGTTACCATTTTGAAAGAAAGCCACACACATCTCCTCCTCTTCCAGAAGTCAAGTAAGCCACTCATTATGTTCCATGGTAATAGTTATGAGACCTTGTAACTTAGCAATTAGGACATTAGTCTCTAAATTTCAAGATGACTGTAAAAGTTACTTATTTAAACTCAAGATTGGCAACAAAGCCGTAAAACTAAATAAAGCGATGCCATGAATTTGGATTTTAGGAAATGGAGTAGTATAAAAGAAAAAAAAAAAGAAGGGATAACAATAGCAATATCAACCCTTAAGCATAAAAAATGGGCAATTCGAGTATGGGGAATCAACTAGCTCTTGAATATAAATTATTTTAAGTAGTAAAGCTAACAACATGATAGGGAATAATATTCAATAGTAATATATATTCACCCAATATATTTATTATGATAAAGGACATACTTGTAAATTAATAATAAAACCTTAATTATGTATATAACATACTTATATTAGCTAAATAATTAACAATTATCCTTGACCTAGAAAGTTAGTCTACTATTTCAGAAGTACTTCAACCAACTAGTTTGAATTCAGAATGGTGATTCATTGATTCGTTTTCGACAAATTATGAAACTTAAGAGGTATAGTTATAGAATAAGAAAGTAGCTCCAATAGCAAGTTCTTATATAACGATACCTTAAAAATAAGTCAATTAATTTATAAAGATAACAGTATGATGCGACTCGACATTAAAAAGATATATATATTCATGGAATATAAATTATAATTAATATATATGTATGTGTATATTCATTAAAATATTTAAAGTATGTGCTACATATATTCATATATGTTAACATAATGATTTAATATAAATTAAAAAAAAAAGTAGATAATAGTCGAGTGAAATTTCATCTACTTCTTACGTATCATAGCTTAAGCCTATGATTTAATTAAACTTTAAACTTCTTGGACCATCTGGCAACTTAGAGGAAATATACATTCATTATAATATATAACTAATACCATTATGAAATTTTATACAATATTGTTTGTGGGACGTGGCTAATGAAATTGAACCTCCTTTATATGAATTACACCAACCATGAGTTGTAGATTGATACGTATACTGATGGGAGTAGATGAAATTTCACTCCAACCATCTGGCAACACCTAGACATCTTTTGAACAACAACTTTAGACCGATAAACTCAACACTAACTAGGAGATTGTTTAAATTCTAGCAATTATTAAAATCATCAAATAGAATGTATTTAATGAAATAAGTAAAGCTCTAGAAAAAAATTTTCTTGTACTGTAAGGCTATTTATCCTTTTCTTAAGATTGATTAACCTTAAATAGAATGATACGAGACCAATAACAAATAAAATGTGAACGATGCAAAAGAAGTGTAGAAAACATCCAAATTAAGTTTTCAATTCTAAAACTTATGGCAAGCTTTATCTTATATTTAGTTTGATGTAGTAATACTGTACTTTTGTTTTAGGATACGAGTTATAATAGTTTCTTAATAAATGTACATGGTAACACAATAAATAAATAAATAAAATCATATGGCAAACTATATTAATTATATATATATATATATATATATACATACACATACACATACATAAGGAAGTTGCTTATGTCTTGTAAATACCAATAATTAAGTTAGAGAAACTTGATTGAATTTATTAGAAACTAGGGGAGGTTAAGGAGAAATCATTGTCCGGTATGCACATAACTCATAGTATATTAATATAATTAAATTTCTAAGTATCATGTTACATGTAAACATGAACAATTAAGAAACTGTTATGCATAGGATTTGATACGAGCTTGATTATGGATGAACACATGATGTTTGATATCGTACGAACCAAAAGGGGGATGGGTCCAAACCTTAAGATGTCCGAAAGATGAAAGAGAGTCAAAGGTTAAATAGGATTCCTCATGCATCAATGGTGAATATGACGCACCAATGCCTTACATAAGCTCCAGTCATACTTGATATAACACATAAATGTAGCCGGAGGTCATTTACCACTAGTCCACGCTCAATGGGCTAGATAAGAATAGTTGAGAGTAAGCAAAATACACTTACCACCTTACGTAAGAAGAAAATGTCTCAATGTTAATTGTATTAACTGTTGTGGCTATCCTCATTTACAAGTATTTATAGGACTCAACTAAGATAAGTCATAGGTTAGTGTAAACTAAAAAAAGAATCCCACTACAAAAAAAGGAAAAGGAGCAATTTGTAAGGGCAAATTTAGAACTGGACAAAAGAATATTTAGTTACAAAAGGACTGTACGGATGTCAAACAAATAAAGCACCCATTAGCTGTCTACTTTGTAGTCCCAATAATGCAGTTTACCGAGCAAAATAGGTTCCAAGTAGATCAGGTTAAGCTCACCAACTCAAATGATCCAGACTAAGGAAGAGTTGACCTAGGGGATGGTCCATTGTCAAGTCAGCCTTGGATGGTCAACCCAGGTCGGTGCTACCTTAACCTTAGCAATGATTTAGGTCATCAGCATGTGCATTTTGTACTAGGCCCTGGACAGATGTATTAGAAAGGGGTTGGCTCAGCAATAGGTCAGTTACCTCAACAATCTCTTGGGTGAAGTGGAGAGTAAAGCAACTTGATAGGTCAAATTAGAGAATGTATTGCTCTTCTGAGTTTAACTCACCTTAGATAGCTCAGTACACCATTTGAGCAAGTCCTCGAGCTCGGGAGCATATGATTGGTCCGTGATCCTTATCATCCCCTCTAAGGTGTTTGAGATTTGGAATCAAATTTGGCTCAACTCTATGTTGCTCATCTTCAAGAGTATATAGATGGAGGTTGGCAATGTTAAAGGAGTTGGAGACTCTGTATTCTTCGAGTAGTTCAATCCTATAAGCATTATGATTGATCTTCTTGAGCACTTTAAATGGTCCATCAGCCTTAGGAGATAATTTGTTCATCCTTAAATTCGAAAACCGTTCCTTACTAAGGTAGATCTAGATCAAATCAACTGGCTGAAATTCTCTATTCTTCCTTCCTCAGCCTCGCCTCTTAAGCTTAGTAATAACTTAACTTAGGTTCTAAAGTCTTTCGACAACTGGTCGATCATCATTTGGGCTCGAAAAAGGTATCTAGTCTAATGGGAGCTTAGGTTTGAACCCATAAGTGACCTCAAACGGTGATATGTTCGTGGCGATCCTATTGTAGGCAAACTCAATTATTGGCAAACTCAATTATTAGCAAACTTAGATCCCAATTGGCTATGTTTTGACCAACAGTAACCTAAAGTAAAGTTTCCACTGTCTTATTAACAAACTCTGTCTGTTTATCCATTCGTGGGTGACATGATGTATTGTATAATAGCTTGGTTTCCATTTATCTTCATAACGTTTTCTAGAAGTGGCTCATGAACTTTAGGTCTTTATTCGAAATAATGGTCTTGGGCACCCCATGAAGTTTGATGACCTCTTGTAAGAAAAGAAAAGAGATATCCTACTACAACCCGGAGGTTGTTCAAGTCATGGTAGTATCGCCATGTAATATGAGAAGATCCGAGATCAAGTATTGTCCTTAATCAAAAGCCTTCGACGTATTACACAAGGCATCTTATAGCTATAACTTCCTCCTAGTAACTAGCATTAAGTAATAGCTAAGCACATAAATTAAAATAATAGCATCCAATTAAAACTAACACAAACATAAATAAGAGGGAATAAAAGGTTTTCCCTTAATAAAGGTCATACAATATTGGGATAAGTTATCACTAGTAGTCTAAGTTACTTAATAAACTAAATATACTTAATGATTAAAAATAAAGAGTTCAAATATAAGTAAATTGTTCATTTGAGCTCTCATTTTCTTCATGTTGCTCAACCCTAAGCTGTGCAACTAACCTTAAGCATCCTGCAGCCTAGCTCCAACTAAAGATCCTACTATAATAACAAACTATGGGGGGTAAGCTCAACTACTTAGTGAGTAACTTTTTTACCTTACTAACGAGCAATATCAAACAAAATATTAATCAAGCATATAAATGCATGAACAAACATATACAATGCAATAATACATACAGTCGGCTGGTAATTGTGTACAGTACGGCTTTAATACCCACCATTGCTTGGGTTAGGAAGTATTTAGGTATATTAGGACTCAAGTATCTACATCCAAATTGAAGTCTCTTATCAATAATATCACCCTCAGTAGTAGACATGGCATGACCTCAAGCAAAAGGTAGCATTCCCTAAAGCCGAGTAGTTCTCAAAGGTCAAGATAAGAACATGTCATATGAAATACGTTGTACGATAACAATTTCAATACATAATATAAAACATAGATCCAACTAAGCATGATCTCTTATTCTACTACATGGTGCTAGCTCCCTTAATTTCATGTTATAGATACAATGCATGTCCAATTTAATTAAGGATCGAATATTTATTAGCTTTAATTCATGGGTAGCTAAACAATTTCAATCAGACACTCTAATATTCTAAATTCTAATACAGTAAGCATAGATGTTTGTAATAACTTAAGATATTTTACAAGCAAGTTCAATCATAACAAGCACATACGATATCCTATATACCCCCAACATGCAACAAGTTTAATTATCTTGTATAATTAGATAATTCACTAGCTAAAACCACAAAACAAGTAAAGTAGGAGGCAGTATACTAACTCAACCATGACACTCAGTAGTCCTAGTAGTCCTCGATTGCATCCAACTCAATATCCTCATCACCTAAAGAATATAATTAAAGTCTATGAGTATTATATTCGCATTAGCTAACTAGACTTATTACTTACTAACCTTGTTTTAGTTATTTTTTGTAATTCAGACATATTTTCTTCATTTTAACTTCGTTTTCTGTGATCTTATAATTTTTTTCATTGTTTTCGAATGACCTTTTTATTTAGTGAGGTTATTTATGAGTTTTTAGGTCAACAAGTTTCCAATGTAAAGGTCATAGGTCCAAATGGTGAGTTACGTCACTTTAAGGTTTGGGCCTAGTTTTGGGTCTTTGGCTTGGTTTTTGACTTTAAGCCTTATAGTTAATAATTTAGGCTTCTTTTAAGTATTTTAATTAAACTTTTTTTGCTCAACACTTTAAAATTTTAATGTGAGCCTTAGTGATACTCTTATCAACCTTTTTATTAAATTTAAGGCTCTAAATCACTAAGAGGTCTATGGTAGGTATCTTGGATAGGCCTTTAGGCTTAGTAGGCCTCTTAATTAACTCATTCTAAGCTCTTTAACCTAAGGTTCAGATCTAGTCACTTATCTATATGGGCTCTAAAGTTAGTTTTTTGGGGCTTTTTGAGTCTAAATCACCTTTTAGAGCCTTGAGCCTACCTTAAAGTTAGTTTTTTTGGGCTTCTTGAGTCTAAATCACCTTTTAAAGCCTTGGGCCTAAACCGACCTGTCTTTTGAGGCTTAAGCCTAACATTGGACTTAAGTTTAACTCACTTTTATTAGGTTTATAGATCTGGACATTAAAGTTATAGTGGTTATTAACACTATTTTTAAGTCTCTAATCACTAATTAAACTAATTTAGGGCCTTAACTATACTTTAGCTTACTTAACTTGGTTAATTAAATCCTAAATCATACTTAACACTAAATAATTATGTTATTAAGTTAATAAATCAAGTTTTACTGATTTGATGAGTTCATGGAAGTGGTGGCTACTTAGTGTTCTTAGGGCCATATTTTCCATTTTCATGCAATACTTGTTTTTATGGTGATTCTACTTAAGTAACCTATATTTTTACTCATCTATAAGTATAATCAGGACATGAAAATGTGTTGAAAAGTGTTGTGGTATTAAGTAGGTGGCGGCAAGTAAAAGGGAATGGGGCTTTCATCACACTTCCTAAGGATCTATACCAAGAATCAACACTACACTACATTATCTTACTTACTAGTATTATAACTCTTATCAAAGTGTGTTTTCTTTTACTAACCTTTACTTTTTCTTCATGAAACTCCCTAAAACATTTAGAGTATTGCTGTAAAGTAATGTTCATCTAAGGAAATATAAGATCCCAACAATATTATACAAGAAAAACTAACCTAGTCACTTACTAGAGCAAGGGTACGGATGGGCTCCTTATAGTGCATGTCGTGAGCTTTGTGTGTATGTATATGTGTCGAAGCACTAAGGGAATGTGTGTGGGTGGCATAAGGCTTGGTAGTGGGTGGTTTTGTATAGTGGTAGCAGTAGTGAAGTGGCTAACAATGATGTATGTATGGTGGCTAAAGGGGAAGATGAAGGGGAGGTTTAATGTTTGATCTTTTAAGAGAGTTTGAGAGGATTTTTGGTGTGTTTAGAAAATAAGAAGAATGAAGGAAAAGGGAAGGGGGTGTGGCCAGCGAAATGGAGAGGGAATGAGGGGACAAAGTATGTGTTTTTTATGTAAACATCAACATGGCTAAAAAGGAGACCGTATACCCCTTTGACTTTTTGCCAATTTAGGCAAGATCTTGTCCCCTAATAGTACAAGATGCACTAAGAGTAATTAAGAGATTGTCTTGTAGCCCTGAATCAAGTTTGACTTATAGTTAATTAAGATGTAATGATAATTGGTTATGGATTAGGGTTTGATTAAGGTAATAGATAGTAATTAGGCTAGTTAAGTGTAATTAGGATACGTTTAGGGTTTTGTTGAATCTAAATAATACACTTTAGTAAATTTTAAGCATTCACATGTGTACCTAGGGTTTATTTAGGGTTTGATGTCCATTTATAGTAATTTGGTTTACGTACGAGCTCAAAAGTTAGAGTTTTAATTGTTTAGTGATATCGATCACTTTTATTGTTGGACTTAACTTACTATTAGTGTTTATTTGTTGTGTTATTATATTTAATCAATTTAACTAGGGCTTAAAGATCTTTTTAGGATTTTATTATCATCCTAAGGTTTTTTAAGTATTAAGGTTTCTAGGGTTCTTGCTCGTTTAGTTAGGGTTTTAAGGCTTACTTTATTTAGGGTATTGGTTTAACATGTATGGTTTAATTCTTTTACCTAGGGTTTTATTATTATGTCTAAGTGGTTCTAAGGACTATGTGAAGACTTTATCACCCTACTTCACTTTAGGTTGTTGAAATTTTGTAGGGTTTACATAACCGAAGCGTCATTAATTTTAGAATAGGGCATGAAGTGTGCCATCTTATTGAATCAGTCCACAACTAACATGATAGAGTCTAACCTCAGGACATTCTCGGCAGACCTAACATAAAGTCCATACTCAGATTGGATCGTGGTTTGATCTAGATTGGCAATGGTAAATATTACCATTACATGGCGTGGCTTTTTGCTTTTTTGTAAGAAACACACCTTTCTAACACAACTTGAACATCCCTCATCATCTTCAACCAAAAGAATCTTGAGGATAGTACCTCATGAGTTCGGTGCTTACCGAAGTGTCCAAACAATCCTCCTCCATGTGCCTTATCCACTAACAATTCTCTTATAGAACAAGTCAAGATACATAATCTCCTCATCCAATGCTTGGTCCTCTTCTCATCGAGCATAGATTAAGCTAAAATGTAGATCCCTAGTGTACAAATCTTTTATCATGGAAAATCCCAATAGCTAGGTTTGTAATTTGGTTAGAAGGGACTGTCGTCTTAATAAGGTATTTGCCACTACATTATTCTTTCCATCCTTAGACTTCACGACATATGAAAATCCCTCTATGAACTCAACCCATTTGGCTTATTTTCACAACAACTTGGGCTGAATCTTTAGATATCTTAAAGATTCATGATCAATATAGATCACAAACTCTTTAGGTAGTAAGTAGTGTTGCCATACAGTTAATGCCCGAATCAAGGAGTAAAACTCTTTATCATAAATAGAATAGTTGAGTGTAGCTTTTTTAACTTTTTCACTAAAGTAAGTAATGGGTCAGCCATCCTATATTAGTACTATACTTATGCCTAGTCCGGACGCATCATACCCTATTTCAAACACTCTCTCAAAGCTTAATAGAGCTAAAACAAGGGCTATAGTCAGTTTTTCCTTTACTTCTTCAAAACTCCTTCTCTCCTTCTATCCTTCTCTCACTTGAACTCAACATTCTTCTTTGATAGCCTAATGAGTAGCGCCATAATCATACTGAAATTCTTTATAAATCTATGATAGAATGATGCCAAGCAATGGAAACTTCACATGTCAACCGAATAGCTCGACTCAAGCCTTTCAGTAATTGCCCTTATCTTCTTATCACCAACTCTAATGCCACCACCATTCACAACAAAACCTAGAAAGATTACCTTAAGTCAGCAAAATTTACATTTTTGTAGATTAGCATAGAGCTTTTTCACTCGAAGTTATAAGAAATCTGCTCAAATATGCCTTCGGTGAGTCTCTCGATTGGGATTATAGACCAAAATGTCATCGAAATATACTACCACAAATTTTCCATCTAGTTCTTAGAGCACATGGTTCATCAGTCACATGAATGTGCTTGGGGCATTTGATAAACCGAATGGCATCATAAGCCTTTCATACAATCCATGGTGAGTCTTAAATGTGGTCTTCTACTCATTTCCTTCCCACATTTAGATTTGCTTTTATCTAGATTTAAGGTCAATCTTGAAGAATACTCTTGCTCTATTCAACTCATCCAGCATATCATCAAGCTTTGGTATCAAATACTTATAATTTTTGGTGATGTGATTGATTGCTCAGCTGTCTACACACATCCTCTACATCCCATCTTTCTTCAATACCAGTATGGCTGGCATAACACATAGGCTTAGGGACTCTTGCACATACATTTTCTTTAACAGCTTATCTGCTTGCTACTACAGCTTGACAGCCTATTCAAGGTTCAACCTATAGGCAAGCTTGTTTAACAGTGTGGCTCCTGGTTATAAGTTGATTATATGTTCAATACCTTAGAGGGGAGGCAAACCTTCAAGTGGTTCTCTTGGGAATAGTTTAGAAAACTCATCCAATAAGGTTCTCACCTTAGTAGGCAGTAATTCCTTCTCAGATCCCCTCATTTTAAGTAACCTTCTAACTAGCAAATAGGTTGGCTCTTCAAGCTCCATCTTTCTCTTTAGTTTGGCTAGGGTCATCACCAAAGCCTCTTTCTTCAAGACTTAACTCAATTGAGTCTACATGTTTTAACTTATTCAGCAATCATAGGGCTCAACTTCACTTTCCTACCCTTATGCTCTAGGGAACATGTGTTCTTCCCTCCAATGTATATCAAACTTCAGTCAAACATCCATAGTTGTCTAAGTAAAAATGGGATGCACTTATAGGCAACACATTATAAGATACTCTATCTTAATAGTTCCCAATATTAATAGATACTAATACTTGTTTGTTCACCTATAGGGCTCCTTTCTTACTAAGCCAATGTAGCTTATAGGGCTTAGGATAGGGTTTAGTCTGCAACTTCAACTATTGAACCATGAAAGCAAATATTACATTGGTGCAGCTATTACTATCAACAATCATTGCAAATAGTAACCTATTCACCTTGCATCCAATGTAGAGTAGATTCTCTCATTGTTCATCCTCCGGCATAAGAGTCACACTTATTGTTCTTCTCAACACCAGGGTAGCAAGCATAAAGTTACCTTCCTTACTATAGATAATTTCCTCCTCCTCAGACTAGTCTTTCTGTCTAGTCTTTTTTTACTCTTCTACTTCCTCGTTAGTACTGTTTACCTCAATAGATGGTACTTCACTTTGGATTACCATGGTTCTTTTGCTTAAGCATTGAGCAGCCATGTGCCTAAATCCTTAACACTTGAAATACTTTATCTCACTTATCTTCCTCCCTAAGCTCTAACCTTTTTCAAACTTCCTCGGGATCTCCTTCTCCTCTACTTAGGTAGTTTGAGCAGATCAGATCTTAGCAACCTTAATTAGTTTCAATTGCACAAGTTCACTCGAAATAGCTTAGTTTAGGGTAAGCCAACTAACAAGAGCTTGGAATCTCCTCGATTTTTGCCCTTCAATTCTTTAGGTAGCTCGAATAGCTTCATCTAATGATCCAATGTCCACGGTCTCCAGAATATCTCTAATCTCCTACTTCAACCTACTAATGATTCAAGACACAATTCAGCTTTCAGGCTTAACAACTTCACATTGGCTCATCAACATCTGGAATTCCTTTATGTAGGTATCAAGTCTTGATCCACCTTATCTCAAATCCTATAACTTCTTAAAACATCTTACATATAGTAGCTCGAAACAAATCTTCTCCTTATGACTCTCTTCATTTTATCCCAACTCCTGACTTCACATTCTCCTTCTCTTCTACATGTGACTTACATATTATTCCACCACAGGGTGGCATAGCCAGTAAACTCTAGCATAGCAAGTCTAATCTTTGCATTCTCAAGCACCTCATGCCATTCAAATTATTTCTCAACATTATCTACCCAATCTAGGTAATACTCTGCATCACTACTTCTAGAAAAACTTGCGATGCGCATCCTCAACCCCTCTAGTCTTGAAGCTTAGACATTCCTTTCTTTTAATTCATAGTACTATATTTCATCACCTTTTTCCTCATCTGCTTCTTCAATTTCATCGAGTGCTAACCTGTATCTAATAACTCTATCCACTCCTTAAGCACAGGTTGGTTGAACTAGGGCATTAACTCAACTACACTAACCATTGCTTCTCTTTAATTATTCATTGTCTCGTCTTTTATATGGACCTTCTCTATCCTACTACCTGTCTTCATTTATGACAGTTACTAGACTAACCACTAGGTCAATGAGTCTATCTAGATAGTCACCTGCTGACTAGGGTATAAAACTTCCTTTTTTACCTTGGCCATTTTGAGAGCCACTCTCTTATTTACCCAAAATTCCTTAAACATTAGAATCGCATGTTTTCGTCTCTTACAAGAGATTAACAACTGAAACGCTATTCAAAACTTCCTTCTACGAATCAAGAACAAAACAATGTTAAATACACTAACAGCTAATATAACCAACACACAATAAACTAAGTGAACTCACACATTTTATTTTACGAGCAAGAAACAGGGAAAAACAAAGCACGGAATCTCTTTACTCTAAATACTCTTCAAACACTCATAACAACAATAAAATGACTCTAGTGCACTTATAGCAATAGTAAACCACTCAAAGTACAAGTAACAAGGACTTGCTCGGATGTAACCAAGCTTTGATCCTAAGATAATACAAGTACGACCATAGATGAACACATGACATTTGGTATCGTGCGAACCAAAATGGGGATGGGTCCAAACCTCGAGATGATCTAAAAGATAAATAAGAGGTTAAGTGGGGTCCTCATGCATTGACAATGGATATGATGTATCAATGCCTCATACCTACTCAAGTCACACCTAATATGATGCATAAGTGTGGCTAGAGGTCACTTACCACTAGTTCATGCTCAATGGGCTAAATAAGAATAGTCGAGAGTAAGCAAGTTACACTTAGCTTACGTACGAAGAAAATGTCTAAATGTTTATTGTATTGACTATTATAGCTATCCTTGTTTATAAGTATTTATGAGACCCGATTAGGGTAAGTCCTAGGTTAGTGTAAATTACAAAAGGAGTCCTACTAGAAAAAGAAGGAAAAAAAAAACAATTTATAAGAGCAAAGTTGGAACTAGATAAAAGAATATTCAGTTACAAAAGGACTCTATGGATATCAAACAAATAAGGCATACAAAATAGGTTCCGAGAAGATTAGGTGAGGCTTAGCAGCCCAGCAGCTCGAATGAACCAGACTGAGGAAGAGTTGACCTAAAGGATGGTCCATCGTCAGGTTAGCCATAGATGGCTGGCCCAAGTTGGTACCACCTCAGCCTTAGTAATGACTTAGGTTGGTAGCATGTACGTTCTGTACTTGGCCTTAGACAGATGTATTGAGGAAGGTTTAGCTTGGTAATAAGTCAATCACCTTGGTAGTCTCTTGGATAACGTGGAGAGTAGAGTAACTTGGCAGGTCAGATTGGAGAATGTATTACTCTTTTATGTTTAGCTCACCTTAGACAACTCAATGTACCAATTGAGCAAATCCTCGAGTTCGAGAGTACATAATTGGTCCGTAATCCCTATCAGGATTTATCATCCCATATTTATGGGCCTTTGTTTCTTATATAATAGATGGAGAAAATTGGTAAGTAAAACTAAAATTACATGATGCTTTACACTTATAGAAATTTTAATAGGAATTATTTGATCACATATGCCATTGATTTCGAATTTCCCAGATAAAATAGCTTAATTCACTATTTAGTATCTACTTCTAATAATATTTGATTAAGAAATATCAAGTAGGATGTAATATAATTTGTGTACTAATGCGATATTTCTCAAATCTGGTTGCATTAGATTTTTAATAGATTTTACAATATCATAAGCTCAAGTTATGATGTACACTCACTAGAAATAGAGTAATAGGTCACACTTTTCCAAAATTTATAGGTTTCCTACAAAGTGAGTTGATATGTGCATTAGGACTAAAAATACCTTTTAAAATATACTTCATAAAAGGAACCCATATTATGTATTGTCAAATTCATACGCAACCCAACAATTAATTTTATTAAATAACTTTATATATTCTATAATATTATTGAAAATATCATCCTATGACAATCTTTCCATAATCGAAACGTGATTCAACCAATAAAGTCTACATTTCTATAAGACCAAAACAATATCTTCTGAGTAATAATATAACTATGTGTATCTATTAATGTTAGCCAATTTGATATAACCTATTAAATAAATATACTAACTAAGCTATATGTATATACATATCTATATTAGATGATATAGGGTTAGAATAAAAAAAAAACATAATGTGTATATACATATATATATAATACACCTTCGGTGTATGTGTACATATATGTATATCTATATTAGTTAAATTATAGCAAGTATATGATATGAAGATTATAATACATCTTTATTAAAATAACTATATAAATAGTATTTCTACCAACTATATAATAATATGAAAAACTAAATAAAACCTTAATGTTTTCATAAATCTTACGAAAACTATATAAGAATTTTCATATATAGGATTTCCAAGTGATTAGGAGGTTGATGTTACCGACTTCCTCGAATGAACATCTGTATAAGTAAGTGAGGTTAGTGCTTCACCGTACTTTGAAGTACGAAGTGCGATACTATTTCAAAATACTTTGAGACTTTAGTATATACTTACTTATTGTTGTAGTTAGTTGTTTCTACATATGCAATGCCTATCTTTGAGATTTGAATTACTGCGATGGGGGCTAAGCTCCATGTTATGGATGTACAACGAATATTGTTCTACTTCAATAGTTTGAGCTTAGTTGATCACCTTAAAAACAAACTAACTTGAACTTGGCTTAATGTCTAACTTGAACTTGGCTTAATGTCTAACTTGACATGCATTGTAACCCATTAGGGGTAACAACTAGGATTCTTGGGCCAAACACAAACCTCTTTTGATAAGGACAGCTGAAATAATCATTTCTTACCTTAGTCGAACTAAGTGACAAAAAAAGGAAGTCACCACAAGATTAAGGGCTGTAGTCCAAAGGTGGTCATGGGAAAAGAGTGCTCTCCATTACACATGCCTTTATTTGATTCTGATTCACAAGTGCATGACATTAAACTCTTTAATTCAAATTAGAATAGGCATAATTTCTTTAATATTATGATAAACCAGATAATATTATGTGATGATATTTACTTGTGCATGCATTGCATCCAGCTAATTTAGTTGAAAAATCTATTTGTGATGTGCTAAATACATACTTCCGTCACCCTTTCACTTACTCAGCAAATTGTCACTCATTTCTCTATAGTCTATTTTATAGGTTCGTAATGTGACTACAAATATCATACCCAAAACTAGAACTTTAGCAAATGGGGTTAAGGAGTGAGGATCAAGAATAATTCGATTGAATTTTGTTCTTATTATACATTTTTTTGAACTGATAAGGAAATTACTTGAGTTATAAGAATCAATCCCCTGGACCGATCATCAAAAGCCGAGCTAGAGGACTTTAAGAGCTTGCACAGAAAATAGTAGCTTTAAGCCATAATCGAGACGGGAACTCCTATCCCGAGCCGACCTCTTTTCGACTTGTCTATCAAATCCTCACGTGTATCTAACATGCTCCTACCTAATAACAAAGTCCTAATTCAAAAGATAGCCCAGAACTAGCCGAGCCGAGCTACCAACTTGATCTATTGGCATCTGACTTCAAGACAGCTAACCTTTTTACTAGGCTGATTAGCCCCTATCCTGATCCAAACTAGGTTGCCCCCAAACTGTAACACATTCTTGTTTCTGCCTCTGCTGTATCATATCCTAGATGTCCAGCTACCAAGAGACACGTGTCTCTTAACACAATGTTCCAGAATGACTCTTTCTCTTCCATACTGAATATTCTTTGTCCTTTTTAACCCTTTTTGGTATGATTCATGTAACCTAATTATACAATACCCTTTTATCTTTTCATACATATAGAATAACCTAATGAGTAAGTAAATGAACCCCTACTTTCCTTGCATGCATAATCATTCAACTTTCAATACAGAATTACTCATTTTAGTAACCTTAGTGTTCTTGTTATATCTCAACTCTTATCTATTCTCTTTAGCAAGGTGTTCAGTTCGGATAGGTGAGTCATATCTATTAAGTTGTAGGCCAAATATGATCGAGTGGTGTGTCATATCCACTCAGTAGCTACCCGGACTTGCTAGATTTCTTTCTGTTTCCTTTTCATTTAACTCATTGTGGTGCTTCTCCGTGTGTATGACCCCCAAAGACACATCACCGAGTCTTCTTAAGGGGCTTATTAGTTTTCCATCTTTTAGTTTGTATACTAAATAGCATATACCTATGGGTTTTACCAATACTTTTTGAAAAGGAAAAATTATGAATTTGCTTTATTAGTTATTTCAAAATAATTATTCCATAGGTTTATATCAAGTAAGTATCAAATTGAATGCTTCAAAATGGTGGAGTCAAGTGTGCTTGGTGTAAACTAGGTCTATGATAATTATTGTAGGGTCAATTTCTATCTTAGGTAGTTCATACAATGGGATGGTTACGACTCTACCTTTTTAGGTGTGACAATAGTAAGATCAATTGATCCAGTACTGTAGGTTCAATTAGGTTCCCTTCTAAGCTAAACAAGTTTGAAGAGTATTACAAAGAAGCTTCATTAATAAAATCCTCACCCATCTTTAATCAACCTTCGTCATCGTTAATTTGGAATACCTATGGTGCCATGGGAAAATTTTATATTATGATCTCTATATTTTAACCAATGAACCCCAAATCTTTAATGCCAATAAATTTCTTCTTACTGATGCTCAAATTCTAATTACTAGTATAACAATGTCTCTTCATCCCTTAGTAGATCAAAAACTTATTGGTGTTATATAGATGATAATTGCTGATGCAGCTCTTCTATTACCTTGGTATTATTACCAACCGAACTTTTGCTCCATTTAATTAACTCCACTGTACAAGTCTTAAGCTTTTTCATTAGCCTTGTTAAATTTTCCCTTTCCAACCTATGTGCCCAAGATCTTTTAATAACATCAACATACCTAATAAATTCAACTAATCATTCTCAAATCTAAAGATTTTAGGGAATCTCTTTTCTAGGTCGTATAGATGTATAAGGAGGGGAGAGTTATCCGATTTGTGAACCAGAAGATTCGTAATTGCATCCTAAGAAATTTTTCTAACCAATAAGAATTTATAAGCCCTTATCTAATCCTTCAATTATCCAAATGCCATTGAAATGGTGATTTAACCAAATAAACTACTAACCTTTAAAATCCTACATGTATCAGTTCACAATCAGAGATCATTTACAGAAAATAAAAAATTTACCTCTTTGATTTTTGTCTACCTCATCTGTTCTTGTCATTACACTTAATCTCATTAAGATCACCTATGACCAGCTATGGCATATTCATATTAGCTACTATGATATGAAGATGATCCCAAAACTTCAATCTATTTTCTAGTTTAAGATTTGCATAGCAAAAATAAATGTAAACCTATACTCTACTACCCTTTTATACAAACTTGGTATCAATAACATTTTGATCAGCACAAATTACATCCATCATGCCACCACAATGCGAAACCTCCCAATAAGCTAACTAGATCAATATATAATTTTGAGCCATACATAAACTTTCTTCTTGAGTAATCAGTCTTCTTTGCCTTACTCGGAGTCTCTAGTAAAAATACTATTTGGGGTTGAAATTTTCTAATAAAAAGGGATGAAGCTCTCAAACTATCGAAGACTGCCCCAAACCTTAATAGTTCCTACTCAAAAGAGTCATGGCAACTGTATAGTTGTTAAAGGACAACTACAAGAACCTTTGTTAGCATCAATAGAAGATTACAACAAATAAAACTCCTCAACTTCTCAATGAACTACAACATGACCCATCTTCACAAAACACTTCCTCCCATCCTTAGAGACTTGTTTACAATGTCTTTGAAACTTCCTTTCTTTATCCACCAAACCCCTATGTAACCTCTCTACTTTTCTTCAAAAGAAAAACCATATCTACTTCTTCCTCTACTAGTATACAAAGTTACTTTAGGAGAGAGATTGCCAGGCCTTTTCAATTAGGGATGAAGGGATAATAATAATAGGGGTAGTATTCGATGTTAAATCAAGTGTAAGGGATCAGAGGTTTACAAGGGTCACGTCTTTGGTTAAGAAACTAGGCAATGGTGATAATGGGGGTGTCGAGCTTGATTTTTCGATTTCTTTTATTTAAAAATTAATTTCTCTATTTCCTGATTAATACTAAACCCTAACCCATTTAATATTAATCTTTGACTAAAAAAATTGAGAAATTCTAGTTTTTTTTTATTGAAAATGATTTTTGGAGTCGCCACCCAATCGAAGTTAGGAAAAGAAAAAGAAACCGTAACCAATTGGGTGGATTGATTACGATTTGGCTACCGGTTTTTGATTTCAATTTAAAATGAAGAACTAGAGGGCTCCAAGTTCGGAGGGTAACATATTAAACCCTAACGGGTACCACTATCTATTTACCAAAATTAGGATTATTCTTTTAATTATAATATTTTAAAATAAATAAATAAATAAAATCAAAAGAAAAAAAACCTAAGTTTTTACATATTTTATCGTCGCCCTGAAGGTGCCTACGTACCCGTTAACCGAGATCAAATGATCGTAGTTCTTTTCGAAAACTTTAATATGTCGGTTTATTTTAATTTTAAAAACTGCCCGAGTTCACGTTTATTCGGTTTATTTTAAAAAATCTAAAGGGGTACTAACTCTTGAATGTTATTATTTTATAAAAAAATTTCTCTAAAAGCCCTAAAATTTAAAAAGGATTTTTATTAACTTTTATTTAAAAAAAAAACAACTTTCTATATGATAAATCCTTAAACAAGATCAAATCTTAACAAAAATAACCAATCCTAACAACTCCTAAACTAACATAAGATATACATTTACTTAAATCAATACTTAATTTATCTAATCAAGAAAACTAATGTTAAAAGAAGAATACCTAAATTAATATATACATATAAATATATTATTGTTATTAAACAATTATCTATATATAAAAGACTAAGAGTAAAAGTTCCTAAAACTAGTATGTTCATATTCGTATATATTAAATTCAATAACTAAATATTTAAATAATAATAATATAATAATATTAAATAAACAATTTCGAAATTAGAAAAAAAATGGACCTGAACTTCTTAATTACATGATGAAGGACGATGGCCCGCGTATAGCGGAGTTGCTATTGCGTGTAGCTACTGGCGTTGGATTATTATCTGAGTTTGCTTCGCTGCTGTTCACCTTTTTACTGTCCTGTTCATTGCTGTCCACCGTATTGCTGTCCGCCGTGCTGCTATCCTATTCGCTGTTGTTTGCCGTGCTGCTGTTCACCTAGTGTTACTGCTGTTCGCCTGGTCGTGCTGAAGAATTTTGCAGCAGTAGTAGTTGGACGTAAGTAGTCTTGAAGGGTGTTATAACAGTGGGCTATTTATGGGACTGTGTTTAGTCGCTTTATTATTGTTGTATCAAGGTGGTCTTTTTCTACTATGTCTCCTCTTTTTTTTTTTTCTTTATGTACGTGTATGCATGTTTTAAGGTCCAAATCAAATCCTATCTAATTATATCTATTGTATCTGATTTGATAATGATTAAACTAGATCCAAATTAATTCAACTCTGATTTAATAAAATCAAACTAGATGCAAATGATTTTAATTAGATATGAATCCTATTTATTTCTCCTGCTTTTATAAAAAAAATAGAAAAATAAAAGACATAGATGCCTAGTGAGGCTCAAACCCACGACCTCAAATTAAATATAATCAAATACTCCAATGCTTATCTGTTAGGCCGTTGGCCTATGCCTTGACATTCAGTACAATTAAATTGTACTTAAACCACGTGACTCTCTACAATGATTATTTTATTGAACTAAGCTAAACTAAAACGAATGACTCTAAAATAATTTACTTCCTAAAAATCTACAAAATCTTTTTATGTTTATTTTTATCTTTCATTTTTATTGTTTTTTATTTTTGAATTGGGACCCTTTTTGTAAAAAAATAAATAAATAAAATAAAATAAAAATTAAGACTACAGAGGGGCAAATCTTACTAAGCCAATGTAGCTTATAGGGCTTAGGATAGGGTTTAGTCTGCAACTTCAACTATTGAACCATGAAAGCAAATATTACATTGGTGCAGCTATTACTATCAACAATCATTGCAAATAGTAACCTATTCACCTTGCATCCAATGTAGAGTAGATTCTCTCATTGTTCATCCTCCGGCATAAGAGTCACACTTATTGTTCTTCTCAACACCAGGGTAGCAAGCATAAAGTTACCTTCCTTACTATAGATAATTTCCTCCTCCTCAGACTAGTCTTTCTGTCTAGTCTTTTTTTACTCTTCTACTTCCTCGTTAGTACTGTTTACCTCAATAGATGGTACTTCACTTTGGATTACCATGGTTCTTTTGCTTAAGCATTGAGCAGCCATGTGCCTAAATCCTTAACACTTGAAATACTTTATCTCACTTATCTTCCTCCCTAAGCTCTAACCTTTTTCAAACTTCCTCGGGATCTCCTTCTCCTCTACTTAGGTAGTTTGAGCAGATCAGATCTTAGCAACCTTAATTAGTTTCAATTGCACAAGTTCACTCGAAATAGCTTAGTTTAGGGTAAGCCAACTAACAAGAGCTTGGAATCTCCTCGATTTTTGCCCTTCAATTCTTTAGGTAGCTCGAATAGCTTCATCTAATGATCCAATGTCCACGGTCTCCAGAATATCTCTAATCTCCTACTTCAACCTACTAATGATTCAAGACACAATTCAGCTTTCAGGCTTAACAACTTCACATTGGCTCATCAACATCTGGAATTCCTTTATGTAGGTATCAAGTCTTGATCCACCTTATCTCAAATCCTATAACTTCTTAAAACATCTTACATATAGTAGCTCGAAACAAATCTTCTCCTTATGACTCTCTTCATTTTATCCCAACTCCTGACTTCACATTCTCCTTCTCTTCTACATGTGACTTACATATTATTCCACCACAGGGTGGCATAGCCAGTAAACTCTAGCATAGCAAGTCTAATCTTTGCATTCTCAAGCACCTCATGCCATTCAAATTATTTCTCAACATTATCTACCCAATCTAGGTAATACTCTGCATCACTACTTCTAGAAAAACTTGCGATGCGCATCCTCAACCCCTCTAGTCTTGAAGCTTAGACATTCCTTTCTTTTAATTCATAGTACTATATTTCATCACCTTTTTCCTCATCTGCTTCTTCAATTTCATCGAGTGCTAACCTGTATCTAATAACTCTATCCACTCCTTAAGCACAGGTTGGTTGAACTAGGGCATTAACTCAACTACACTAACCATTGCTTCTCTTTAATTATTCATTGTCTCGTCTTTTATATGGACCTTCTCTATCCTACTACCTGTCTTCATTTATGACAGTTACTAGACTAACCACTAGGTCAATGAGTCTATCTAGATAGTCACCTGCTGACTAGGGTATAAAACTTCCTTTTTTACCTTGGCCATTTTGAGAGCCACTCTCTTATTTACCCAAAATTCCTTAAACATTAGAATCGCATGTTTTCGTCTCTTACAAGAGATTAACAACTGAAACGCTATTCAAAACTTCCTTCTACGAATCAAGAACAAAACAATGTTAAATACACTAACAGCTAATATAACCAACACACAATAAACTAAGTGAACTCACACATTTTATTTTACGAGCAAGAAACAGGGAAAAACAAAGCACGGAATCTCTTTACTCTAAATACTCTTCAAACACTCATAACAACAATAAAATGACTCTAGTGCACTTATAGCAATAGTAAACCACTCAAAGTACAAGTAACAAGGACTTGCTCGGATGTAACCAAGCTTTGATCCTAAGATAATACAAGTACGACCATAGATGAACACATGACATTTGGTATCGTGCGAACCAAAATGGGGATGGGTCCAAACCTCGAGATGATCTAAAAGATAAATAAGAGGTTAAGTGGGGGTCCTCATGCATTGACAATGGATATGATGTATCAATGCCTCATACCTACTCAAGTCACACCTAATATGATGCATAAGTGTGGCTAGAGGTCACTTACCACTAGTTCATGCTCAATGGGCTAAATAAGAATAGTCGAGAGTAAGCAAGTTACACTTAGCTTACGTACGAAGAAAATGTCTAAATGTTTATTGTATTGACTATTATAGCTATCCTTGTTTATAAGTATTTATGAGACCCGATTAGGGTAAGTCCTAGGTTAGTGTAAATTACAAAAGGAGTCCTACTAGAAAAAGAAGGAAAAAAAAAACAATTTATAAGAGCAAAGTTGGAACTAGATAAAAGAATATTCAGTTACAAAAGGACTCTATGGATATCAAACAAATAAGGCATACAAAATAGGTTCCGAGAAGATTAGGTGAGGCTTAGCAGCCCAGCAGCTCGAATGAACCAGACTGAGGAAGAGTTGACCTAAAGGATGGTCCATCGTCAGGTTAGCCATAGATGGCTGGCCCAAGTTGGTACCACCTCAGCCTTAGTAATGACTTAGGTTGGTAGCATGTACGTTCTGTACTTGGCCTTAGACAGATGTATTGAGGAAGGTTTAGCTTGGTAATAAGTCAATCACCTTGGTAGTCTCTTGGATAACGTGGAGAGTAGAGTAACTTGGCAGGTCAGATTGGAGAATGTATTACTCTTTTATGTTTAGCTCACCTTAGACAACTCAATGTACCAATTGAGCAAATCCTCGAGTTCGAGAGTACATAATTGGTCCGTAATCCCTATCAGGATTTATCATCCCATATTTATGGGCCTTTGTTTCTTATATAATAGATGGAGAAAATTGGTAAGTAAAACTAAAATTACATGATGCTTTACACTTATAGAAATTTTAATAGGAATTATTTGATCACATATGCCATTGATTTCGAATTTCCCAGATAAAATAGCTTAATTCACTATTTAGTATCTACTTCTAATAATATTTGATTAAGAAATATCAAGTAGGATGTAATATAATTTGTGTACTAATGCGATATTTCTCAAATCTGGTTGCATTAGATTTTTAATAGATTTTACAATATCATAAGCTCAAGTTATGATGTACACTCACTAGAAATAGAGTAATAGGTCACACTTTTCCAAAATTTATAGGTTTCCTACAAAGTGAGTTGATATGTGCATTAGGACTAAAAATACCTTTTAAAATATACTTCTATAAAAGGAACCCATATTATGTATTGTCAAATTCATACGCAACCCAACAATTAATTTTATTAAATAACTTTATATATTCTATAATATTATTGAAAATATCATCCTATGACAATCTTTCCATAATCGAAACGTGATTCAACCAATAAAGTCTACATTTCTATAAGACCAAAACAATATCTTCTGAGTAATAATATAACTATGTGTATCTATTAATGTTAGCCAATTTGATATAACCTATTAAATAAATATACTAACTAAGCTATATGTATATACATATCTATATTAGATGATATAGGGTTAGAATAAAAAAAAAACATAATGTGTATATACATATATATATAATACACCTTCGGTGTATGTGTACATATATGTATATCTATATTAGTTAAATTATAGCAAGTATATGATATGAAGATTATAATACATCTTTATTAAAATAACTATATAAATAGTATTTCTACCAACTATATAATAATATGAAAAACTAAATAAAACCTTAATGTTTTCATAAATCTTACGAAAACTATATAAGAATTTTCATATATAGGATTTCCAAGTGATTAGGAGGTTGATGTTACCGACTTCCTCGAATGAACATCTGTATAAGTAAGTGAGGTTAGTGCTTCACCGTACTTTGAAGTACGAAGTGCGATACTATTTCAAAATACTTTGAGACTTTAGTATATACTTACTTATTGTTGTAGTTAGTTGTTTCTACATATGCAATGCCTATCTTTGAGATTTGAATTACTGCGATGGGGGCTAAGCTCCATGTTATGGATGTACAACGAATATTGTTCTACTTCAATAGTTTGAGCTTAGTTGATCACCTTAAAAACAAACTAACTTGAACTTGGCTTAATGTCTAACTTGAACTTGGCTTAATGTCTAACTTGACATGCATTGTAACCCATTAGGGGTAACAACTAGGATTCTTGGGCCAAACACAAACCTCTTTTGATAAGGACAGCTGAAATAATCATTTCTTACCTTAGTCGAACTAAGTGACAAAAAAAGGAAGTCACCACAAGATTAAGGGCTGTAGTCCAAAGGTGGTCATGGGAAAAGAGTGCTCTCCATTACACATGCCTTTATTTGATTCTGATTCACAAGTGCATGACATTAAACTCTTTAATTCAAATTAGAATAGGCATAATTTCTTTAATATTATGATAAACCAGATAATATTATGTGATGATATTTACTTGTGCATGCATTGCATCCAGCTAATTTAGTTGAAAAATCTATTTGTGATGTGCTAAATACATACTTCCGTCACCCTTTCACTTACTCAGCAAATTGTCACTCATTTCTCTATAGTCTATTTTATAGGTTCGTAATGTGACTACAAATATCATACCCAAAACTAGAACTTTAGCAAATGGGGTTAAGGAGTGAGGATCAAGAATAATTCGATTGAATTTTGTTCTTATTATACATTTTTTTGAACTGATAAGGAAATTACTTGAGTTATAAGAATCAATCCCCTGGACCGATCATCAAAAGCCGAGCTAGAGGACTTTAAGAGCTTGCACAGAAAATAGTAGCTTTAAGCCATAATCGAGACGGGAACTCCTATCCCGAGCCGACCTCTTTTCGACTTGTCTATCAAATCCTCACGTGTATCTAACATGCTCCTACCTAATAACAAAGTCCTAATTCAAAAGATAGCCCAGAACTAGCCGAGCCGAGCTACCAACTTGATCTATTGGCAATCTGACTTCAAGACAGCTAACCTTTTTACTAGGCTGATTAGCCCCTATCCTGATCCAAACTAGGTTGCCCCCAAACTGTAACACATTCTTGTTTCTGCCTCTGCTGTATCATATCCTAGATGTCCAGCTACCAAGAGACACGTGTCTCTTAACACAATGTTCCAGAATGACTCTTTCTCTTCCATACTGAATATTCTTTGTCCTTTTTAACCCTTTTTGGTATGATTCATGTAACCTAATTATACAATACCCTTTTATCTTTTCATACATATAGAATAACCTAATGAGTAAGTAAATGAACCCCTACTTTCCTTGCATGCATAATCATTCAACTTTCAATACAGAATTACTCATTTTAGTAACCTTAGTGTTCTTGTTATATCTCAACTCTTATCTATTCTCTTTAGCAAGGTGTTCAGTTCGGATAGGTGAGTCATATCTATTAAGTTGTAGGCCAAATATGATCGAGTGGTGTGTCATATCCACTCAGTAGCTACCCGGACTTGCTAGATTTCTTTCTGTTTCCTTTTCATTTAACTCATTGTGGTGCTTCTCCGTGTGTATGACCCCCAAAGACACATCACCGAGTCTTCTTAAGGGGCTTATTAGTTTTCCATCTTTTAGTTTGTATACTAAATAGCATATACCTATGGGTTTTACCAATACTTTTTGAAAAGGAAAAATTATGAATTTGCTTTATTAGTTATTTCAAAATAATTATTCCATAGGTTTATATCAAGTAAGTATCAAATTGAATGCTTCAAAATGGTGGAGTCAAGTGTGCTTGGTGTAAACTAGGTCTATGATAATTATTGTAGGGTCAATTTCTATCTTAGGTAGTTCATACAATGGGATGGTTACGACTCTACCTTTTTAGGTGTGACAATAGTAAGATCAATTGATCCAGTACTGTAGGTTCAATTAGGTTCCCTTCTAAGCTAAACAAGTTTGAAGAGTATTACAAAGAAGCTTCATTAATAAAATCCTCACCCATCTTTAATCAACCTTCGTCATCGTTAATTTGGAATACCTATGGTGCCATGGGAAAATTTTATATTATGATCTCTATATTTTAACCAATGAACCCCAAATCTTTAATGCCAATAAATTTCTTCTTACTGATGCTCAAATTCTAATTACTAGTATAACAATGTCTCTTCATCCCTTAGTAGATCAAAAACTTATTGGTGTTATATAGATGATAATTGCTGATGCAGCTCTTCTATTACCTTGGTATTATTACCAACCGAACTTTTGCTCCATTTAATTAACTCCACTGTACAAGTCTTAAGCTTTTTCATTAGCCTTGTTAAATTTTCCCTTTCCAACCTATGTGCCCAAGATCTTTTAATAACATCAACATACCTAATAAATTCAACTAATCATTCTCAAATCTAAAGATTTTAGGGAATCTCTTTTCTAGGTCGTATAGATGTATAAGGAGGGGAGAGTTATCCGATTTGTGAACCAGAAGATTCGTAATTTGCATCCTAAGAAATTTTTCTAACCAATAAGAATTTATAAGCCCTTATCTAATCCTTCAATTATCCAAATGCCATTGAAATGGTGATTTAACCAAATAAACTACTAACCTTTAAAATCCTACATGTATCAGTTCACAATCAGAGATCATTTACAGAAAATAAAAAATTTACCTCTTTGATTTTTGTCTACCTCATCTGTTCTTGTCATTACACTTAATCTCATTAAGATCACCTATGACCAGCTATGGCATATTCATATTAGCTACTATGATATGAAGATGATCCCAAAACTTCAATCTATTTTCTAGTTTAAGATTTGCATAGCAAAAATAAATGTAAACCTATACTCTACTACCCTTTTATACAAACTTGGTATCAATAACATTTTGATCAGCACAAATTACATCCATCATGCCACCACAATGCGAAACCTCCCAATAAGCTAACTAGATCAATATATAATTTTGAGCCATACATAAACTTTCTTCTTGAGTAATCAGTCTTCTTTGCCTTACTCGGAGTCTCTAGTAAAAATACTATTTGGGGTTGAAATTTTCTAATAAAAAGGGATGAAGCTCTCAAACTATCGAAGACTGCCCCAAACCTTAATAGTTCCTACTCAAAAGAGTCATGGCAACTGTATAGTTGTTAAAGGACAACTACAAGAACCTTTGTTAGCATCAATAGAAGATTACAACAAATAAAACTCCTCAACTTCTCAATGAACTACAACATGACCCATCTTCACAAAACACTTCCTCCCATCCTTAGAGACTTGTTTACAATGTCTTTGAAACTTCCTTTCTTTATCCACCAAACCCCTATGTAACCTCTCTACTTTTCTTCAAAAGAAAAACCATATCTACTTCTTCCTCTACTAGTATACAAAGTTACTTTAGGAGAGAGATTGCCAGGCCTTTTCAATTAGGGATGAAGGGATAATAATAATAGGGGTAGTATTCGATGTTAAATCAAGTGTAAGGGATCAGAGGTTTACAAGGGTCACGTCTTTGGTTAAGAAACTAGGCAATGGTGATAATGGGGGTGTCGAGCTTGATTTTTCGATTTCTTTTATTTAAAAATTAATTTCTCTATTTCCTGATTAATACTAAACCCTAACCCATTTAATATTAATCTTTGACTAAAAAAATTGAGAAATTCTAGTTTTTTTTTTATTGAAAATGATTTTTGGAGTCGCCACCCAATCGAAGTTAGGAAAAGAAAAAGAAACCGTAACCAATTGGGTGGATTGATTACGATTTGGCTACCGGTTTTTGATTTCAATTTAAAATGAAGAACTAGAGGGCTCCAAGTTCGGAGGGTAACATATTAAACCCTAACGGGTACCACTATCTATTTACCAAAATTAGGATTATTCTTTTAATTATAATATTTTAAAATAAATAAATAAATAAAATCAAAAGAAAAAAAAACCTAAGTTTTTACATATTTTATCGTCGCCCTGAAGGTGCCTACGTACCCGTTAACCGAGATCAAATGATCGTAGTTCTTTTCGAAAACTTTAATATGTCGGTTTATTTTAATTTTAAAAACTGCCCGAGTTCACGTTTATTCGGTTTATTTTAAAAAATCTAAAGGGGTACTAACTCTTGAATGTTATTATTTTATAAAAAAATTTCTCTAAAAGCCCTAAAATTTAAAAAGGATTTTTATTAACTTTTATTTAAAAAAAAAACAACTTTCTATATGATAAATCCTTAAACAAGATCAAATCTTAACAAAAATAACCAATCCTAACAACTCCTAAACTAACATAAGATATACATTTACTTAAATCAATACTTAATTTATCTAATCAAGAAAACTAATGTTAAAAGAAGAATACCTAAATTAATATATACATATAAATATATTATTGTTATTAAACAATTATCTATATATAAAAGACTAAGAGTAAAAGTTCCTAAAACTAGTATGTTCATATTCGTATATATTAAATTCAATAACTAAATATTTAAATAATAATAATATAATAATATTAAATAAACAATTTCGAAATTAGAAAAAAATGGACCTGAACTTCTTAATTACATGATGAAGGACGATGGCCCGCGTATAGCGGAGTTGCTATTGCGTGTAGCTACTGGCGTTGGATTATTATCTGAGTTTGCTTCGCTGCTGTTCACCTTTTTACTGTCCTGTTCATTGCTGTCCACCGTATTGCTGTCCGCCGTGCTGCTATCCTATTCGCTGTTGTTTGCCGTGCTGCTGTTCACCTAGTGTTACTGCTGTTCGCCTGGTCGTGCTGAAGAATTTTGCAGCAGTAGTAGTTGGACGTAAGTAGTCTTGAAGGGTGTTATAACAGTGGGCTATTTATGGGACTGTGTTTAGTCGCTTTATTATTGTTGTATCAAGGTGGTCTTTTTCTACTATGTCTCCTCTTTTTTTTTTTTCTTTATGTACGTGTATGCATGTTTTAAGGTCCAAATCAAATCCTATCTAATTATATCTATTGTATCTGATTTGATAATGATTAAACTAGATCCAAATTAATTCAACTCTGATTTAATAAAATCAAACTAGATGCAAATGATTTTAATTAGATATGAATCCTATTTATTTCTCCTGCTTTTATAAAAAAAATAGAAAAATAAAAGACATAGATGCCTAGTGAGGCTCAAACCCACGACCTCAAATTAAATATAATCAAATACTCCAATGCTTATCTGTTAGGCCGTTGGCCTATGCCTTGACATTCAGTACAATTAAATTGTACTTAAACCACGTGACTCTCTACAATGATTATTTTATTGAACTAAGCTAAACTAAAACGAATGACTCTAAAATAATTTACTTCCTAAAAATCTACAAAATCTTTTTTATGTTTATTTTTATCTTTCATTTTTATTGTTTTTTATTTTTGAATTGGGACCCTTTTTGTAAAAAAATAAATAAATAAAATAAAATAAAAATTAAGACTACAGAGGGGCAAAAATTAAGTGTCTATAGTTGCCCTTCTTTATGGTGAAGTTTGAGCAAAACTTTGCCACAAAGACAAAAGAGATACATTTTTTGCCTCAGGGCGACTCTATCCTAAGGAACATGGGTTAGAATAGCGAGGGGTAGCGCCTTTATGAGTTGGCAAAAATCCCTAAAAAGAATAATAAGAACTTGGTCTTGCCCTGATGAGCTGACTAACCAAGGCGGTCAAAGCGCCTTTTGAGCTGGCTAAGACCTGAAGAATGAAGGAACTTAGTCATGCCCTAGTGAGTTGACTAACCAAGGTGGTCAAAGCGCCTTTTGAGCTGGCTAAGACCTAAGAAATAAAAAAAACTTGGTCGTGCCCTAATGAGCTGACTAACCAAGGCAGTCAAAGCACCCTCTGAGTTGGCTAAGACTTGAAAAATGAAGGAAAACTTGGTCGTGCCCTGATGAACTGACTAACTAAGGAGGTCAAAGCGCCCTTTGAGTTGGCTAAGACCTAAAAATGAGGAAAAATTGGTAGTGCCCTAATGAGCTAACTAACCAAGGCGATCAAAGCGCCTTTTGAGCTGGCTAAGACCTGAAAAATGAAGGAAAACTTGGTTGTGCCCTAATGAGCTGACTAACCAAGGCGGTCAAAGCGCCCTTTAAGCTGCCTAAGACCTGAAAAATGAAGGAAAACTTGGTCGTACCCTAATAAGCTAACTAACCAAGGCGGTTAAAGCGCTCTTTAAGCTGGCTAAGACCTAAAACAAGGAAAACTTGGTAGTGCCCTGATGAGCTGATTAACCAAGGCGGTCAAAGTACCTTTTGAGCTAGTTAAAACCTAAAACAAGGAAAACTTGGTAGTGCCCTGATGAACCGACTAACCAAGGTGGTCAAAGTGTCCTTTAAGCTGACTAAGACCTAAAACAAGGAAAACTTAGTAGTGCCCTGATAAGCTGACTAACCAAGGCGGTCAAAGCGCCCTTTTAGCTAGCTAAGACCTAAAAACAAGGAAAACTTGGCCATGTCCTAATGAGCTGACTAACTAAGGCAGTCAAAGCGCCCTTTGAGCTAGCTAAGACCTAAAAAATGAAGGAAAACTTGGTCGTGTCCTAATGAGCTGACTAACTAAGGCGGTCAAAGCACCTTTTGAGTTGGCTAAGACCTGAAGAATGAGGAAAACTTGGTTGTACCCTAATGAGCTGACTAACTAAGGCGATTAAAGCGCCTTTTGAGCTAGCTAAGACCTAAAAATGAGGAAAACTTAGAATTGGGATAGCACTCCATGAGCTTGCTAAATCCCTAAAAGATTATAAGTTGGGAAACATTCTGTGAGTTAGGCTACTGGGAGCTTGTGAAACTTCGGATTAAGAATACTCTTACGAGCTAGCAAGCTCCCTGGGAAATTATACATTGGGATTGTTTTAGGAGTCAGCTAGAAGCTTTAGATTGGGACTACGCTCTATGAACTAGCTAGATCCCTAAATGAGAATATGAGTCAAAATAGCGCTCCATAAGCTGACCGAAGCGCTAAATCCCTTGAAGAAATTTTAAGTCGGGTAATGTTCTATGAGTTCAATGATTGGAAGTTGAAGAAACATTGGGACCATACTCTACGAGTTAACTATCTTGCTAAGAAATTATTTTTGGAAAATAAGCTATTATCCTTAAGGGGAAACCAATTGCCAATGCAATGTTTTATCAAGTTTAGAACCACTTACTTGGTTTTAGTGATAGCTCCTAAGTAGTCCCATGTCTTATTGAGCAGTTCGATTAGAACCAACGATTCTGACCCTTACCATTACTTTTCTTGTTTTCATTCTTCTTCTTCTTTCTTCTACCATCTCTTTCCAAAACCCCCACTTTTTTTTTTTGAAAGCAACTTAAGCTTGAAACGAATGTAAAACATATTCTTCTTGATCAAAGATGTCATGTATTGAACTTCCGATCCAAACATTGGCTTTTCGTGTAAGCATCTGTTTTTAAGTGAGTTTCTACTTATACACCACACGTTACTCTTTTTGAACATGGCCCTGTCCTGAAAAATAGGAAACAAGTCTCCCTTTCTTTGGGGGGGTTAATCACAATAAAGTATTAAAAGAATTTTTATCAATAGTCATCGCTTCAAATTAAGTGATTATTTTTCTTGTAGTTCTTGTGTGTAAGGTTTATTTGGGTAGATAATAAGGCAAGAAGTGGGGTCTTTTAGTAGAATGAGAAAAAGAAAGGCTAAGGATATTATCTAATGCTAACGACTACTAAGAATACCAACTTTGCATGTAGAAAATGAAAGTGAGACCACAGTAATAGTAAGATTATTTGCAAAAATTTCATTGATGTTCAAGGATAGTACATCTTCAATGCATCAGCATTTACTGGGTCCTTCAAGTCCGGACCATCCATTTGAGACAAGATGACAGCTCCCCCAAGCAAGACTTTCTTCACAATATAACGCCCTTTATAATTTGGGCAAACTTCCCTCTTAAATCAATTGTGTTAGGAAACATCTTCCTCAACACCATATCTCCTTACTCAAAACTTTGGGGTCATACTTTTTTGTTAAAAGCCCTGGCCATTCGTTGCTGATAGCAAATGTTGTGGCACAAAGCTGCTAGTCTCTTTTCATCAATTAGGTTCAATTGCTTAATACGCTTCTTTACCCAATTAGCCTCATCTAGTTGAGTTTCTAACAATATTCTGAGAGACGGGATCTCGACCTCCACTGGCAGTACAGCCTCCATTTCGTATACCAACAAGTAGAGGGTTGCCCTTATCAATGTTCTAATAGAAGTTCGATAGGCCATGAGTGCAAATGGTAACATCTCATGCCAATCTCGATACGTAATGGTCATCTTCTCAATAATTCTTTTGATGTTGTTATTAGTTGCTTCTACGGCTCCATTCATTTGGGGCCAATAAGGAATAGAATTTCTATGAATGATCCTGAATTGTCGGCATAACTCGAACATCAATTTATTATTCAGATTCGTACCGTTGCCAGTAATAATTGTTTCTAGTGTACCATACCAAGCCAGTATGTTTCTCTTGATAAACTTGACCACTATTCCCTTCGTCACACTAGCGTAAGATGAGACTTCAACCTACTTAGTGAAATAATCAATAGCTACCAATATAAATCGGTGCTCGTTAGATGCTTTTGGAGTGATTGGGCTAATGATATCTATTCCCCACATCGAAAAAGGCCATGGTGCTGATAGTGTATGCAATTCTTGAGATGGAGCATTTATCTTGTTCGCATAGATCTAGCACAAATGGCAATATCTAACATGTGCGATACAATTCGCTTCTACAGTTGACCAGTAGTATCCCATCCTCATGATTTTCTTAACAAGCATGTAGCCATTCATGTAGGGGCCACATGCTTCCTCGTGCACTTTTTTCATTAGCATCTCTACCTCTTTCCTGTCTACACAACGTAAAAGCGTACCATCAAACAATCATTGGTACAGCGTAGAATCGCTCATCAAGTACTGAGCCACCAATCTTCTAATTAATTTTTTATCCTTCCCCTCTGCTCCTTCGGGGTACGTACCATGTTGTAAAAATATTTTGATATTATGATACTAAGGCTTTTCATCACATGAACTTTCCATTACCAAACAAAAAGCGGGCTTTTCTTCAATTTCAATTTTAAGTGGCCGAATCTCTACTCCTTTTGATATCTGAATCATTGATGCTAAAGTAGCAAGAGCATCGGCAAATTGGTTTTGAACTCTTGGTACGTATACGAAGGTAATCTTTTCGAACTTAGTTATCAACTCGGCCAGGTGTTGGCAATAAGGTACTAATTTGGGGTCTTTCGTTTTATACTCACCCCGAGCTTGGCCTATAATAAACGAAGAATCTCCATATACTTGTAATTCTCATATCTCCTTAAACAATGCGATTTTGAGTCCTAAAATATACACCTCGTATTCTGCAATGTTATTGGTACATGGGAAAACCAATCTTATAGCCATTGAAAATTGTATACCTCCAGGCGATACTTGAATTGCCCCTACTCCACATCCGGACACATTAGTTGCTCCGTCAAAGAACATTTTCCACCTTGAAGATTTTTCCACTATTTCACCATCAGAATCATTTCCCGCTAATAGGATGTTTTGATTGGGAAACTCAACCCGTGCTCCTTGAGGGGTATCGTCAAAAGGGTTCTCTACTAATTGATCCGCCAAAGCTTGCCCCTTGACTAAGCTTTGGCTCACATACTTAATGTCAAATTCTGTCAGCAACATCTGCCACTTCAAAACTCTATTGATGAGAGCCGGTTTTTTAGCTAAGTATTTCAAAGGGTCGTGTTGTGTTATCAACTCAATCCGATAATACAGTGTATATTATCTAAGCCAATGCATAACCCAGACCAATGCAAAATAGGTTCTTTCGGCTTCTGAGTATTTTTGCTCCCCTTCGGTAAACTTCTTGCTTAGATAGTAAACGACTCGTTCTTTCCCTTCTTCATCCTTTTAGCCAAGCACGGATCCCATAGATTCCAGCATTATGGTTAGGTACAAGAACAACGGCTTTCCAGGTTCAGGAGCTACTAACACTGGAGGTTTCATGAGGTATTCTTTGATTTTCATGAAAGCCTCTTCATATTCCTTACTCTAGTTGACCTTTGTGTTCTTCTTTAATAGCTTAAAAAAGAGGGCGGCATTTGTTCGTTAACTGTGATATGAATCGGCCTATGTAATTTAAACGCCCCAATAATCCTTGCACTTCCTTAAGCGCTTGTGGAGGAGGCATGTCAATTATAGCTTTGGCCTTATCAAGATCGACTTCAATACCTCTTTGGCTGACTATGAACCCCAACAATTTTCCTAACATCACACCAAAGGTACACTTCTCCGGATTCAATTTCAAGTGGTACTTCCTCAGCCTATCAAACAACTTCCTCAGGTTTTCTAAGTGATCTTCCTCCTCTTTGGATTTCGCAATCATATCATCAACATACACTTCTATTTCTTTATGCATCATATCATGAAAGATTGTAACCATGGCCCTCTAATATGTTACATTTGCATTCTTCAGCCTAAACGGCATCACCTTATAACAAAACGTTCCCCAAGTCATAATAAAAGTCGTCTTCATCTTATCCTCTTCGGACATCCGATCTGATTATATCCCGAAAAACCATCCATGAAAGAGAATAGATGATTTCCGGCAGTGTTATCTACTAAGACATTAATGTGAGGCAATGGAAAATTATCTTTAGGCATTGTCTTGTTAAGATCTCAAAAGTCTACACATACTCTAACTTTGCCATTCTTCTTCATTATTGGAACAATATTAGCTACCCATTCCAAGTAATCCGATACTTCGATGAATCCAACCTCCAGTAGTTTCTTTACTTCTTCTTTAATTTTCAGCAAGACATCAAGTCGAAATCTCCTTAATTTTTGCTTTTTTGGTTTGACGTCCTCCTGTGTAGGTAAACAGTGGACTACAATCGACAGGTCCAACCCAGGCAAATCTTTATATGACCAAGCGAACATGTCTTGATACTCAGCTAACAACGCAATCATTTCTATTTTTTGTTTCTCTTTTAAACTTACCCCAATTTTTAAATTCTTAGGATTTTCTTTGCTCCCCACATTAATTGTCTCAATCAGTTCATCAATAGTGATTCTACCTAGTTCATGTTTTTGTCATTCCTCTTGTATATTACTGTGATCATCGACATCGCCTCCGACGACTAACCCAGTAGGGCTGGAAGCGATATCGATATTCTCAATTTCTACTTGCGCAAGGTATTCCTGGTTTTCGTTTGGTTCATTGAATCTAAAAGAGAATGCATTAAAGAAAAATGTATGTGAGTAAAAGAGAAGTATGACGCAATGTAGGAAAGAAACGAACTAAGATTTCATTGAATAAATGGAAGTAGATCTCAAATGAGATAAAGGCCTAACTAATTTTGAATGAAAGGTTCGACGATACATTTGAAACGATGACTATCGAAAATAAAAATTCAGAAAATACTAACTACGAGTCACCCCTTTACCCTAGGGAAGACCTGTTGCTATTCGTTGGGATGGAGAACCAGTTGTTCAAATGATGCTGGAACTTGGGTGGCAAGTTTGTTGATCCTTCTTAGTCAAATTCGCATGCTTGAGTCTCTTTCCGTATGAACGTCTCAGCTAGCGGTGGAAAGGTCATTGAGGCATGATATAATCTGTAACCTCTCTTGCCCTTCACTTGTTTCTTCTGGAATTCTTTCACTGGGGTAGGATTGTAGCCAAGGCCGTAAGTGCCGATTTGGCCTTCTTTGAATCCCATTCTTCTATCATCTCCTCTGTTAGGTCCAGTAATCATGTTCACTTCTTCAAACATTTTTAAACCCAGCTCTTCTTGTCCCTCACTACCTATGTAGGGTATAGCTATCTCCTTGTAGATTTCATAATCTTGATCTTCCAGAATTGTAATCACCTGACCATTAGAGATAAACTTCAATTTTTGGTGCAAGCTCGAGGGTATGGCCCCTGCTGCATGAATCCAAGGTCTTCCTAAGAGTAGATTGAAAGATCTTGGAATGTTTATGACTTGGAATCGAATAGTAAAGTGCTAAGGGCCAATACTTACGGATAAATCAATCTCCCCTATAATCTCTCTTCTAGAACCATCAAAGGCCCTGACTGTTGTGGAAGAAGGCTTGATTGCAGATGTATCAATGCCCAGCAAATCTAAGGTGGCGAGTGGGCAGACGTTCAGTGATGATCCGTTGTCAATGAGCACCCTGGTGACAATTATGTTGTTACTCCTTAACATGATAAAGAGTAGCTTTGTATGTTTGTTCCCTTCCTTGCCCAATTCTTCAATTGAAAATGAAATTTGATCTATTGCGAAGATCGAATTAGTAACTAGTCCCATCTTCTCATTTGAAATTTCCCGAGGGACCTTCACTTCATTTAAAGTGCAAAACAAAGCCTCCATGTGTGGTTCAGATGCAATTAACAAGCCCATCAACGATATTTGTACAGGAGTCTTACTGAGTTAATCCATGATCTTATACTCACTCAACTTGATCATTTTGGTAAAAGCTAATAGCCCCTCAATGCGTTTGGCCTCCATCTTATCATTTGATTCTCTTATTGTAACCTTCCTCCCATGATCCTCTCTTGGGTGATAAATATTTCTTAATCGAGTAATGCCTCCTACTAGAGGACCTGGTTTCTCCTAATTTACCAGGTGATAGTTAAATGGAGCATCCTTGTAATTTTCTGGTGGCAACGGTACGTGGAATGAGTACCTCTTCACTTCTGGAGTCTGGTTACTGGTATAAAACTCAAAAACCTTAGGCTTCTTATCTGAATCAATGACGTTGATAGTATAGTCATCAAAAATCATACCAATCATCATCCCGTAGTTGGGTAAGGGATTGTTGTTAACGTTAGGAACCGGGGCTTCCATAAAATCCAACTATACCATCCCTTCATCTATCAAGTCATGAATCATGTTCCTCAGTCTCCAGCATGCATCAGTCAAATGCCCTACTTGTCCATAGTGGTATTCACACTTTACTGTGGGGTCAAAGATTCTCGATCGATATCGATCGCTAGGAAGTTCATACCGTATCAAATTATCCCTTTGCAACTTCTCCAAGACTTGACTCAAAGGGACCGGTATCTTAGTAAATTGTCTATAAGTCCTATTAGTTTGAAACCGGTTTCTATACGACTCTACCTTTTTAGGTGTGACAATAGTAAGATCAATTGATCCAGTACTGTAGGTTCAATTAGGTTCCCTTCTAAGCTAAACAAGTTTGAAGAGTATTACAAAGAAGCTTCATTAATAAAATCCTCACCCATCTTTAATCAACCTTCGTCATCGTTAATTTGGAATACCTATGGTGCCATGGGAAAATTTTATATTATGATCTCTATATTTTAACCAATGAACCCCAAATCTTTAATGCCAATAAATTTCTTCTTACTGATGCTCAAATTCTAATTACTAGTATAACAATGTCTCTTCATCCCTTAGTAGATCAAAAACTTATTGGTGTTATATAGATGATAATTGCTGATGCAGCTCTTCTATTACCTTGGTATTATTACCAACCGAACTTTTGCTCCATTTAATTAACTCCACTGTACAAGTCTTAAGCTTTTTCATTAGCCTTGTTAAATTTTCCCTTTCCAACCTATGTGCCCAAGATCTTTTAATAACATCAACATACCTAATAAATTCAACTAATCATTCTCAAATCTAAAGATTTTAGGGAATCTCTTTTCTAGGTCGTATAGATGTATAAGGAGGGGAGAGTTATCCGATTTGTGAACCAGAAGATTCGTAATTTGCATCCTAAGAAATTTTTCTAACCAATAAGAATTTATAAGCCCTTATCTAATCCTTCAATTATCCAAATGCCATTGAAATGGTGATTTAACCAAATAAACTACTAACCTTTAAAATCCTACATGTATCAGTTCACAATCAGAGATCATTTACAGAAAATAAAAAATTTACCTCTTTGATTTTTGTCTACCTCATCTGTTCTTGTCATTACACTTAATCTCATTAAGATCACCTATGACCAGCTATGGCATATTCATATTAGCTACTATGATATGAAGATGATCCCAAAACTTCAATCTATTTTCTAGTTTAAGATTTGCATAGCAAAAATAGATGTAAACCTATACTCTACTACCCTTTTATACAAACTTGGTATCAATAACATTTTGATCAGCACAAATTACATCCATCATGCCACCACAATGCGAAACCTCCCAATAAGCTAACTAGATCAATATATAATTTTGAGCCATACATAAACTTTCTTCTTGAGTAATCAGTCTTCTTTGCCTTACTCGGAGTCTCTAGTAAAAATACTATTTGGGGTTGAAATTTTCTAATAAAAAGGGATGAAGCTCTCAAACTATCGAAGACTGCCCCAAACCTTAATAGTTCCTACTCAAAAGAGTCATGGCAACTGTATAGTTGTTAAAGGACAACTACAAGAACCTTTGTTAGCATCAATAGAAGATTACAACAAATAAAACTCCTCAACTTCTCAATGAACTACAACATGACCCATCTTCACAAAACACTTCCTCCCATCCTTAGAGACTTGTTTACAATGTCTTTGAAACTTCCTTTCTTTATCCACCAAACCCCTATGTAACCTCTCTACTTTTCTTCAAAAGAAAAACCATATCTACTTCTTCCTCTACTAGTATACAAAGTTACTTTAGGAGAGAGATTGCCAGGCCTTTTCAATTAGGGATGAAGGGATAATAATAATAGGGGTAGTATTCGATGTTAAATCAAGTGTAAGGGATCAGAGGTTTACAAGGGTCACGTCTTTGGTTAAGAAACTAGGCAATGGTGATAATGGGGGTGTCGAGCTTGATTTTTCGATTTCTTTTATTTAAAAATTAATTTCTCTATTTCCTGATTAATACTAAACCCTAACCCATTTAATATTAATCTTTGACTAAAAAAATTGAGAAATTCTAGTTTTTTTTTTATTGAAAATGATTTTTGGAGTCGCCACCCAATCGAAGTTAGGAAAAGAAAAAGAAACCGTAACCAATTGGGTGGATTGATTACGATTTGGCTACCGGTTTTTGATTTCAATTTAAAATGAAGAACTAGAGGGCTCCAAGTTCGGAGGGTAACATATTAAACCCTAACGGGTACCACTATCTATTTACCAAAATTAGGATTATTCTTTTAATTATAATATTTTAAAATAAATAAATAAATAAAATCAAAAGAAAAAAAACCTAAGTTTTTACATATTTTATCGTCGCCCTGAAGGTGCCTACGTACCCGTTAACCGAGATCAAATGATCGTAGTTCTTTTCGAAAACTTTAATATGTCGGTTTATTTTAATTTTAAAAACTGCCCGAGTTCACGTTTATTCGGTTTATTTTAAAAAATCTAAAGGGGTACTAACTCTTGAATGTTATTATTTTATAAAAAAATTTCTCTAAAAGCCCTAAAATTTAAAAAGGATTTTTATTAACTTTTATTTAAAAAAAAAACAACTTTCTATATGATAAATCCTTAAACAAGATCAAATCTTAACAAAAATAACCAATCCTAACAACTCCTAAATTAACATAAGATATACATTTACTTAAATCAATACTTAATTTATCTAATCAAGAAAACTAATGTTAAAAGAAGAATACCTAAATTAATATATACATATAAATATATTATTGTTATTAAACAATTATCTATATATAAAAGACTAAGAGTAAAAGTTCCTAAAACTAGTATGTTCATATTCGTATATATTAAATTCAATAACTAAATATTTAAATAATAATAATAATAATAATATAATAATATTAAATAAACAATTTCGAAATTAGAAAAAAATGGACCTGAACTTCTTAATTACATGATGAAGGACGATGGCCCGCGTATAGCGGAGTTGCTATTGCGTGTAGCTACTGGCGTTGGATTATTATCTGAGTTTGCTTCGCTGCTGTTCACCTTTTTACTGTCCTGTTCATTGCTGTCCACCGTATTGCTGTCCGCCGTGCTGCTATCCTATTCGCTGTTGTTTGCCGTGCTGCTGTTCACCTAGTGTTACTGCTGTTCGCCTGGTCGTGCTGAAGAATTTTGCAGCAGTAGTAGTTGGACGTAAGTAGTCTTGAAGGGTGTTATAACAGTGGGCTATTTATGGGACTGTGTTTAGTCGCTTTATTATTGTTGTATCAAGGTGGTCTTTTTCTACTATGTCTCCTCTTTTTTTTTTTTCTTTATGTACGTGTATGCATGTTTTAAGGTCCAAATCAAATCCTATCTAATTATATCTATTGTATCTGATTTGATAATGATTAAACTAGATCCAAATTAATTCAACTCTGATTTAATAAAATCAAACTAGATGCAAATGATTTTAATTAGATATGAATCCTATTTATTTCTCCTGCTTTTATAAAAAAAATAGAAAAATAAAAGACATAGATGCCTAGTGAGGCTCAAACCCACGACCTCAAATTAAATATAATCAAATACTCCAATGCTTATCTGTTAGGCCGTTGGCCTATGCCTTGACATTCAGTACAATTAAATTGTGCTTAAACCACGTGACTCTCTACAATGATTATTTTATTGAACTAAGCTAAACTAAAACGAATGACTCTAAAATAATTTACTTCCTAAAAATCTACAAAATCTTTTTTATGTTTATTTTTATCTTTCATTTTTATTGTTTTTTATTTTTGAATTGGGACCCTTTTTGTAAAAAAATAAATAAATAAAATAAAATAAAAATTAAGACTACAGAGGGGCAAAAATTAAGTGTCTATAGTTGCCCTTCTTTATGGTGAAGTTTGAGCAAAACTTTGCCACAAAGACAAAAGAGATACATTTTTTGCCTCAGGGCGACTCTATCCTAAGGAACATGGGTTAGAATAGCGAGGGGTAGCGCCTTTATGAGTTGGCAAAAATCCCTAAAAAGAATAATGAGAACTTGGTCTTGCCCTGATGAGCTGACTAACCAAGGCGGTCAAAGCGCCTTTTGAGCTGGCTAAGACCTGAAGAATGAAGGAACTTAGTCATGCCCTAGTGAGTTGACTAACCAAGGTGGTCAAAGCGCCTTTTGAGCTGGCTAAGACCTAAGAAATAAAAAAAACTTGGTCGTGCCCTAATGAGCTGACTAACCAAGGCAGTCAAAGCACCCTCTGAGTTGGCTAAGACTTGAAAAATGAAGGAAAACTTGGTCGTGCCCTGATGAACTGACTAACTAAGGAGGTCAAAGCGCCCTTTGAGTTGGCTAAGACCTAAAAATGAGGAAAAATTGGTAGTGCCCTAATGAGCTAACTAACCAAGGCGATCAAAGCGCCTTTTGAGCTGGCTAAGACCTGAAAAATGAAGGAAAACTTGGTTGTGCCCTAATGAGCTGACTAACCAAGGCGGTCAAAGCGCCCTTTAAGCTGCCTAAGACCTGAAAAATGAAGGAAAACTTGGTCGTACCCTAATAAGCTAACTAACCAAGGCGGTTAAAGCGCTCTTTAAGCTGGCTAAGACCTAAAACAAGGAAAACTTGGTAGTGCCCTGATGAGCTGATTAACCAAGGCGGTCAAAGGACCTTTTGAGCTAGTTAAAACCTAAAACAAGGAAAACTTGGTAGTGCCCTGATGAACCGACTAACCAAGGTGGTCAAAGTGTCCTTTAAGCTGACTAAGACCTAAAACAAGGAAAACTTAGTAGTGCCCTGATAAGCTGACTAACCAAGGCGGTCAAAGCGCCCTTTTAGCTAGCTAAGACCTAAAAACAAGGAAAACTTGGCCATGTCCTAATGAGCTGACTAACTAAGGCAGTCAAAGCGCCCTTTGAGCTAGCTAAGACCTAAAAAATGAAGGAAAACTTGGTCGTGTCCTAATGAGCTGACTAACTAAGGCGGTCAAAGCACCTTTTGAGTTGGCTAAGACCTGAAGAATGAGGAAAACTTGGTTGTACCCTAATGAGCTGACTAACTAAGGCGATTAAAGCGCCTTTTGAGCTAGCTAAGACCTAAAAATGAGGAAAACTTAGAATTGGGATAGCACTCCATGAGCTTGCTAAATCCCTAAAAGATTATAAGTTGGGAAACATTCTGTGAGTTAGGCTACTGGGAGCTTGTGAAACTTCGGATTAAGAATACTCTTACGAGCTAGCAAGCTCCCTGGGAAATTATACATTGGGATTGTTTTAGGAGTCAGCTAGAAGCTTTAGATTGGGACTACGCTCTATGAACTAGCTAGATCCCTAAATGAGAATATGAGTCAAAATAGCGCTCCATAAGCTGACCGAAGCGCTAAATCCCTTGAAGAAATTTTAAGTCGGGTAATGTTCTATGAGTTCAATGATTGGAAGTTGAAGAAACATTGGGACCATACTCTACGAGTTAACTATCTTGCTAAGAAATTATTTTTGGAAAATAAGCTATTATCCTTAAGGGGAAACCAATTGCCAATGCAATGTTTTATCAAGTTTAGAACCACTTACTTGGTTTTAGTGATAGCTCCTAAGTAGTCCCATGTCTTATTGAGCAGTTCGATTAGAACCAACGATTCTGACCCTTACCATTACTTTTCTTGTTTTCATTCTTCTTCTTCTTTCTTCTACCATCTCTTTCCAAAACCCCCACTTTTTTTTTTTGAAAGCAACTTAAGCTTGAAACGAATGTAAAACATATTCTTCTTGATCAAAGATGTCATGTATTGAACTTCCGATCCAAACATTGGCTTTTCGTGTAAGCATCTGTTTTTAAGTGAGTTTCTACTTATACACCACACGTTACTCTTTTTGAACATGGCCCTGTCCTGAAAAATAGGAAACAAGTCTCCCTTTCTTTGGGGGGGTTAATCACAATAAAGTATTAAAAGAATTTTTATCAATAGTCATCGCTTCAAATTAAGTGATTATTTTTCTTGTAGTTCTTGTGTGTAAGGTTTATTTGGGTAGATAATAAGGCAAGAAGTGGGGTCTTTTAGTAGAATGAGAAAAAGAAAGGCTAAGGATATTATCTAATGCTAACGACTACTAAGAATACCAACTTTGCATGTAGAAAATGAAAGTGAGACCACAGTAATAGTAAGATTATTTGCAAAAATTTCATTGATGTTCAAGGATAGTACATCTTCAATGCATCAGCATTTACTGGGTCCTTCAAGTCCGGACCATCCATTTGAGACAAGATGACAGCTCCCCCAAGCAAGACTTTCTTCACAATATAACGCCCTTTATAATTTGGGGCAAACTTCCCTCTTAAATCAATTGTGTTAGGAAACATCTTCCTCAACACCATATCTCCTTACTCAAAACTTTGGGGTCATACTTTTTTGTTAAAAGCCCTGGCCATTCGTTGCTGATAGCAAATGTTGTGGCACAAAGCTGCTAGTCTCTTTTCATCAATTAGGTTCAATTGCTTAATACGCTTCTTTACCCAATTAGCCTCATCTAGTTGAGTTTCTAACAATATTCTGAGAGACGGGATCTCGACCTCCACTGGCAGTACAGCCTCCATTTCGTATACCAACAAGTAGAGGGTTGCCCTTATCAATGTTCTAATAGAAGTTCGATAGGCCATGAGTGCAAATGGTAACATCTCATGCCAATCTCGATACGTAATGGTCATCTTCTCAATAATTCTTTTGATGTTGTTATTAGTTGCTTCTACGGCTCCATTCATTTGGGGCCAATAAGGAATAGAATTTCTATGAATGATCCTGAATTGTCGGCATAACTCGAACATCAATTTATTATTCAGATTCGTACCGTTGCCAGTAATAATTGTTTCTAGTGTACCATACCAAGCCAGTATGTTTCTCTTGATAAACTTGACCACTATTCCCTTCGTCACACTAGCGTAAGATGAGACTTCAACCTACTTAGTGAAATAATCAATAGCTACCAATATAAATCGGTGCTCGTTAGATGCTTTTGGAGTGATTGGGCTAATGATATCTATTCCCCACATCGAAAAAGGCCATGGTGCTGATAGTGTATGCAATTCTTGAGATGGAGCATTTATCTTGTTCGCATAGATCTAGCACAAATGGCAATATCTAACATGTGCGATACAATTCGCTTCTACAGTTGACCAGTAGTATCCCATCCTCATGATTTTCTTAACAAGCATGTAGCCATTCATGTAGGGGCCACATGCTTCCTCGTGCACTTTTTTCATTAGCATCTCTACCTCTTTCCTGTCTACACAACGTAAAAGCGTACCATCAAACAATCATTGGTACAGCGTAGAATCGCTCATCAAGTACTGAGCCACCAATCTTCTAATTAATTTTTTATCCTTCCCTCTGCTCCTTCGGGGTACGTACCATGTTGTAAAAATATTTTGATATTATGATACTAAGGCTTTTCATCACATGAACTTTCCATTACCAAACAAAAAGCGGGCTTTTCTTCAATTTCAATTTTAAGTGGCCGAATCTCTACTCCTTTTGATATCTGAATCATTGATGCTAAAGTAGCAAGAGCATCGGCAAATTGGTTTTGAACTCTTGGTACGTATACGAAGGTAATCTTTTCGAACTTAGTTATCAACTCGGCCAGGTGTTGGCAATAAGGTACTAATTTGGGGTCTTTCGTTTTATACTCACCCCGAGCTTGGCCTATAATAAACGAAGAATCTCCATATACTTGTAATTCTCATATCTCCTTAAACAATGCGATTTTGAGTCCTAAAATATACACCTCGTATTCTGCAATGTTATTGGTACATGGGAAAACCAATCTTATAGCCATTGAAAATTGTATACCTCCAGGCGATACTTGAATTGCCCCTACTCCACATCCGGACACATTAGTTGCTCCGTCAAAGAACATTTTCCACCTTGAAGATTTTTCCACTATTTCACCATCAGAATCATTTCCCGCTAATAGGATGTTTTGATTGGGAAACTCAACCCGTGCTCCTTGAGGGGTATCGTCAAAAGGGTTCTCTACTAATTGATCCGCCAAAGCTTGCCCCTTGACTAAGCTTTGGCTCACATACTTAATGTCAAATTCTGTCAGCAACATCTGCCACTTCAAAACTCTATTGATGAGAGCCGGTTTTTTAGCTAAGTATTTCAAAGGGTCGTGTTGTGTTATCAACTCAATCCGATAATACAGTGTATATTATCTAAGCCAATGCATAACCCAGACCAATGCAAAATAGGTTCTTTCGGCTTCTGAGTATTTTTGCTCCCCTTCGGTAAACTTCTTGCTTAGATAGTAAACGACTCGTTCTTTCCCTTCTTCATCCTTTTAGCCAAGCACGGATCCCATAGATTCCAGCATTATGGTTAGGTACAAGAACAACGGCTTTCCAGGTTCAGGAGCTACTAACACTGGAGGTTTCATGAGGTATTCTTTGATTTTCATGAAAGCCTCTTCATATTCCTTACTCTAGTTGACCTTTGTGTTCTTCTTTAATAGCTTAAAAAAGAGGGCGGCATTTGTTCGTTAACTGTGATATGAATCGGCCTATGTAATTTAAACGCCCCAATAATCCTTGCACTTCCTTAAGCGCTTGTGGAGGAGGCATGTCAATTATAGCTTTGGCCTTATCAAGATCGACTTCAATACCTCTTTGGCTGACTATGAACCCCAACAATTTTCCTAACATCACACCAAAGGTACACTTCTCCGGATTCAATTTCAAGTGGTACTTCCTCAGCCTATCAAACAACTTCCTCAGGTTTTCTAAGTGATCTTCCTCCTCTTTGGATTTCGCAATCATATCATCAACATACACTTCTATTTCTTTATGCATCATATCATGAAAGATTGTAACCATGGCCCTCTAATATGTTACATTTGCATTCTTCAGCCTAAACGGCATCACCTTATAACAAAACGTTCCCCAAGTCATAATAAAAGTCGTCTTCATCTTATCCTCTTCGGACATCCGAATCTGATTATATCCCGAAAAACCATCCATGAAAGAGAATAGATGATTTCCGGCAGTGTTATCTACTAAGACATTAATGTGAGGCAATGGAAAATTATCTTTAGGCATTGTCTTGTTAAGATCTCAAAAGTCTACACATACTCTAACTTTGCCATTCTTCTTCATTATTGGAACAATATTAGCTACCCATTCCAAGTAATCCGATACTTCGATGAATCCAACCTCCAGTAGTTTCTTTACTTCTTCTTTAATTTTCAGCAAGACATCAAGTCGAAATCTCCTTAATTTTTGCTTTTTTGGTTTGACGTCCTCCTGTGTAGGTAAACAGTGGACTACAATCGACAGGTCCAACCCAGGCAAATCTTTATATGACCAAGCGAACATGCTTGATACTCAGCTAACAACGCAATCATTTCTATTTTTTGTTTCTCTTTTAAACTTACCCCAATTTTTAAATTCTTAGGATTTTCTTTGCTCCCCACATTAATTGTCTCAATCAGTTCATCAATAGTGATTCTACCTAGTTCATGTTTTTGTCATTCCTCTTGTATATTACTGTGATCATCGACATCGCCTCCGACGATTAACCCAGTAGGGCTGGAAGCGATATCGATATTCTCAATTTCTACTTGCGCAAGGTATTCCTGGTTTTCGTTTGGTTCATTGAATCTAAAAGAGAATGCATTAAAGAAAAATGTATGTGAGTAAAAGAGAAGTATGATGCAATGTAGGAAAGAAACGAACTAAGATTTCATTGAATAAATGGAAGTAGATCTCAAATGAGATAAAGGCCTAACTAATTTTGAATGAAAGGTTCGACGATACATTTGAAACGATGACTATCGAAAATAAAAATTCAGAAAATACTAACTACGAGTCACCCCTTTACCCTAGGGAAGACCTGTTGCTATTCGTTGGGATGGAGAACCAGTTGTTCAAATGATGCTGGAACTTGGGTGGCAAGTTTGTTGATCCTTCTTAGTCAAATTCGCATGCTTGAGTCTCTTTCCGTATGAACGTCTCAGCTAGCGGTGGAAAGGTCATTGAGGCATGATATAATCTGTAACCTCTCTTGCCCTTCACTTGTTTCTTCTGGAATTCTTTCACTGGGGTAGGATTGTAGCCAAGGCCGTAAGTGCCGATTTGGCCTTCTTTGAATCCCATTCTTCTATCATCTCCTCTGTTAGGTCCAGTAATCATGTTCACTTCTTCAAACATTTTTAAACCCAGCTCTTCTTGTCCCTCACTACCTATGTAGGGTATAGCTATCTCCTTGTAGATTTCATAATCTTGATCTTCCAGAATTGTAATCACCTGACCATTAGAGATAAACTTCAATTTTTGGTGCAAGCTCGAGGGTATGGCCCCTGCTGCATGAATCCAAGGTCTTCCTAAGAGTAGATTGAAAGATCTTGGAATGTTTATGACTTGGAATCGAATAGTAAAGTGCTAAGGGCCAATACTTACGGATAAATCAATCTCCCCTATAATCTCTCTTCTAGAACCATCAAAGGCCCTGACTGTTGTGGAAGAAGGCTTGATTGCAGATGTATCAATGCCCAGCAAATCTAAGGTGGCGAGTGGGCAGACGTTCAGTGATGATCCGTTGTCAATGAGCACCCTGGTGACAATTATGTTGTTACTCCTTAACATGATAAAGAGTAGCTTTGTATGTTTGTTCCCTTCCTTGCCCAATTCTTCAATTGAAAATGAAATTTGATCTATTGCGAAGATCGAATTAGTAACTAGTCCCATCTTCTCATTTGAAATTTCCCGAGGGACCTTCACTTCATTTAAAGTGCAAAACAAAGCCTCCATGTGTGGTTCAGATGCAATTAACAAGCCCATCAACGATATTTGTACAGGAGTCTTACTGAGTTAATCCATGATCTTATACTCACTCAACTTGATCATTTTGGTAAAAGCTAATAGCCCCTCAATGCGTTTGGCCTCCATCTTATCATTTGATTCTCTTATTGTAACCTTCCTCCCATGATCCTCTCTTGGGTGATAAATATTTCTTAATCGAGTAATGCCTCCTACTAGAGGACCTGGTTTCTCCTAATTTACCAGGTGATAGTTAAATGGAGCATCCTTGTAATTTTCTGGTGGCAACGGTACGTGGAATGAGTACCTCTTCACTTCTGGAGTCTGGTTACTGGTATAAAACTCAAAAACCTTAGGCTTCTTATCTGAATCAATGACGTTGATAGTATAGTCATCAAAAATCATACCAATCATCATCCCGTAGTTGGGTAAGGGATTGTTGTTAACGTTAGGAACCGGGGCTTCCATAAAATCCAACTATACCATCCCTTCATCTATCAAGTCATGAATCATGTTCCTCAGTCTCCAGCATGCATCAGTCAAATGCCCTACTTGTCCATAGTGGTATTCACACTTTACTGTGGGGTCAAAGATTCTCGATCGATATCGATCGCTAGGAAGTTCATACCGTATCAAATTATCCCTTTGCAACTTCTCCAAGACTTGACTCAAAGGGACCGGTATCTTAGTAAATTGTCTATAAGTCCTATTAGTTTGAAACCGGTTTCTATACGACTCTACCTTTTTAGGTGTGACAATAGTAAGATCAATTGATCCAGTACTGTAGGTTCAATTAGGTTCCCTTCTAAGCTAAACAAGTTTGAAGAGTATTACAAAGAAGCTTCATTAATAAAATCCTCACCCATCTTTAATCAACCTTCGTCATCGTTAATTTGGAATACCTATGGTGCCATGGGAAAATTTTATATTATGATCTCTATATTTTAACCAATGAACCCCAAATCTTTAATGCCAATAAATTTCTTCTTACTGATGCTCAAATTCTAATTACTAGTATAACAATGTCTCTTCATCCCTTAGTAGATCAAAAACTTATTGGTGTTATATAGATGATAATTGCTGATGCAGCTCTTCTATTACCTTGGTATTATTACCAACCGAACTTTTGCTCCATTTAATTAACTCCACTGTACAAGTCTTAAGCTTTTTCATTAGCCTTGTTAAATTTTCCCTTTCCAACCTATGTGCCCAAGATCTTTTAATAACATCAACATACCTAATAAATTCAACTAATCATTCTCAAATCTAAAGATTTTAGGGAATCTCTTTTCTAGGTCGTATAGATGTATAAGGAGGGGAGAGTTATCCGATTTGTGAACCAGAAGATTCGTAATTTGCATCCTAAGAAATTTTTCTAACCAATAAGAATTTATAAGCCCTTATCTAATCCTTCAATTATCCAAATGCCATTGAAATGGTGATTTAACCAAATAAACTACTAACCTTTAAAATCCTACATGTATCAGTTCACAATCAGAGATCATTTACAGAAAATAAAAAATTTACCTCTTTGATTTTTGTCTACCTCATCTGTTCTTGTCATTACACTTAATCTCATTAAGATCACCTATGACCAGCTATGGCATATTCATATTAGCTACTATGATATGAAGATGATCCCAAAACTTCAATCTATTTTCTAGTTTAAGATTTGCATAGCAAAAATAGATGTAAACCTATACTCTACTACCCTTTTATACAAACTTGGTATCAATAACATTTTGATCAGCACAAATTACATCCATCATGCCACCACAATGCGAAACCTCCCAATAAGCTAACTAGATCAATATATAATTTTGAGCCATACATAAACTTTCTTCTTGAGTAATCAGTCTTCTTTGCCTTACTCGGAGTCTCTAGTAAAAATACTATTTGGGGTTGAAATTTTCTAATAAAAAGGGATGAAGCTCTCAAACTATCGAAGACTGCCCAAACCTTAATAGTTCCTACTCAAAAGAGTCATGGCAACTGTATAGTTGTTAAAGGACAACTACAAGAACCTTTGTTAGCATCAATAGAAGATTACAACAAATAAAACTCCTCAACTTCTCAATGAACTACAACATGACCCATCTTCACAAAACACTTCCTCCCATCCTTAGAGACTTGTTTACAATGTCTTTGAAACTTCCTTTCTTTATCCACCAAACCCCTATGTAACCTCTCTACTTTTCTTCAAAAGAAAAACCATATCTACTTCTTCCTCTACTAGTATACAAAGTTACTTTAGGAGAGAGATTGCCAGGCCTTTTCAATTAGGGATGAAGGGATAATAATAATAGGGGTAGTATTCGATGTTAAATCAAGTGTAAGGGATCAGAGGTTTACAAGGGTCACGTCTTTGGTTAAGAAACTAGGCAATGGTGATAATGGGGGTGTCGAGCTTGATTTTTCGATTTCTTTTATTTAAAAATTAATTTCTCTATTTCCTGATTAATACTAAACCCTAACCCATTTAATATTAATCTTTGACTAAAAAAATTGAGAAATTCTAGTTTTTTTTTTATTGAAAATGATTTTTGGAGTCGCCACCCAATCGAAGTTAGGAAAAGAAAAAGAAACCGTAACCAATTGGGTGGATTGATTACGATTTGGCTACCGGTTTTTGATTTCAATTTAAAATGAAGAACTAGAGGGCTCCAAGTTCGGAGGGTAACATATTAAACCCTAACGGGTACCACTATCTATTTACCAAAATTAGGATTATTCTTTTAATTATAATATTTTAAAATAAATAAATAAATAAAATCAAAAGAAAAAAAACCTAAGTTTTTACATATTTTATCGTCGCCCTGAAGGTGCCTACGTACCCGTTAACCGAGATCAAATGATCGTAATTCTTTTCGAAAACTTTAATATGTCGGTTTATTTTAATTTTAAAAACTGCCCGAGTTCACGTTTATTCGGTTTATTTTAAAAAATCTAAAGGGGTACTAACTCTTGAATGTTATTATTTTATAAAAAAATTTCTCTAAAAGCCCTAAAATTTAAAAAGGATTTTTATTAACTTTTATTTAAAAAAAAACAACTTTCTATATGATAAATCCTTAAACAAGATCAAATCTTAACAAAAATAACCAATCCTAACAACTCCTAAACTAACATAAGATATACATTTACTTAAATCAATACTTAATTTATCTAATCAAGAAAACTAATGTTAAAAGAAGAATACCTAAATTAATATATACATATAAATATATTATTGTTATTAAACAATTATCTATATATAAAAGACTAAGAGTAAAAGTTCCTAAAACTAGTATGTTCATATTCGTATATATTAAATTCAATAACTAAATATTTAAATAATAATAATAATAATAATATAATAATATTAAATAAACAATTTCGAAATTAGAAAAAAATGGACCTGAACTTCTTAATTACATGATGAAGGACGATGGCCCGCGTATAGCGGAGTTGCTATTGCGTGTAGCTACTGGCGTTGGATTATTATCTGAGTTTGCTTCGCTGCTGTTCACCTTTTTACTGTCCTGTTCATTGCTGTCCACCGTATTGCTGTCCGCCGTGCTGCTATCCTATTCGCTGTTGTTTGCCGTGCTGCTGTTCACCTAGTGTTACTGCTGTTCGCCTGGTCGTGCTGAAGAATTTTGCAGCAGTAGTAGTTGGACGTAAGTAGTCTTGAAGGGTGTTATAACAGTGGGCTATTTATGGGACTGTGTTTAGTCGCTTTATTATTGTTGTATCAAGGTGGTCTTTTTCTACTATGTCTCCTCTTTTTTTTTTTTCTTTATGTACGTGTATGCATGTTTTAAGGTCCAAATCAAATCCTATCTAATTATATCTATTGTATCTGATTTGATAATGATTAAACTAGATCCAAATTAATTCAACTCTGATTTAATAAAATCAAACTAGATGCAAATGATTTTAATTAGATATGAATCCTATTTATTTCTCCTGCTTTTATAAAAAAAATAGAAAAATAAAAGACATAGATGCCTAGTGAGGCTCAAACCCACGACCTCAAATTAAATATAATCAAATACTCCAATGCTTATCTGTTAGGCCGTTGGCCTATGCCTTGACATTCAGTACAATTAAATTGTGCTTAAACCACGTGACTCTCTACAATGATTATTTTATTGAACTAAGCTAAACTAAAACGAATGACTCTAAAATAATTTACTTCCTAAAAATCTACAAAATCTTTTTTATGTTTATTTTTATCTTTCATTTTTATTGTTTTTTATTTTTGAATTGGGACCCTTTTTGTAAAAAAATAAATAAATAAAATAAAATAAAAATTAAGACTACAGAGGGGCAAAAATTAAGTGTCTATAGTTGCCCTTCTTTATGGTGAAGTTTGAGCAAAACTTTGCCACAAAGACAAAAGAGATACATTTTTTGCCTCAGGGCGACTCTATCCTAAGGAACATAGGTTAGAATAGCGAGGGGTAGCGCCTTTATGAGTTGGCAAAAATCCCTAAAAAGAATAATGAGAACTTGGTCTTGCCCTGATGAGCTGACTAACCAAGGCGGTCAAAGCGCCTTTTAAGCTGGCTAAGACCTGAAGAATGAAGGAACTTAGTCATGCCCTAGTGAGTTGACTAACCAAGGTGGTCAAAGCGCCTTTTGAGCTGGCTAAGACCTAAGAAATAAAAAAAACTTGGTCGTGCCCTAATGAGCTGACTAACCAAGGCAGTCAAAGCACCCTCTGAGTTGGCTAAGACTTGAAAAATGAAGGAAAACTTGGTCGTGCCCTGATGAACTGACTAACTAAGGAGGTCAAAGCGCCCTTTGAGTTGGCTAAGACCTAAAAATGAGGAAAAATTGGTAGTGCCCTAATGAGCTAACTAACCAAGGCGATCAAAGCGCCTTTTGAGCTGGCTAAGACCTGAAAAATGAAGGAAAACTTGGTTGTGCCCTAATGAGCTGACTAACCAAGGCGGTCAAAGCGCCCTTTAAGCTGCCTAAGACCTGAAAAATGAAGGAAAACTTGGTCGTACCCTAATAAGCTAACTAACCAAGGCGGTTAAAGCGCTCTTTAAGCTGGCTAAGACCTAAAACAAGGAAAACTTGGTAGTGCCCTGATGAGCTGATTAACCAAGGCGGTCAAAGTACCTTTTGAGCTAGTTAAAACCTAAAACAAGGAAAACTTGGTAGTGCCCTGATGAACCGACTAACCAAGGTGGTCAAAGTGTCCTTTAAGCTGACTAAGACCTAAAACAAGGAAAACTTAGTAGTGCCCTGATAAGCTGACTAACCAAGGCGGTCAAAGCGCCCTTTTAGCTAGCTAAGACCTAAAAACAAGGAAAACTTGGCCATGTCCTAATGAGCTGACTAACTAAGGCAGTCAAAGCGCCCTTTGAGCTAGCTAAGACCTAAAAAATGAAGGAAAACTTGGTCGTGTCCTAATGAGCTGACTAACTAAGGCGGTCAAAGCACCTTTTGAGTTGGCTAAGACCTGAAGAATGAGGAAAACTTGGTTGTACCCTAATGAGCTGACTAACTAAGGCGATTAAAGCGCCTTTTGAGCTAGCTAAGACCTAAAAATGAGGAAAACTTAGAATTGGGATAGCACTCCATGAGCTTGCTAAATCCCTAAAAGATTATAAGTTGGGAAACATTCTGTGAGTTAGGCTACTGGGAGCTTGTGAAACTTCGGATTAAGAATACTCTTACGAGCTAGCAAGCTCCCTGGGAAATTATACATTGGGATTGTTTTAGGAGTCAGCTAGAAGCTTTAGATTGGGACTACGCTCTATGAACTAGCTAGATCCCTAAATGAGAATATGAGTCAAAATAGCGCTCCATAAGCTGACCGAAGCGCTAAATCCCTTGAAGAAATTTTAAGTCGGGTAATGTTCTATGAGTTCAATGATTGGAAGTTGAAGAAACATTGGGACCATACTCTACGAGTTAACTATCTTGCTAAGAAATTATTTTTGGAAAATAAGCTATTATCCTTAAGGGGAAACCAATTGCCAATGCAATGTTTTATCAAGTTTAGAACCACTTACTTGGTTTTAGTGATAGCTCCTAAGTAGTCCCATGTCTTATTGAGCAGTTCGATTAGAACCAACGATTCTGACCCTTACCATTACTTTTCTTGTTTTCATTCTTCTTCTTCTTTCTTCTACCATCTCTTTCCAAAACCCCCACTTTTTTTTTTGAAAGCAACTTAAGCTTGAAACGAATGTAAAACATATTCTTCTTGATCAAAGATGTCATGTATTGAACTTCCGATCCAAACATTGGCTTTTCGTGTAAGCATCTGTTTTTAAGTGAGTTTCTACTTATACACCACACGTTACTCTTTTTGAACATGGCCCTGTCCTGAAAAATAGGAAACAAGTCTCCCTTTCTTTGGGGGGGTTAATCACAATAAAGTATTAAAAGAATTTTTATCAATAGTCATCGCTTCAAATTAAGTGATTATTTTTCTTGTAGTTCTTGTGTGTAAGGTTTATTTGGGTAGATAATAAGGCAAGAAGTGGGGTCTTTTAGTAGAATGAGAAAAAGAAAGGCTAAGGATATTATCTAATGCTAACGACTACTAAGAATACCAACTTTGCATGTAGAAAATGAAAGTGAGACCACAGTAATAGTAAGATTATTTGCAAAAATTTCATTGATGTTCAAGGATAGTACATCTTCAATGCATCAGCATTTACTGGGTCCTTCAAGTCCGGACCATCCATTTGAGACAAGATGACAGCTCCCCCAAGCAAGACTTTCTTCACAATATAACGCCCTTTATAATTTGGGGCAAACTTCCCTCTTAAATCAATTGTGTTAGGAAACATCTTCCTCAACACCATATCTCCTTACTCAAAACTTTGGGGTCATACTTTTTTGTTAAAAGCCCTGGCCATTCGTTGCTGATAGCAAATGTTGTGGCACAAAGCTGCTAGTCTCTTTTCATCAATTAGGTTCAATTGCTTAATACGCTTCTTTACCCAATTAGCCTCATCTAGTTGAGTTTCTAACAATATTCTGAGAGACGGGATCTCGACCTCCACTGGCAGTACAGCCTCCATTTCGTATACCAACAAGTAGAGGGTTGCCCTTATCAATGTTCTAATAGAAGTTCGATAGGCCATGAGTGCAAATGGTAACATCTCATGCCAATCTCGATACGTAATGGTCATCTTCTCAATAATTCTTTTGATGTTGTTATTAGTTGCTTCTACGGCTCCATTCATTTGGGGCCAATAAGGAATAGAATTTCTATGAATGATCCTGAATTGTCGGCATAACTCGAACATCAATTTATTATTCAGATTCGTACCGTTGCCAGTAATAATTGTTTCTAGTGTACCATACCAAGCCAGTATGTTTCTCTTGATAAACTTGACCACTATTCCCTTCGTCACACTAGCGTAAGATGAGACTTCAACCTACTTAGTGAAATAATCAATAGCTACCAATATAAATCGGTGCTCGTTAGATGCTTTTGGAGTGATTGGGCTAATGATATCTATTCCCCACATCGAAAAAGGCCATGGTGCTGATAGTGTATGCAATTCTTGAGATGGAGCATTTATCTTGTTCGCATAGATCTAGCACAAATGGCAATATCTAACATGTGCGATACAATTCGCTTCTACAGTTGACCAGTAGTATCCCATCCTCATGATTTTCTTAACAAGCATGTAGCCATTCATGTAGGGGCCACATGCTTCCTCGTGCACTTTTTTCATTAGCATCTCTACCTCTTTCCTGTCTACACAACGTAAAAGCGTACCATCAAACAATCATTGGTACAGCGTAGAATCGCTCATCAAGTACTGAGCCACCAATCTTCTAATTAATTTTTTATCCTTCCCCTCTGCTCCTTCGGGGTACGTACCATGTTGTAAAAATATTTTGATATTATGATACTAAGGCTTTTCATCACATGAACTTTCCATTACCAAACAAAAAGCGGGCTTTTCTTCAATTTCAATTTTAAGTAGCCGAATCTCTACTCCTTTTGATATCTGAATCATTGATGCTAAAGTAGCAAGAGCATCGGCAAATTGGTTTTGAACTCTTGGTACGTATACGAAGGTAATCTTTTCGAACTTAGTTATCAACTCGGCCAGGTGTTGGCAATAAGGTACTAATTTGGGGTCTTTCGTTTTATACTCACCCGAGCTTGGCCTATAATAAACGAAGAATCTCCATATACTTGTAATTCTCATATCTCCTTAAACAATGCGATTTTGAGTCCTAAAATATACACCTCGTATTCTGCAATGTTATTGGTACATGGGAAAACCAATCTTATAGCCATTGAAAATTGTATACCTCCAGGCGATACTTGAATTGCCCCTACTCCACTCCGGACACATTAGTTGCTCCGTCAAAGAACATTTTCCACCTTGAAGATTTTTCCACTATTTCACCATCAGAATCATTTCCCGCTAATAGGATGTTTTGATTGGGAAACTCAACCCGTGCTCCTTGAGGGGTATCGTCAAAAGGGTTCTCTACTAATTGATCCGCCAAAGCTTGCCCCTTGACTAAGCTTTGGCTCACATACTTAATGTCAAATTCTGTCAGCAACATCTGCCACTTCAAAACTCTATTGATGAGAGCCGGTTTTTTAGCTAAGTATTTCAAAGGGTCGTGTTGTGTTATCAACTCAATCCGATAATACAGTGTATATTATCTAAGCCAATGCATAACCCAGACCAATGCAAAATAGGTTCTTTCGGCTTCTGAGTATTTTTGCTCCCCTTCGGTAAACTTCTTGCTTAGATAGTAAACGACTCGTTCTTTCCCTTCTTCATCCTTTTAGCCAAGCACGGATCCCATAGATTCCAGCATTATGGTTAGGTACAAGAACAACGGCTTTCCAGGTTCAGGAGCTACTAACACTGGAGGTTTCATGAGGTATTCTTTGATTTTCATGAAAGCCTCTTCATATTCCTTACTCTAGTTGACCTTTGTGTTCTTCTTTAATAGCTTAAAAAAGAGGGCGGCATTTGTTCGTTAACTGTGATATGAATCGGCCTATGTAATTTAAACGCCCCAATAATCCTTGCACTTCCTTAAGCGCTTGTGGAGGAGGCATGTCAATTATAGCTTTGGCCTTATCAAGATCGACTTCAATACCTCTTTGGCTGACTATGAACCCCAACAATTTTCCTAACATCACACCAAAGGTACACTTCTCCGGATTCAATTTCAAGTGGTACTTCCTCAGCCTATCAAACAACTTCCTCAGGTTTTCTAAGTGATCTTCCTCCTCTTTGGATTTCGCAATCATATCATCAACATACACTTCTATTTCTTTATGCATCATATCATGAAAGATTGTAACCATGGCCCTCTAATATGTTACATTTGCATTCTTCAGCCTAAACGGCATCACCTTATAACAAAACGTTCCCCAAGTCATAATAAAAGTCGTCTTCATCTTATCCTCTTCGGACATCCGAATCTGATTATATCCCGAAAAACCATCCATGAAAGAGAATAGATGATTTCCGGCAGTGTTATCTACTAAGACATTAATGTGAGGCAATGGAAAATTATCTTTAGGCATTGTCTTGTTAAGATCTCAAAAGTCTACACATACTCTAACTTTGCCATTCTTCTTCATTATTGGAACAATATTAGCTACCCATTCCAAGTAATCCGATACTTCGATGAATCCAACCTCCAGTAGTTTCTTTACTTCTTCTTTAATTTTCAGCAAGACATCAAGTCGAAATCTCCTTAATTTTTGCTTTTTTGGTTTGACGTCCTCCTGTGTAGGTAAACAGTGGACTACAATCGACAGGTCCAACCCAGGCAAATCTTTATATGACCAAGCGAACATGTCTTGATACTCAGCTAACAACGCAATCATTTCTATTTTTTGTTTCTCTTTTAAACTTACCCCAATTTTTAAATTCTTAGGATTTTCTTTGCTCCCCACATTAATTGTCTCAATCAGTTCATCAATAGTGATTCTACCTAGTTCATGTTTTTGTCATTCCTCTTGTATATTACTGTGATCATCGACATCGCCTCCGACGATTAACCCAGTAGGGCTGGAAGCGATATCGATATTCTCAATTTCTACTTGCGCAAGGTATTCCTGGTTTTCGTTTGGTTCATTGAATCTAAAAGAGAATGCATTAAAGAAAAATGTATGTGAGTAAAAGAGAAGTATGATGCAATGTAGGAAAGAAACGAACTAAGATTTCATTGAATAAATGGAAGTAGATCTCAAATGAGATAAAGGCCTAACTAATTTTGAATGAAAGGTTCGACGATACATTTGAAACGATGACTATCGAAAATAAAAATTCAGAAAATACTAACTACGAGTCACCCCTTTACCCTAGGGAAGACCTGTTGCTATTCGTTGGGATGGAGAACCAGTTGTTCAAATGATGCTGGAACTTGGGTGGCAAGTTTGTTGATCCTTCTTAGTCAAATTCGCATGCTTGAGTCTCTTTCCGTATGAACGTCTCAGCTAGCGGTGGAAAGGTCATTGAGGCATGATATAATCTGTAACCTCTCTTGCCCTTCACTTGTTTCTTCTGGAATTCTTTCACTGGGGTAGGATTGTAGCCAAGGCCGTAAGTGCCGATTTGGCCTTCTTTGAATCCCATTCTTCTATCATCTCCTCTGTTAGGTCCAGTAATCATGTTCACTTCTTCAAACATTTTTAAACCCAGCTCTTCTTGTCCCTCACTACCTATGTAGGGTATAGCTATCTCCTTGTAGATTTCATAATCTTGATCTTCCAGAATTGTAATCACCTGACCATTAGAGATAAACTTCAATTTTTGGTGCAAGCTCGAGGGTATGGCCCCTGCTGCATGAATCCAAGGTCTTCCTAAGAGTAGATTGAAAGATCTTGGAATGTTTATGACTTGGAATCGAATAGTAAAGTGCTAAGGGCCAATACTTACGGATAAATCAATCTCCCCTATAATCTCTCTTCTAGAACCATCAAAGGCCCTGACTGTTGTGGAAGAAGGCTTGATTGCAGATGTATCAATGCCCAGCAAATCTAAGGTGGCGAGTGGGCAGACGTTCAGTGATGATCCGTTGTCAATGAGCACCCTGGTGACAATTATGTTGTTACTCCTTAACATGATAAAGAGTAGCTTTGTATGTTTGTTCCCTTCCTTGCCCAATTCTTCAATTGAAAATGAAATTTGATCTATTGCGAAGATCGAATTAGTAACTAGTCCCATCTTCTCATTTGAAATTTCCCGAGGGACCTTCACTTCATTTAAAGTGCAAAACAAAGCCTCCATGTGTGGTTCAGATGCAATTAACAAGCCCATCAACGATATTTGTACAGGAGTCTTACTGAGTTAATCCATGATCTTATACTCACTCAACTTGATCATTTTGGTAAAAGCTAATAGCCCCTCAATGCGTTTGGCCTCCATCTTATCATTTGATTCTCTTATTGTAACCTTCCTCCCATGATCCTCTCTTGGGTGATAAATATTTCTTAATCGAGTAATGCCTCCTACTAGAGGACCTGGTTTCTCCTAATTTACCAGGTGATAGTTAAATGGAGCATCCTTGTAATTTTCTGGTGGCAACGGTACGTGGAATGAGTACCTCTTCACTTCTGGAGTCTGGTTACTGGTATAAAACTCAAAAACCTTAGGCTTCCTATCTGAATCAATGACGTTGATAGTATAGTCATCAAAAATCATACCAATCATCATCCCGTAGTTGGGTAAGGGATTGTTGTTAACGTTAGGAACCGGGGCTTCCATAAAATCCAACTATACCATCCCTTCATCTATCAAGTCATGAATCATGTTCCTCAGTCTCCAGCATGCATCAGTCAAATGCCCTACTTGTCCATAGTGGTATTCACACTTTACTGTGGGGTCAAAGATTCTCGATCGATATCGATCGCTAGGAAGTTCATACCGTATCAAATTATCCCTTTGCAACTTCTCCAAGACTTGACTCAAAGGGACCGGTATCTTAGTAAATTGTCTATAAGTCCTATTAGTTTGAAACCGGTTTCTGTACTGTTGCTGAGCGAGAGGTGGATTCACCCTAAAAGCGACTTAAGAATTTGGTCTGGCATTTGAATTTACCATACCAACCGTAGATTCTTTAGGCTTGTTGGTGGCTGGTCTAGGACCAGATGATGATGCTGGTGGTCTTCTATTTGTTGGGTCTTGCAGCTTACCGAAAGAGACGGCACTTTCAATCCTGCACCCTAACGCTATTACTTCAGCAAAACTGGACGAGGCCTGCCTAGTGAGATGGGAGAAATAGGGCCTCTCCAAAGTGTTAATGAAAGTCGATGTGAGCTCTTTCTCAGTCATAGGAGTAGAGATTCTTACAAATAAGGACCTCCATCTTTGAGCTTATTCTTTGAACGATTCATTATTCTTCTTTCATAAGGCAACCAAGTCCATCATAGTCGGGGCTACTTCTACATTGAATTTATATTATTAATAAAATGCTCGAGCAAGTTTCTCCTATGTATTTATCTGATTCAAATCAAGCTAGGCATACCAAGTCAGGGTCGGTTTGGTCAGACTATCTTGAAATGTCTGTACCATGAGTGGATCATACTGAACATATTTACCTATCTTCCTGACATACAACCTGGTATGGAGCTTGGGACAACCTAGTATGGAGCTTGGGGCAACCTGTCCCGTTATACTTTTCGAAATCTAGTACCTTAAACTTCTTAGGGTATGATCACATGTCATATGTGGAAAACTTTGTAATCACGGCCTGTTCAAATCCATCACACCCTACGAATGCCTTCATCTTCTCAGTGATCTGTTATGTTAATTTCTTTTCCAGTTCTTTCAAGTTGCCCGTACTTGGCCCATGGTCGATAGGTTTCGGGGCCACATACGTGTCAGGTTCGAAGGTCGGGTTGTCTTTCAGGTAAACTCCTGCTGACTCGAATGGGTCTTTTTGATATTTGTGCTCTACTTCAAGAGTTTGTGTATTCTTCCCATAACGGGTTTTGGAACTTTCTTCATTAGCCGATGCTGTAGTTTGCAGTAAAGCAATGCTGTTTGCTAGGAAACTCATTTGTTTTGCCATCTTTTCCATATCCCTTTTTATGGAACGAAACCTCAGCTCGGAAGGATCATTGATCTCAGGGTCTCCATCATTTCCTTGAGTGGCGGCCATTCTGGTTTGGGAACGTGTTCTAATCAGATTTCTCTAAAAGACTTGATGTTTGGGAGCTATCTTGAAATTTTACCTAAACTTATTATTAAACAACTCAACAAATGGTTAGTACATATTACATTTTCCTAGAAAAGGGTTGTTAATCGTATAAACACAAGATGCAGTCATGTGAGTGCAATTAAAAATCAAGAATCCGGGAGAACCTTTAATGTAGCAAAACCTAACTAAGTTTTATTAATTTTTTGCAATTATGAAGCTTTACACCTCTTATTCTGTTCATAAGAATGAATTCTAATGAAAACATAAAAAACCTAAAATCTAAAATTTAATTCCTAGTGGCTAGTAGGCTTATCCTGCGTTTTTCTCTTCTTTCGAATCATGGGGGCCTGCTCTTCTTTGCCCTTAGTCCTCTTTAGTTATGCTTCCAATGCCTTTATCTTCTAATGATACTCCTTACAACGGCTTTCCAACTCATGCTCTCTTTTACTCGTCCTCTCAGGTTTAGCATGACCTTCCCCCCTTCTCTTTGTTGCCTTCCATATCTTTCATCCCTTTTAGCTGGTGATAAAGAAATCCTTTAGTTGTCTGGCTCCTGGTTGTTATCCCTCTAGTGGTAGGGGTGGTCTTTCTCGTGCACCAAAGAGCTCAGATGCTCTGAAGCTTGGTTGCTTTATCAACCATTGTCATGCTGGGGTTAAGGAAGTCCAACAAGACAGCTTCTAATGATGGTCTGGGGATCATGTCCTCAATGAGTCCATTGGCCAAGACGTATGCGGTGTAGAGGTTGAAGTCGATCAGAGGAACCGCTTTAAAGTCTTCACATCCTCTTATCATTTCCTTGCTTGCAAACCACCTGGGTATCAACAACAACTCTTCCGCTTTCATACTCTGAAAGTATTGGACCTAGTAGCGGCTAGCTATATTTTCTGGCAGCTTGATTCTTTCTCCAAAAGATTTGATGAGATCATATTGCTGAGTAAACTCAGCGCGATTGAAATCAAGTTGGTAACTTCTCATGTAGCTAACGAACCAGACCACCAATAAGACCATATTAGTTTTCAGATCTCCTCATTTCTTTTTCTTGAGATGGTTTAATGACGGGATTTGTTTAGCCAAGAAGGCCGAGACGTATGATTTCCCTTCAAGGAATTGGGCTACGAGTTTTGCAATTCTGAAATGGCTCGACGTCTTTCATCAGGGAAAAAAATAGTATTGAAGACCACTAGTATAAAAGTGTTGACCTAGTACTGGTGTCATGTTTCTAAATTTGCACAAAAAACCTCGCGTTTTTCTCTATGCTTCAATTCAGTAGAAAACTAATCTATGACATCCTCTAATCAAATGGTCTTTCCTTGATTTAGAACCCGGTTTATTTCAATTTTTTTTATTCCTAGCAACTTGCTAAAGATCTTTAGTGCTGCAGCTTCCAAGTTTAGGACATAGATATCATCAATGATTGTAGGAGCCTACAATAACTGGGAGTATTCTTCTAAAGTTGGGCTTAGCTGATGTAGGCCCATACAGAAATTAGTAGATTCAGGCTCCCATAGGTGGACTAAGGCCCGCACTAGAGTGATGTTCACGAGGATCTTCTATAGAGAGAGGATGGACCCAATCCTATTCTTAATAAATTCCTACTTATCTGGGTTAAAGAGTCAAAACCACGTTTGTAGCAGTTTTTGTGGCCAATGCGGTAGGTGGACATGAACGTCTTCAAAAGGCAAGATTAAAATTACAATTACAACGTATTCTAAACTTTACATAAAATTATTACGAATTATTTACAAGGGAAGATTACAATTACAATCACAACTTCACAACTGCCTTTATCAATTTAGGTTTGCCACATCATAGGTTCTTGTGAATTTTTGAAAAAGTTTTCATGTAATATAAAGGGTAGGTTCTAAAGGTCCTCAAGTTATATAACCACTACATTTTTCAAAGCAACGATTCTGTGGTCACATCTGAACTTGAGTGGAGTAGCCTGATCGGCCTCGGAAGGTGATTACCCCACAACATCTAAAGCTTACACAATGGCCCCCCTCCTAAGGTCCTAAGACGGCCTGGTTCTGACTGTATCTACCATGTATTTATGATGTAGAAAAACAAAATAAAAGTAAACCCCCCAAAATTACCCCCTTAAATAAACCAGAACAACAACAAAAAAATGTTAGTAAAAATAAATAAATAAAATGAACAAATACATAGAATAACATACCTAAGTTTTTTTATTATTATTTTTATTATTTCATCTTTTTATTTATTATTTATTTTTTGAAAAATAATCCTATTTTCGGTAACTTCTAGTAGCTAGCCCTTTAGCGGCCCCTAGTGAAGTTGCCAAACTGTCGAGCCTGATTTTTCGATTTCTTTTATTTAAAAATTAATTTCTCCATTTCCTGATTAATACTAAACCCTAACCCATTTAATATTAATCCTTGACTAAAAAAATTGAGAAATTCTGGTTTTTTTTTAATTGAAAATGATTTTTGGAGTCGCCACCCGATTGAAGTTGGGAAAAGAAAAAGAAACCGTAACCAATTAGGTGGATTGATTACGATTTGGTTACCGGTCTTTGATTTTAATTCTAAATAAAGAACCAAAGGGCTCCAAGTTTGGGGGCTAACCTATTAAACCTTAATGGGTACCATTATCTATTTACCGAAATTAGGATTATTCTTCTAATTATAATATTTAAAAATAAATAAATAAAAAAATCAAAAGAAAAAAAAAAACTAAGTTTCTACATATTTTATCATCGCCCTAAAAGTGTCTACGTACCCGTTAACCGAGATCAAACAATTGTAGTTCTTTTTGAAAACTTTAATGTGTTGGTTTATTTTAATTTTAAAAACTGCCCGAGTTCACATTTTTAATTTATTCGGTTTATTTTAAAACATTTAAAGGGGTGCTAACTCTTGAATGTTATTGTTTTATAAAAAAAATTCGCTAAAAGCCCTAAAATTTAAAAAGGATTTTTATTAACTTTTATTAAAAAAAAAAACAACTTTCTATATGATAAATCCTTAAACAAGATCAAATCTTAACAAAAATAACCAATCCTAAACTAACATAAGATATACATTCACTTAAATCAATACTTAATTTATCTAATCAAGAAAACTAATGTTAAAAGAAGAATACCTAAATTAATATATACATATAAATATATTATTGTTATTAAACAATTATCTATATATAAAAGACTAAGAGTAAAAGTTCCTAAAACTAATATGTTCATATTCGTATATATTATATTCAATAACTAAAGATCTAAATAATGATAATAATAATATAACAATATTAAATAAACAATTTCGAAATTGGAAAGAAACGAACCTAAACTTCTTGATTACGTGATGAAGGACGATGGCCAGTGTATAACGGAGTTACTATTGTATATAGCTACTGGTGTTGGATTATTGTCTGAGTTTGCTTCACTGCTATCCGCCTTTCTGCTATCCTGTTCGCTGCTGTCCACCGTACTACTGTCCTGTTCGCTGCTATCCGCCATGCTGCTGTCCTGTTTACTGCTGTCTACCATGCTGTTGTTCACCTAATGTTGCTGTTGTTCGCCTGGTCGTATTGAAGAATTCTGCAACAGTAATCGTTGGACGTACGCAATCTTAAAGGGTGTTATAACAGTAGGCTATTTATGTGACTGTGTGTAGTCGTTCTATTATTGCTGTGTTAAGGTAGTCTTTTTCTGCTACGTCTCCTCTTTTTTTTTTTTCTTTATGCATGTGTATGTGGTTTTAAGGTCCAAATCAAATCATGTCTAATTATATCTATTGTATCTAATTTGATAATGATTAAACTAAATCCAAATTAATTCAACTCCGATTTAATAAAATCAAACTAGATGCAAATGATTTTAATTAGATATGAATCCTATTTATTTCTCTCGCTTTTATAAAAAAATAGAAAAATAAAAGACATAGATGCCCAGTAAGGCTCAAACCCATGACTTCAAATTAAATCCAATCCAATACTCCAATGCTTATCTATTAGGCCATTGGCCTATACCTTGACATTTAATACAATCAAATTGTGCTTAAACCACGTGACTCTCTACAATGATTATTTTATTAAACTAAGCTAAACTAAAATGAATGACTCTAAAATAATTTACTTCCTAAAAATCTACAAAATCTTTTTTATGTTTATTTTTATCTTTCATTTTTATTGTTTTTTATTTTATTTTTTATTTTTGAATTAGGAACATTTTTGTAAAAAATAAAAAAAAATAATAAATAGAATAAAATAAAAAATTAGGATTACGAAGAAGTAAAAATTAGGTGTCTAAAGGGGGGTTATGCGATAGGAATCTAGGTTTACTCATATTGTCCTAAGCTTGATGATTAGCTACAATGATACGTAGAGCTTTATAATAGGAGTTCACCAAGGAAGAGACAAAACTCCTTCAAGCTAACCTAATGGGTTACTTGAGTTCTAATAGGCAAATGACAATCACTTGGGTAAAGGAACTCAACATAACCACCGAAGTCAACTAGCACTAGAAGCCTATCCTAACGAATTGGTCTAAACCCTAATAAGAAAGTGGTCAACAACTTGAACAATTAAACCAACAACTCAAACAACCTAATGCCGAGCTCCCCTATTCAGTTGCTTACCTATCTATTGCCTTTGACCCAAAGCTCATCACTGCTACACCTAGAACCACAAAATAAACAAGCGACACAGGCCATTCACTTTTCATGAAATTATACTATCTCTCAAGAATATTCCCCTTGTATTTTACCAAAATTATCCTTGTATTTTTCTAGTAGCCTATTTTTAACATGATATCTATTTTAGTAAAATCATTGTAACCTAAGAGTTGCCCCTAATTGGATAGTATAAATACCTTTTTGATGTAATAGCCATAATAATCAATATTAGTAATAAAATATTTAGCTTTTCTCTTGAGCTTGTGTTCCCAAGGTTGAATCAAGTCTATGCTCTTCTTATCTAGTTCTTTCAAACAAGAGCAAATGGTAAGCATCCTTAGGTTTTAGTTTGTAAGTAACATCAAGCTAAGTCTAAAGTTTGTATGAGGCGTTAGTACGTAATATCTAAATGCTTATGTGTGAGACTTACTCACCCTTTGATAACCATTTAGTTTTTTAGCCATCTTTTGATTTGAAGCCATTCTCTTGGTTCACATGATATTGCCATCATGTGTTCAACCACATCATAGCATATCATCTTAGTATTAAAGCCTCGATAACATCTATTGTCAAAGCTACTGTGGTGTTGAGAAGGAAACTTTGTGCCTACAACCATGGTGTTGAGAAGGGTATAGACACCTTGTTTTTGCCATCGTTAGGATTCTTCCTTATTGGGCCAAGTTTAAAAAAATAATTAAAAAAAGAAAAAAAAGGAATATATAAATTAATAATAAAAGTGTCAAGTTGAATTGAGTTGAGTTTAAGGTCGGATCGGACAATGGTTTAAGATGTGTATTCAATTTAATAAATTCTAAGTTGTTGAATAGTTGGGCTTCATTAAAAAATATTTTTTAGTCTAATATAAAGTGAATTTTTATCTAATTTTTATTGTGCTAAATAGTCTTAGGATTTGTTAAAAGGGTTAGCATGTATGTTCGGCTAAATTAAAATAAACTAAATTCGGCCTAAGATGGAAAGCTCAAATCAATGTAGGGTTTCTAAAAACTAGATTAAATTTTCAATAAATTTAATAGATCCAAATCGGGGATCATTGCATCTAATCAATATTAGATTTGTTAAGATTGAATCTATGTCTAAAAAGATAAAAAAGATTCAAGTATATGGCTTATAAATAGTAGTTTTCAACTATAAAACTTTTAAATTTTTCACTCACGAAAACTCTAAAAACACAATTATTGCAAGTCCATATTTTCACAACCTCTTGCACACACAACCACACAACTCAAATCCCTCATACTACACTTCATGTACACAGTAGTATACACATCCATACACACCTCCGTACGTCTACATCCTCACGCATGTCATAATACATCTCCATGCACAAACACTCAACGTTAGCCACACGATTGTAACCAATTGCTAATGCTAAACCCTCTTGAAAGCATAATACAAAGTACCACCACCGCCAATTCATTCTTCAAATACTGCCATATCACCACTAAACACTACAGTGCTTGTACTAAACTTAGATTTGCCAATCACTTTCACATAAAAGTCGAAACTCCCATTCGATTTAGTGTTTGGAATATTCTATGGGAAGTTGGTTTGAGCACTATTGTCAAAGAGGAGAAGACTTGACCCGAATCTGACCCATGCATAAACTGATCCGACTTAGCTAGTTAGACGGTTTTAGATTCCTTTCTCTTTTGTTTTTTTTTTTTAATGATTATTATTATTGTGGTTATTTAGTTGTTTTTATTAGTATAGTAATGTTAATCCTTTTTATAAATTTGTTTTTACTAACTTTATTTTTTTTAATACAAGTACTTATTTTTAGTTTTTTTTCTTTAGTTATTGTTAGCTTCGTTAGTTTTAGACTTTTTTTAAAGTTATTATTAGATTCTTTAATATTTTGTACTTTTAACATGTAGTATTAATTTTTACAAAATTGCATAATTTAGATGGTTTATTTACATCAAATAAGTACTAATGTGGTTTATTTTTATTTATTTTTTATTTTTTTTGTAGGTTTAAGTGTTAATTCTAATTAGTTGATTGTTGGCACATCAACATTTTTTTAAAACAATAAACATATATTTTGCACAAATATTGCATTTTTTAGAAATTTCACATTTGAATCAAAATTGGATATTTTAGTAAGTTGTCGTAAAAATTGTATTTTTAAGCATTTAGGGACTTTTCAAGGAAAAAAAAATCGTTTTGTCACTTATTTAGTTTTCATAAAATAAAAATCTTTAATTGGTATCTTATCTACGATTAGGTATTTTTTTCATAGTTTAGGCTTATTTTCTATGGTTAAGTATCTTTTACATTGTTTAGATATATTTTCCATTGTTTAGGTCTCTTTTTCATATTTAAGCATCTTATCTATTGCTTAGACATCTTTTCTATAGTTTAAAAATATTTTTCATCATTAGGCATATTTTCTATAATTTAGATATCTTTTCTATTACTAAGCATATTGTCAATAATAATTGTATTTTTTCATAAAATGGCATGTTTTCCATGATAATTACATATTAGCATATTTTTATAAAACTTGCATGTTTTATTTATTTATTTTCTCTCATTTAGGTGTTATAGGATTTTTATTTTAAGTTTTGTCACATATTAGTTTTTCCTAAAAACAAAAAGCACTAACTTGGAGTCTTTTTAAAGATTAAGGCAGTAGTTTTTTTTTTTAATTGGGAATAAAAATTAGGTTTTTTTAGGATTTTTCTCAATTAAAATAAATTGGTTAAAAAATATAAACTTGGCTCAATTTTCAAATTAAAAAAAAAATTGCCCACTAAATCTTTTTTAATAAAACAAAACTACGTTGGTTTGATCTTAACTAGCAGGTATATAAACACCTTCAAGGTAACCGTATAATTTTTTTTTCCTTTTTAGAAAATTCGTAATAAAAATTACTAAAAATTCATTTTAATAGCATTTTTGTATATTTGTATATATTTTAATATTTTTAGAAAAATTATAAAAAAATAAAAGCCCATTAGTTTTTTTTTTTCTTATATTAACATGATGCTTAATCTTAATAGATTAGCCCTGAACTTAGATTTTCTGATTTAATTTTCTAAAAATACTTTTTAATAATATTTACAAGCTAGTGGCTAAATTAGGGTTTTCTTACCCAAAAACAATAATTTCATTTTTATCAGTTTAATTGGTTAGCGAATTTCTTTTTTACCAGTTTAATTGGTTGGCAAATTTAATTTTTTAATTTTTTAAAAGAAAATGTTTTTCCTTAATTCAATGTCGAGTAATTTATATTAAGCGGGTTGGGCTTAATATAGGTCAAATTAAAAAAAACCAAAATAGGGCTTGACAAAGGGTAATGAATGTCAATCTGGCTCTTGAATACAACCAACACAAGAACTTGTTCTATATTGGTTGTAAGGTTAAGGGAACGTTTTATGCACTCATTGTCAATAGTAGCTGCACCAATGGTACCTCTACATTTATGGTCCAACAACTAAATTTGCCAACCACACCCTATCCCAAGCCTTATAAATTGCATTGACTTAGTGATAAGGAAGGCCTATGGGTTACCAAACGAGTTATGGTGCCAATCTCTATTAGAAAATATCAAGACAAAGTGTAGTGTAACGTCCTACCGATAAGTATCTTAAGAATATATGTTCTTTTGAGCATGACGGGAGGAAGGTAAAGTTAAACCCCATGAACCCTAACCAAGTGAAGAACATGTAGGTCCAACTCAGCCAAGCTGTGAAGAGAGAGAGAAACATTGGTGATGACTAAAGCAGAGCTATCTAGGGAGATGAAGTTAGAAGTGCTAACCTTTTTGCTAATAAGGAGGTTGCTTAAAATGACGAAATAAGGTGTCAACTACCAGTCGAAGTAAAGTCCTTACTTGAGGAGCTTACTGACTTGTTTCCTAATGAGCCACTTAAGGGCTTAACCCCATCTTAAGGAATGGAATGTATAATTGACCTGTAGCTAAGTGCTGCTTTATTGAACAAGATTACTTATAGAATGAACCTCGAACAAGCTACTAAGCTTTGGAGCTAGGTTGATAAGCTAATTGGGAAGGGCTATGTTTATAAGTCATTGAATCCCTATGCTATGCTGGCCCTCTTAGTGCCAAAGAGCATGTACATGGAGAATGTGTATTGATAATTGAGCTATTAATAAGAATACTATCAAATATAGGTACCTTATCCTAAGGCTTGATAACATGTTAGATGAATTGCATGGTATAAGGATATTTTTGAAGATTGACTTGAAATCAAGATACCATCGGATCAGAATGTGAGCAAGAGATTAGTAGAAAATCGCATTCAAGACGAGACATAGGTTATATGAGTAGCTTGTAATGTCATTTAGCTTATATAATGCTCGGAGCACATTCATGAGATGATGAACTACGTGCTCTGTGACCTAATTGGAAACTTTGTGGTTATCTATTTCAATGACATCCTTTTGTATGGCCTTGATCTAGAGATGCTTATAAACATCTCCGAGCTATCTTCTCTAAATTTTGAGACAAGAAACTTTATGGTCACTTGAAGAGGTGTGATTTCTTCCAAGCTAAGGTGATGGACGAATTCAAGTAGATGAAGAGAAGGGATGAACAATTGCTGAATGGCTTATGCTGAACTATTCCGTCAACATTGGAATTTTTAATGAACTGCCTTCATTTTATCAACACTTCATTAAGAACTTCAATACCATAGTAGCCCCTTTGATCGAATTGTCTAAGAAGAATGCTGAGTTCAAATGAGGAATAAAGCAACAGAAGAGCTTCGATGAGGTGAAGGAGAAGTTGACTACCACTTCTATTTAACCCTCCCTAACTTTGATAGAGTATTTGAATAAGAATGTGATGCTTTTGGTATAAGCATAGGTGTTGTACTAATGCAAGAAGACTGATCTATTGCCTACTTTAGTGAAAAACTCTAAGAAGCCACACTCAATTACTTAGCAATGCACCTAAGAGGTGAGTTAATCACTAGAGCTTACTGTAGGAAGTAGTAATTAGGTAAGTCCTTTGAAGTATCAAAGAAAGAGAGAAAGGGGTAGGTCAATAAATACAGTCGCTTCCATGAAGCTGCTCATAAGATATGACGTACCAAGGAAAAAACATAACTTAGCACTTCACTTGATATGATGTACAAGTAAATACAAAGGTCCACTCGCCACTAATCTCGAGCTACTCAGTAAGATTAGATAAGAGTATGAGAAAGGGGATGTACTCGAAAAATGGTATCTCGCAAGAACAAAAATATCCATTAACTTGTAAGGTGTAAGATGATTGCAGCTACAATAAAAAGGACTATTTGTAGTAAGTCCTTTAAGGAAACAATACAATAATAGAAAATTATAAAGGATAATATAAGAAAGAGAATCCTAGTATATACAAAAAGGGTAAATATGACAAAAGACAAAAAAAAAATACAGTATAAATGTTAGAAAAGTAAGGGACAGGTGGCGGCTTGTCAATGGTTTCATTTTCTAGTATCTTAGGGCATTATGGTTGAACTGAACTGATATTAAGGTAGTCATTGTTAAGCTACACTAAAGGTTGCCAAGGTGATTGGGTGAAGCTACAGCTTGGTAAGATAGAAAAGGAGAACTTGGTGTATGGGGACCTCAAACTCAATGCTAGGAAGGTTAGTGATCGAGCAAGAGTCCAAGCAAAGCATTGTGTACATGAGTTATGGTTCGGTACTCGATAGGTCATCAATTGTGTGAGAGTCTTAGCAGAGTGGAGTGTACCTAAGTTAGGGCTTTAGAGAGTTCACCAATAACTCTTCCATGTATGAGAACTCATCCTCAACAAGTTGACAAGAGAGTATCCTCCTCATAAGGGATTGTAAGCTTCAGAAGTGAATGCAAGTGAGAGGTCTAAAAGTTGAAATCCATCAGTTTCCTAAGGTTGTTGAAGATTTACCCTCAAATCTTTGTCTTCTTCTTCTTTCAGCAAAAAGGGCAATAGGTTAGTGATGTTGAAAGTTAGAGACACTCCATATCCTTTAGGTAATTTTAGCTCATAGGCGTTGTCATTGATGCGACGAAGGATTTTGAAAGGGGAATCCAACCTAGGAGATAACTTGTTCGCCCTCTTCCTTAGGAACCACTACTGAGGTGAATGTAAGCAAAGTCCCCTAGGCTGTAAATAATTTGCCTCCTACTTCAGCTTCCTTGCTCTCTTTATTGGGCTACTATCTTGGCTAATTGCTAAGTAACCTTCAGATGCAGTCTCCGAAACTCTATGACACGCTGTAAACCTAAATGACTTTCTCCTTGAGAAGTCGAGCTAGTAATCATGTCCAATGATAAGTTTAGGTTAAGTCCATAAACAATCTCGAAAGGTGACCTTCCTATCGAGCTATGGATGGAGCGATTGTAGGTGAACTCAATGATAAGCAGGCATAGATCCCAATTATGTAGGTTCTTACTAATAGTAGTTCAAAGGGGATTCCCTACGGTCCTATTCACAACCTTGGTCTCGCCATTTGTTTGTGGGTGATAAGAAGTAATGAACATAAGTTTAGTGCTAAGTCTCTTCCATAGTGTTCGCCAAAAGAAGATCGTGAAATTTGAATCACAATTTGATATAATACTTCTTAGGACACCATGTAGCCACATAATCTCTTGCAAAAGAGATTAGTAATAAATAAAGCATCATTAATTTTGTGGTAAGGGATAAAGTGGCTCATTTTGCTAAACGAATCAACCACCACCATAATAAAATCATGTTTCTGAGGTGTTTTAGGTAAGCCAAGCATGAAATCCATACTTAGGTCGATCGATGGCCACTTAGGTATGGGTAAAGGTGTATATTCTTCATAAGGCTCCTTTCTTCCCTTGGCTCGCTTACACACCTCACACCGTTTGAGAATTTTATACACATCCTTCATCATTCCAAGCCAATAGAAGTGTTCTTTCAATAACTTAGTAGTTCTCTTCTTACCAAAATGGCTAACTAAGCCCTTAACATAAGCTTCTCGAACAAGTAATTTCTTAACATAACTATTTAGTACATAAACATATTTTCCCTTCATCAAAAACCCTTCACTCAGATGGAACCCATTCACTACTCCTTCAATGTCGCATTTAGCTACTAAGTGTTCAAAGTATAGATCTTGTTCATATTGATTAGGTAGAGTACCAGACCCAAGTATTTTAGCTTTTAATGTTGTGATAAGAACATGCCAACGAGAAAGGGCATCAACCACAATGTTAGAACTTCTTTTCTTGTATTTGATGATGTAGCAAAAGATTTCTAAGTACTTGACCTACTTAGCATGGTATTAGGAGAGTTTTGTTATCCTCTAAGACGGTTAAGAGATTCATGGTCTATATAGATAATGAACTCTTTCAACAATAAGTAATGTTGCTAGTTTTGAAGTACTCGAACAAGGGTATAAAATTCCTTGTTGTAGGTCGAGTAATTTAGTGTAGCTCCTCTAAGCTTTTCATTGAAATATGCAACTACTTAGTGCTCCTGCGTAAGAACAACTCCAATGCTAACTCCAAATGTGTTACATTCTAACTTAAAACTTTGCTAAAGTTAGGCAATACTAGTACTAAGGCAAAAGTTAACTTGGCTTTGATCTCCTCAAAACTCTTCTAAGCTTTCCCAAACAGTTTGAATTCAAAGTTCTTCTTAGTTTGCTCAATTAGTGAGGTAGCTATGGAACTAAAGTTCCAAATGAATCTTCAATAAAATGAAACTAGACTATGAAAACTCTTTAATTTGGCAACACTAGTCAACATTGGCCATTCAAGAATAGCTTAAGGTTTCTCATCATGAACTTCAATTCCTTCACCAAAGACAACATATTTGAGGAATATTACCTCGCTCTGATAAAGTACGCATTTCTGCAAATTACCGAACAATGGCCTAGCATGAAGGACATCAAATATAGATCTTAAGTGCACGATATGAGAAATGAGGTTGGCATTGCATACTAAAATATCATCAAAATCAACAACAACACTTTGACCAATCAAAGGTCTTAAAATATGATTCATAAGTTGCATAAAGGTACTTAGTGCATTTGTAAGCCAAAACGACATCATCAACTACTCGAATAAACTATTCTTCATTTTGAAAGTAGTCTTACACTCATCTCCCAATCTCATTTAGATCTAGTGGTAACGACTCTTTAGATCAACTTTTAAAAATATTTCTGTACCATGCAACTCATTGAACATATCATCCAATCGTAGGACTAGATATCAGTACTTGATAGTAATCTTATTGATAGCTTAGCTATTAATGGACATTCTCCATGAGCCATCCTTCTTTGGTACTAGGATAGTCGACATAGCAAAGAGGCTCATGCTTTCTCAGACCTATTTAAGCTCGATCAACTCATCAACTTATTTCTTCAACTTGGCTTCTTGCTTGGGATTGAGCCTATAGGTGGGTCAGTTAAGTTGGGTAGCTCCAAGTTAGAGGTTGATGCAATGCTTTATACCTCTAATAGTGGGTAAACCTCTTGATAACTTGGTAGGAAACAAGTCATTATTTTCTTGGAGCAATGTTTGCACCTCAGCAAGTAATGCCCCAACTTCTTTCAACTTTAGTAATCTTATAACCAATAAGAGTACACACTCTTCCTTCCTAACATCTTTAGAAAACTAGCCTTAAGAAGTCACTAAAGACTTCCTCTATAAGGAATTGGAAACCTTAGCCTGAGTTTCTTGGACTTCTTTCAAGCTCATAACCTTTTTTCCATCCTTCTAGAGCATATAAGTGTTCCTATATCCATCGTAGAGCACTTTCAAATCAAACAGCTAAGGTCGACTAAGTAGAATGTATGAAGCACACCATAGGTAAGATGTCACAAAACTCCTCATCTTTGTATTTGTCACCAATAGTAATTGGCACTCTGACTTGTTTATAACAAGTAATTCACCTTTCTCATTAAGCCACTTAATCTTGTACAGTTTAGGATAAGAACAGGTCGACAACTTCAAAGCCTTCACTATGCTTTGTGCTATCACATAAGTACAACTACCTCCATTGATGATCACAACACATAGGTTACCATTCATTTGGCTGTTCATGTGAAAGAGGTTCTCTCTTTGCTAATCCTCTTTAGTAACACTAGTACTAAGAATTCTTTGAATAACTGAATTGAGTTATTATTCCCTTTGCTCGGGTTAAGTAAGGGCTTTTGAGTCTTTTAAGAATCCATCAATACATTATTCGGCTTTCCCTTCCTCCTTACTTTCATTAGCACTTTCTACTTCAAACTGAGGTTTGTCTACCTTAGTGGTTATGATACATTTGTTAAGATATTGACTAGCCATATGTCTAAAACCAAAGGACTTGAAACAATTTATCTCTCTAGTCTTCTTACTAGAGCTCTGACCTTGATCCCTTCTGACCTTAAGCTCCTTAGCCTTAGTCTTCCCTCAGCCATCTTCAAGTCTACTCGACATTTGACCTCGATGGTCAACCTTAGAATTATACTAAGCTCAATCATATTTAGTTCAATTCAGCAAACTAGTTTTGCTAAGCAATCTAGGTTGACTACGTTGTACTCAGCTGAGTTGATTTTACCCCTACCTTTTAACCCTTTATAAAACTCGGATGGCCTCATCCAAATTTCTAAGCCTCTGCACCTCCACTACATTACCAATCTCGGATCTTAATCTAGAAATAAACTTAGCTACTATCTATGCTTCTGGTTCCTCAACATCACAGTAGATCATCAGTAGTTGGAATTCTCATACATACTCGTCTACTGATGGACTACCTTATCTAACTTCTTAGAGGAGTCTGAAAGTATCTTACTCGTAATGTTCTAGAACAAATCTACTCTTTAAAAGCCTCTTCATCTAATTCCAAGTTTAGATTTCATATCGGGTTCGCTATTGTACATTTTGCAGTTTCTTCCACCACATTACTACATACTTAGAAAATTTTAAAGCAGCTACTTGAATATACACTGGTTCATCATAATCATAGATGTTAAATATCTTCTCGATCTTCTCTTCCCAGTCCAGGTAGTCATCAGTACTACTAGACCCATTAAAGCTTAAAAGCTACACTTTAAGATGTTCAGCTCCTCTAGGAGTACAAAGCTCATGCTCTTCAATTCCGTCAGTCTGCTCTTCCTCCTCTCCATACTCTTCAACTTCCTGTAACTTAAGTCTTCTCCTCACAAATCTATCAACCTGTCAAGGTAGAGTTAGGTTCACATCAACGGCTTCAAGTGCTTTATGCTCTATTACTTGTCTTCTCGACTTATTTCTCACATCTTGACTTTGTTCATCAACTGTCTCTTGAGGCTTAGTCTCTACTACCTTCTGTATAGATATAGCAAAGTTGGTTACAATAGCAATAAGGTCTTGTAATTTCTTATCAGTAGTTCATGGGGTTTGTTAGGTAACATGGCTATGACCATGACCATCATTTTCAACATCATTAATCTCTCCTTGAACACTGGGATTTGATAATCTCAATACAAAACTTTTGCAAGTCCACTACTTTGTAGAGATTTCATATAACTTCATTAATATGAGATCGTACAATGACTTTAGAACTTGCTCTGTTTTTTCACAAATGAAATAGAATATAACAAAACACACAACTATAGTAAGAAGCAAATACTATAACACTTAGCTCTCGGCCATAACCTTAATCTCTAATACTAAAATTATATGATGTGCCTAGAAGCTAAGTTAATCACTAGGGCTTACCATAGGAAGTAATAATTTGGTGGGTCCTTCAAAGTATTGAAGAAAGAGAGAAAGGGATAAGTCGACAAACACAATAGCTTCTGTGGAACTGCTCGTAAGATATGATATACCAACGAACATAACACGACTTAGTACTTCGCTTGATACGACACATAAGCTAATGTTAAGATCTAGAGCTATTGATAAGATTAGATAAGCGTATGAGAAAGTAGATGTACTCAGAGAATGATATCTCATAAGAACAAGAATATTCACTAACTTGTAAGGTGTAAGATGATTGTAGCTATAATAAAAAGGATTATTTATAATAAGTCCTTTGGGGCAATAATATAATAATGGAAAATTACATAAAGGATAATATAAAAAAGAGATTGCTAGTATATATGAAAAAAGGTAAATATGACAAAGGACAAGAAGAAATATAGTACAAATGTAAAAAAAAAGTAAGGGACAAGTAGCGGCTTGTCAATAGGTTCATGTTATAGGATCTTAGGCCACTATGGCTGAACTGAACTGAAATTGGGGCAGCTGTTGTTAAGCTACACTAAAGGCTGTCGAGGTGATTGGGTAAAGCTGCAACTTAATAGGATAGAAAAAGAGAGCTCAACATATAGGGACCTTTGACTCAACACTCGGTAAGTTAGCAACTGAGTAAGAGTCCAAGCAAAGCATTGTATACACGAGCTATGGTCCAGTACTTAGTAGGTCAATACTTGGAAGTTCAATAATTATGCAGGAGTCTGACTAAAGCAGAGTGTATTCAAGCTAGGGCCTTAGAGAGTTCACCCACAGCTCTTCTATGTATGAAAACTCATCCTTTCTAGGTTGACAAAAAAGTATCCTCCTCGTGAGGGATTATAAGCGTCGAAGGTGGGTGTAAGGGAGAGGTCCAGAGGTCGACAATCCATTACTTAGTATCTGACAAGGCATTTTACTGCTTAATTTGTGCTTAACTATCTAGCAACTCTATCTGTTACCAAAGGAGTTTATGATCTACACCAATCATGAGTTATTGACATACTTGAAGAGCCAACTTATGTTATCTAAATGACAAGAGAAATGGATTGAGTTTGTGGAGGAAATATCATATGTCATGAAATACAAGAATGGAAAGAATAACATAGTGGTAGATACCTTGTCTTGATGCCATATCCTCCTGACTGACCTATAAACCAGGTTACTCGGGTTATCTATTATTAAGAGCTTAAATGCTGAGGACCCATGCTTCAACCCAATCTATACAAAGTGCAAGGAAAGATGAACTATTGATGATTACTATAGGGAAGATAGATACTTGTTTCAAAAAGGCTCCATGTAGGAATTATTAGTGCATGATGCCAATGGAGGTAGATTGTACAGCCACTTTAAGGAAAAGCGAGCACATGAAATGTTGGCATCTAGGTTCTCTTGGGTGAGGATGGTGAAGAATGCACATCCAGTCTTAAAATGGTATGTTATTTGCAAAAGGGCTTACTTCCAAGAGTAAATTAGAATATCATAGAGAATTTAATCATTAAGATAGATATATGATGGATGTATAAATACACATATTTTATGATTGATTTATAATTCTTTTGCAATGTTGTGGGTGTTTGTATTGTATTTAATGCTTAATTCATTTATATTTTGATTTTAGGCTTCATTTGATTTATTTTAAAAGATTGATGATTTTAGACCAAGTTTTGGAAGATTTAAAGATGTTTTGGATGAGTCTTAAAGCCTTAGAAAGGACTACACCCATGAATAATGATTATGCATTAAGATATGAGCAAAGGAGTAAAAAACAAAGGAGAAATTGATGTCTAAAGAGGATTACAATCAAGACCGCAACCATAGTCTTTGGGTGTAAACCTCCTATTTCATCATTTCGCAATTTCTAAAGCATAGAAAGACCATAGGTAAGGAATGTAGCTACAATCCTAGGGTGAAGTGATGCAATGCCTCGTGAATCTTTTATTTTTTAATAGATTTAAAGCTCAAAAGTTGCCTTACACATGTACTTTTATAAAAAGGCCTTGTAAACACAATTAAGCACCTGAATTCAACATCGAAAATAATAGGAACAATATTTGATCTTGAGTTAGGGTTTAAAACTCCTTCAAAGGTTATATTCATTTCCTTCTGCATATTCTTGATTTGGATATTGTCTAACTATTATTTCCTATTTGCCTAATTAATATTGTTTATTGGATAACTGCAACTATCGATTAATGAATTGTGCTTATAGTTTACATCTTTAATTCCTTAATCAAGACAATATGCATTTCGAATATGCAGGAATATGTGTTAACTAAGATTGATTTGTGAGACCTTTTTCTAATTATTTATTATGAACTGAATCATCTAGATTAAAGAAGACATTACATGTGCCTTTAATACATTTAAGGTTTAGGCATTAGAGATGATTAATTTGATTTATTTCCTATGTAGCGATGGATAAGTTAAGTTGGTTAATCTTGGATATTTGCTTCGCAAGAAGGAATTCACAATGCTTAATTGCATTAAAACTAAAACTGTTAAAGACATATGTATTAACATTAACTAGTATTCTAATTATCTGCTTAACGATTGAATCCCTTAAGATGTTGAATATCCCAATTACTTTATTTTGTTAGATTAGTTTTCATAATTTAATTATTTCTATAAATCCTTTATTTTAATTGCCTAGATTTAGATGGAACTAATATTATTAAAAATTAGTCACCATTCCCTATGAGCTCAACTTGTTTCTTACCATTTTTATAACTGGATAAGTGCACTTGCTAGTTAAAAAACCACTTTTGTTAATAAAAAAAAAAAAGAGAGGTAGTATTGTAAAAAGTAAAGTTAGGTTAAGTGTACTAAGTTTTTAGCACCATTGGTAGGGAATGTTTTACACTAATTTCGATAATTAGGATTGTCTAGATTTAGGTTCTTTATTTTCTTTCCATGTTTTCTTTCTTTACTTTCATTTTCTATATTTATTTTCTTTTAGTTTCTTTTTTGTGTGAAACTTCTACTTCTTTTTATTTCATTTTACAGGCACTTCTTATGGAGGTTCAATGTGCACAAACTTTTCTATTGAGTTGCACTATAGAACTTCGAATTCAAATCCTTTCTTTCAAGTAACATAAGGGTGGATCACTATATGAAGTGTGGTTGCAATTGTATAATTTGATGACCAAATGCCCACTACATGATCATCCTACTTAGAATCAGCTTTTGATATTTTATGATGGGATCCGATATCAGGATAAATTCAGAATTGAAATTGTGGCTAGGGGACCATTAACAACTATGTTAGTGATGCAAACAATTAAAATAATTGAAGAATTGACATGTTGTGAATGTGATGAAAGGTTTCTCTTTGCAAATCTTGTGATGCCAACTCTAGAAAAAGATAAGAGTATTGAGAAATTTTTTAGGGATTTGGAGCAAAAATAGGAAGAAAGATTTGCAAGATAGAGTTTACTTATCCATAAATTAGAGATTCAATTAGTGCAGGTACTAATGTTTTTCACCACCATACTGGTGTTAAAGAAAGCTAAAAAAGATTCTTACGAAAAGAAGAAGGAATTAAATCCTTCTAAGTCTACTACGAATGATGAAAAACTAAAATGGTCAGTAACTATGTCTAAAAATACACAAGCTAATTATAGCATTCAAGTAGTAAGAAAGGTAAGAAAAGAAGATAAACCAGCCAGGGAAGCAACACTTGAGAAGGTTGAAACTAATGAATCACTAGCTTCTACATCAAATTTAGGGGAAGAAGTGGCATAACTACGGTGCTTTCTTGAAGAATATGAAGGCAATACCAAATTAGGTACGTACCTTATACCTTTTCCAAAACATTTAATTAAACAAAAAATTGATGACTAATACAAGTCATTTCTAGAAATGTATGAGAAGCTAGAAATTAATATTCCCTTAGTGAATTTATTAAAGTAAACACCTTGTTATAGAAGTTATTTGAAATAAATAATGGTCAAGAAAAAAAAAATACTGTACGAGAAATAGTTATTTGTCCCAAGCATACATTGAAGTACTAAAGAACACCGCAACTCCTAGATTAAACAATCTAAGGAAATTCGCTTTAAATTCCACTATGGGAAATAAAAACCTTTACAATGTATTTTGTAACTTAGGTGCAAGTATTAAATTGATACCTTATCTATAATAAAGAAATTAGGATTAGGGGATGCAATTAAAATAATTGAAATGATAATTCAATTAGCTAATGGTTCCTATCATCCTAAGGCATCTATTCTTAGCCATTGCAAGAGTTGTAATACATGTGAAAGATAATAAAACGGTATTAAGGGTCGAGAATAGTAAGCTTCATGTAAATATTACAAAGGGGTAGAAAAAGAAAGACGCTCAAGCCAATAAATCAATCATGACATGGGACACTTTATTCAAGGTAATGGTTATCTTTGATGATGAAGGGGAAGCTCTAATAGAAATCTTCAAAGGCGTGCCTTAAGGATTTGAACCACCTTAGGAAAGAAGTAGAAAGCGTCGAGCCAACGACGTTAAATAAAAGCGCTTATTGAAAGGTAACCCAAGTTTTTGTATCCCTTGTTTTATTTTGCATTTGTTAATTACTTCACATGCAATTTTTTTTTTTTAATCTAGCAGCTTACAGTAAATTTTTGGAATTTTTAATCATTTTATCTCTTCAATGTTTGTGTGGTGTAAACCCTATACTTGCGCAATTAGGTTTCAAGTAAAAACTTAGTATGTTCGAAAAAGTAAATTGATTAGGTTAGGAACTTATGAGGATTTTAGTAATATTAGGAAAAAAAGCCTTGTATCTTGAAATTCAAAATAAGATACTAAAATAGAGAAAATTTATTATATTATTATATATAGATCAATAATGCGTGGATTAAGACCCATTAATTAACAAATGCTTAGAAAAAAATTATAGGAGTAATATAATTATAATGTACCTAAAATAATATATAAAAGACGTGTATATACATTGAGTATAATTAATATATAAATAAATATGTAATTATTAAAAATACCCGAAAATGTGTAAATTTTAGTAAATAAATAAATAAAATATAGGAAAAATTATAAAAAAAAATGCTAGAAAACTAAGAGAGATTCCATTGATGTGTGGCAAAGGTAGTGTATTTATGGAATTTGAGAAAAGCTCATTTTAGACACCTAAACTAGTGATTAATGTCATGCCCCGAACAAGAAGAGTCATAATAGTCTCGCCATGTAAACTAATCTAAAATAGAAACTGACCTCATAGCTGCTATCGTAGATGCAATTTACACAAGGCGTACAACTCAACCAGTTTGAAACGTCTGTTCTAACACCTGTTAATAACCAAACCTGAGGTAGAGCTTTTACAAGATACTTATTCTATACAGCCTGTTGTTTAGTACCACAACAGTATTTAAACAAACATTTCACGTCCAAAGGTAAAGTTTACAATCAGAGTTTATTAAATATCATAGGTTTTGCGGTCCATATACAATAAGTTAGAAAAACTAGTGGGCTCCCAGGGAATTCCCAATTAGTTTTCCTCAAAACTTAGAGACAAAGTTAAGAGCTTAGGTTCAGTTAATTCCTCGATCCTCACTTTCCCATACAGCAACACACTAACCTAGAAATGGTGGTACTTGAACATCTTGTCTTTACTCAGCACTTGCAAAAGAGTCTATAAGGATGTGAGCATAACTAGCTCAGTAAGTGAGACGGAGTCAGAAAAGTACTGTACGATCACAAATAAAGTTAATAATCATGATGAAATGCAATGCAATCACTCAAATGAAAACATCGCACAGTGTTATCCGGTCCACTGTGAGGTTAGAGAAATTACATCTGCTCCAACCCGGATTGAGGAGTTTCATCGCGACTCAAGTCAGACCAAACCCAAGCTTGTACACTGGAGAACACCGTCCTCCCATGACCGCCTTCAAACCACGGCCCCCAACCTTGCCGCGACCTCCTTGTTTGTCACTTAGTTCGACTAAGGATGGGGAAAGGACCATTTCAGCTATTCTCATCGAAGGAAGTCGGTATTTGGCCTAACACTCTTAATCGTTTCCCCTAACGGGTGATTATGCATGTCTAATTATATTTTAGTCGATAACTATTAGTGTTAATCAGGGGTGACCAACAAGTTCACACAATACAAAATACATGCAAATATGCAGAACAGCACACCAAGGAGTTGAACTTCTGTCACAACCGAGTATCATTCACACACACAGCATGCGCATAATCATTTAATTACAAACATAACCAGAAGAACTCTTGGGTCCCCAGATACTTTAAATAGTACCCAAATAAGCGGTGAAGCTACAATCCCAACTTACTTGTTTAGACGTTCGTTATTGCTGACTTGAATTGTCAACCGTCTTTGTATTGGAAGGTCCTAATTACACAAAAGACCCAAATTCATTTTTCGTAATAATTACGAAAACATTAGGGTTTAATCTAAAATGGTTATATATATGCAGTCATGTTATTACTATATATCGAATTAAATTATTAATTATTGATACTGTACATCATATATACTATTACGTATTATATATCGTTTTGATCGTATCAAAATGTACTTTTTTATTTATTAATTCACGTTTTGATTCTGGTAAGGTTACCGAAATGTGTATATTCTTGAATATGATATAGTAATAGGTTAGACTACTTAAGGTTGTCCGATTTCAACAAAATTAGTGATATTGAGTTCGTATAGACCTAACGATACGTTTTACGAGTCCTGTTTCTAGAGATGACTTTTAATGAGTAGTTTGAGTTTTTAATATAATTATACATAATTATATAAAAATGATCATATTATACGTAATTTACAGATTTAAATTATATTTTATTTAATTTGTCCTTATATGTAACAATATAAATATTATTCAATTCTAGTACACCTAAAGTGTATCCCGATCAGAAAATATTAATAAATATAATAAAAATCTATATTTAATCCAATTTGATCAGCAATCCTATATATAGGTTTTATTTAACTATTTAATTCATTTTAGCCTATTAATATTACAAATACACTCCAACTTGTAATTTAAGCTATTTTACTTAATAAATTCGTAATAAATAGTTCGGGTTATCAAATAATTTCTCGACAATTTCTATGAGCTTCTAAAAATATAGGGAATTCAGTTATCACTTGGTTTCAAGTTTCTGACCTATTGCCTATATTTTCATATTGACGATTTTACCCCTAAATTATGATAAATTATCCAATTATAATTCTTTTAGCACCCAATTAATTTCAATCTGACTCAATACTATTACTATTTATTATAGATCAGTACATGTCCATTTCATCAATTAATTTCATAATTTCCTATTAAATTCATAATTTCAACCTATTTTTGAGCTAATTTCAGGCCTAATAATTCAATAAATATTAAAATTATTCAAATCAAAATTCAGGCTACATAGCAATTATCTATATATCATATACATCCTACACAAAATTTTCAACTAGAAACAACATTATTTAGTACATTTATTTTATAATTATACATTCGGGTAAATAGTAGATTTCTTAATAAAGTATATTAATTATTACGAATTTTTCAAAAATAAAAATATCACATGAAAGCATGTTTAAAATAACTTAAGTACAATTTTTTTTCATAATTTTCTAGGCGAATTTACTAATTTTTAAAAATTCTTGAAAAATAGGGCAAGAATTTGACCTTACTGTTCTTGGGTGCTCCGGTGGCCGGCGGCGGTTGGGTGGTTGTCGGACGGCCTACGCGGTGGGTGGACCATATGGGGTTGCCTGAGTTTCACAGTAGAACCACTCTAGGTTAGGGTTCTACACTTTCACGAAATTTTCCCTGTTTTTTCTAAATTTCTTTTTATTTTCTACGATTTTTTTTCTAATTTTTCTTTCTGTTGTTTTTGGTTCCAAAATATGTAAAGTGATTTGTTCAACAGATCTATAGTTGTTTAGGTCGGTTCCTTTTTTATTTTTTATTTATTTATTTTTCTTGCTTTTTCCTTCATTAATTGTAAGTAGGAGGTAGCATTGGCTTGTAAATTCACCTTTTGATTCAGCAATTGTCTAGCTTTGATGTTTTCCAGCAATTTCTAGGTGTGAATCAGCAATTGGAAGGCTTTTGGATAATATTTTGCAATTTTTTTTTGTATTTTGAGTATATTTTATTAATACTTAATTATTTACTTAATATACGAGTATATATATCCCTTGTAAATATCACACGTAATATATAACTATACTCATATAATTAAGTTTCTAACATATCTTTTATTTTTAAGATATGTTCTAAAGTTAATTTTATGATTTCAACAATGTATATATATATAATTGCATAATTTAGGGTTAATTTACGGGTATAATTATTATTTATACCGGGTATACTCATAAAATTACGTGTATTTTTATATATTAAATTATACTATATTATCTCATTTTATAGCTCAATTAACTTATCTTTAAGTTTTCGTTGCAATCGAAGTTCGATTTTAGAAGTTCCGAACATTTTAATGCTATACTAAATATTCCAACTTCCAAGGGCAAAATTAGGATTTCGGGTTATTATTACTAAAATCCAACTTTACTGTTATATCTCGACTAACTTTTTTATTCTAGTCGTAAAGTTTGGGCTCAATTAGATAAGTTTCCCTAAAAGCCCTAAATCTGAGCTCGGTTGTCCTAAACTCAATTTTAGGAGCTTACAATTAACACATGTATGATAGGGATAAAAGAAAAAGTCAAATCACTGTTACACCTTATTATAAAAATGCAAATAGCTTTCATGATGAAAGTTTTGGACATTTGAAAGTTAGGAAAAATTCTACAAGAGAGAAATAGAGAGAGAAACTGAGAAAGGTAAATTGGGAAAATTGTACCATAAAATTAAGGGTTCAAGAGTTCCCAAGGATATCTATGATCTAGAAGTGGAAGGAGGGTGGCACCTGAAGGAATGGACTATACCAAATATGGCCAACAACTACCCATTTCCCCATAATAGTCAGAGCTCTAAGTAATAGCAAGCAATTGAACTTTCTAGTTTATATCTAAAATTTCATAAAAGTACCAAATGACCTAGAAAAATTGTGAAATTTGGTTTGCCTCAGTATTTTTGTATGAGAAATTTAAATTTCAAATCTAATATTTGAAATTTTGAATGCTAACATAGGGTCCTTAAGAAAAACATCTCATGCATTGATTTTCAGTCACAATTTCGAAAAACCAATCGATGTAGTTTTGACTATAAATTTTATGGGTATATTCCTAAATGTTATATTTTGATGCTATGTAGTTAGGTTTTTACAATTTAGTCATTGGATTTTTGAAAAATTCCCTTTTTGTAGAAATAGTACACTAGTGGTGTTATTTTACTAGAGAATTTTATGGATTCTTTAGATGTTATATTACGACCCGTATTTATCCACTTGAAAAAGCTAAAAGTAGGTTACTATAAGTTTTAGAATTATGATTTTCAAGTTTAAGCAGGCTTTTGGTAGTTTTGGGGCTCAATTCTAAAAATTCTAATGAATATGTAATCAAATGAAAGGTGCAATGGGAAGTGTATAATGATGGTAGCACTAAGTTGTTACTTGCTGTTAATGCAAGTTTATTGAGGTTCTAGAACTCTATGTAAGTTGGATTATATGTAAAGTAGTAAAATGTAGTGGTAGCAATAGGCTTACAAATTTTGTCAAAAACTAAGTTAGAACATAATCTGGTGTAGAATATTTTGAATACACAAAAATTAGATCTATGTAAGAAAGTGGTTTATATTTGGTCTCTACATACTTATCAGAGTTAAAACATAAGTTAGAAACCTCTCGAACGGTAACCTATATCGAAATGCTGAGTCACAACATAAGTCAAAAACTTAATTTGAAAATAGTATGATGGAAGAAGCTACATGTAGCAGTAACTAAAAGTTTGAAGATGGTTGGAACTGAATATTAGATCATTTACAGCTAATGACTCTTAATTTAGATACATTTAACATGGTAATTTTATAACATTTCCCTTGTAATTTTGGCTTGTTTTCAAAGAAATCGAAACTTAATTAAGTAAAATTTTGATTTTAGGATTTGAATGCATTCTTCGATTGAAAATGAAGAAAAGGAATCAAATTTCACTCAATTTGGAACTCAAATGAAGAAGTTTTGAAGTTTTGAAGCAAAACATGACGGGCTGACATGGTCATGTCCAACTAAGAGGCTCATTTTCAAGAGAAAACAAGGTTAATGACTAGAAAGTTATGTAACTTAAGGACACAACCATGTCCCAGGTCATGTCCACTTAGGAGGAGAAAATTTCAAATTTTGAAAAGTGAGTTAAGCAACCTAAGGATACAACTATGTCCAACCAAGAACAATTTTTTATACCAAAAAGTAGTGAGTTACACAACCACTAAGACATGACTATGTCCCAAGTTGTGTCTAATGCCACCTATTGTAGTTTCTTTTTCTTTTTTTTTTACCATGAAAGGACATTTGAAGGTTTTGGAGATCACTTTTTATAGCTAAATTAGAAGAGATTTGACGAAGAGAGAGAGAGGCACAAGTAGAAGTATCACCAAACTTTAAGATTAGGAGAATTTCTCACCATAAAAGGGGTTTTTTATGAATTTTTTTCTAGGTTTGCTGCAATTTTCTCTATTTTTCATCATGATAGCTTAAGTTCTTGTATTTAGGATTGTGGAACTTAAGTTTTACATGTAATTGTTGGATTGATTGTTAATTTTCAATAAAGTTTTAAGTTTTCTTGATTCAGTTATGTGTTTTGCACTGCTAATTGATATTTCTAGGGTATCAATTCTTAATGTTATGCATGAAGATAGAGAAATTGCATGTATAGTGAGATCTTGATATAATTGAAAAGGATTACTTGTACACTTAGAGATAAGGTGCATATTCTTTCAAAAAGTTGTTATCTTTGTGTAAGAATTATCATACATTAATGCGATCTTAAATTATTTTACCAAGTGAAGAGATTTCGGAAGGTAATTTAAGGTTAAGGTTAATATGCTTAAGAAAGATGATAACTTTAACTTGCAAATTCCCTCAATCAAGAACATTAGAGATGGAATTGGATGAATCGTAGGTGGTCATGTGTTAACTCGAGGGAAAATAAGTCTAAAATACGTTATTTGCTTTCTTGAAGTAGTTCTTAATTGTATCGCTTCCTAATTGTTTGGTTAAGTCTCACAATTGGTTTAGTTCATTAATTTTAGTTCTTTTAATTCATTTAAATTTATCACAATTTTTCGATTAAATAATAGAGCCAAGGTTAATATTAGTACTCGGGGTCTCTAAGGGATTGGCTTGAACTCGCATTCTCTGTATTAAAATTTGATAAGTACGCTTACGTTATATTAAGCTTTTGGCACCATTATCAGAGACTTCGATATTAAGAATGCTAATTGCTTTATTACTTCGACCAACTCTTTCTTTGCTTCTACTGTTTTCTTTCCTTTTATTGTTTTGAGTTATGATTGATTCTATATTTCCTTTCCTTATAGTGCATGACTTGAAGCAATTTGGAAAACTTAGTAGAACTTGATCCTAAAATTGAGAAAATTACCCTTCAAAATTTAACGTTGCATGCTAGACGAATGGTGGCTACCATAAGAGATAGGTCAATTGTTAAGGTTAAGGAAGAAGGTGAAGAAGCAAACAATTAATTTATTAATCAAGAAGACCTACCACATGATCCACCATAAGAATTGAAACTTATGGCCAACAATAGTGATGAAGCAAATCGGATTATGTTCGATTATTCAAGGCCTATACTTACTAGGGTCAACTCTGGTATCACAAGACAAGTTGCTACTGTTACAACTTTCAAATTGCTCCCAACATCATATAAATAGTGTAGCAATTTATTTTGTTTGATGGCCACCAAGATGAAAATCATAACGCTCACATCTCTAGTTTTTTTAGAAATTTTGATACATTTAAAATTAACAAGGCTATAAATGATGCCATCCAACTGCAATTATTTCCTTTTTTCCTTAAAGGGTAGATCAAAACAGTAGTTGAACTCTCTACCATAAAATTTAATAACAACTTAGGCTAAATTGGTGGAGAAATTCTTAAAGAAGTATTTTTCACCTACAAAGATCACTAAACTTCAAAATGATATTTCTTATTTTGCCTAGCTAGAAGTTAAGACCTTATACAATACTTAGGAGTGATTTAAGAATCTTATTAAGAGGTGCCTACATCATGGCCTCTCACTTTGAATGTAAGTCTTAACCTCCTATAATTGTCTTAACTTCTCCACGAGACAAATGATTGATGTAGTCACAGGAGGTACTGTAAACACAAAGATGCCTGAGTAAGTGCAAAACTTGATTGAAGGAATAGTGATGAACAACTATCAATAGGAAAATACTAGAGTCAAGCAAAGGGCTACCGAAATTTATGATGTGGACATGACCACCAATTTAGTCGCTAAGGCAAATCTATTAAACAAGAAGATTGATCCGCTCTCTGTTGGCCCTTGACAAGTACAACTAATTATAATTGATTTTAATGTATAAGGTTATGGAGCACAAGAATAAGTAAAACATGTAGCTTACTTAGGTAATCCATCTAGGCAACAGAATAACCCCTATATCAACACTTCTAGTCTTGGGTGGAGAAATGACCCTAACTTTTCATGGGGAAATCAAAACCAAGGCCAGTAGAAAACCAACTTTCATCTACTCGAATTTCAAAGACCATTATGACCTCCTCTACCTTAAGAGAAAAAGCTTGATTTGGAAAACTTTTGGCCAAATATATTTAAGGCAATGAAGCCTAATTATCCAACATTGAATCATCATGAAGGAAAGAGGCTTCCAATTACAATCTAAAGAATCAAATAGGTTAACTTACAAAAATAATTTCTAAAAGGCAACAAGGGATACTCTCAAGGAACACCAAGGTTAAACATAGGGAACATGTATCGAACCTGGTTTTTTCCCTCTTGATTCTTTTTATATTAGGTTTTCTTTAAACCAATTAATATTAAACTCAACTCTTTTAATACTGACCCTTGATTAGGGTTTAAAGAAAACTGGTTTTTTATCTCTTGAAAATACTTTTGGAGTCGCTACCCGAGTGGGGTCAGGAAAAAGAGTTAAGTTATAATCAATTAGATGAATTAGTTATAATTTAGCTACCAGTCTATCGATTAAACCATTTTATAAAACAATTTTTAAAAACTGAAGATTTGGATCCGAGGGTTAATTTATTAAATCCTAAACGGGTACCACTTTTTTAACTTCTAGAATTTAACTTTGCTTTTCAAATAATACTCTTTTTTCAATTTCCAAATGGCTAATCATATTACATGCAACTAATTTGATTAATTTACAAAAATATTTACAAAAATGGAAAAAAGTAAAACTTTCCATATTTTAAATCGCCCTTGTACTTATGTACAAGTGCCTACGTACCCGCTATTTACGATTAGACTTTTGTAGTTCGTTCACGAAAACTTTAGTAGGTGAGTTGATTTTAATTTTAAAAAAGGAAATCAGGTTTTACGTACTCATTTTAATTTATTTAAGGAAATTTCCTAAAAGGGTCCTAAATCGGAAAATCTTAAGGGTTGCCTTTATTTTATTTATTTGGAAAATAGGTTTTTTTAAGTGATGAAGTAACTTAATTTTCTATTATTATTTTATTATTTTATTATTTATTTATTTAATTTTTATTTTTATATTTGGTTTTTCGGTTAAAATACAAAGAATAAAAATAAAACTAAACTAAATACTTCTTCCTTCTTTTTCTTCTTTTTTTTCGTTGCTTCTTTTTATTATTCCTTTTTTTTTCTTTTCTCTTTTCTTTTTTTGAGTTATAATTGCAATATACTAGATAAATAAATAAATAATAAAAAAATGACATGAATCAAAAAACTAAATTAGGAGACAGGGTCGGACTTTTTGCTTGGTCGAGTCGATGCAAAGGGTGCAGACGGGTTGGATTGGAGTTGTGAATCAAGTTGGGTCTTCAGGTTGGATGCTGGTTCAGGCCGATCACTCGCAACAGCTTGGAGAGGACGTTTCCTAGGGTGATTTAGCCTCCAAATTGAGCGAGAAAGGGTAGTTTGTGGTTTTTATAATGGGCTTAGGGGGTCTAGGAGTGATGCCATGGCTTAATTTAGCTATTGGTGGTAGTTGGTGGTGTTTATCACGATGGTGGGTCGCGAAAGAGAGTTCATGGTCAGAAGAGGGGCTAGAGTGGCACGGCTGTATGTGTATAGGTGTTATGGAGTGCTTTTGGAAGATGGGTTGTGAGTAGCTATATGTTCGTGGTTTAGTATGTGCGTGCACTTTGCATACTGTAGTCGTTGCCTACATGATGAGGTGGTTAGGGTATGTGATGGGAATTAAGTTATAAGACCTCTAACCCGTAACCGAGCCTAAGGACCAGAGGGGCTGGCACCACGAATCCTTATGTTCCAACCAATTCTTGCCAAGGCCGAATATTCCCTTCCCGAGTCCTTTTTAATACTGTACCATGTGATCGCCCATTATTCTATGGTATGCCGAGCTGATAACTACTCTTTAATGCCAAGCCAACCAATCACTTGGCATCATCCTTACCGAGAAGCTGAGAAATAAAGGATCCAGACTGATTAAGCCATCCTTGCTCAGACAAGCCCATCTGTCTGTACATTTTGTCTGCCTCTCTTAACAACTTTGCCATTGCAGTGTCACCACGTGTATAGTATCATACGTAGAATCTGTAGCACTAATGATTGTTTTCCTTATATATTCATTTTTACTCTCTTGTATCATATACATTGCTTTTTTAGGAAATGTCTTTATTGTTTTTTCCCTTTTAGGCAAGTTCCCCTAACTTACAAATATAAATATCCTTATACTTATAGCTATAATAGAGGCAAATTACCTTCAATACACTTGAGTACTTTCTTCCTTATGTAAATATTGTTTGTTTACTCTCGGCATCACTCTTATCTTTTTCTTTAAAGCAAGGTTAGGTGGTCAATAACCTCATTAGACCAATTTGTGTGTCATATTGAATTGTGCCATAAGTTCTCGAAAGTTCCATTGGTGCGTCATATCCTTTGGAGTTGTTCGTAGGTTTGTTTATTTTTTTCATTTTTTGCTTTAACCCTTTCGTTCCTATTCCCATTAACCCTTTCAAGCTTTCTGCAAGCTTAGACCCATCTAAAGACTGGCCTTATCTGTTCTTGGTCACGGTTCGTAACAGTATAGGTCAATGTTGAAAGAAGGTAGTATACACAAAAGAGAGGGGCGTACAAGGGAGCTAATTCAGGTTATGAGGGACAGAGAGAAGACCAAGAGCAAGAGAGAAGGTCCTATTGTCAGTGTTGTGCATAATGTGCAATGTGCAACCTCCCCCCCTCTCCCCTTCCCTCTTTTTATATGTATGTATACCAAGAGAGTTGGGGTAAGGGTTTGAGAGAGAGACCGAAAGAATGGGTGTTAGTGTTTGAAAAAAGTGAGCGAGGGAGAGTTAGTTGAGAAGGAGAGAGTACAGATCGAATGGGAGAAAGAGTGGACCGAAAGTGTCTTTGTGTCTTAAGGTTATGTAAGAGAGTACGAGATAGTAAGGGAGAGAGAGAGGTCGGTTTCCACAGGAGAGATAGTGGAGAGAGAGAGTAAGCCGAGAGATGGACAGGTTGAGAGAGAGAAATAGCCAAGAGAGAGAGAGAGAGAGAGGGGTCTATGTATTTGTGTGTGTTTTCTTTTTTGAAAAAAAAAAGGACCTCCACTACCTGTGTGTGTGTGAATGTCACTAGTAAACCCCCTACCTGCATACGTATGTATGTGAATTCAAAAGTGAACTCCTCCTCCCCCCAGCGTATGAGTGCGCTTTGAACTTTTAAAAAATGGATTCGATGCCCATTCGATTTTCTTTTTTTTTTTTTCCTCTTTTCAAATCCATTTTAACTAGTAATAAGGCTATTTTTTGTGCTCAAATTATAGTATTCCATGCCTATTTTGCAACTTCACCATTAATTTAGTGAAATTGCAACAATAAATTGCCTAAAAATGATGCTGAAGTTAATTGACTAGAACGGAAAGTGCAGGATTTCTAGAGAAAATCAAGGAAGAAGAAAGAAAGAGAAAGAAAGGGTGCTAACGTAACGCTACATCAGTAGTATCAACCAATGAAGAAGTGCCACATGTCTTGAAAACACATGGCGATGACATGACAACACATGTCATGCCACATGGCGATACATATCATGTGGTAATGCCACATATCCCGCAGTGGACACGTGGCACAATGATGTCTTAACACATGGCACATGTGCTATGGATGATGTGGTAATGTGTATTCTTGAGAAAAAATAAAAAATCTTTCCTATGCTTCTACTTAGATTCAAATCCCTAATCTCACACTTAAACCTTATTTAATGCTCAAGTGTCTATCTATTAGATTATTGGTTTATGCTTTGTCCACAAGTGCAATTAAATTGTACATATGAACCTAGTCAACCTAGGTTAGATTCAAATCTAAGCCTATGTCCAATGGTCTTTTATTTAAATTAAAAATCTATTCTTTCTAAATTCCTTAAATCTTCTATTTTTTTCAATTTTTTCTATCTTTTATGACTTTTCAATTTTATATATATATATTTTAAAATTTTTCCATTTTTTGTATTTTTTTATTTCTTATTTTTTGTGCTTTTTCCTAGTTTCCTATTTTTTGTATTTTCATGAATATCATATTTTTAGGTTTTCTTATTTTTCTCTTATTTGTATTTTTTCCTAAATTTCTTATTTTTGGGATTTTCTTTAATTTTTTAATATTTTTTGTATTTTTCCTTATTTAGGACTCTTTAACCTATTATGAAAAATTTTAAAAAGTGGGGGGTGATAGGCAAAAATGAGGTGTCTACAACATGTTAATGCAAAGACCTTGAGAAGTGGTAGGGAGCTACAAGTTGAGAAGAAGGATAAAAGGGAAGTAATTGATAAAGAAGTGGAGGTTAAGGGAAAGGAAGACACAAAGTCACTTAAATCAAAAGAGAGTACAAAACCACTAAAAGTAAAGGAGTACAAGCCATCCATCCCTTATCCACAACTCCTCAAGTAGGATTACATTGATCCAAATAAGCAATTTGATGAATCCCTCGATCTCTTTAAGCAACTACATATTAACTTACCTCTTGTTGATGCTATATTGTCTAACCCAAAGTATGTGAAGTTTCTAAAGGATCTTCTATCGCACCAGAGGAAGTTAAAGGAGTGTTTAACCATTATAATAAATGAGGAATGCTTAGCACTTATCTAAAAAAAGCTACCACATGAATTAAAAGATCCAAAGAGTTTCACTATTGCTTATATGCTTAGCAATTTGTTAGTAGATGATGCTTTGGTAGACTTAGGAGCTAGTGTAAATTTGATATTATATAAATTGTTTCAAAAGCTAGGGTTAGGAGAATTTAACCCAATACGTAAGAGCCTTCAATTAGCTAATAGGTCTATTACATACTCTAGAGGCACCAAAGAGGATGTTTTGGTGCGAGTGGATAAATTCATCTTTCTTGTAGATTTTGTCATACATAATATAGATAAAGATGTTAAGGTGCTACTCATTTTAGGTCGACTCTTCTTAACCGTTGCTACGACTGTTTTTTATGTTAATGAGCATAAGCTTATCTTAAGGGTTAGAGATAAAGAAATGGTTTTTAAAATTCTAGAGGCAATGAACAAATTTCTTGACTTAGAAGACACGTGCCATAATGTTGAAGCTAATGATGTCATTATGTTTACATGATTGTGTGAAATGCTTGCTAAAGATTCTTCGAACTATTGCTTATAAAAGGGAGATAAAAAGATGGTAAAAAAAAAAAATCATCTGGAAATGGTAGCTTAAGTAGAAGTTCATGAACCCATATTTGGACAAGAAGGGGGTTGAACCACTCCATAGGCCAAAGTATTCTAAGTTAAGATCCTCTAAAGATAAGCCAATGGTGTTGGAATCAAAACAGTTAAGAGATCATTTGGAACAAATCTTTGGGGTGAAGAGTTTAGAGATGTTGGTGACAATCGCATCTAAGGAAAAAGCGAATAAAAAGAAAAAACCCAAGCTACATGAATTCAATAAGTGGCGTGATAAGGAGAGAATAAGTGGAAGTCATGCACCTAGTAAAGGGATTTGCAAGGCCAATAGCATAAAGGTGAATTTATAATTGTATGGAGAGTTCGAAAGTATAGAACAAGAGAAGTCCTATCTCCACCCAGATGAAAAATAGTAAGAGAGAAAACGTAACTTGTTAAGCTATTGATATTAACTATAGTACTTCTTAAGAGGCAACCTATGTCTAGCTCTTCTTTTATCTTTGTTTTGCTTAAATTTACTTTGATTGCATTTTAGTTCTTTTACTTTTTATTATTTTGTCTAACTTTGTTTTGTTTCTTTTACTTATTTTCCTTTAGTTTTAATTGAATATTAATTTTGGTCATTAGGATTATTCTAGTACTAGGTTGTTATTAAAACAAAATTATGGGCAGTAAATTACACAGCCTAGTGATACAATTGTGTCATTAGCCATGTTCAACTAGGACCAAAATTCTACTTCCAAAATAGTAGGTTACACAAGCAGGGGATACAATCATGTCCCCATCCGTATCTACCCAAGCATGCACATAAAGCTACCCCTACTGAATAGAAAGTTACACAGGTTGGAGACATAATCATATCCTTGCCTGTGTTTAGTCAACTTAGTGAAAAAAAAGGGGGATGGTTTTATTCTCTCTCTTCTCATCTCATTTGACACACACAAGCACTCCACACACTACTCTTTCTGATGTGTCTTCAGAGTCAAACATATGAAGAAGCATCAAAACAAACAAACCGGAAAAGGAAACAAAAAAGAAACTAGCAAATCCTGGCCAACTACCGAATGGATATGATGTACCACTCAATCCTACTCAGCCTACAATTCGCTAGATATGACATACCAGTCTAAACTGAAGGTTTACTGACTACTACTCTTTACTAAAGAGAATAGATAAGAGTTGAGAGATGCCGAGAACACTAAGGTTACTCAAATGAGTAATTCTGCATTAAAAGCTGAATGATTGAGTACAAGGAAAATGGGGGTTTATATACCCGTTTATTAGGGTTGCTTTACATGTATGAAATGACAAAAGGGTATTCTACACTAAGTTATATAAGACATACTAAAAGGGATAAAAGAGATAAAGAATATTCAGTATAAAAAAAAAGAATCTTTCTAGAACACCGTGTCAAAAGACACATGTAGCTTGGTAGTTAGACATGTTACAACATAGGCGGAAGTAGGAATGCATTATAATCAAGGCCTGACTTGATCTGAATTAGGTCATGAGCCAATCAACATAGCAAAAGTTTAACTATCTTGAAGTCAGACGCCAGTGGGTTAAGTCGGTAGTTTAGCTCAGCTACTTATGGGTTATCTTCTAGATTAGGACTTTACTATTGGGTAGGAACATATTGAACACACGTAAGGATCTAGGAGACAGGTCAATAGGAGGTCAAATCGAGATAAGAGTCCCCATCTCGACTATGGCTTAAAGCTAGTATTTTCTGTATGAGCCTTTGAAATCCTTTAGCTCGACTTCTTGTGATCAGTCCAAGGGGTTGATTCCTATCATCTACCTGGGGATAAAAAAGATTTATCCCCAAATCTGAAGCAGTTTCTACTCATTCTTTTAGGGCACTCACAGGGTCTTTTTTTGTTAGTTGATGGGGAATTGGATTGGATACATTAAAGGTAGAGGAAACACCATAGTCATTAGGCAACTTGATTTAGTAGCCATTGCGATTAATCTTCTTCAAGACCTTGAATGGGTCGTCAACTTGAGGAGATAGTTTCCTTTGTCTTAAGTACAGGAATAGCTCTTAGCTGAGGTGAATCCATATTGAATCTCCTAGCTGGAAGGAAATGGTTCGGCAGCCTCAACTACTAATCTCTTATTGTCTCTGATTGAACTTGGCGATCTTCCTTATGATAGACTGGTGTAACTCATGCAATTCTTAGGCTCAATCTACTCCGGATTGACTTTCTTTAGTAGCTGCGAAGGTACCAATCATATCCAAGGGAATGGTAGGGTTGAGGCCAAAGACTACCCCGAATGGGGTCTTCCCAATAGTGCTATGGACAATTCAGTTGCATGCGAACTCTACGACCGGTAGGCACAGATCCTAATCCCTCAAGTTCTTCCCTAAGACAACTCTAAGTAGATTGCCTAGTGTCCTATTCACCACTTCATTTCGGCCGTCAATCTGAGAGTGGCTACTCTAGTTAAACACTAGTTTAGTCCCAAATCTTTTCTAAAGAGTCTTCCAAAAATAGGTGAAGAATTTTGTGTCCCGGTCTGAGACAATAGTCTTTGGTACTCCATGTAGTCGAACAATCTCTTTTAAGAACAAATTGGAAATATATAAAGCATCGTTAGTTCAATGATACGAAATGAAGTGTGCCATCTTGCTGAAGTGATCCACTACAACAAAGATAAAATCTTTTCCTTTAGATGTCTGGGGTAACCCTAAGATAAAGTCCATATTGAGGTTAGCCCATGGTAAGGTAGGCGTTGGTAAGGGCATGTATTCTCCATGGGATCCTCTCTTCCCCTTAGTGTGCTTACACACTTTACAATGTTTGACCACCTTATGGACATGTTTGACTAGACTTGGCCAGTAAAAATTCTCTTTCAACAGATTGGTTGTCTTAACCTTCCTAAAGTAGCCTGAAAGTCTACCGTTGTAAGCTTCTTGGACCAACAGTTCATGTGTGGAGCAGTTTGGAATACATAGCCTGTGGTCCTTGAATAGATAGACATCTTTAAGATAATATCCTCCTACAACTGGTCCTCTACAACATTGTTCAACAACAGAACCGAAGTGAGGGTCATTAGCATATTGCTCAGTGATGAGTGAGAATCCCAATAGTTTTGTTTGCAAAGTGGTCAGCAAGGTTTGCCGTTGTGATAAAGCATCGATGACCGCATTTATACTTCCCTTCTTGTACCGAATGATGTACGAGAAACCTTCCATGAACTTTAATCACTTTGCTTATCTCTTCGAAAGTTTATTCTGACTCTTAAGAAGTATAAATAACAAACTTCATAGTAACAGATAGTGTTGCTAAATAGTAAAGGCTTGAAAAAGGGAGTAGAGCTTCTTATCATATACAGAATAGTTTAGGGCTAAGCTCCTCAATTTCTCACTGTGGTAAGTGATAGGTCATTGTTTTTGTATCAAGATAGCACCAATTTTGATTCTTAATGCATCACACTCTAATTTAAAGGATTTCTTAAAATCTGGTAACGACTGGACAAGTGTTGAGGTGAATTTTTCCTTGATTTCTTTGAAGCTCTATTTAGCTTAGTCATTCTACCTACATCTTTTACTTTTCTTTGTCAACTCAATCAATAGGGTGACTACTATACTGAAGTCCTCAATAAATCTCCTGTAGAAAGAAGCTAGGCCATTGAAACTTCAAACTTCAGTAACATTCTTCAACGTTGACCGTTCCAAAATAGCTCGAATCTTCTCCTCATCTACTTGGATTCCTTCCCTTGATACTACAAATCCTAGAAAAATCATCTTACTCTGGCATAACGTATACTTCTTCATATTCTTATACAACCTTTCAACTCGCAAAATGTCAAATACTTTACGAAGATGTTGAACATGGTTATTTAAGTTGACACTGTAGACTAATATGTCATCAAAGTATACAACCACACATCTTCCAAGTAGAGGGCGCATCACATGGTTCATTAACCTCATGAATGTGCTCAACGCATTCATAAATCCAAATGGTATAACTAACCATTTGTAAAGTCCATGCCTAGTCTTAAAGGCAGTCATCCATTCATCGCTTGGCCTCATGCGAATTTAGTAGTAGCCACTATATAGATCTATCTTTGAAAATATCCTTGCACCATGAAGCTTATCCAACATGTCATCAAACTTCAATATCGAATATCTGTACTTGACAGTAATTTGATTGATCACTCGACTGTCGATGCACTTGCACCATGAACCATCCTTTTTTAGAACAAGCAAAGCTGGTATAGCACAAGGGCTCATGCTCTCCTTCATATATCCTCACTCAATGAGTTTGTACACCTGTCTTTTTAGCACGATGGCCTACTCAGGGTTCATCCTATATACAAGTCGGTTAGGTAAGGTAACACTTGGCTATAGATCAATATAATGCTCAATGCCTCAGATTAGTGGTAGTCCGCTAGGAAGTTCTTTCGAAAATAGGTTGGAAAACTTGTTTAACAAGCATCGGATTTCTTCTAAGACTTCCTACAATTCCCTCGTCTCCATCAATCATCTAACCAACAAAAACATTGATTCATTAGTCTTCTTAACAAATTGAAGCTCCCTAAAGCTCGTCACAAGGGCCTTTTTCTTACTAGCTCAAGTAAGCTGATTATGGGTTTCATTTACTTGGGACGATGTGAAGGGTTACAATACTATTCTCCTTCCATCCTTAACAAAGGTATAGGTGTTCTTATACCCATTATGCATAACACATCAGTTGAACAACCAAGGTCATCTAAATAGTAGGTGTGAAGCTCCCATGAGGACGACATCGCATACCACTTCGTCCTTATATACATTTATAACACTAAACGGTACGGTCACTTGTTTAGTCACATGCAAAGCACCCTTATTATGAAGCCAATGTAACTTGTAAGGTCGATGATGCTTTAAGCTCGGCAAACCTAATCTCTACACAATGGATTGTGCAATAACATTTGTACAACTTCCTCCATCCACTATGATCATGCACAATTAGCCTTTGATGGTACACTTGGTATGGAATAGATTTTCCCTTTAGTCCTTCTCAAGTTCGGCAAGGAACTCAAGAGTCATCTTAAGACTAGGGTCATGACTTCTCCTTAGTTAGCATAGACACAAGTCTCCTCCTCCTTTATAACTTCAGGCAACCTAACATCTTCTTCCTCGGGCTCACTCTTATCAGTGATATCCACTACATCTCCTTTAAGCACCATGACGCGTCGGTTTAAATACTTAGCAGCCATGTATCTGAAGCTTAAGCACTTAAAGCATTTTACATCACTAATCTTTCGTCTAGAGGTTTGTCCATACTCATATGTTCTCGAGGTTGGCTTGATTGTCCTACTCAGCCATGCTAGTCTACTTGGCATTCATCAGGTTGGTCATTCCTTTCCTCGGTTCGGTATGGCCTCCTTGGCTCGGATTGAATAGGTCAACACGATACAGGAGCTCAAGAGAACATTTTTCTAGGTCAGCTTGGAACATTTCTCCTTTGTTTTTCAACCATCTATGGGATCTCGATTACCTCTTCTAAGGTATAAAACTTTTGTACTTCTATGATATTGCAAATCTTAGACTTGAGTCTAAAAATGAACCTCTATACCATATGAGCCCCTGGTTCTTCTACGTCAGCTTGGATCATCAACATCTGTAACTCTCTGACATAGTCATCAATAGATCAGCCTCTTTGGCGAAGCTCTTGCAACTTTGCAAACGTATCTTGTAGGTACATCTTAAGTAAAAATTTGCCCCATAATAACTTTTTCATCTCATCCTAGATTCTAATACCTCATCTTCCATCCCTTACTTAGGCTACATTCAGATTTTTCCACTACATTGTCGCCTACCCAATAAACTCCAGTACAACAAGTCGGACCTTAATAGTATTCGTATATCTGTAACAATTAAACACCTTTTCAACCTTTTCTTCCTACTCCAAGTATTCATCGGCATGTCCATTCCCATTGAAGGGTAGAATTTGCACCTTGACATTGTCTAACCCTCGAAGGACTCATCGTCCTCATCCTTGTGTTTGGTAATAATCAACTTCCTCTTCCTCACCAAACCCTTCATCATCCAACTCCTCATCATCCTCTACAATCTCATCTAATAGGAGTCTTTGTCTAGCAGCTCCTCCAACTCGAGGAGGTCGAATTGGGTGATTGGTTTAATTGACTTAGCTATAGTACCTCTCAGGGGTGCCATTCTATGGGTTTTGTGACTATACACCGTAGGGTTATTGGCTATTAACTTGCATTGCGATAACTAGACTCTCAACAAGGTTTGTAAGTTTGTCAAGCTTGTCATCAATGAACCTCGGAGTGTTACTATCATTAGGACCACAACTAAGTTGAGCACCACTACCCTGGTCACCAATAACTCCCTAAACACTTGAATCTAACATAGTATAATACCTTTCCAAACAGATTAACAAACTACTAACAACCTTAATACCTAATAGTCACTAAACAAAATAGAAATAAAATTGTTCTGTTTTCATGATGAAAACTAGAGTAAAATAGAGTAACAATGAAACCACACTTACTATTACACTAATACACTGTAGGAGCTACGAAAGGAGTACAATAGCTACAAACAGTAAGGCAAACAAAAACTTCACTGCAACTTCACACATTCCCTTGCAAAACCATACTCTGATACTAGTAAAGCTGATGCGTCTCTAAGGTTAGACACATGGAGAAGCACCATAACGAAGGAAACGGAAAAGGAAACAGAAAAGAAACTAGAAAATCCTGGGCAACTACCGAATGGATATGATGCACCACTAGATCCTACTTAACCTACAATTTGCTAGATATGACACACTGGTCTGAACCGAAGGGTCACTTGCCACTATTTCCTACTAAAGGAAATAGATAAGAATTGGGAGATAACAAGAGCACTAAGGTTGCTCAAATGAGTAATTCTGCATTAGAAGCTACATACAAGGAAAATGGGGGTTTATATACCCATTCACTAGCGTTACTTTACATGTATGAAAAGATAAAAGGATATTCTACACTAGGTTACATAAGACATACTAAAAAGGATAAAAGAGACAAAGAATATTCTATACAGAAAAAAAAAATCATTTTAGAACATTATGTTAAAAGATACGTGTCACTTGGTGACTAGACATCAAGGATATGTTATAACTTAAGAGGAAGTAGGAATGCAATACAATCGGGTGCCAACTTGATTTGGATCAAATCGGGAGCCAATCAACCTAGCAAAAGGTTAGCTATCTTGAAGTTAAATGCTAGTGGGTCAAGTTAGTAGTTTGGCTAGGCTAGTTATGGGTTGTCTTTTGGATTAGGATTTTGCTGTTGGGCAAAGCATGTTAGACATACATGAGGATCTAAGAGACAGGTTGATAGAAGGTAGGTCGATAGGAGGTCGGATAGGGATAGGAGTCTCTGTCTTGGCTATGGCTTAGAGCTAATATTTTCCATACAAGCCCTTGAAGTCCTCTAGCTTAACTTCTTATGATCGATCTAGGAGGTTGATTCGTATCACTTTCTCTTATACAACATGTACAAGCGACTTATTCCTACAACAATCACAAGGGAATCCATTATTTTTCTTCTCAAACTCTACCTTTCTTCTTCTTGTTTGTGTTTTAATATCATATCGTGAGGAAGTATAGTTCATGCATGTTGATTGAAAGAAAATTAAGGCTTTTGTTATGTGAACAAGTTTAATTCATCTAAACTTGTTTTGCCTATCTTTTAACTAATGTAACATAGATGTCTTATTAGATTACACGAGACATGATCATATTGTTTGAAAGTGGCACCCATAGTTACATGTTGTAGATTTGTTCATATTGACATTTTTTAGTACATTTGTGAAGCTTCTTGTTAAGAGTATATGTCTTATACTTCATTGAGCACAATTTTTGCATGTGATTTTGCACCAATTTGCAATTGAAACACTTGTTCTTGCCACTTAATGTTTGAATAATTAGTATTGATTTGGGGGAATTAATGCTATTCTGAGTTTAATGTAGGGCTAGTTTCATGTTCTTTGTATCTTTAAGAGTGAATTATTGTAACTAGTTGCATACTTGAATGATTGTATTTTCTTGAATCAACTGGCTATAAATGCCTATCGAAGTGTTCAATGAAAGGTCTGAATGATGTTTTCTACATTGTTTTCTAACTACATTTGATTGAAATTACTCCTTAGTTAATTCTAAGTGTGGGGTAGCTGTTGTGTACCTAATTTCATTTGTGCTTTTCTCCAGGTCACCATGTTAAAAAGCGAAAAACAACCCATCTAGCAAAAGCCTAAAGTGGGTGCATCTTCCTCTAATCTAGAGGGAGCTATAATAGAACCATTATCAACTCTCCCTCCTTTGGTTCATCCCATGTTATGGTTTAGAGAAGCCTATTCGTTGTATTGACATGACATGTTGAAAAATGAAGAATTTAGTAAAACTTTGCACTTGGGTTGGAAAGTGTTGGAGCAATTGAACTTGATGGATGAAATGAAAGCATTGATAAAAGGAAGTGTTTACAAAAAGCTTATATCTTTGCAAGCTCTAGTGTACAAAGAACTTGAGTTCTTATGTACTTATAGTAGGAGAAGAAGAGGATGATGGAGATGGGGATTATGATCCCTCTTCTTAGTTTCTTTTTTCATGTTTGTAATATTTGGCTAAATCTCTTTTATGCTTGACTTAAATAGTTTAGACTTTTCTTTTATTTTCTATCTTCTTTTCACTACTTTTGTTTTTCGTAGTTAATAGTTGATTGACAATAGCCTATTCGAAATGGATATGCAATGTTGATGGACTCCCGAATACGAACTATCGACTTATTCTTTGCATGACAAGGAAGTGTTAGCTCTTTTTCACTACATATTTTCTCTTTTTGATCCCCTTTTCCCTATGTTGTTATCCATTTGTTTCTTATCTTTTTGTTGAAATTTATTAGTCAAACCTTGGAGAAAAAGTATGTTATTAAGTATAGGGAAGGGGTATGTATAAATTTGTAGCCATTTAGGAAACCAATCTTTCAAATTTGACCTAAATGATATATGAGTTAACTTGCAATAGGTAATTAACAATCGTCAAAATGTGAAGCTTTTAATTAGGTTGAATTGGCTATTTCATTAACACCTTGATCATTATTGATCTTATTATACTTTACCAAAGTTTACTAATGAAATCTTTAGAGTATAAAGTTACGGATTATTTAACCAAGGACTTTAAGACTTAAGATTGAAGCAATATCACTAATTGAGAATTATTCACAATTATTTTTAAATTTACTTTAATGTATACCTTTCTCTTGGAAATTTTAAAAGCCCTATAATTATTAGTAAACAAAAAAATTAAATCTATCTTTTGAGAAGCCCTTAAAAAATTGAAATAATTGGAGGTAAAAATTGATAATAAGTACATGAACAGTCAAATAAACAAAAAGGCAAAATTGGTAAGGATTCGCCTTGGTCTATTAGAAGAGTAAGGTTAAATCCCATTGCCAATGCAAGCTTAAAGAAGAAATTAGTATAGATTAGCCTTAGTCCCTTAGAAGAACAAGGTTCTTTTCTGCTAATATGAGGGCTAAGTCGATACAAATCAGTCTTAGTCCGCTAGAAGAGTGAGTTCTTTTCTTGTTACCAACATATTCGTCCTTAAAAAAATAATTGTGCTTAAATAACATAAGTCAAGTGAATTTGAACCCTTACCCAAAAAAGGAAAAAGTGAATTTGAAAACCTCCCAACAAAAGCAAAAACTAAGGGGATGATTAGGGGATGAATGGATTGAAAATGTGTTTATTTTGGATTATAGCGCTTAGTAAGATTGAAGAGAGAATTGTATAAACATTAATTAAGTGGACTGAATTTTTATGACTTTTTCTAATTTGGCAAAATGTTAAATCTAATTTTGAGTTTAGGATTCCTTGATTAAATTATTTGAGTAAATTTTAACTTACATAGATTAACTGGTGAACTTTGGTATTAAATATTGTTGGAACATTTGAATATGGTCGAGTGGAATTATGAAATTGTTAAGGATGGAATTGATTAACTTTATTATTGCAATTTAATTAGAGATGATTTTCAGATTTTCTTCAAGTCAAGTGTAATTATCTAATGGTTTTCTAATTGATGATAAATTTTATTTAGTGTTTCTTATCTTAATTTTTTTTGTTTTGTTTGATTTATTTGCTTAGGGACAAGCAAATGCTCAAGTGTAGAAAAGTTTGATAACTCTTAATTTAGATAAAGTTAACATGGAGATTTTATAGTATTTCTCTTGTAATTTTGGCTTGTTTTTAAAGAAATCGATACTTAATTGAGTAAAATTTTAATTTCAAGGTTTGAATGCATTCTTGGATTAAAAATAAGAAAAGAAATCAAGTTTCACTCAATTTAGAGTTTAAAAAAGTTATGAAGATTTGAAACGAGACATGACCAACCGGCACGGTCATGTCCAACTAGGAGGCTCATTTTCAAGAGAAAACAAGGCCAATGACCAAAAAGTTACACAACCTAGGGATACAACTATGTCATAGGTCATATCCACCCAAGAGGAGAAAATTCTAAAATCTGAATAGTGAGTTACACAACTTAGGGACAAAATCTTATCCCTAGTCATGTCCAACCAAGAACAATTTTTGCGGCCAAAAAGTAGTGAGTTATAAGACCACCAGGACATGACCATATCCCAGATCGTGTCTAATGTCGCCTACTACAATTTCTTTTTTTTTTTTCTCTTACTATAAAAAGACATATGAGGGTTTTGGAGATCACTTTTTACATCTAAATTAGAAGAGACTTGATGGGAAGATAGAGGCACAAGCGGAAGTATAATCAGACTTCAATATCAAGAGAATTTCTCACCACAAAAAGGTGTTTTTCGTAGATTTTTTTCTAGTTTTGCTGCAATTTTCTTTATTTTTCACCATAATAGCTTAAGTTCTTGTATTTAAGATTGTTGAACCTAGGGTTTTCATATGATTATTAGATTAATTACTAATTTTCAATAAAGTTTCTAGTTTCCTTGATTTGGTTATGTATTTTTCATTGCTAATTGATATTTCTAGGGTATCAATTCTTGATGTTATGCATGAAGATTGAGAAATCGCATGCATAACAAGATCTCAACATAATTAAAAAGGATTACTTGTACACTTAGAGATAAGGTGCATATTCTTTTGAAAAGTTGCTATCTTTATAAGGGAATTCATCGTCTATTAATGTAATTTTAAATTGTTTTACTAAATGAAGAGATTTCAGAAGGTAATTTTGGGTTAGGATTAATATGCTTAAGACAAATGATAGCTCTAATTACAAATTCTCCTGATCAAGAACATTATAGAGGGAATTGGATGAATATTAGGCGGTCATGTGTTAACTCAAGGGAAAATAAGTCCTAAATACATTATTTGCTTTCTTGAAATAGTTCTTAATTTTATCGCTTCCCAATTGTTTGGTTAAGTCTCATAATTAGTTTAGTTCATTAATTTTAGTTATTTTAATTCATCTAAATTTATCATAATTTTCCAATTAATAAATAAAGCTAAGGTTAGTATCAATACTCGGGGTCTCTAAGAGACTAACTTAAACTCACATCTACTAAATTAAAATTTGGTTAGTATGCTTACCTAATATCAAGAGCTAGAGAGTAGGTCAGAAAGTCACTTACTTATAACTTCTAAGAATTTATCGAGTCAGAACTTGAGTAAAAAACTTACTAAGTAGCATCCTATGTTAAAATACCAGGTCAAAACCTTAGTTAGAACTTACACTATTTAACTAACATTTAATAAATACCTTGAAAAATTCACTTAACTCAACTAAAGAATAGTCTAAATGTCTAAATGTCAAAATAAACTCTTATTTTATATATTACATAACTAAAAAAGTTCATACTAAGTTTTAGGGATAATAAAGAAAGACTAAAGAGACATGCAAAGATAACAAGCATCAATACCTAAGTAAGTGCAATCAATGCTTTACAACATTTGGGAGTATTTTAAAGTGCTTAGAGGCTTTGATATGCTTTTGGCTTGTGATTATAACCTAATCATTTGTATATGTGCTATGCATGTGCCTAAATATTGTTTTGTTGCTACTATGGGAGCTGAGCTCCTATTGTGATTATTTTATGTATATTATTTTGATTGGATTACTTGAACTGATTGGTTGCTCCAAAAATAATCTAACTTAAACTCAGCTTAACTTCTAACTTGACATGCATGATAACCCACTAAGGGTAACGATTAGGATTGTTGGACTAAATACAAACCCTTTTGATGAGGATAGCTGAAATTGCCATTTCCCTACCCTTAGTCAAATTAAGTAATAAGCGAGGAGGCCGTGATAAGGTTGAAGACCATGGTTCGAAAGGAGTCTCGGGCAGAAGGTGTTCTCTATTGCATAAGCTTCGGTTTGGTTTTGATTCATGTTGCATGACGTCAAACTCCTCAACTCGAATTAAAGCGAGCACAATTTCTCTAACCTCACTATGAATCAGATAAGATCGTACGATGACATTTGCCTATGCATGCACTGCATTCGATTAACTTAGTTGTAACCTTATTTATCTTAAGTTGAATGTATACTTCTATCTCCATCCTACTTACTGAGTAAGTTGTCACGTATTCCCTTATAGTTGTTTTGTAGGTTCCAAGTAGATTTATAAGCACACTACCTAATGCCAAAAAACTAGAAAATGGGGACAAGAAGCGAGGGTTAAGAAGAATTGGCTAAACTTTTATTCTAATTGTTGATTTTACTTACTTTTAAGGAAACTACTAGGGTCTCCTCAAGTGGCCACTAGTTTTCTACTATTAACGTATATGCTATGTATTGTAAAACTATAAGATTTTACAATTCCCTACTTGGACTTGCTATTTTTCTACACAAATGCAATTTTATAAATACTTGTAAATTTATAAATATTTGTCAAGGTTCACAAACCAAACTTATTTCTTTTGGAAAGATTTCTTTACAAATTAACAAGCTTATAAATAGGTAAGTACAAAATTGGATGCTTCAAAGTGGTTAATTTGGATTCACCTAATATTTATAAGGTCTGCTTCTATCTTAGAATGGTTCATACAGTAAGATTGTGACGATTTCACCTCTTCGAGGCTGGACATGTGATGTTTTATAGTTGACAATGCAAGAATAAAGTAGGAAAAACTTAGCTAAGGAAAGATTAGAAAAGTAGAGATGAATAAAAGATCCAAAGGATCACCGGTGAAAAATACGCCTATGATCTAGGGTATGATCCTCCCTAATCATATGTAAGGAATTTGCAAACACTAAAATTACGAGAAGACCACGAGTAAGAACTATGGCTATGATCTAGAGTGTGTTTCCCTTGTTTGTTAAGTAAAAGAAGAAGAAGAAGAAGAAAAAAAAGAGTCGAGAGAATCTTAGATAAGGATCATGATGGTGATCCTCCTTACATGAATAAATTTTTAAGTTTTCAATTGCTTTATTTTCAAAAAAAAAAATCACCACACTTAATATGTCAATTCATGGATTAGCATGATTTATATTCATGATAATTACTAACTTATGTATTTTATTCTATATATTTTGTAGTAGCAAGGGATTAGCCCTACTAATCTTTGAACTTTCATACTTGTATAAGGAGTAATGGTAAGACGTCTTTTAGTTTAGTTTTAGCTTTATCTTTTTAGATGTTTTTATTTTTCTTTCTTTGTTTTGTTTTTCTTTCTCTTTTGTGAGGCCTATGTAAACTTCAATTCTATAAGGAATTTCACAGCATAGCAAGTTTAAGATTCAATGTTAGAGCTAAAACCAAGGATATCTCAATCTTCCTTTTATCTTGTCTATTACTTTGCCTCTATTAATTTTTATGCTTGTTATTGATTATTTGTATGTTGGAGACGATATACAATTTAAGTATAGAGGGGAAGGAATAGAGTAATTAGATACTGATAAAAAAAATTCTATAAAAGAAGTTGAGTTACATTGATTATATTCCTACACTTGAGATTTTTGCAAAAGAAATATAGAATCAATTTGCTTATACTATACATCTATTCACCATTGTTTTTCATCTAATTAAAGAAGTAACTTTTTGGGATAATTTTTCTATTTTAGATGGAATTTTCTTGATCATTGTGACTTTTTTTAAACGATGCTATGATTGAATAATGAAATCTATGTGAAGCATAGAGTTTCTTGTTATTTCAGCTTAGATTTCAACTTAGAATGTGGGTAAACATTGATGATTAGGAGTTAGTTGTTTATATCTTACCTTAGTATATACTAACTCTTTAAAAGCCTTGAAAGCCCATTAATTTCTAACAAATGAACAAATGATGCTTATCTCTTTTGAAAAAAATAATAATAATATAAGTTGGTAAGGATTAACCTTTTTCCTTCATAAGAGTAAGATTCTTTCCTACAGCCAACTTAAGAAAATTGGTTAATTAAAAATTGGTATGGATCAACCTTGGTCCCTTAGAAGAGTTAAGGTACTTTTTCGCTACCAATGTGAGATAGATTAGCTTTAGTCTATTAGAAGAGTGAGGTCTTTTCCCAATTTCAGAATATTTGTGCTTAAATAAAGGAATCAAATCGAAAAACCCTTCAACGAAAAATTGAAAGAAGTAAGGAGATAATCAAGGGATTTGCTGATGTAATATATATTTGTTTTTAATTATTGTGCTTAGAAAGGTAAAACTGTTTAGTTTTTAAAATGTAGATAACCTTTTCTTAATTAAGTTTACGTTTATTATAATTTTTATTTTAATCTTTGTTTAAATGATGTGGCTTAACTCTAATTTACATGGATTAATTATTGAATTTTAGTATGGTTTCCATAGCCTATACATGTGTCATATAATTATGTTTTTAAGGGCATGTAAATGTGGTTGAGTAAAATTATATGGAATAAAAAGTTGCTAGTGAGTCTTGAATTTTGATGTTTATAAGGATGAATTTTAATGGAAGTATATGCAATATTATGCTTGAATAGATTGTATGCGATATTCACTTTTGATTCTATAATTTGAGTGTTCAATAAATTTTTATCCTTAAAAGTTTTCAATATTTTATTTATTTCACTTGAGGATAAGCAAAAGCTTGAGTGTTGAGAGATTTGATGGATGTATAAATATACATATCTTATGATTGATTTAAAATACTTTTATGGCTGTTTGTATTGAATTCAATATTTAATTCATTTATATTTTGATTTTAGCCTTCATTTGATTGATTTGAAAAAAAAAATGATGATTTTAGATCAAGTTTTGAAAGATTTAGAGATGTTTTGAAGCCTTAGAAAAGACCACACCAATAAATAATAACCATGCATTAAAATTATGAGCCAATGAGCAAGAAACAAAGGAGAAATTGGAATCCAAAGAGGACCTTAGTTAAGACCATGGCATTGTCTTTGGGCATGAACTTCTCATTTCATTATTTTGCAATTTCTAAAGTATAGAAAGACTACAAGCAAGAATCATGGCTGTAATTCTAGGGCATGATGATGTAATGCCTTGCGAGTCTTTTATTTTTGGATAGATTTGAAGCCCAAAAGTTGCCCTATACAGGTACTTTTATAAAAAAGGCTTGTAAACATAATTAGACATAATTTTTATCATTGTAACTCATTTTTATTCCTTTCATTCAATTAGAATTAGGACTTAAAAACATCTTTTAGAGTAGTCTTTGGAATTCAACATTGGAAGTGATAGGAGCAATATTTGATCTTGAGTTAAGGCTTGGAGCACCTTTATAGGTTGCATTCGTTCCCCTCTACATATTGTTGGTTTAGATATTGTCTACCTATTATTTCCTATATGCTTAATTAATATCGTTTATTTGATAGTTGTGATTATTAGTTAGCAAATTGTACTTATTGTTTACTTGTTTAATTCCTTAATTACAATAGCTTTATTTTGACTCTATTGGAATATATGTTGATTAGGATTAAGTTACGAAACCTTTTCTAATTGTTTATTGTAAACTGTATCACCTAGATTAAAGAAGACATAATGTATGCCTTTAATTCAATTAACGTCAAGCAATAGAGAGGATCAATTTGATTTATTTCTTGTGTAGTGATGGAAAGGTTAAGTTGGTTAATCCTAGGTATTTGCTTCACAAGAAGGAATTTGAGTGCTTAATTGCATTAAAACCAAACTTATTAAAGACATTTGTGTTAACATTGACTGGTATTGTAATTATCTGCTTAACGATTAAATCCCTTAAGATGTTGAATATCTCAATCACTTTATTTTATTAGACTAGTTTTCATAATTTAATTATTTCCATAAATCCTTAATTTTAATTATGTAGATTTAGATGGGACCAATATTAATAAAAATTAGTTACCATTTCCTATGCTAATGATGTGCCCTAAGCCATATGGATTTTACGTTATTTAAATGTTTATTTTTCTTTATTATATGAGTTATATTATTTATCACGCTATTATTGGCCTTTTAACATGATAAAATGGTTCCTTGAATATTTTATTCTTCATTATGTCATTAAAGTGCATAACTTTAATAGTAAAACCATAAGACCATAAGGCCATAAGAATACTATTCTAAATTATCTCTAGTCGCTTATTATATGGAACAATAATGAATTAACACTAGTATGTTGGTTGAATGATAATCACATTTTATTGATCATAGATATAAGATATTAATTCAACACATAAATACATGTAGGAATACATTATACTGGATCAACCTATCGTGAAAATACTACATGGATTAATCTGATAAGCACTACTCATTATAGTGTTATTTTAGTCTTTTGACCTAATGACACCATTGATTCCCACATAATAAGTTTTATGTTTTAACATAATTCTTTATCATTTTTAATTGAATGATTATAAGACTATGATTAGATATGGAATAAACAATGTAGAGGAATAAGAGTGTTCATAAAGGAATTTGTCCCTCTCATTAATTTGAGAGAGATATGTTTTAGGCCCCTTGAAGAGTAAGATTGAAAAAAAAAATGCTTGGCTGTGCCATTTATTTAAGTTAGTCGAATTCTGGGTCTAAGAAACAAGTGATTAAATAATATAAAACTATCTTAATCCATACCTTATGTTTAATTATTAGATATCGTGTGACAAAGGTACTAAATAACTAATTGAATAATAGGTATAGTTAAATTACTAACCTTTGCTTAATTTAGGTAGGCATAATGTCTTACCAAAGGCTACTTATGTTTTATAGGTTCAAAAATAAGTTTTAGACCTACTACTAATATTAGGTAAACCTATAGGGTCACATACAAAGAATAAACCAAATAGGCAATGGGCTTATTTTAGATGAACCTAGTAAGAATAATTGAAATATTTATTATTCTTAATAGTTTAAGAATGATAAATAATGACATTTATCGTTTTTTGAGAAAAAAATAATAAAATAACATATTTTATTAGATATTGTTAATATCTTTTAATATCTCACAATATCTTCTAAAAGATATTATCATTGCTCTGTATATATAGATAGAGGCAGCTCTCTATTAGGATTACGTTGATGCCTTTCATCAACATTAGACCCATAGAGAAAGTTTATAGACCAAAAGAGAGTTAAATACAAGATATTGCAAGTTAGTTCCTATACGAATACAAATTCATCCTAGAGAGTGCTAATATACGCTACAACTTATTTCCAATACGTTTATTTTTGTGTAGATACCTATAGACAGTGTTGACGATTTGCAAAACTTATTGATCTACTTAACTAAGAATTTTGAAAAGAATCATATAAGGTGAAATTTGCAATCCTCTTTTTGGTTTAATTGAAACGCTTAGATCCTAGGATGTTTAGGGATAATAAAATTTTAAAATTCCACCTAGCAAATGCATAATTCAAATCCCTAAGACCCTACACCTTATGGGTGTAACCGGGTTTTCACTAGTTTTATTATTGCATAAGCAACTTAGTGCACTTATTAGTAAAAATATACTTTTGTTAAAAAAAAAGTAGTGTTGTAAATAGTAAAGTTAGGTTAAGCGTATCAATATATATTAAAACCTGTTAAACAAGAGCTTTATTGTCTGCTAACCATCACAAACAAGCCATGGTCTAAGATCGACATAGATTTCGTACTTAGATTACTAAGGACGTCTTAAGAAAATGATTCCATTAAGGAGGTCGTCAATCGGTTCAATAACGTGGCACATTTTGTGCCATGTAACCATATTAACAACACTTCGGCTATTTCTTTTTTCTTTTTGCAAGAACTAATTAAGTTGCATGGAGTATTGAGAACCATAGTATCAAATAAGGATCCTAAGCTCCTAAGGTACTTGTGGAAGATCTTATGGAGATGACTTAAAACTAAGCTATTATTTAACACATCAAGCTACTTGCAAATAGATGGACAATCTAAGGTTGTTGATCAAACTTTAGGTATCCTACTTTGCGTCGTAGTTGTAAAGAATTAGGAAAATTAATACTTATTATAAGCTCCCAAAATTGAGTTTAGGACAACCGAGCCTAGATTTAGGGCTTTTAAGGAAATTTATCCAATTAAGCCCAAACTTTACGACTAGAATAAAAAAGTTAATTGAGATATTACAGTGAAATTAGATTTTAGAAATAATGACCCAAAATCTCAATTTTGCCCTTAGAAGTAGGAATATTCAATATAGTACTAAAATGTTCGGAACTCCTAAAATTAAACTTAGATTGCGACGAGAACTTAAAGATAAGTTAATTGAGCTATAAAATAAGATAATATAGTATAATTTACTATATAAAAATAGACATAATTTTATGAGTATACTTAGTATAAATAATAATTATACCCAGTATAAATAATAATTATACCCATAAATTAACCCTAAATTATGCAATTATATATGTATATACTTTGTTGAAATCATAAAATTAACTTTAGAACATATCCTAAAAATAAAAGATATGTTAGAAACTTAATTATATGAGTATAGTTATATATTACGTGTGATATTTATAAGGGATATATATACTCGTATATTAAGTAAATAATTAAGTATTAATAAAATATACTCAAAATACCTAAATAATTGCAAAATATTATCCAAAAAGTCTTCCAATTACTGATTCAAGTCTGGAAACTACTAAAAATCATCAAAGCTGGACAATTGCTAAATCAAAAGGTAAATCTCCAAGCAAATGACACCTCCTACTTGCAATTAATGGAGGAAAAAGCAAGAAAAAAATAAATAAAGAAAAAAAAAGAAACAGACTTAAACTACTATAAATCTTTTGAACAACATCATTTTACATCTTTTAAAACTAGAAACAATAGAAAGAAAAATTAGAAAAAGAACGTAGAAAATAAAAAGAAATTTAGAAAAACAGGGGAAAATTCATGATAGGGTAGAACCATAACCTAAAGTGATTCAGCTGTAGAGCCCGACCAGACACTACCAATCACCACCGTGCCTAGGCTGTCCAACAACCACCCAACTGTCGCTAACCACCAGAGCACTCAAGAACATCAAGGTTAATTTTCTGCCCTGTTTTTCAACAATTTTTAAAAATTAGTAAATCCATCCAAAAAATTATGAAAAAAATTATACTTAGGTTATTTTAAACATGCTTTCATGAAAAATTCGTAATATTCAATATACTTTTTTAAGAAATTTACTATTCACCCGAATTTATATTTGTAAAATAAATGTACTAAATGATGTCGTTTCTAGCTGAAAATTTTTGTGTAAGATGTATATGATATATAGATAATTGCTATGTAGCCCGAATTTTAATTTGAATATTTTTAAAATTTATTGCATTTTTAGGCTTGAAAATAGCTTGAAAATAGGCTGAAATTATGAAATTAATTGATGAAATGGACATGTACTGATCTATAATAAATAATAACAGTATTAAGTCAGATTGAAATTAATTTGGTGCTAAAAGAATCATAATTGGGTAATTTATGATAATTTAAGGGTAAATCAATAATACGAATATATAAGCAATAGGTCGAAAACTTGAAACTAAGTGATAATTGAATCCCCTATATTTGTAGGAGTCTATAGAAATTTTTAGGGAATTATTTGGTAACCCGAACTATTTATTACGAATTTACTAAGTAAAATAGCTTAATTTACAAGTCGGGGTGTATTTGTAATATTAATAAGCTAAAATGAATTAAATAGTTAAATAAAAACTATATATAGGATTGCTAATCAAATTGGATTAAATGGATATTTTTATTATATTCATTAATATTTTCTGATCGGGATACACTTTAGGTATATTAGAATTAGATAATACTTATATTGTAACAATATATGGACAAATTAGATAAAATAAAATTTAATAACGTAAATTACGTATAATACAATCATATTTATAAAATTATGTATAACTGTATTCAAAACTTAAACTACTCGTTAAAAACCATCTTTAGAAACAGGATTCGTAAAACGTATTGTTAAGTCTATACGAACCCAATGATACTAATTTTGTTAAAATCGGACAACCTTAAGTAATTTAACCAATAACTTTATCATATTCAAGAATGTACATATTTCGATAACCTTATCGGAATTAAAACGTGAATTAATAAAGTAAAAATACGTTTCAATATGATCGAAATGATCTATAATACATAATAGTATATATAATGTACATTATCAATAATTAATAACTTAATTCGATATAAAGTGATAACATGACTAAATATATATATATATATGTATATATAACCATTTTAGATTAAATCCTAATATTTTCGTAATTATAACGAAAACTGAATTTGGGTCTTTTGTGTAATTAGGACCTTCCAGTACAAAGATGGTTAACGATTCGAGTCAGCAATAATAAACGTTTAAACAAATAAGTTGGGATTGTGGCTCTACTGCTTGTTTAGATACTATTTAAAGTATCCGAAGACCCAAGAGTACTTCTAGTTGTGTTTGTAGTTAGATGATTGTGCACATGCTGTGTGTGTGAATGATACTCGGTTATGATAGGAGTTTAACTCCTTGGTATGCTGTTTTGCATATTTGCATGGATTCTGTATTGTGTGAACATGTTGGTCACCCCTAATTAAAAATAACGTTTATTTAACTAAAATGAAACTGGACATGCATAACACCCGTTAGGGGAAATGATTAAGAATGTTAGGCCAAATACTGACTTCCTTCAATAAGGATAGCTGAAATGTTCCTTTCCTCATCCTTAGCTAAACTAAGTAACAAGCAAGGAGGTTGAAGTAAGGTTGGGAGGCGTAGTTCAAAGGCGGTCATAGGAGGAGGGTGTTCTCTATTGCACAAGCCCGAGTTTGGTCTAACTTGAGTCACGATGAAACTTCTCAATCCGGGTTGGAGCGGATATAATTTCTCTAACCTCACAGTAGACCGGATAACACTATGTGATGTTTCATTTAAGTGATTGCATTGCATTTCATCATAATTATTAACCTTATTTGTGATTGTACAGTACTCTTTTGACTCAGTTCCACTTACTAAACTAATTGTGCTACTCTTTTATAAGTATTGAGTAAGGACAGGATGTTCAAATACCACTGTTCCCAAGTTAGTGTGCTGCTGTTTGGGAAAGTGAGGATCGAAGAATCAATTGAACCTGGGCTTTTAACGTTGTCTTTGAGTTTTGAGGAAACTAATTGGGAATTTCCTAGGAGCCCATTAGTTTCCTAACTTATTATATATAGATTGCAAAACCTGTGTTTTTTTAATAAACTCTTATTGTAAACTTTACCTTTAGACGTAAAACATTTATATAAATACTGTTGTGGTACTAAATAGCAGGTTGTATAGAACAAGTATTTTGTAAAAGCTCTGCCACAGGTTTAGTTATTAACAGGTGTCAGAATAAACGTTTCAAGTTGGTTGAGTTATGTGCCTTGTGTGAACTGTATCTACGATAGCAGCTGTGAGGTCAGCTTCTATCTTAGATTAGTTTGCACGACGGGACTATTATGACTCTTCCTGTTCAAAGCGTGACACTTATGCTTACCCATAATTGAGTTCACTTACAATAGAACGATGCACGATGTTATAGGCTAATTACCCTTTGAAGTTGTCTATGGGTTCAACCTAAATCTCTCACTTGAACAAGCACCCCTGCTAACTTCCGAAAAGACAAGAATGCCATAGACCAATCTAAGTTTGTTTGAGCCATACACTAAAAGGTAGTAGAGTTAGCTATTTGAAATTCACTTGTCGCTTCATCTTATATTCACATGGACTTTGTTTAATAATGAAATCATCTTTTCCTCTTAACCAAGGGGAAAAAAAAGTAACACCTATTCCTTATAATTCGAAATAGACGAAGAATTTCTATTCCTCTCCCTCACTGGAGGAATTACTATTCATCATAAAATGTAACTTCTATTAATAAAACACCACAATTATTGAACAAAATAATATAAAAGAACTCTTATTCTTTTTAGTCTTATTCTATAATAGTAAATCAAATGAAATATTATAGTTAGAATCATTGATTTCTACCACCCAAAAATTGGGATTTGAATAGACTTGGGGGAGATTCAAGTCTAGCCTTAGTAGTTAGGTACCACCAATTTAGTAAGAGTAAAACTAGGTACATGGATCGGCAATCCGACCCTACCTTCCCCCCCACCCCCACCTTAACTTTAGTCCCTATTGCATTATAAGACAAATCCCACACTTTTTACCCCAACCACTTTTTATCTCTTTATATTAACTATACCCTTACTTTACTACCTCAACCAATTCCCACACTTTACTTGACATACGCACATACACATACCATTTGCTCTTTAAAGTACATTAAACTCACTTAACACACACACACATACATTATTCATGCTACAAAAAAACACAACACTTTTACAAAATTCACAAGTTACATGGATACGTATATGCATTAAAGGCCAATTCATTACTTGCCAAACACCACCACATAATAAATTTCTCTATTTAAATGTTGAAAATTTGAATTGTGGAGACAAAGTTGTAGAGAAAAACAATGTATGCACGTGAAGTGGTTGAACATTTTGAGTTTTTGAACATTTTGAAAAATTTTAGATAGTAATAAATGCACCATATTTTGAAATTTGAATGCGTAGTCTCTATAAATTTAAATGCGTGCAATGCTCTATACAAACATAACACATTCACATATTTGCATCCTCTCCGCACTTAATACTCTATAATTAATGTTATTCAAATTATTCCACTCTCAGGTAATTTTTTTTCTTTTATTTTAGTTGCATGCTTCTTTATTTATTTATTTGCAACTATGTTTGGAGAACAAGATATAGAAACCTGCTTTGGAAAAAAATATAATATATTACCTTATCACATACGTTTAGATATCGCACTTAATAATAATTTTTTTCACTACTAATTAAGAAAAACAAATGGATTGCTTTTTCCATAGATTTTCCTCTAATAAGGAGGTTAGCAAAGGAAAAGCGAAAGCCATCTAAAGCAAGCAGTTCATTGAAGTGGAGGATTATGACGTCTACTATGACTTCACTAGTAAGCAACTTAATGATGTATTTGAAACTCCTGTTGCTCTTCCTTTACTTAAGTTTGAGTAAGTAACTCCATATCATAAGGATGAGCCTAGGGAGGGTGAAGAAGTTGTAAATATTGTAGAAGTTGATGTACATGAGCTTCAACATGGTGATCTAAGTAAGCCCCCTAAATTAGTGAAGTTTAATATTTTTACTAAAAATTTCACTAAAATTGTATATTAGAAAGAGAATTCCTATACGCAATGCAACTATTGCATTTCAAGCTACGCATTGGAAAAAAGAGGATGGGTACAGTATGTTAATAAGGCACTTACAAAGGAAACATCCCATAAGGTGTGGATTGACAAATCTTAACATCAAATTTCATGTATTACCATTTCACATTTATCTACATTATTCTGGTACGATGTCAAGAAGCAAAAATTAGCCCTTGATTAGCACATTGTAAAAGTGCACTTCTCCCTTAATGTAAGTCAATGCAAGTCTCAATTGTGGTATGAACAAGAAGCACTAAATCCTAACTCACGTTCTTTTGACACCAAAACTGTATGTAAAGCCATCCAACAATTATACCACAAAGGTTAGCAAGAGTTAGCTGCTTTAGTTCCTTAGATACATGTTTCAATGTGTAAATATATGGACCAATAGGTGGTAAGAGAATTCTTACATTAAATTAACCTATCACTGGATAGATGATAAGTAACAACTCAATAAAAGACTACTGGTCCTTAGGATGTTCACTAAATGACATAATGGCACAAGCAATATATAGAATTATATCTATTTCCTAAATGAGTATTGCCTACTAAAAAAGGCTCTTTCAATTGGTTTTGATAATGCTCATGTAAATACAATATTAATAAAGGAGCTTAAAAATATTTGCAACCTACTTTAAGTGGAATATTTTTTCATATTAGATGTATATGTCATATTTTGAATCTTTGTATTAAAAGGGGAATGGAAAATTTAGAATATAAAGTGACACCAATAAGATTAGTGGTTAAAATATTGATTGAAAGACCTATTTTGCATAAAATGTGGAGGGATTACTATATACAAAATAATAAAAAGTACAAAAAATTTAAAAAGGATGTCAAACAGCGGTGGAATTCTATGTATCAAATGCTATAAAGCACAGTGAACTACAAAGAAATTTTATGCAACTTTCGTTTACATAATAAACCAAAAGCTGAAATTTACCTAAAGGATTAGGAAATATGCAATAAGTTGCTGCGAGAGCATAAAAGTTTTCAATGATGCTACTAATAGTTTATCCTAAGTTTACAGGACTAGCATGCACTGTTTCATAATGGAAGCCATCAATTTAATTACGACTCTACTTGATGTACGTGGGAACCCAATCTAATACAGTTGTATTATTGAAATGGCAATGAAGTAGCTATATTACTAAAGGGAAATTCCTTCTATCTACTTTATTGCCGCCATTTTAAACCCACGATGTAAAATAAATGTTCTTTAGGATTATCTTAATATGTAATACTAGATTATTAATAACCTTTCCAATGTTAGCACAGCTAATGAACTTCAATGAATAAGCTCTTTCAACATTTCTTGTTTGTGTATGGGTATTAAGTTATGGTTACTCCTTCACTTCCCCCAACGTCCCACAATTACTCTTTTAATAAAGAATAACTCTTAACCGATAAATTAAAGAGGCATAGGTTAAGGGGACTACAAATAGAGCTCTAACACTATCCTAACATGAACTTCGAGTTTGATGATAATATTGGCATTCGAGATTTCGACATTCTCGAATGGTGGAAGTTGCGCAAAAAGATGTATGCAACTGTATCCTGAATAGCACAACAAGTGCTTGCTACTCCGACGTCAACGGTCATAGTTAAATAAGCATTAAGCATTGCTAGCGTCCTTCTTGACAACTATTGCACCTCCTTGACCATTAAAAGTATCAAAGCTATAACTTAACATGAAGATTGGTGGAAAGTAGCTAATAGAGACTAGGAGCCAATGGGAACATTTACCAAGAAAGATGATTACTTTAGTAACTTTAACTCGCCTAGAAGAAGTTAAGGCTCAACATTAGATCGCAATAGCACATGAGATGACAGTAATTAACCTAAAATTTTCTATTTGTTTAAAAGCCTTTTGTCACTTAGATGAACGGTTTTTTTTTAATAATAAAAACCTACTCTCTTTTTTTAATAAATTAAGCCTTCTAAATTTACATTATATTTTTAAAAATCAGGTAAACAAAATATTAGTGTGTATTATAGGGTTTTTCAATAAAGAAATTATACTTGCTAATCACGTAAAGTAGGCAATTTTTTGGAAAAGGAAAATTAATTAACATACTAAAGTTTTTTTTAAAAAATAAAACAAAAGTAGTGAACTACAGATGATCTGATTTCAGTTAGCAAATATGTAGACACCTGTTATATAGGGTGACCTAAAAATTTGAGAAAATACAAAACTTTGACTATAATACCTTAGGGTTTCTGTAAACCCCTAAATTTCTTGACCTAACCTTTGAAGTAGACTTGAGTATGTTAGATAATCTAAAAGTTGATAAGGCTAATGAAAGTGAAAACCTTAAAAAAACTAATCAATCGCGTATGAAATTTTTCCACCCTAAATATATGTAAACACTAAAGATTTCATTCGAAAGTGATAAAAACCCTAAAATGATAACATTAAAGACATACATGCATTAATTCATCATAATATGCCCTAAAACCCTAATTGATAATATAACCTTTATATTTTGCTAAATCATTAGTGAACGATTAGATGATTTTCAATTATATATATATATATTTAGAATCCTTAAGTAATCTTTTAGAAACTAAGATAATATATCATAGATCACATTTATCTTCTAAGTATATAATTAAAATAGTATTAGTTGAACCTTAGGTTAAATGTAGTGAACTTTAATACTCTAATTGATACTTTTCATACTAGTTATACTAAGTAGTTTACCAAATGATGTATATAGGATATAAATACCTAAAGTGAGATCTCATCATCTATTTTTACTAATCAATTCACCAAATGTCTCATTTCCTTAATTTTTTTTCTTAATTTCCCTTAATTACTACATTATGTATACTAAATGACATATGCTTACGGAAAATTGACCAAGTCAATACATGTTGACCAAGGTCAAAAGGTTGACTAAGCTAATATTTAAAATAGTCAACAAAAGACACTAATGCTTTAGAAAATATCTAATCCATCTCATAATTTCTTTTCTTTTCTCTTCTCTTCCTTAATTGCCATCCACTTCTTTTCCTTCTAGACTCCACCATCTTCTTCATTTCAAACACAACACAAGACAAAAAGAAACAAAGATAAACCCCACTCCATTGCCATGACCATCCCCTTTCCTTTTTACTTTCAAAATTTTCCAACTTTGTCTCCATATTTCAAACACAAATTAAGGTATGTGATTATGTTAATATATATTATTTTATATTACTTATTAGTTAGGTGATGAGATAGATTAGATAAGTAAATATGTATTATATATGATCATGTTGAAGAAGGCATAAAGTTTCTACCTTTAGGTGTAGAAGGATAGAAATCATGGTGAAGAGGAAGGAGATACATATGTATATGCCCTTAAATATCTATACATAAAGATATACTAGAGGAATACAAGTATGGAGATCTTTGTACATAAGTATTTACTATATACATAACCTAAACTAAGACAAATCCTAACTATACATACCTATACCATGCTAAATACACTCTTAAAACACAAAAAGAATGAAATTCGGGAAGTTTTCTTAAGAGGAAAATTAGCATACGAAATTTGTACAAAAATACATATATGATCGTATAGGTATATGGATATATGTACAAGTACAAATACAGTATAAGTATAAGTATATGTATAAGTATAGTAGTATACATATGAGTATAGTAAAGGTATAAGTATATAGTAGTTTATGTAAAGTGTACATAAGACACTTAGGTAAAACATAAGCATAAGGCAAGGCATAGGTAATTAAATGATGAGGTAAGCAATGATATAATTAAAAGATGACATAAGCCATGATATAAGTAAATGATGATATAAGCAATGACACAAGCGATTGATGATGTAAACGATGACATAAGCATAGGTTTATAAAATAAGAAATAAAAAGAGTGCATAATAATCAAATACATAAATTAGTAAACCCTAATACACTTCCTTAATTGGATTACACTTAATTAAGTACATGAATTAGTAATAGCAAAGTAAAATTCTCTAAGTATAAAAATTTACGGGTTAACCAAATCATTAAGTATAAACAAAGGATATAAATATAAGTAATAAGAATAATTAAGTTTCTATAATTAAAGTTTCCATAAATTTAGTCCATATAATAAAACATGGGTCTTAACGTCCAAAATGGACATCACCGTGTGAACGTAAGTCTGAAAACAATGAAAAACAACTATAAATTCATAAATATCGGAAATAGAGCAAAAAAGCTATGTACGATTAATAATAAAGTCTAACCGGATAAAAGTTGATAGTAATTTAAGTAAAATTAGGTAAATAGATATTTAGAATTCCTAGTTGATTCAATTACTTACTAGTGTTATTATATCGTAATGATTAGGTGATCCCGAAGAGAGTGAAGGTCTCTCAATTGATTACGACAACTAGAGCGAGTCGTCATGACCGAGTAAGTATTTACCCTATGATTCCATGCTTTTATGTGATTGTAGCTAGTAGACTTAAATATTATTGTTAATTGACTAATGTGTGAGGTTAGGGAAATGCTTGTGTATGTTGTTATGTACTGAGTTATGAACTTACCTTAAGTATAAATAATGCTTTGTTTGTTGCATAATAGTATAGAAAATGATTGTATGTACTATTGAATGATTATAGCATAATTTGGACTTAATTATACTCGGCTTATAAAAAAAATCCGGTATATGCATTGCATAGATATAATTTCGGCCGTTATATCACACAAAGGTAAAGAAAGGCTATTCGGAGGTTGTTATTATTAATTTATTGGTTCTGTACGATGCACTTGTATAAAATGACCTTACTCTGGCCCGCGAGAATATTAGGCATTGGAGGCGCCAATCGCTTAGCTAAGAGTCAAGTCTAGATGCCTCCGTTTAGGAGTAAGTGTAAACTGCGGGGGCTTATTCATGATTATACTAAAACTTGGTTTTTATGAAAATAAGGGACTTATTTGATTTAAGTACGGAACATAGAGTGCCATAGTAAAGTAAGTTCTAATATAATACCTAGATCTAATTGGTGCCGTGTATACTCCAACTCTGACTTCGGAGGGCATTAAATCTGAGTTACATATATGAACTAGTTAACTATACATATTGTTTGGCATTCTATTTGATTATTCATTTATGTACGTGAATATAATGTATTTATAACTTGCCTATGGTATGACTAAAGGTTTTGCTCACTAAGTTTAGGCTTACACTCTCTTAGACTTTTGCGGCAGGATAACTTGTTCGTAGAGGCTAGTAGGGAGATGCTACAAATTAGCTTAGGGACTTGGGTAAGAGTGAGTCATCCTATATATTGAGAGAAAATAGTTTATGTAGACTCATACTTATGTACGTTTGTTTTACCAATATTATAGACTTAAATATACTAAATTACTGTGTATTGTAAGCTATGTTGTTCAAATTTTACATAAATATGTTTGTGTAATGATATCATGTGAATTTGTATGTTCATGGGAAACTAGTAGCTGTAGAGTCTTATATATTGTGTAAAGAGTTAATGATTGAAAGGGTAACCCATCAAGGGTTCTTCGTACAGTATACGGCGTATGCCACGACTAGGTCGTCTTTAGTTCATGACAATTTCAACCCAATACAATAATTCTAGGATTTGAGCTCTTAAATTTAAGGCATTGGGTAACATTATTCTTTTTAGTTCAAACTTCATGGTAAGGCTGGAAAAGTCAAAAAAGTATACTAGGAAGGTTAATTTCTCGAAATAAGCCATATAAAAGAATTAATTTAAGAAAAATATCAAGTTATTAATAAAACTGATAATTATCAAAAGCGTGAAATTTGAGTTTTGAGATATAGTGAGATATTAAAAATAAGTTACTTAACTTATAAAAATAATAATTAAGTTGAATTATATATAATATACATGTATTTATATTGAATATACATCATATGCGTTGAATATATATATATATATATATGATAATAAATTATAAAAATGAGGAAAATTAATGCAAAATAATTGAAAATTAATTAAAAAATGATAGGATGAGTCATTGAATGATGTGGCAACATGGGAATAGCTTGAAAACATGAGTCATCGTATTGTTAATAAGGAAATGAGACATGGTACCTAGTAGATACTTAAGAAAATATTGAATTGACATACAGCATTTACTTTTTTTGACATGTAATCCTCTTAAAACCTATAAGTGGGAGCCTAAACCTCATTTACAATATTTTAAGGACTTGGAAACACAAAAACATAATTTTAGAAAATTAGAAAAAAAAAAGTAAAATAGAACATAAAATCGAGTGCAATCTAACCTAAGGCGGTTCACAAACTAAAACACAACCTGGCTTAGACTAGCTTAGGGGTTTGATAGTGGGCGACATGGCTAGTCTTTCTAATAAGGAGTGACAGTTAAGGGGTGGTCACAGATAGCCAATTCAAGTGACTCAATTATCTAGTCGAAGATTGTTTAATTTTCTAAAAATATCATATGATCTTATTTAATTATGAAAATTGGTTTCCTAGGATTATTTTAAATGTAAATTAATGTACTAATTTTATTTTAATTAAATGATTAGTCAAAATATGAGTTGCTTAAGAAAGGGCCTTGTTTGAGAGAGTTTAATTGAATTTTTTGAAATATTAAACATTGTTGTTTTGAGCTCAATTTTGTGTATAATATGCTTATTACAAGTATTTAATCATGGTAACAAGAATTTTTGAAAATAACCATGTTTATTATTTATTATATTTATTTTAAATAAAATTGGCAATTTTGCTAACTTGTCAAATAATTAATTTTTTTATAAAACTAATGAATGAGCCCTACATGTTTTGACTTCTAGAAGTTTATAAAGATACTTGGAATACTTAGTTTTTATCTCACATCTAAATTCATTTATTTTCCACAATTTTTGTTATTTTGAGCTAAAACCACTATTTTCATAAAAATAAACAATAAGCTAGTTTAGTGCAATTAATGGTTAATATTAAACTACAAATTTTTGTGAGTTTATTGGATTTTACATAAAATTTATTAGACTCATATACTATTTATTATGTATTTTCCTAATATAACCCTATATGTTTGCTTAATATATAAAATAGTAAATAGTACTATTACGATATTTGCTAAGATATTGCAAAACTAGCCTTTTTGGGTATATAATAGATGTTAGTCAATTATGAAGCTATGGTAACATACGATCAAATCGATAGTAAGAAAGGATATTTTCAAGCTTGTAACCATTTGATTAGTATTGTTTCTTAAGAAACTTAGTAGTACTTAAAATAATAAGCATAATGATATAAAGTTTACTAAAATCGGATAAGAAATGAATAAGATATGGTTAAATGAAGTTTAAAAACGAGATAGTGAAAGTTTATAAGAGTTTAGGTTTGACCCATATTTAAATTGGAGACCATGTTTATATTTTTATAGGTGTAATTGGTGAGGAAGGACTATATTGTAATGTTTATGATTTCATACTAATATTAAGCCCGAGTAAGTGAATATAACCCATGCTTAAAGTAAATATATTGCTATTCATAAGATTGTATACTACTTGATACTATGTTGATTGAATATGGCTATAACTTGGTTAAATTGATATGTTGCTATAATGGATGTTGATGTGGTGATTTTGATTGATGGTAACCATATCTTGTTTAAACTATTATGTTGTTATGTTGAATGTTGATATAGTGTTTATGTATGATTGTACTAACTTAAAAAGTTGAGCGATTGTTAACCTAATTTTCTGGGTATTCACTTAAGTAAACCTTAATTAAGATATTAGATTTCCACTAAAGAAAGATCAAAAACTAGGTTAAATAAAACATAAAGATTGGTTATGCTAAATGATATATCTAAGTTGTTATTGCATAACAGGGTATGTCATAGTATAAAAGAGGTCTACAGGTTAGAAATTTTCAAAATAAGGCTTCCAAGTGATCAAGAAAAATTATGGCTTTATGAACTTAGTTTTAGAAGTATATAGATTCTCGTAGCCCGAGCAACCTAACTACTTTTGTAGTCTAATTTAGTAGACTACTCTTTGTAGTCTGATTTAGTTAGAGTTTGAGGTTCTGCTTCTAGGCAACTTCTTGTTTCCTCTAAGCTCCTGGATGTTGTATTTAGATACCTGGATCTGTTGGCTAATTAGATGAATGAGTTGAAGGGCATAAGATATTGATATTGATACTGATGTATGCCATATGCATGAGCATAGTATATTGCATTATTAGCAATAAATACTTAGTATGGCTAATGTATACATGAAGCTGAACCTATTAATTATGATTGAAATGTTTAAGTTATGATATTGTCTATATTTTATTGTTTATTATCAACTCTCACTCAGTTTCAATAGTTGAGAAAATAAAATGTTTTATCCTTAGGTTAGCAAGATCTTGAAGGGTCCAATACTAGGAGGGGATGTATTTTGAGAGCATTAGTTAGAATTAGCAACTTTTGGGATGGAACCTATACTAAATCAAAAGTTCTACTATTGGAAAAATAAAAAAGAAGAAATAGCTCATGTTTTGATGTAAATAGTAAGCTATACATATACATTATAACAAAATATCTAACTGAACTCCGTTGTAGCACCCTCATTATCACATAAATAAAGTTGTCTTTTGATGAATTGATAGGTCGAGTTAAGTTTTTAATAGGTATTCCTGTGTGATGGTACGTTTTGTGCTAAGCTAATATGCAACAATGGCAGGCAAAATAGAGAACATTTCTACAGTTAGAAATGTTTAAACCTTTAGTTAGGTGATATCAAAATTTCTTTTATTTTTTTTATTTTCAAATCACCAAATAAAATTTTTATCAAATCATAAGATCGTTATACGTAGAATATAAAAACAATGAGTGAGTAATTTCAATATAATAAATTGGATAACAAATTAAGAATTGAGATATTTTTAAAACTTTACTAGATTATAATTAATAAAAGATGAAGGATAAGGAAAAAAAAAAAGATAGTAAAAGAGGAGAGAGGTTTTTACTAACGGAAAATAACAAAAAGAGGAAGAGGAAGATGAGAGGGTGACTAAATAATAGATATAAGCAAAGCATAGTGGTTTTTTGTAAGCTTGGTTTTTGTTGTTATTTTATTCAAGACTAAAAAAAAAAACAAGTATTAATATTTTTATTTCTTAATATTATTTAGTTATTAATACAAAATGAGTAAATGTATCATAGAGCATGTACCCTATTTTCTTTAGAGACAAGGTTCAAAGGTGGGACATAATACTTTATGGAAGCCTCGCAATAAGATATTTTGAGTTTGATTCGTATAATTTAGGACAGTCGAGCAAATTATCCGATTCAGTCCAAATTTTACAATGAAGTTAAGATTATTAGTAAAAGCAATCCTATAAGTTTAAATTTAAGAAAATAATGAATAAAATAATTAATTATTATAATATAGAATTAAATGTAAAATACCTGTTATTTATCGAAAATGCATAAAACGAGTTCCGATAACTAATAAATTATATGTATACTAAAAATCATAAAATAACTTAAATAATATTTAAGAGTATTTATTTATACCATATATGTATTTACGTATAGGTAGAAATATATGAAATTGTTTAAAATACGTGAAATATGCGAAAATAATGCTAATTAATTAAAGAAAATTCATAAATAATTAAATAAAAATCAAGAAAAATATAGAAAAATGAGTAAATGTGTAGAAGTGAGGCGTAGCAACTTGAAAACAAAAGAAGGAAATCAACCAATTAAAATTTAATAAATAGAAAGTGGAATAAGATAAAATAAGGCTAAATATCAACTTAATTTAATGCATAAAATATCCTCAAGACCACTATAAATAACCAAAAATTTTCAAAAACTCATTTGAATAGTTAAAAGAGTAAATAAAATAGAGAGGGTCGAAATAAAAGGGTAAAGATTTAGTTTTCAAAAATTGCAAAAAATCTGTACAATAGAGGTAATTGGACCAAACCCATGGACTACCACTAATTGGAATCGAATTGCCACCACTACCACACTCAACACCTACCATCTGGACTAACCGACATACCCTAGATCGCCGTTGGTGACCGGAAGTCTAAAAGTTCAATAAGGCCAAATTCTAATTGATTTTATATAATTTATTAAAATTATTAATTTTATCTAGAAAATTATAAATTTTATTATTCTAATATTTTATTATATGTAGATTTAGGGAGAAATATTGGTTAAATTTAATTGCATCTGTAAATATAAGGTGCTTAAGAAATCATACAAAATCGAGCTTATTTTGAATTAAAAATAAATAGGTTTAGGAGTATAGTTTTGGACTCAAAATTTTTGTATAAAATACTTAGGTGATATAAAACAGTGTCACAAAACCTTTTTTCAAAAATTAGAAAAATTTAGATAATTTTTAGGCCTTAAAATGATATAGAAAATGTGTCATTTTTGGCCAATTAGGTAATTAAATAGATAATTATTGATTTAGTATATAATTATATGTTTTAGGGTGTTGAAATATAATAAAGTATGATATTTATAGTATTTAGGATGTTAAATGTAATTATTAGGGTATTATGCAGTAAATATATATAGGTAAAAATGATAAATTTTAAGTTAATTTTGTAATTTAAGGTAATTATGTATAAATTCTAATTTGGGATGAATTTAGGTATTCTAAGATGTTAATTGATATTGAGAAATGATATTTGAAGAGATAAAAAATTAATGAATAAGAAAATATTAGGCTAAAATTGATATTATAATAATAATAGGAATATATATATATATAATTCGGTAAAAGACTTAAATTTAGGTATTTATAGGAAAAATGTAAAATTTTCTCACATCAGTAGTAATTTAGGTAATTAAGTTAGGTTAAGGGGTATATCGTATAAATTAAAATACTGGTTAAGGGTTAAATATATCATTTGAGATATTTGAAAATAATATAATTAATTTCACATTATAGCTCAAAATAAATTCCTAAGGTTTATGCATAAAATTTTTAATAAAAAACTGAGTTAAAAAACTAATTTGGAAACTAACTGTAAAATTGAATCAGAACTTAACCTAAATAAGGAACAATTTTAAGAGACTTAGAAACCTGAATAATTAAGTATATTAAAAACCTTAAACTAAAGATAACATAAAAGGACTATAGAATGAAGTTTATATAAGATAGTTATATATACATGTACTACAATAATATTTGTATTATAGGGATTATCGGTAATGGTCAATATGAGTCGTACCTTGAGTGAGTAAGTAAGGCCTCCAAGTAAGTTGAGATTAATACATTGCTATATTTGAAAGTACTAATTTGTAGTATTTGGAGGTTTGAAATTGTACTTGATTATGCTTGTTAAATAGTCGATTATGTGTATGTGTTTGTTTATGAGTTAATGATGTGATTTGGTTTATTACTCTAACTTGTATTGTGTGATTTATATAAAATGATTGATCGCTCTAAATTTGACCTAACTAAATATATGACTTGTAAACATAAATCAAAACTGCATAGCAACCTATTAGGGGAAACTTAGAGTTCTTCGGCTAAATACCGATCCTTTTGAAAAGGGATACCGTTGAATAGTATAATTGGTCTTTTCTTCATCCTTAGTCGAACTAAGTGACAAGTAAGGAGGTCAGACAAAGGTAAAGTTAATGGTTCGAAGGTAGTCGTAAGAAAAGTGGTATCTCCATTGCATAAGTTTGGGTTTGGTCATGAGCTGTTAAATTCATGAAAACTCCTCAACATGGATTAGAGCAAGTGTAATTTTTCTAATCTTATGATGGGCTAGACAATGTCGTATGGTGGCATTTGCTTAAACATGCCTTACATCTAAGTGATTTTGTTGATAACCTTGTTGTGTTTGCTGTATAGTTTTAAGTCTCTATCCCAACTTATTAAGCTATAGGCAATGTCGTATGATGGCATATGCTTGAACATACCTTACATCTAAGTAATTTTGTTGATAACCTTGTTATGTTTGCCGTATAGTTTTAATTCTCCGTCCCAACTTATTAAGCTATACTTATTACAGGTGCTAGCTAGAAAGCGGTTTACATTTATCTTGAAGTTAGTAACTGTAAGATCTTGAGGAGTGAGGATATGAAACCAAGGATATGATACATTCATAAGTTTGGATTTATCTTTAAAGTTTTCATGTATTTCTCAAGTAGATTATGTTCAAGTTACTAAATTTTGTAATATACTCAGATTATTTTAGAATAAATATTTATTCCTTATAATTTTATAGATAAATAACTTATTTAATTTATGAACTATTTACTTCAAAGTGAGATAATTATGAACACCTTATATAAATTAGGTATAAGATTACAACTAAAAAGTCAGCTGAAAGGTCAGCTTCTATTCTAAAATAGTTTCCATGACGGAATTGTTACAACTTTATCGTTTTAGAGCATGACAACTTATATTCATATATGTACCATAACGTTTAGTAACATGTTCCTATGACTTACATTAACTATTCAAAATTTATCTAGTATAGCAAAATTCAAATGGATATCTTGTATAACAGGATTACCTACTCATCCCTAATGACTTTATCACATTCCTTATGGTAGCATTTAGTTGTGCAATGTTTGTAATACTGAACTAGATAAAAAATTTTGTCCTATTTTTTGTTTGAATTTTACTTAGTGATTATATAAAAAATTGAGTTGATGGATTAGACAAAAAGGTTAAGATTTTATCTCATTTATATTATGATACACAAATAAAATTAATTGGACAAAAATAAAATATCTTACATTTTTAAAAATACCCTTTTATGTTATAATATTGAGTTAACATTGTTTTATTAAATATTATAAAAAATTATTTATTTTATAGTATAAATAATTAATTTTTAAATAGTTAATAAATCTATGGCTTCTTATTTAGTATTATATATAATTTGATTAATTATATGAATTTAATAATTCGTTCAATTCGTATTTCAAATAAACTGAAAAATTTATTGAACAATACTAATGGTATAAATGTCAAAATAAAATAATGAGTTTAATATTTAAGTATATTAAACAAGGGATAGCATAAAATTTTGTATCTAATACTTTGTAAATAAAATATGTTTCAAGAAACTTGTATTGTCTATTTCTTTTTATATTTGTTATGTCTAGTTTGATACTTATAATCAAACACTATTTATATATAATTTATTTAATTATATGAATTTAATAATTTGTTAAAATTGTATTTTAGATAATGTAAAAATATAATTAAAATATACTTTAGACAACGTTGAGAGTATAAATGTTAAGATATAATAATGAGTCAAATATTTGTAAATACTAAATAAGAGATATTATTAAATTTTATGTTTAATACTATATAAATTAAATATAGTACAATAAAGTTGTATTATTTAGTTTTATTTATACTTATTTTGTTTAGTACTTTTTGTCTAGTTTAGTTTAGTCTTTATAATTAAAAGTTACTTATAATCTCAACTGTTAATTATATTCGATAACATTTTAATGGGATTGATTAAGAAAAATTAAGAAATGTAAATGGAGATGATTATTTTCATTGAAAAAGGATTCAATAATATAAATACGATATGTGTATCAATAAATAATATATAAATATTGATAAAATTTTGACACGTATTTATGAAAATATTTATTTTTTAAAAAAATTAATTATATTTTTATATATTAAATTTTTAATAATATTTATATATATTATTGGTACACGTAGTATGCTAGTAATGTTGGCACTTTTTCCGTTGACACGATATAACTGAAGTAAAGTTATAATAGAGTTCCGTTCTGATTAGTCATTTCCGGCACTTAATTAAAAAAAAAAAGAAAAAAGAAGAAATTTAAGAGTAAGGGACAAAGATATATCAGCCGTTTTCCAAATTATTACTTGAGCTGGGTTGTCGTCTTCCATGAGACTCGTGTAGAAAATCGTTCTCTTCTGATACCTTTACCTTCACGACTCATCTCCATCTCTCTTTACTCATTCAACTATCCCCAAAATCAAAGCCTAACTCACACTCTCCTATTTCTCCTCATCCCATCCATATCGAAGTCGAAATTAAAATTCGCTTGAACCACCATCTAGGTCAATTGATCAGTCATGGCGGTGTTATTGGAGGAGATAGTGCAATCCCTGGAACATTGGTTAAAGCTGATAAAAAGGCCCCAACCTTACGTGGATCCCAATCTCGACCCGGTTCTTTTGGTACCGGGTATTGCCGGTTCCATTCTAAAGGCGGTCGATGATAGTAATGGTAGAGAAGAGAGGGTTTGGGTCCGAATTTTGGGTGCCGATTATAAGTTTCGTAATAAACTCTGGTCTCGATTCGATCCCCAATCTGGTAATTGAAATTAAATTTAAGATCGCCTCTTTGCTCTATCCGTTGCTCTTATTTTCACTCAATTTCGCTCCTGTGTTTATATTTCAGTAGAATTTCAAGCTTGTGATTGAATTAAAGTGGAAAATTAAAGTACAAATACTTGTTTAGCAGAAAAAAGAAGGAAATTCTACGTAGGCATCATGTTTGACTTCCTATGGTAGCTCGCCAAATTTCGGTGGTGTTTTGTCTGTATCAACGAAATAGCTCTTTGAGGAAAGACAAATTGGGATGATTTTTTCGTTTATAGTTTTTACTGTAAGTTAGTATGCTTTAAATACGACACGCTGTTAAAATATATTCCTGAATGGATTACAGGATTTTGAATTTTTTCAAGTTTGATAACGAGTGTTTAGAATCTTATTTGGAGTAGATTCTTAAGCTTCTTTGATCAGTATTGTTTATTTACAGCTTGAAAAAAGCAAGTCGTTGGTTTTGATCATCCTTCCGGTGTGAGCGTCCTTTGTGCAGTAGGGAAAACACTCCGGCAAAATAGAGTAGGTTGAAATATATTGTGATTGCTTGAAAGACCCAAATGTTTGTGGCCTTCTTCTCTTCTCTTTTCCTGTGAAAGATAAAAAATTTATGGGTGTTTAATGGTGTTGGCAGATAGATATGGAATGTTACTGGTTATTACTGTGGGTGACTGGTAGAAATCATGCATCTATTATCGGTGCTTTGTTCTCCCCCTTCAGTGACAACCCTCTCTTCCAGATAGACATTGTAATTGATCTGCTAGAAGCTAAACTGTTTGTTTTCATGGAATAGGTAAAACTGTTTCTTTGGATTCAAACACAAACATCATGGTTCCTGAAGACAGATATGGATTGTATGCAATTGATGTGTTGGATCCTGACATGGTAAACCTTCTGTCTTTATTTTCACACTTATAAAGAGTATTTATAAAGGAGGAAATTGTGGTAGAATGGTTGTTTTGTTACGAGCTTCATTTTATTGTACATAATGCAGTTGAATCACCATGTTCCCTTTTTTCCCCTTTCATGAATATGTCCTAATTTATATCTCAACAAGCCATGTAGTCTGTGGTCATGGTTTGATTTCTAGCTCCAGTGGCAACTTTATTAAAGTGAAAAGAAGTAATATACTTGGAACAGTATGCAAGATTAAGAGAACATATGTTATGATGCTAGGATTTCTCTTAGTAGTTTCCTTTTTTTTTTTGGGGTAATTTCACTTGTTAGTAATTTTGCTGGCAAGGAATTGCTAAAGCTAATAACTCTTACAGAAAGGGGGAAAAAGGGAAGGGGGGAAAAAAAAAAAAGAAGAAAAGATTGCATCCTGCAATCAAGAGTTGCTTTATTAATGCAGGTCATTGGACGTGATTGTGTATACTATTTCCACGATATGATCGTTGAAATGATCAAATGGGGCTTTGAGGAGGGGAAGACATTATTTGGCTTTGGGTATGATTTTCGACAAAGTAACAGGTAATTCAATTTCTTAATGTATGTGCTTTTGTCTTCTTGTCTGCTAGGTTCCTACATGTCAAAAGAATGTGCATAATAAGTTGCTGTTGCAGTCAATATAAATGACAAAAAGTTGAATTAAGCTGTTGATGTCTTTTTCAAAGAGAAATCAGTAAATAGAAATACTTATATAAATGAACCATTGGTTAATGAAGCTGTTGCTTTTTCTACCTGACAAAAGGTTGCACTTTATGAAAAAATCTCTGGATGTAGAGAATAGTGTATGTCATATGCTTATGCATGCCATGTAATGGTTGCATTGTTGCGACATGGCATTGTATGAGAAAGATAATATTTTGTTTAAAATATGAATTATTAAATAAAGAAAAAAGTTTAGATATTCTTAAAAATTTAGAATTTTGCCCCACAACTTCAATATTTTTTGGGTTTTGGCTTGAATTTTGTGAAGTTTTCATTTCTGAAAAGTTTACAAATTCTTTTAGCGCACGAATTGTAAATGCAACATTCTCTAATATTATTTCAAGGTTTGATGTGAATTTCCATAGATCTGTGTCTTGTTTTAATGAGAAAAGACCCAAAATTCTGCATTGTTTAAGGAGTTAGGGGAGGTAGTAACATTAGTAATGGAGGGTTCAATTGAGTACTGAATATGGCATGTGAAAATTTGAGGTTGCAAATTTAAGACAATTTAAAGCTTAAGGCTCAAATGTGATATCATATCTGAATAGAATGCACGTATGTGTGTATATGCATTTGCAAGTTTTATCATACTGGGTTATGCATTGTATTATGCATTTTGATTGGATAGTTACTGAGCATTTACACTTCCTACCTACCTAAAATATCCTTACACACTACTGAAAACTATGAAATCAAATCTCGAGCTCTGGATCTGTGAGTAGGACCTATTCTTTGGTTTATAAAGGTACATTACTGCTATTATACTAGGCTTTGAAGGTGATGGTGAAGCTTTCAAGGGATATGTCGTCATAAATTTATAGACATATCAAGTTAGTAAAACAGCATATTTTGTGAAATACTATCTATTAGCTCCTCCCTATACTGTTATGTCATGGCTCAAAAAGTAGTTTAGCAATTAAACAAGAAACACTTGTTCAGCTTCTTCTTTTTTTTTTGCTTTAAATTTTTATTTTCTCCTTTGAATAATGTCATCCTTTTGACATAAATTTTTCTTTTGAGTGAGTTCAATTGTAATGTTTCAAAACCCTGCTCTAGACAAACATGTATTGTTGCAGTCCCAGATGTACATGTGAAATGTTTTTAGAAAGGTTGAACATTGGATGGAAAAGTTCCCTGATCTCTAGTTTGAAGGCTCGTTGAAGAGAACCCTTATATCTCTAATTTGAGAGTTCGACTCCTATCTCTAATTTGAGAGTTCATTGGAGAGAGCAATTTCACACAAAACCTCTGGTTTGTAGTTTTTAGGGCTCGTTGGAGAGAGCTCTCCGCTTTTTAATGTCAGAGTTTGTCAGGAAGAACCCTTTGATCTCTGAATTGAGAATTTATCAGAGAGAAATCTCCGATTTCAGAGATACTAAGGGAGAATTACACCTTTAATTTTGATTGTACTTGTAGCTTGCTTATTCCTTTGTTCAAGTACATATTAATACAAGCCTGTACCCAGTGACTTCCAAAAATAAAAGATATTCTGCTTAGAATATTTAAGTATTATTAAAAAATAAATGGTTTCTACTAAGAATGCCTAAAGAAGAAAAACTAGGACCGAAGATATTGACTACGATATCCTAATGAGATATTAACTTGACAACCAAGGAAATTACTAACTTAAAATGTTGAGTTGACAACGAAGACATATACTATCGTAGCAAACAAAAGGTTTGGGCTCTTCAAATAACATGAAAGTTTCCTGAAACAAACAGAACAGCTACATTACCATCTGTAACGGTCTTGCTGTAAAAAGTTTCCATGTCTTTTGGTACCAATTGCAAATTTGTTAGCTTTCATCAGAAGAAAATAGAACCAGGGTACTGATTTTCATAATTAGCAAGTATTTTTTTTTTTAAACTGAAATTTGGAGGAAGTTATGAGAATTGTAGTTCTATTTTGGCTTTGAAGTGCATGACGGTTAGCTTGTTTACTATTTATGGTGGTACTTTAAGTGGCTGGTTTGTTGTGACTTATCATTGGACAGGTTGGGTGATTATGTAAAACGAGTCATGGTTGAATAATCGCCATAGTTTTTATAGAGCCATTAATGTTATTGGTTGCTCCGTGTGCAATGTTCCTGTAGACATGCTATCATGAGTTCAAATGGCATTTCAAGTGTTGTGTGGCTGTACCTTTTGGATCTTCTTGCACATCTTCTCCATGTAGACCTAGAAATACTTCCATATAGTCTTGTTGTTGGTAAAATATTGTAGGCGTGCATATCTATGCTAATGATACATGAATTCTTTGCAGACTTCAAGTGAAAAATCACATAAACAAGCTTAGAGGTTTTTCGGCCCTGCATCAAAAGAGTTCTTTACTGTCAATGAAGCAGCTGTTTATATAAACTCTTCGACCTCAGATTGCATTGCTGTTTATATTAATTGATTAGAAACAGTTGGCAGTAGTCAATAGACACAAAGATTTCCTTTGCTTGGTTTTGTTTTGTTTTTCCCCCCTTTCTTTTGGGTAACATTTGGAAGTTAGGTTTTGCTGTAGCTGGGAAATTTTGCTTGTCCATTTTCTGTTGCTTCGTGTAGTTTTCTTTTTTTTTTTCCCCCTTCCCCCCCTCCCTTCCTTTCCATAAGTCATTATTTTTCATTTTTATGGTTGTGTAGATTTTATGAGACATTAGAGCGATTAACAGCAAAGTTAGAAGAAGTATATAATGCTGCAGGAGGAAAGAAGATAAACGTTATAAGTCATTCAATGGGAGGTCTTTTGGTGAAGTGCTTCATGTCTTTGCATAGTGATGTAAGAAGTTTTTCTTTTGGTTGTCACCTAGTTATCATTGGAGCTTCTTCCACTTGAAGCTTCTTGCAGTCTAGATGATGTCACTTTCATTTTTTCGCAGATTTTTCAGAAGTATGTGAAAAGTTGGATTGCTATTGCTGCACCATTTCAAGGTTAGTGGACTGTTTAAATTGGCATGCTTTGGTCTTTAAATTTGTAATGAAAGCCTTTATAAGCATGATAGAGAAGATATTCTTTCTCACAAAAAGGCACAAAACTCTGCCATTGTGTTTTTCAACTAAAGTTGCTTCAATTACCTCCAAAAGAAAAGCTAAGGTTGTTCAAATATCTTTATCTGTTAGATACTTGAGTCATTGCATTTTTATGTGGTTAGATACATGAGTTCTTGGATCTTTCTGCTACTTGTCTGACTAAAAAAGAGATGCCTCAAATCACTCGTCTGAAAGAGTTACTAGGCATTATGTGTAGGGTGTTTGAAGGTGTTTTTTTATGTTCATGCAGGTGCACCTGGATATGTAACATCTACTTTTCTAAATGGGATGTCTTTTGTGGATGGCTGGGAACAGAATTTTTTTATTTCCAAGTGGAGCATGCATCAGCTGGTATGTTACCTATCATTAGATGACATATGTTGCATCTTGTGTTTCAAACCAGTGTCTCTGTGTTTATATGGTCATAACATATGAAATTTGCTACTTCTCTCTTAGTCTATTTTGGACTTCCCTCTGGTGTCATGGAAGCACTAAGTAGTAACTAAGCATGAAAATGCAGTTATTTGCACCCATCTTAATTATCATGAAGCTATAGTAATGGTTTGTGATTTTCTTTGTTTGTTAATGACCTCTATTGATGTGAATATTGGCTATTTGTTTTTTGATAAATAATATGAACATGTGCTTTTGATTAAGAATCTATTCAAAGAAGCTGTCATCAACATAGATTGTTTAGGTTTAATGTGATAGCAAAATTATGGATTGGGATTCAAATTACTTAGATGAATTTTTCCCAATATTCCTATTTTACTGGTGGATCAAAGGTGCTACAACCCTTTAGTCATCTTCTTAATCTTTTTTTGTTGTGGTCCTTATTTAGGATGGGTTTAAACTGGATAGATGTGAATATATGCCAAACGTGCACCTATAAAAGTTGACCTTTTTTATTCTCTTCTTTTTTCAATTTTACAAAAAGACAAACAAAGTTGTATCTTTTCAAGGGACTAAGTTTTATCGCTAGAATATTTCTTTAACCCAAATTTAATAAACTGCACTTTATAATCTACATTTTCCCTAATTCCTATCCACCCAAAATTTAGTTCCCTTTGCTATCTTTCTTTGAGATATAAATGAGACGATCTACCCAAGCGCCTAATTTGAAACCAAAAGAGATGATGCATAGATTAGATGATCTTCCATAGATCCTATTTCAAGCAGAGATGAATGAGACGTAAAATAGATTCATATAACATGTGTTGACAATTGAAAGTCACTGATGGAAGCCATACACATCCTAGGAAGACTTGTATGAAAATAGCAAGAGGATTTAAAAAAAAAAAGCAAGAGAAAAGCAACAGTTATGTATGGTGTTAATTGACTTTGAAAAGGTGTAGGACAGTCTCCTGGGGAAGTCTTGTGGGTGCTTTGGAAAAGAAAGATGTAAGAGTAGCATATATTGAAGTTATCGAAGACATTTATGGAGATGTAGTGCTAATTAAACAAAGTAGATGTACTGCTAAAAGTAATTACCAAAGTTAAGGGCACCTGTGTTTTGGCTCAAGAGTTTTCTATAAAAAAGAACCTACTCTAAGGTTCAGCTTCAAGCCTTATTTGTTCCTTTTAGTTATGGATGATCCACAAATGATATTTACAAGATGGTGATGTGGTATATGTTATTCGCTGATGACATTGTTTTGGTGGAAGATAAACAGGAGGACTGAATAAGAAGCTTGAATCTTGGCATGGGATTTTAAAAGGAAATGATTTTACATTAAGCGGGGCAAAACTGAACATAAGGGGTTCAAATTTGGCTATAAGAGGAGGATGAGTAAATCCTCTGTAAAGTAGGGAAACGGGATGCATCTACAAGTGAGTTTTGAAAATTTAGGATCAATGCAATAAAAGGATTGGGGCCAATAAAGATGTTACACTTACAATCAAGTTGGGTGAATGAAATGGAGAGGTGCATTGAAATTACCCAAAAAACTTGTAGAATTACATGGGATTCTATGCAATGTAAGTTGCCTTGAAGCCTTAATGTAACATCTGTCAAACATTATAAAACAAGTGATATTTTATGAGTCTGAATGTTGTGTAGTAAACTATGGATATGGGCATAAGCAAAAGTTGAGAGAAGTGAACATGAGAATGCCAAGGTGATGTCCGGTCAAATGAGGATGGATAAGATAGATTGAATATGTTAGAGAGGAAGTTTGAGTAGGACCCGTAAGTGAGAAGACAGGGGAAGGATGATTGAGATGGTCTGGTTATGTATATAGCTGTGCATTAAGACAAATTTTAGGTGTTGCAACTCCTTAAAAGCTGCTAACATAAAAAGCGAAGGGTCAAGCCTAAACTGTGGATAGAGGCTAGAAATAATGATATGATATATTGAGGTGTTGACAAAAACAAGGTTTATGATAGTGTGAAATGATAAAGCAAGACTAATATCATTGACCTTAGTACCAGTATTGTCATTGTTGTGGTATAAAAAACACAAATTAGATACAAACCAAAGCAAAGAGACACAATGGAGCTACTCTTATTTTTCACATGTTGATCGGTTGGTTGTTTTTGTTTTCTTGGAGAGGAGGGGAGTGGGGGTGGGGTTTGTTGGGAAGATTGTTCCAATATCTGGTTTGTGGATATTCTTGACTTAACTCATTTTTTTACTTTTTGAAAATGTGCACATACCCTTCAACTCAAAAAGCTAGGCAACCATGTGCTTTGATCCGCATCAACTGCTGACTGAACTGGAATTGTTAATGAAGGCACCTCATTTATTGAAGCTATGTGATCAAATATTTTTCTTTCCATTTTTTTTAAAGGAAGGGGAAGAGAGAGAGAGGAGGGAGGGGGGAAGGGGGTTTGATAGTGATGCTATCTTCTAAAATGTGCGAAATGCTATGTTTTGGGGGTTAACATCTTTAAGGAAGACACATTTCATGTGTTAGGAATTATAAGGACCTAAATCCATGTTCTTCTTTTGAGTTAAGGGAGTAAGCACTGGATTTTCAAAAGTTGATGGGGTGAAAGTATGATCTATCCTGTCACTTTCAGATATGGATCTGCCAGGAGAAACTAAGTTTACATTTTATCTACAGCCAATTATTTATATATGATAATGGCTCATTTGCTGAAGATATGAGCAATGTGTTGATGATGCTAATATGTTTGCTACTATATTTCAGCTGATTGAGTGTCCGTCCATATATGAACTGATGGCTTGTCGAGAGTTTCAGTGGCAACACAATCCACTTTTGGAGATATGGAGAAAGCATGGCAATGATGCTGATTCTCAGATAGTGCTTGAGTCATACACCCCAGCAGAAAGTATTGACATATTCATGGAAGCACTTTCAAGTAACACGGTGAGTTCTGCATCCATGTATTTTCTCTTTGTTTTCTTTTTCTTTTTTTTTGGTGGATTTTATACTGAAAATGATTTGGCAGAAATTGGCTAAAATGTTGAACTACCATATTTTCAGAGGGAATATACTAGCTTATGCAATAATTTTAGGCCTTACAATAGAGTGTGCAATTTTATAGCAAATGAGTGAGACCGTCTCAGTATTCTACATGCCACTAGCACCTTTTCAGCTTTGTCTGCTTCTGTTTGCCTCATAATTAACCGAGTATCTTGTGGAGTAAATATTTCATGCCCTATGATGATTCCATGTGGGTCTTATGTCTACAAAGGAACGCATATGGCTGAAGGAGCAGACAGTAAAACTGGCTTGGAATATGTTGCTTGCATTGAGCATTGTGGATATGTTGCAAAATTGAAGAAAGAGTCTTGAATACTTTTGGTTGATTTGTAAATCTGAGAAATTTCACCTCGTGTGTAAATTGTGAATGGATACAAGAAAATTCATTAACTATAAACTGTAATTTTTCTTCAATAGTAGTATGGATGTTAATAGAGTTGAGAGTGCATCATGCCTGCAGTGAATGTGATCATATCATTTTTTAGGCATTCAAGTGATTGCTACTTTGGTTATGATTGGTTAATGATGAGGTTTAAAATATGTGACAACTGATGGAAGTTATAGGTATTACAGTTACTATACAGTATGGCATTGTTACGATCTTCCATGTGATGATGTTGCTTCTCTTAATTATGCCTGATATTAGGTTGACTATGATGGAGAGGACATTCCTTTGCCATTCAACCTGGAGATCTTGAAATGGGCTCAGGAAACACGCAAGATCTTGGGATCTGCTAAAGTTCCCGATGGAGTTAAGTTCTATAATATATATGGTACCAATCTTGAGACACCTCATAGTGTCAGGTAATCTTGGCTCTAGCAAAAATTAATGAAATTCTCCCCTCCCTCCCTCCCTTTGGGGGGCCAAAAAGAAAAAGAAAAAGAAAAAGAAAAAGAGAATTGTCATTTGCTTCTATTGAGTGAATTGATTGTGATTTTTTGTAACCTATTTTTGCTTCCTTGTAGCTATGGAAGTGAAGATGCACCAGTCCCAGACCTACAGGAGCTACAGTTTGTCCTGGTTAGTTACATATTTGCACAATTTGCAGTGATATAATTCGTTTTGAGATTCTTAAGTCAATAATTCAAGCGACATTTACTGGGCCCCGTACTGCTTACATATATTTACTTATTTTATGTCTTGTGCCAATTAATTATTAGTTGGAGACTAATTCGAGCTTTTATATTTTTCAGCCTACATATGTATGCGTTGACGGTGACGGAACAGTTCCTGCAGAATCAGCTAAGGTCCATAAACATCATTTTCAATAACCTGCCACTGTGAAAGTCTTCTTAACCGTGTTTTAATTGAATATTGTATATAAATGTATACTAAGCATGGCATACTGATTGAAGTAATCGTCTTGACGTACACTTTTCAAATTGTTATTTCATGAGAAAATTTAAGAAGTCCAAAGGAAATATGGGTGGGAAGTGTTTGGTAGTCGTATAGGGGACGACATGGAAAGTTTAGTTTGTTGGTAACTAGTGTACTTGAGTAAACTGGACCTGTTCTGTCAAAATCTTTGCAGGCTGATGGGCTTAATGCTGAAGCAAGGGTTGGTGTTCCTGGAGAGCACCGTGGAATTCTCTGCGATCATCATGTTTTTCGCATTCTTAAGCACTGGCTGAATGCAGATTCGGATCCTTTCTACAACCCAATTAATGATTTTGTGATTTTACCAACTGCATTTGAGAAGGAAACACACCATGAGAAGGGCTTCGAGGTGACCTCCCTCAAAGAGGAGTGGGAAATCATATCAAACAAGCTAGATGACCATGACAGTGAGGTTGATAGAAAGCCCTCAGTGAGTACCATATCTTTATCACAGCTGGGAGATGAGCAGTCTTCACGTGCAGAAGCTCGTGCCACTGTCATTGTCCATCCTCAGATTGAAGGTAAGCATCAAATCCAGCTTAATGCTATAAGCGTGTCAGTTGATGCCTAGTCCCTTTAATATGCCATGGTTACGATGGAAGGGAAGCTGTTCTTGTACAAAGTTTTCTTGTCTCAATATTGTACAGTACTATTTGACTACAGTGACCATTGTATATGTATATGTATATCCAGTAAATAACTGGAAGTTTATGTATCAGAACAATAGATCCGGCCCAGATGCAATTGGCATGGTGTAAGGATCTTATTAGATAAGTCCTCTTGCCTGGTTCGTCATTAATTCTTTTGGGATATAAGAAGGGACTATAATCACAGTCAATATGGATATGTGTATATATATACATGTTCATCCCCACGCTTTGGTTTTCATAACCAAGTTGCTCCATAATGAAGGTTATGAATTCGATGCATATTGTCTGAATCCAAAGCCCATGATGAATGTGTATCATGAATTTTGATTGCAAATCGAAAATGAATTCCGTCTAAATTTAAAGGGTGCCGAGCGGACGAGGTCTAGACCTCTCGTGACAAATTGCATACGTTGCTAAACTAAGCTTGCTGAAGACATTTTTCTCGGAGCTGTCTATGAGCTAATAGTGAAATTGCATTCATAAATACCGTGTTGGGAAAGAGATGTAGGATAGGAAATAAAGAAGTAACGGAAAAGAAAGTGGAAGGAATGAAAATGAAATTGAAAGATTACTGGCTAATGTTTAGAAATGGGAGGATAGAAAATGGAATCAAAGTTTTTGAATTAATGAAGTGTTGTGATACTTAATTAAAATCCAATGTTACGTCGATAGTGTTAAATGGTATATTGAAATTGCTCAGATTGGTAACTTTCTAGAGAGGAAATAAAAAAAAAAACTAAATAAAATAAATAAACATATATAAGGTTGACCAATGAACTTTTGTAGCCATGGACTGAACATTCATTTATTGTTTTTAGGTACCATATTATCTTCTTAAAAAACTCTTTTTCTTAAGGACCTTCTTTCTTTATTCCTAAAATTCTCAAGCAAAATTTCCTAAAATTATTTATATTATTATTCATGAGACTCATAATATACTTAAATAACACTAAAAAGTATAAAATACATATATTTACTTCACTTGAAGGGCCTCTCTTTTTCCAAGGACCGATGGTTAAGGAATCCATCAGCTGGGTCCTCCTTCTAGAAAAGGGTGCCAAGCACCCTGTATTGAGGATAGCCTAAGAGGTACATAAAAGTAATTCTCAAACTTTCTAGGGATTCCTGTTAATGTCTTTTGTTTATTGTCTACATTCAAATGGAAAAGTATCTAGAAATCCTTATTCATAACATTATCCATTTATTAATCATAAATGCATAATAAGACCCTTTTCTATAATTATGGTGGTGTCTAGATTGAGCTAATAATTTAAAATAGATCATGCCATAGTTTAATATCTTTAACAATTGAAACAAAAGTCCTAAAATTAATTATCAATAAGTAGATCACTCGTTTGCTACTTCATATCAATGCATTAGTTGAATCATGGTCTAATTAGAGTCACACCCTTTTATTAGCTCTTTTAAATGAGGCAATCCAAGAATTTACATTGGAAAAGTTTATTCATGTAGTGCTAAGAACATTAATGAAGAATGGTTCATCATCCTCTTCATCTTTTTCTAATATTTCTATACTATCGAAACTTAACAGTTATATTAGGTTGTAATTTAAAAGGTACATTTAAATCATGTAATCTATATATATAAGGGTAACTACATTTGCTTAGCACATGTTGAATAATTTAGACACTATAAATATTGTGAATGCATAAGGAAACAAAATCCTATTAGATAAACTTGTTAATAGAAATATGCATAAAATCAATACGGAAAAGATAAGATCACTTTAGGGTATTAGAGATATAGGACGTACGTAAATGTAGAAGTTGTTACATTATTAATGAAGATACAGTAAATAAAGCTCATAGCATAAAGCAAATGATATTTATATAAGCCATGACTGTGATGTTCTATAAGTAAACAGCTAGTCTTAAATGGGTTAGTAGGTTTGAAACTGGATTAGGCACTAGATTTGAAGTTAGATACGATTACAAATGAGTTTAGGCACTAAATTCGAAGTTGGGTATGGTTACAATTGAGTCTAAACTCCAAATGGATTTAATCCAGTTATTAATTGTGTTGAGACTTTATATGTATATATATAACTACAAATCCATCTAGTAATAGTGTGATGTATCCACGTTTATAGCTTGTGCGCTAAATTGCCTTCCCTGCTTCCATCCTTTCCACCATCGTCGGGGTTGTCGGTTTTAGGTGGCCCCATCATGGAAACTCCTTCCTGTCAAGTGCCTAAGTTCCATCCCTTGCGTTCATTAGAACGAAAGTAATCCCTTCCCCATTCTAGAGATTTAATCGCATAGGATTCTAGCTTTCCAAATAAGGTCTTAGAAGTCTGGGTTAGTTAAATTAATCGCAGGATTTTAATTTAAAAAAAAAAAATATATTTGTTATCTGTAGGTTACTCAAGTCGTTTTTGCCCATTGAATTTCAAAAGTGGCTTGGTTTCCGCTAGCTAGCCCGTAATCACATTTTTTTTTTTTTACTTGGTAAATGTCTCGGGGCTTAAAGGAACATTAAGACACTCAACATTTCAAGTGCATACACGATACTTTTATTTATGATGTATTATCTCATCAAAAAGGAATCGAAAGCAACTAGTGAATAATATACCTAAAGATTCCAATCTTCAAGTGAAATATATAGGGATACATAGGACAAAATTTATGCTAAGATTACAAGGCTCAAATGATGAATAAGAAATTTATTGATGTTAATACATCACGTGTATAATATGGAATAAAAGAAAATACAGAAATATAGACCAAATGTAAGAATTTAATAAATTGGCAGTGTATATTCAAGGAACATGTAAAACTGAATAAAAAAAATATTCGTCGGAAAAAAGAAAAAGGAATAATTTGCTTCGTCCATCTTCAGTTCTTCATAGCATATGATCACCATGTCTACATTCCTCAAAAGCACATATCTAGCAGGCAACAGCAGCAAAGTGCAGCACAACTGCCCAAATACATTACAGAGAAAGCGTTAAACAATTATATAAGCCTTCCTCATCCCTAACTATATCTTTCATCATTTGTAAAATGTGTGTTTGTGGGAGCAAGAAAGAGAAATAGATTTACCATCCCGTGCAAAATCCGCAACAGCTTTTCTTCTTCTTCTTTTTGTTGGAGTCATTACCATCTTTCATGGGCTTAGCTACTGGAGGTGGAACAACAAAAGGACCCTGATGGTGCCCTTGTACCTGATTTTGGTAAGCATATTGAGGTGGTGGTTGAGGGGAATAGGCTTGCATCGGCGAAGGGTATCCTGGAGCCGGATAACCAGGATGTTGCATGGACGGAAGAGGGGGAGGGGGAGGGGGAGGATAGACCGGCGTTGGTGCTGTGATGTCCTGAGCCGGACGGTATGCGTATCCCTGTGGCCATGTTGGAGCAGATGGTGTGGGATGTGGAGAATTTGCCCCTGCATGTTTATTTGTATTCATGCATTGTAACTCTTTTCTAACAAGAGCTAGAGATAAATTCACTAAAAAAAAAAAAAAAAATCTTTATTTATACCAAAATTCAATCAATTGCTATCTACCAAGCTACTCTTTAATTATACGAGCTTTTTATCGGATTTCAATTAAGCATTTTATACTATTCTATATATGAAAATTATATATATTATAAAATTCAAGTTAAACCCCTTTTATATGTGATTAAAACATAGATAATTCTTAGATTTTGCTCATCTTAGTATAAATATAGAAGACATAAATAGAAATTATCTCAAACTCTCGAGTTTCCTAGCTTGACTTAGATTGTGTGCACATCAGAACCTTAATTCACAGGGCTCTGCATCAAAGCAAGTTATGTGGCATGATATTTGATTAATTACCTGGGACTTGGTTTTGGCCTTGGTGACCCATTCCTCCAACGTTTTCCCTTCCTGGGTATGGTAGAAACAGACGATGGGTTATCAATAAATACTGTTGTACAAAGAAGTTGACATGAGACTTTCATGGCATTTGGAAACTTCGAATTGGCTGCTGTAACAGACGCGTGAAGCACAATTAGTCAATCTCCATTCAAAATAAAACATGTCTTGGTTTAACTACAGAAATACCATGGAAATATGGAAAGGTCAAATTTCATTAATCAAATAAAGGAAGTTCTACTTGTCTTTTACGTTTATTATATTTCATATTCTTCTAGAGGATTAATTGACCTATTTTTCACCAAAATTGTTATTCAATACCTTTTTCAGTTACACGTGGAGTATCAGCTGTGGGACTGTACTGAATTCCTTCAATGTCAGACTCCCAAGCATGGACCACACCTAAGCCTGGCAGCCCCATAAAATCATTAATTCAGATCATTTGATAAAATTGTGCGTCCTGTGGCATTTTAAGTGCTTGAGGGAATGAAGTTTCAGTCCAATGGGCCTATCTGGTGTGGGTTGATTCAGAAATATTGTATGAACTAGCTCTCTGGACTAATGTTAAACTCTAGGAGTCAAATTCATTCACCAGAAATGTTGAGAGGGATTTGGCTTAATGGGTTTGGATCACACCTGGCTCTTCTTAATAGGCATCTATACCCAACAAGCTTGCTTATGGGTCTGAGCTATAAGAAGACCAAGAAGGAGCTACATAAATAAATTCGAGTTTAATTAGCCTTACGGAACAATTGAATCACTTCATAAAAGAATCTTATTTTGTAGCTTGTATTATTTCTTATTTACTTTTATTTTCATCTAACAACTTTTAAAAAGCCCCAAAGAAGTCACATGTGCGTTAATGATGGATGCTTCTCTAGATTCATATGAGGTTACCATAGATTTTTAGATTTTATTAGTAATTTATTATATGCTCAATTACTTGTTTGTAAATAAGAGTTGGTAAAGATTTTCTATTAAGAACTAGCCTAGATGATGTAAATTTAAAAAGGATGTCAAGCATATATGCAATTCAATTAACTTCTGCCATACAAGGATGTATTTTATACTTTCACTATGCTTAGTATCCTTATTGTAAATACTTAGAAGTTTTTATGATTGTACAAAAGTATTTTTACAAGTTTATCAACCTAGTGTCCATTTATTTATTATGGAAGCTATTAACATACTTGCTATGCTATATGAATCACGCATCAATCCGATGTTATAGGTTCTTGTTAACAATATATGTAATAAGTAGTTAAATTACTATTAGAGAATTCTACAAATTTATTTTGTTACTATGATGTTGGAAGCTTCTTGTAGAATAAAAGCTTCTAGTGAATATTTAAATTTTTATTATGATCTTGTTGATAAATTTTCCAACACATAGATGCTTACATAATCAATGCAACACATGTAATTTGACAAGTAACTTAAGTAATTAATGAGTTATTTTCTTAATTTTTGTTCATTTATAGTGGTTAGGTTGTAGATAATCCTTTGCCCCTACGACCACACAAATGGGCACCATTGGCGGCAGCCTTGTTGCAGACTAAATGATGATGCAAAGATTAAAAAAATATAAGGGCAGTAAGGGGAGCATGATAAGAATCAACCTTTTGGACCTATCACTCATTCTTGAACCCATAGCCTATTGAACTTAGCACAAAGGATCCTGACTAATTAGCCTACCGAACTAGAGCCCATTTTACTGCATACATTTGAGCTATACTATCTTTGGAGTTGGCAAGCATCATTTTCAATCTCACTGGTGGGAGTTTTGACCCTTAGTCCACCTCAAATAGGTTAACACCATGGTTAAGTTGATCTAAGCCAACATTGAACTTTACGGCCCATTATGAAGACAATTGAGCTATTTCGACTTTCTATAGATTTATCCTAACTTGCCAATGGAGTGCTAATAATGTAAAAATAGTGTATATTTTTTATGGTTATTTTGTGTTATTTTAAACCTTAATCAAGTTAATTTATGTTATTTTGAACTTAATTCTTTTAAATTTTATTTTCAAGGACTTCTGGAGTATTTTATGAAGTTTTAAAGATTTTTGACACTTTTTGGAATAATTTGAAGCAAAAGCATTGATCACGGAATGAAGTGAAGAAAGTTCAAACATGAGTAGAGCTAAGAATAGAGTCTAGCTTCATTTGATTTCGAGATATTGAAGATTTTAAACCAATTTTTTGAAGATTTCAAAATGTTTTGAATGAACTTCAAAGCCTTGCAAAGGACCATACCCATGAACAAAGAACATGTATTGAAATCGTGAGCAAAGGAGTGAGAAATAAAGCTAAAATTGATATCTGAAAATGACGACGGTTAAGGATCACAGCCATGGTTGCACCATTGTCACTAATACGAGCAATTTTATCAATTTTGATTCGCACAAATAATAAGTACATACCTAGCCCCCCACGACTATATACTTAAGGCGTAGTCGTCTCTTGATGAGCAAATCTTTTATTTTTGCAATACATAATCTATTTTAGGATACATGATATTCAATGTATCTTTTATTTTATCAATTTTCTCTTTGTAAACCTAACCCTTCTCATTATAAATAAATCTTTCAGCTAGTATTTTCATAGAGAGCCCCCTTTGGAGAAGTTGTAGTATAGAATATTGTAAGGGTCTCTCAATTTAGTTTTCCTTTCCTTTTTATTACGTTGCTACTCTTTTTTTTAGTCTTAGTGAATCATTGTTGAAACTTAGTTCCTTATTGCAATAATTATTCTTTCTTTTTATGATTTTATTCTTTGATAATTTAATTATGTCAAAAACCTTATCTTCCTTTAGTATTTACTATAGTTACTAATTAGATGTCTAAGCTTACTGTAAAGTCGTAAGCTTGTAGTAAACAAATAAGCATAATTATAAGAGTTTCAATGTGCTAAGAGACTAGATATTGGATCTCTTTGAATTAGGGAAATGTAATAGTAGGATCCATGTACTTCATGCGATCTTAAGATGCTTTATTAAATAACGATGCGGGTAGAAAGTGTTTCAAGATTAAGAATTAGCTAGAGACATGAGTTCGGCTAATTCAAAATCTAATTTTTGTAAGAATAGAATTAGTAATCCCCCTGGTCTAGAGAATAATTAAGATTGAAGGGTTGCATAGAATTGGAGAGTAAACAATAAACAGTTCACTAAGGATCATGTTCTTTTTATCTTAATTAATTAATGCTTGTTTTAATCAGCCTTGGTAGTTTATTTCTTCTTCTTTACTTTATTACTTTTATGTTATCATTTCTTATTGTCCTTTCTTAATTAATCACAATTTATTCTATATTGATAAGTTAGGTAATTGGATATTTTAAAAAATTGCTAGAAATTAGGTTCTTAACACATGGTTTCCTATGGGATTGATACTCAGACTCTTATTCATTTTAATTATACTATAACTTGCCTGGGTATACTTGCTTGCCAACAATCAAGTGCCTAATACCTAGTCAACACATGTCCACTTACACTATGCTTTTGTATGCACAAGAAGATATTCATGGTTATTTTCCCTAGTTTACCCCTTTTTACCATGCTTTAAGGTTATATCTTTTTATTTTATTTCTTTAGGGGATACCCAAATTGCCATTTCCATATTATAGCACTTGCCTTGGGGAACTAACTATAAATAACTCTCTTTTGTATTAGTCATGGTGTAGTTGAATAACATTACTCTTCACTTCCCTTTGTTCTTTTAAGTAAATTCTCTAAGTAGCATCATATTGTTATCAATTCCTTCTAGAAAGGAATGGTAGCAAGTGACCCTATTTTATTACTTGTATGTAATATTAAGTAATAATTTAGGTCGTATTGTGCTTATGTGGTGTTTCATATCCATACGAGTAGCTCACATCTGCTACAGCCTCGCTAAACCCTTTATTTTTTCTTCTACAGTTAAAAGGACCTACCTTATCATCTTAGATTAATATCCTCATGTGTAATTCTTGAAGCATATAAGAGTGGATCCTCTATGAAACTCGACAACTATTTAACTACTATTTTTGAGTTACCTAAACATCCTGGATTGGTAGAATACACATAGCATGACTTTTGCAATCTTCTCTCACATGGCTCGACAAGTTTTGGTAGCTCTATTATTGGTCATTGTGTAGAACAAGCATTTAGCATAATAAGACTTATTTTAGATGTCTAGAGTTATCAACCATCAATGTTAAAGCACTTGCTTGCATTGAAGATTAGACCCAAGCGGTGAGGTGAGAACAAAAACCATGTGATATGTCTATTAAAGAACATGAATACTTCAACATCTTTAATGCGTAAGGTGGAAGCATGGTTAGCTTAACTCTTGAGCATATGCAAGGTGATAGCGATTGAACAGTTTATATCCTTCCTCTTAGAAAAGATTTGTCTTAAATCTTGAAAGTTGACATGATAATGATCATGGACCAATCACATGCTCTTGAGCTCAAGGAATTACTCAGATGGTTTGCTTAGTTGTTTGAGGTAAGTTGAATAGCGAAGAGCAATGCATTCCTTAAACTGAACTATGGGGTTACTTTGCTTTCTACATCATCTAAGAAATTGTTGAGGTGACTAGCTGAAGTGTTAAGCTAACCTCTCCTCAATACAACTATCCAAGTATTAAACTAGAATATTATTGACCTGATTTGTGCCAAGATTGAGCTAACACCCCTTCATAGCTAACCTTTGGAGGTTGACTTAACAATGAGCTATTGCCTAAACTAACCTTTCCAGTCCCAAATATCTAAGCTTTCAAGCTATTAAGCTATCAATTCTAACTTGACCTGTTTAGAACCTGTTTCTCTTAGCCAGTAGTGTCATTAGGACCATAGAATGAATAGTTGACACACGTGTATCTTTTCCTAACATCTATACTATCTTTTTCTATCATCGAATATTCTTTTTACCTGTTCATTACTCTTATAAATTATTCCTTTTCCTTTATTAGTAAGAATCCTTTTGTAATTTTCACTAACCTAGAACTTACCTTAATTGGGTCATATAACTACTCTTGTATTATAATAGCCGCAATAATGAATACAATCAACATTTACACATTTTTCTTCTTGCATCAGTTAAGTGTATCTTGCTTACTCTTGACTACTTTCATCTAGGCCATTAAGTATAAGCTAGTGGTAAGTGACCTCTAGCTACACTTGTGATCATATTAAGTGCGACCAAAGCTCCTATGAAGTGTTAGTGTAACATATCCACCGTTAGTGCACGAGGACTCCTACTCAACCTTTGACTATCATTTATCTTTTGGACCATCTTGAGGTTTGGACTCATCCCCTTAGTTCATGTAATACTAGATGTTGTGTGTTCATCCACATCAACTCATACCATGACATCTCTTCCATTAAGATCAAGACCTAACTTACAAAACTGAAGAAGCAACAAAGCACAATAGCTCATAGAAACATGGAATGCCAACTTTCATACACAATTTCTCCACTCATAATGTAATCAATCAACCAATTCCATATGAGTTCACCTAATATAATATTCTTGTAATAGCTTCATATTACTAGCTGAATTCATTACCCAAAAAAACAAAAAAAAAAATCTAAACTTGTTGTGACTTGATGATTTCAATGACATCAAGTGCTTAAATAGAACTGCAATAGTAACTTCAACTCCAAGCATGCACTGTTGCATCTATGAGCACTCATCATTCTCTCTTTCTTTCTCTTTTCCGATCATCCCTAAATGTTCATGTTTAGTAGCATTTCCTATAACCCCTGTCTCCACATGACTTTCTACTTTAGGCTTTACTTTTTGTCTACAACATCCATTATCTCTTCAATGGTCTAAACAAAGATTTGCCACATGTAACCTCTTTAGGAATATTTTCTGAAACTTCCTATACAACAGCATTACCATACTCATGCCTCACTAATTTTTGTTAACTCATTTCAACATCCTCCTCAAAATTCACAACTTATCACCTTGAACATGAAAAAGGAAAGTACTCATATTCTAAATACCAGAAGCACTTTTGTTTGCTAGGTCTCTATTTAGTTCCAATGGTCTTAGCATCCTTTTTAATTTTGACCACTACATCTCTTCGCCTATGACCCATAGACGTAAGTACAAATCAACTCCACATCCTTCCCTTCAATTCTACCCATGAAGTCAACGCCTCCATTCTAACAATCCTTCTATATCTTTGCACAGTTGACCACCAAATTGAGGCATATGTAGTAAATTCTCTAGTCAACAGTTGTACACTCTTAAGATCCTTAAGACTACAACATTCAAATACCTTTTCTATTTTATCCAACCAATCACAAAAGTCATTAGGAGTATCTAAGCTATTGAAAGAGAGAACCTTTAGCTTGACTTTCTTTACCCCTTACATAGCCCTAAGTGATCTATCTTCAACTCCATCAATAATCTCTCCATCATTAGGATCTAGTTACAAGGTTTAAAGACTTGTAAATAGACCTTAATAATTCTTGAAACTTTTCTTAACTTTTGATGATTGCGTCTTGTCTTCGTTGAAATGATTCCAATAAGCACTCTAAGTTGTTCCATAATATCCATCATTCAAATTGCCTCCATGAACTTTTTTTTTTTAAAATAAACCCTAAACTCCCAAAAGTCAATAATATCAAAAGAGTAGGGAATTGACAACTCACCAGTTTTGAAGCGCATGAGCATTAGCTCTAATAAAAGATGATATGATTAAGGGTTATACAACCAACAAAGATCTAAACTTCATGAGGAATTAGGTTTAAAACAAGGAAATGAAATATTTTTAGGGTTTTCTTATTTATAGAATAATTGACAATATAGAATATGAGCAATTTATTAATTGGATCTAATGCACCAATTCACAAATTTGAACTGGGGTTTATCTAATTCTAATTAATATGATTCAAAATCAAGAATTAAATAAGGATTTCTAATTACTGAATCAGACAATTGAATACCAAGAAGGGTTTAATATTTCCATTGGTATTACATACAATTGAATAAATTGAAAGGCCCATTAAAGAACACTACAATTTGGCATATGAATTGATGAATTCTAGAAAAGATGAGCGAAACTCTCAATAGGCTTTCATTGTCAATATTCAACTTTCAGTAACTCTCTAGAAAATAATATTATAAGAATGTTTACAAGGAACCTTGACAACTCTAGGTTAATTACGTAATTTATCCTAATCAATAATCTAATCTAAGTTTAATAAAAATGAAGATGAAAACAAATAAAATAAAATATGTATAAAATTACGGTCATGATCATGGGTAATGAATTAGGCTACGTTTCTCAATTGAAAACATAAGGAAGAATTGCACTTAAGGATTACACCCTAAGATTACGACCCACAATCATGACCATGCTTTGGCTCGTAATTCTCTTGATCACCTGATAATTCCTTCATTCTCAAAGATCACACTCAAGTTCATGGCCACCTACCCCTTTAGGTCTCTATTTTATAATGTTTCTATGCTTTAAGCTGATTTACATCTTCAAGTATTGATTACATGGGCTGATGTCGTCATTAAGTAGTACCATAGTTATTTTATACACTATCTTAGCAATTATTTGCAAGGAGATTAGTACTCCCTTATTTATTTTCATTGCTTAAAACTAGGTTTCACGTAATAGAGTTAAGGTTCATGTCCTCCTCTTTTATTTGTGACGTCTAGTTTTATGTCAATAAAATTTTAGGGTAGCTCCCTTATTTGTTTTCATGTTTGAGTTGTATACTAAAAATGGCTAAACAAATTTATTTTTCAATGTGAATATTTATTATAATTTGAAAAAAAAAATGTAAAAAAAAGAAAAAGAAAATGGTAAACATGATCATGGGTTAAGAACTTGGAACCATACCTTGGGTCCTTGAACCTTAGCTTGGAACCATGGCTAATTAGGCTCAGGTTAGACTTGATCCATGTCTATATAGAGCATGTATAATTTTTAGTGAGTAAGATATACAATATATGTTATTTATACTGGTTTTTTAGGGACATTGCACAACGTTCATTTCAAAATGTTTAATTTAAGAAAATTTGTTAGTTGCATTGCCTACATTGTCTACAACTTTTCGTATCCATTGTCCTTCTCTTTCCCTTTTATATTGCTTTTGCTAATGGTGTTTATTGTGTTGTAATAGAGGCCTAAAATTGAACTAGTTGATTTGTCCTTTCTTTCGTTTTTTTTTTTAAACTCATGTAAATACCTTTTAGAATGAATGGATCCATGGTTTTTAGGTGATCTTAACCCATCAATCAAGGCTGGTTCATTAGTTAATGATAAGAATTAGGTTTCAAATCGAATTAGTAACCTAGGATGACCCATAACTAGGTTGTAGACTAAGTGATTGAATAATTTAGTGGATTAGATTTTGGACGGGTCAACTTTAGAAGATGAGTAAAAGTACATGGAAGGCTTCATTATCCATAACATTAACTTGGGTAGAAGCATGATCCAATTAGAAGTAGGGGAAGGTTATGAAGTTAGCTGAGATAAGAAGGATGAAGGTGGTTGTAATGCAGTTTTTGGTTTGGATGGAGCATTGGGTTTAGAAGGAGGTCGAGGTTTTGATTTATTCCAAGAAGGCATGAATTGAAGATTTGAGAGGAGAATGATCTTTGGAATAGTTACAGAAGTTACTTATATTACACTAAGGTACTCGAAGGAAATTATCAAAGAAGATAATCAAAGACATTGAAAATAATTCTTTCTTACTTTACTTTCCCAAATTGTTAGTTATTATCTTTAGTAACCGTGACATGGTTTCTTATTTGGTTATTTCCTTTATTTGTAACCACTAGACTATAAATAATGGTTATAACTTATGAGTAAATAAGTTGAATGCCATTATATCTTCTTCTCCTATATTGTATGGGTATCTACTTATTTGATATATTTCTTGCTCCAATTAGTCTTCTTCTTACAAGAAATTGTAGTGAGCAAAATTGTTGGTCTCAATGAACAATCAAAAAGGGAGGGTTGAATTGGTTGTTAGTCATAAATTCTACTTTTACTTTAATTCCACTTCTTAATGTTCAAGATGAACCACTTAACACTGAACTTGTTCTTACTTTCTAATGTCTCAGAATTATGATAAATTTAAATCAAAGATATGCACGCGGAAGTTTAATCTTAAGTTTTAATAGGATCTTTTATCTTTTTCTTAATCTTTATTCTCAATTTGTGTTACTTCTTTATGAGCCTTATATGTTTCTAATTACTTAAGAATGTATCAATGTAATTGATTGCAATACCTTAGGATTTTAAGTCAATTCAATATCCTTCCCCTAAATTTAGGGCATAAGGCAATGTTGTCCATTTTAGTTCAAGCTTCATGGTAAAGTTAGAAAAGTTAGATGAAGTAATTTAGTAAAGTCAATTTCTTAAAATAAGCTATGTGAAAGGATTAATTTGGTAAAAACATTAATTTATCGATAAAACTGATAAACTATCGATAAAGCCGACAAATTATCGAATGTGAAATTCGAGCATTTAGGTATAGCAAGATATTAGAGATAAGTTATTTAACTTGTAAAAATAATAAATGAAGTTGAATTATAAATAATATACATATATTTACATGTGATATTGATGAGTTCTTAATTGCACATATTTTAAATAGTGATTTTTGATAATTTTTCTTGATATTTGAATTTAACTTTTAGATAATGATACTTAATTGAGACAATTTTTTTTTCTAGGTTTTCAAGTGATCTGTAGGAGAAAATGACAAGATAGAAGCAAATTTTACTCAAATCAGAGCTAAAATGAACAAGTTATGAAGGTTTAAAGATTAATATAACCAAATAATATGGTTGTGTTGTTTTCAAGAAAAATTAGAGTTGATTTTCAACTATTACAACTTAGGACACGACCAAAAGACATGACCATGTCCTCGATCATGTTGTTTCTAGTTTAAAAAAAAAAAAAAGAAAGAGAAACAATGTAACATAGTTAAGGATATGACCAAAAGATACGGTTGTGTCCTCAGTCTTGTCTTTTCTAACTAACCTATTTTTTTTTATCTCTTCATATATAAAACCTTGTTAGGGTTTATTTAAGAGGAAGAACTTTTTGGCATGAATTAGAGAGAGTTTTTCAACCTAAAAACACTCAAGAAAGCAAGGTGCAAAGAGGATTTCAAGATTCAATTTTTCTTTAGATTTCATGATTCATCCTTGTATTATTTCTACTCTTTGATTTTAGATTATTATTTTGCAATACGTAGTGAATAGATATTTGATATCTAAGTTTTGTGCAACCTAGATCTATTCATAAGATATTATTATTATTACTTAATTAATTTAATTCTTTAGTTTTTTCTTGGTTCAACTATGTTTACTTCATGATTTAGGTTATTATTTTCATGGGCAGTAATTTGGAGTTTGATATTTTATAAGAGAATTGAGAGATTTCTTATAAAATTAGATCTAAGTATAGTTGATAAAGATTATTATAAGGTTAGAGATAATTTAGAAGATTCATCCAAAATTTCAAATTAAACCGTAGATAATTCATTGTTTAATAATTCAATCTAAGATCATGCTATTGAGAAGAGATTCTAATATGTGATTTTAGGATTAAGGTTAATCAGCTTGAAAAAGTGATTAATTTTAGTAAAAAATTATCCCAATCAAGAAAGATTAAAGAATAAATTAGATTATTTTTAGGAAAAATCACATGTTAAATCTAAAGGAAGCAAGATTTAGGTACAACATTAAATCTTGAGTTAATTTTCAATTGAATTGCTTTCTTATCAATTTTTGAATTGCATCTTAATTAATCTTTAAATTATTTTTAGTAGTAATTCAGATTTACTTCTTTATGATTCTTGAAATTTAATTTGCTAGTTAGATAATAGAGACTTAATAAATACTAGTAGTTAAAGTCCTTGAGGGATCGATACTTGAACTTCATCCACTGTTATGATTTGATAGGATACACTTACCTGACACATCAAATATGCATTATATGTATTAAATATATATATAATAATAAATTATCAAAATAAGGTAAAATTAATAGAAAATATTCTAGTTAATAATTTAGTGAGTCATCAAATAATGTAGCAGCTTAAGAATCATTTGGAGTAATGAGTTAACACCTAAATAATAAGAGGATGACACAAGGTATTTAGTCAATACTTAGGAAAATGGAAAAATAACATGTGGCATACACATATCCAATTTTTATAAAATCAAACTAACTTGAAAACCTATAAATAGACTCAAACCTTCTTTTACAATATTTTAGGACTCCAAAAATATAAGAACACAATTTAGAAAAATTAGTAAAAAATAAAATAAAAATAGAACTGGTTCAATAGGCTATCCACAACCTGACTTGGAGGGTTTAAGGGGTCTAATAGAAGGTGGTTGGAGAAGCTTTTCCAATATGGTATAGCGACCAATTCAGGTGAACCTATTTTTCACTCATAAATCCTTCTAATTTCTAAAAATATGGAATGACATTAATTAATTATGAAATTTGGTTTTTTGAGATTGTTTTAGATGTATAGTAATGTAATAATTTTATTTAATTAAATAACTAGTACAAATATAGGATTCTTAAGAAAATGCTATGTTTGAGCGAAAATTGAATTAATTTTTATTAATATTAAATGATGTTGTTTCAAGCTCAATTTTTGTATATAATACACCTATTATATATATTTAATTTTGGTAACAATAATTTTTGAAATTAAGTATGTTTACTATTTTTTTATAATTGTTTTGGATAAAAGTGCCAGTTTTATTAATTTGTTAAAATAATTATTTTTTGATGAAATTAATGAACGAGCGCTACATGTTTTGACTTTTTAAGCTTTATAAGGATATATGGAACACTTAGTTTTTAACTTACACATAAATTTGTTTATTTTACTTAATTTTTCATAATTTTGAGCTAAAATTACTGTTTTAGTAAAAATAGATAATAACGAGTTTGGTGTAATTGATGGTCAATAATTAAACTACATATTTTTGTGAGTCTATAAGATTTTTTTGTGGAATTAATCAGGTTCATATACAATTTATTATGTATTTTCTTAATATAAGCTTATATATTGACCTAATATATAAAATAGTAAATAATACTATTATGATAATTGATAAGATAGTATATGATTAGTATTTTAGGTATAAAATAGATGTTGGTCAGTTTTGGAAAGTGTGATTTTTAAGGTTTTTAGTTTAGAACTAAAGCTTGTTTTAGTTAATTACAGAGTTATGGTAACGTATGATCGAGTTGGTAGTGAGAAAGAGTATTTTCGGGCTTGTAACCATATTGTTCAATCTTGTTTCTTAAGATATATTAATAGTAATTAAAATAATGATCGTGAAGATATAAAGTTTACGGAAATCGGATTAAAAATGAGTAAGATATGATCAAATGAAATTTAAAAACACGATAGTGAAGTCTTATAAGAGTGTGGGTTTGACTTGTAGTTGACTTGAAGACTATGTTTATATTTTCTTAGGTGTGATAAGTAAGAAAGGACCACTTGGTGAAGTTTAGGAATTTGCACTACTATTAAGGCTAGATAAGTAGATTTAACCTATACTTGGAGTAAATATATTGCTACTCATAACATTGTGTGTTGTTGATGCTATGTTGATTGAATATAGCTATATCTTGATTAAACTAACATGATACTATAATAGATGCTGATGTGATGATTTAAATGACGGTAGCTATATCTTGGTTAAACTGCTATGCTGCTATGTTGGGTGTTAATGTGGTATTAATAAATAATTATACTAACTAGGGAAGTTAAGTGATTGTTAACCTTATCTCCTGGGTGTTTACCTAAGTGAACCCTAAGTAAAACACTAGAATTCTACTCAGGAGAGTTCAAAAACTAGAATCAAATAACTAAGTTGAACAAAACCTAAAGACTAATTGTGTGCAATGATATACTTAAATAGTTATTGCATATCATGGCATAAAAAGAGACTTACGGGTCAGAATTTTTAAAATAAGGCTTTAAGTGATTAAGAAAAATCATGGCTTTATGAACTTAGTTTTTAGAAGCATATAGATTCTTATTGCCCAAACATCTTGACTATTTTGGTAGTTTGATTTTGTAAACTATAGTGTGTAGTTTAACTTTGTAAAACAAAGTTAGCGGTCCTATTCCTAAGTAGGTCCTTATTGCCTTAGGTTCTAGATGTTATATCCAGATGCTCGGCTATGTTGACTAACCGAATGAGGAGGATATTAGAAGGGCATAGGATATCGATAGTGATGCATGCCATGCGCATGAGCATACCATGATGATTGCTAACAATAAATACTTGGTTAGGCTAATGTATGTGTGGAGCTAAACTTACTGACTATGATTGAAATGTTTCTATTGTGGTATTGCCTATATTGTATTGTTTGTTATCTACTCTCACTTAGCTTTAGTCGTTGAGGGGATGAAATATTTTATCCTCAGGTTAATAGCATCATGAAGGGCCTAACACTAGAGGAGGATGTATACTAAGAGCGTAAGTCTGAGTCAACAACTTTTGAATGGAACTTGTATTGAGTTAGGAATCCTGCTATTTTGAAGATGACAAAAGAAAAGGATTGTTCATGTTTTGATGTAAATATAGGCTGTACATATAAGTTGTAACCAAATGTCCAATTGAACACCGATATAGCAACCCCATTATCAAATAAATAAAGTTTTCTTTTGATAAATGAATAGGTTGAGTTAAGTTTTTAGCAAGTATTCCTATGTGATGGTGTATTCTATGCTAAGCTGAGATGTGACATTGATTAAGCAATATAAAGTAAAGTAATGAAAGATAAATAGTTAAGGGATCAAAGGATAGCAATCGAGATATAATAATTTTTCCATCTCATTTTTAGCATTTCAAAACTCTAGTTGATTAAGCTAGGATGTGACACGTGACATTGATCAAGCAATATAAAGTAAAGCAACGAAATATAAATATTTAAGGGATCAAAGGATCAGGTAATCAAGATATAATAATTCTACCATCTCATTCTAATCATTTCGGATCTTTGGTTGAAAACCATTTTTCTCATCACATTAAAAGTTTTCATCAATGGTGGTGATGAATTTGTTAATAGGGTCTTACTACCTTCTTGCTTGATCATGGCATACAACTTCAATTGTCATATCCTTATACTCCCGAACAAAAATGTAAACATCGGCATACTATTGACTTGGCTCACACTATCTATATTCATGCTAATCTCCTTCCATCCTTTTAGGTTAATGTTACCTTTACCATTGCTTATATGATCAATTGACTTCTAACTACCTCATTAGATAACAAACCACCCTTCAAATTTTGTACAACTTGTTTCTGGATTACACATTCCTTAGGATGTTTTAGTATCTTTGCTACCTTCACTTAATTGAACATGCCTTATACAAACTCTCATGTCACTCTACCCCTTCTATTTTTACTAGCTATTTAGCGAACCATAAAGCCTATCATTGTGAGATGAGTCTACATAAGCCACCATGTGGTCTTTTATGAGAGTGAGTTTCCATATCAATGGCTACTTTCCTCTATAACTTTGTTGAACCTAGCTCCTAATCTCCTACCTTAACTGTAACTACCCCTCTTTGCACTATGCCACTTGTCTTGTCCTTTCCTCATTCCCCATCCAACTCTTCTCTTCAAATGTCATCAACCTCAATAGCCCTTTCCTCTTCCTTCTCCACATTCCCTCTAACTATCCTATATTAGTGGCCTCAGCCTTAACTTCCCCTATTGTACCATCTTCTACCCCTTCTATTGTCCCTAACCTTTACTCCACTAGGCATCTACCACATGCTCTACCATAGTTGTGGCTTCCACCACCTCTCCACCACAAACAATACTAGAACTTACTCTTTCTACCTCTACCAAACCTATTACCACTTCCATCCCTCGCCATACAAACATAAACTACATCTATACTAGCTTTAAATTAGGTATCACCAAACCATACACTATTCTTAACATATTTACTCACTCCTCTCCATCTAAGCCTCATCACTATACTGAGGCCTTATGCTAACCCTATTGCATACTTGCTATAAGAGAAGAGTTTAACTCTCTCATGAAAAAAAAAAAAAGATTTGGGTCTTGGTTCTGCCTTATCCAAACCAAAATTTATTGGTAGCTCTTTGAAATTTTGAATGAAACACAATGTTAAGGGACCAGTTGAGCACTATAAAGTGCATCTTGTTGCTAAAGGATTTACGTAAAGTGAAGGCATTGATTATATAGAGACCTTCATCCATGTTATCAAACCTACTACCTTTTGCTTTATCTTATGTTATGTTGTCTCCTCCTGGTAGGGTATCTACCAACATGATGTCAAAAATGCTTTTCCCTATGTTTACCTTCAAGAGAAAATCTTCATGAGGTAATAAGGTGCTTAGAAAATAAGGAATCACTACGGCTTACCAAGAAATTAGGTGGGTCATTTGAGTATCAAAGAAACAACAATGAAGAAGTAAAGTAGCTATCTGTAAAGAAACCATCGTAGATGTAAGTCAACACAATGGTTCAACATAACTTAGGTCTAGCTTGTTATGGTACAAAGGTTAGCAAACACTAAATCCACTCAATGCCTACCCTCGCTACTATTAAGGAGTGATAAAAGGGTAAGTACTTAGAGCTTACTTGCGAGCAAAACGATATTCAACATATTCAACAATTAAAGTTGATTCAGCTTACAAAAGAAGAGACTATTTATAGTAAGTTTTTAGGGTAAATATAAAAGGGTACAATTACAAAAGTAGTAGTGCCCTAAAATTATCTTAGCATAAGGTATAAGGGCGAAAACGCTAAAAGACAAAAGGAAAAATAGTACAATCACTTCTACAAGTGGGAAAAGAGGAGACATGTGTCAACTATGCAGATACTTCGTACTCTATGAGGAATCTGTATGAAGATGGAGTTAGGTTCTACTCTTGGTCTAACTAAAGTAGGTTAGAAATAGGTGAGTCATCAATAGGGCCATCTTGGTGCAAGGAGGAAACAACTTCTAGAATGCAGGCTAAGCTGTTAGAGGTTCTTGCTGAGCTATTGAGGAGGTTAGTTGCTTGGACAAGTGATAGGTAGTCTCTTAGATTGTAGCTTGGAGTTAATTTGTTAAGCTATCCTCCACTTAGCTTAAAGTTAGTCTTCACACAACTCGAAGATGGTCCAATAGGTTGCTACTATTTTTTATTCAGCTTAAAGTAGCTTAAAGCTAGTTCTTCAAGGGATTTATTGACTAAGATGAGTGTTTGGTAAGTCGGTAGTCAGTGTAGCGAGGTTTTATCCATGTAGATTACCTCATCTTTGGAGTGTTGAGTAATTAGGATGCACTAGGTTAGGTTTGGAGACCTTATAGTCTAGCCCTTATGATGGGAATAGAGCTTGGAATAGCTATAGATGAGGTTGGGGCCCCATCAATGCTCCAAGGATGTTAGAGATTCTTCCTGAAATTAGGGTCTCCTAAATTAGCATCATTTAGAACATAGGGTGATAATTTGGCAACATTAACATTATGTTTGGATAAACGGAAGGAAAGGGGAAGGGAGGAATTTGGAAGGAAAGTTGTACAATTCCCTTGTTTGGTTAAAGAAGGGAAAATGGAGGGAATGGATTTGGGAGAGAATGTTTTCCCTTAAGCCTACTAAGAACAATTCTCTCTAATTAGGAGGGAATTGTAATGAAATGACATATTTACCCTTGAAACAAAGAAATATTTTAAAACTGCAGGGACATTTATGGTATTCAAATAAAATTAAAAAATTATAGTAAAAACTTTTCTTCCATTTTCTTTCCCACCTTTATCCAAACAAGGGAATTTATATTTTTTCCTTTCATTTTTTTCCTTCCTAATTCTTTCTTTCCACTTTTCTTCTCTCTTACATCCTTCCTTCTTCTCAAACATAGTGTAACAGTTGGGGACACCCCATATCCTTTAGGCAATTTACACTCGTACACATTGCTATTGATCTTTGTAAGATTTTAAATGGACCATCATCCCTAAGTGACAACTTGTTAGTTATACGGTTGGGAAAACGTTTCTTACTTAGGTGGATCCCTAATAAATTTCCTCGCTTAAAGTGCATCCCCTTTCTTCCTCAATTTCTGAGCTCTTATTACTTGGCGATACTCTAATTAAGGCCCATTAATGTAACTTCTATAGCCACTAAGCTTGTTCTATAGCTTCCATACTATTATACTTTGAAGTCACCATAGAGATTGTGTCCTTTGGTAAGGCCGGGTTAGTTCCATAGAGAACCTCAAAAGGAGACCTATCAATGGAACTATACGTAGACCCACTATAAGCAAACCCAATAATAGGAAGACACAAGTCCTATTTGGTAAGATTCTTACCAACCATAGCTCAAAGAAGCGCACCTAAAGTTCAATTCACAACTTCATTTTGCTAGTAGTTAAGGGGTTGTGCTAAACATTAAGTTCATCCTAAGCTTCCTCCACAGTGTCTTCCAAAATAAGATTATAAATTTTGTATCTCAATATGATGTGCCTAAGAGCTAAGTTGATCACTAGGGCTTACCGTAAATAAGGTGATCGGTGGGTCCTTCGAGATATTAAAAAAGAAGAAATGGGTAGGCAACATAGTAGCTTTTGTGGGGCTTGATAAGTTCCTAATTACATATATCTGATTTAATGATTTTTGATGATTTTCCCTTGATATTTGAGTTTATTTTCAGATAATAATACTTAATTGATTAAAATTTTATTTTTTTGGGGTTTGACTACGTGAGAAAATGCAAAGATAGAAACAAATTTCACTCAAATCAAAGCTAAAACGAGCAAGTTATGGAGGTTTAAAGATCAACGTAACCAAACGATATGATTGTGTCGTTTCCAAGCGAATATAGAGCTTATTTTCAACTATCATAGCCTAGTACACAACCAAAAGACACGACCATGTCCTAGTTCATGTCGTTTCCATTTTTTTTTTTTAAAAGAAGAGAAACAAACGTTAATCATAGCCAAAGATATAACCAAAAGATACAGTTATGTCTCTTGTTATGTCTTTTCTGGCCAACTTATTTTTTCATTCACTGCACATATATAAGGCCTTATTAGGATTTGTTTTAAAGGAGAACTTGTTGGATATAAATTTCTGAGAGCTTTTCAAGAGAAGAACACTCAAGGAGCAAAGGACTATCAACAATTCAAGATTCAATCTTATTTAGACTTCATGGTTTTCTTTTCTACAATTTTCTACTTTTTGTTTTTAGATTATTATTATATGATGTGTAGAGAGTAGATTTTTAGTATCTAGGTTTTGAAGAACCTACATGTATTCATATGACATTATTAGTATTTAATCAATTTAATTCTTTAGTCTTTTTTGTTATTCAACTATATATGCTTCATGATTTAGGTTATTATTTCCACAGGTAATAATCTAGAGTTTGATATCTTATAAGAGAATCGAGAGATTTTTTTATAAGATTAAATCTAGACATAGTTAATGAAGATTATTATAAGATTAGAGCTAATTTGCAAGATTCTCCTAGAATTTTGAATTAAAGCCTAGAGAATTCGTTGTCTAATAATATAATCCTAAATCATGTTATTGAGAAGAGATTCTAATAGTTGAGTTTAGGGTAGGGTTAATTGGCTTGAGAAAGTTATTAACTTTAGATCTAGAGGAAGCAAAGATCTAGATATATTTATGCGAATCTTGAAGTAGTTTATAATGTTATTGCTTTCTTGTTTAAGTTTAGATGTTAATTTATTAGTTGTTGCAATTTAATTTAAGTTCTTTAAGTTTCTTGAAATTTAATTTGTTGGTTAGATAATAGAGACCTAACGAGTATTAGTAATCATAGTCTCTAAAGGATTGACATTCGAACTTAATCTGCTTACTACAATTTGATAAGTGGACTTGTCTATACCAAGGTTACTCACTAGATATGACACACCAATAAACATGATACAACTTAAGCTTTACTTGATATGAAACATAAGTTAATCCTAATGTTTACTTACCATTAATCTCAAGCCACGAGTAAGATGATATAAGAGTGGGGAAGTATGTGCTTCAAGAGTGGTGTCTTGTAAGGACAAGAGGAATATTCATTAATAACGAGGTAAGAGTTGATTACTGCTTACAAGAAGAAGGAATATTTATAGCAAGTCCTTAGGGAAAAAAAGGAAATAAAGAAATTACATAAATGGGCAATGCTAGAAATAAGTAATATAGTACAATGCAAAAGGGTATATGCGACAATTAAAGAGAAGTAATATAGTACATTGTCAAAAAAAGAGAATGATAGGTGGTACGTTGTTATTCTGGCCGTACTGGAGCGTACAAGGTATTGGAGTGATGCAATTGAGCTGTACAAATGGCTGCAAAGGTGATTGAGTGAGGCAGTAGCTCAACAGAGTAAGAGAAGAGAGCACGACAGTCAAAGACAAGGACCTCGACCTCGACACTTAGTACGGCGGCATTGGGGTTCTCAAGATCTAATAAACTTGCATTTGATTGTTTGATATTTGAGCAAGAGACTGAGTAGACTAGTGTGTGTCTGAGTAAAGCACCCACAGTGTTCACCATTTGACCTTCTTGATAGATGAACTCATATTAGTTGAGTTGAGCAATTAGAACCCTTTTTGTAAGACCTTATAAACCCTTGAGTTGTGTTCAGGTGAAGGATCTAGAGATCGACACTCCTTCAACTCCCTTGGGTTGTTGAAGATTTACTCTCAAATCTTGGTCGGCTTTACTTTCCTATACATAGGGTGTCAGATTAGAAACATTGAAGTGGTTTTACATATGGAGGAGCAATGTAATGAACAAAAATAAGAAAATAAAAAAAGGGGTTTTAGCAAATCCAAATGGCTATCAATTGGATATGACACACCAACAAATCCCACTTGACTTAATCTTAACACTTGATATGATACATGAATGTAATATTAGGGCCGCTCGCCATAAACTCTTGCTAAAGAAGCTAGATAAGAGTTGAAGGATAAGAGAGAAGACACGACTAAGTGTTCTCAAAGGGATAATGTCTATATTCAATGATGTAGAGTGATGATGTTTGCTTACAAGCAAATGAAGGTTTATACACTACCCTACTAAGGTCACAATACATACATGAAAAGATCAAAAGGGTAATTTACAATAGGATACATAAGACATTCTAAAATAGGGTAAAAAGGACAAAGAATATTTTGTATGAAAAAGCAAAGAATCCTTCTAGAATGTTGTGTTAGAAGACATATGTCAAGAGGTGATTGGAAGCTTGTAGTGTGGTTGGCTAAGTTGTAATGAATTCTAAGGCTCCGTATCAATCATAGTATCTTACTCAAACAAGGTTAAAAGAAAGTCATTAGTCAGAGTTGACATGGTCTGGTTTAGGTATTGAAGAGTGTTCTGATCCTCTCTAGGTTGGGTGTTTTGGTAGCCTAACTTGGTCTAGCATCTAAAGTTAGTTGGCTCAAATGCTGTCTGGATCATGGTAAGAGCTTAGTAATAGGCATGGCTGCTTGGAGGCTAGAAAACTGGGTTGGCACTTACGAGAACCTAACAATTAGGTTGGTAATAGTGTTAAAGATGGAGATCGGAATAGGAATCTTCATCATGAGTAGGGTTGCGAGCTAGTATTCTTCATGCGAGCCCTTGTAGTCCTCTAGCTCAGCTACACATAACTAGTTTAAAGAGTTGATTCCTTTCATTTTCCTAGAGGTCGAAAAGATTTGCTTTCAAATTTGAAGAGGTTTTAGGCTCTTGCTCTATCTTAACATCTGCTGGGTCTTCCTCTAGTCTATGGGGAATCAGGTTGGATGTAATGAATGTGGAGGAAATACTGTAGTTCTCAGGTAATTTAATCTGGTAGGCATTGCAATTGATCTTCTTCAAGACTTTGAATAGACCATTAGCTTATAGAGATAGCTTGTTTTGTCTTAGGTGCAGAAATCGTTTTCGATTGAAGTGAATCCATACTAAGTCACCTGGTCAATCTTTTACTGTCTCTGATTGAACTTAGCTATTTTCCTTGCCACAAACTAATGTAGTTCTTATATTTCTTGGGCTTGGGTGCTCTAAATTGACTCTTTTCAGCAACTATAAGGGTACTTATCGGACGTAAGGGGATAGTGAGGTTAAGGCTATAGACGACCTTGAAAGGAATTTTCCTAGTATTATTGTAGACAGTTTGGTTATATGTGAACTCTATAACTAGTAAACACAGATCCTAATACTTTAAATTCTTTCCTATGACAACTTGGAGTAAAGTGCCTAGTGTGATGTTTACTACTTCAACCTAACCATCAATTTGAGGGTAGCTACTAAAGTTGAACAAAATTTTAGTTCTAAGTCTTCTCTAAAGTGCCTTTCAAAAATAGCTCAATAATTTTGTGTCTCAATTTGAGACAATAGTCTTCTATACTCTATGTAATCGGACAACTTCCTATAAAAACAAATTAGCAATATATAAAGTATTGATAGTTTGATGGCACGTGATGAAGTATGCCATTTTGTTGAACTAGTCTACTATAATAGAGATTGAATCTTTTCCCCTAGATGTCCAGGGCAACCCTAAGACAAAGTCTATGTTAAGGTTAGCTTGAGGTGAGGTTGGTGTAGGTGAAGGCATATACTCTCCATGCAGCTCTCTCTTTCTCTTAGCCCTCTTGCACACTTCATAACTACTGACTACATTACGGATATACTTGGCCAAACCTAACCAGTAAAAGTTTTCTTTCAATAGGTTAACTGTTTTGGTCTCTCCAAAATGACCAAATATTCTACTACTATGAGCTTCCCTTATCAATAGCTTGTATATGGAACAGCTTGGTATATATAGCCTTCTTTCCTTGAATAGATAGCTATCTTTAAGATAATATCCTCTAATAACAACTCCTTCTTTACACTACTCAAGAATAGGACCAAAAAAAGGGTTGGAAGCATGCTACTCGGTAATAAGTGAAAAACCCAATAACTTCTTTTATAGGGTAGTCAACAAGGTTTACCGACGTAACAAGGCATCTACGAGCACATTAGCATTACCTTTCTTATGTCGAATCACATAAGAAAATGCTTCCATAAATTCTAGACACTTTGCTTGCCTTTTCAAATTTTGTTTTAACTTCTAAAATGCTTTAAGGACTTTTAATCCATAGATATCACAAACTCTCTTAATAATAAATAGTGTTGCTAAGTAAGAGCTCGAAAAAGTGAATATAGCTCTTTTTCATATACAGAATAGTTCAATGCGGCACCATTGAGCTTCTCATTATGGTAAGCAATTGGTCGATATTCCTAAATCAAGACTGCACCAATACCAATGCCTGATGCATTGCATTCCAATTCAAATGGCTTATCAAAATTTGGTACGGACAAGACAAGGGCAATAGTGAGCTTCTTCTTGATTTCCCTAAAGCTCTTCTTCACTAGTTATTCCATCAAAAGCCCTCACTCTTTTTCATCAATTTGGTTAAAGGTGTTGCAATTGTACTGAAGTTTTTAATGAATCGCCTACAAAAGGAAGCAAGACCATGAAAACTTTGTACTTCAATTCTTCATGTAATTGGATTCCTTCTCCAAATACTACATACCCAATAAAGACAACTTTACTTTGACAAAACTTACATTTCTTTTGCCATACAGCTTCTCAACTCGTAAAATGTCAAAAACAGCTTGAAGCTATTGAACATGGTTGTCTAAGTCAGCAGTGTACACTAATATATCATCGAAGTATACGACCACACATTTTTTTATCAACAAACACATCACATGGTTCATAAGCCGCATAAAGGTTCTTAGTACATTTGTAAGTTCAAATGGCATAACCAACTACTCATAGAGACTATGCTTAGTCTTGAAAATAGTCTTCCATTCATCACTAAGTCTCATATGAATTTGGTGGTAGCTAATTTGCAAATCAATCTTTGAGAATATATTAGTGCTATGAAGCTCATCCAACATGTCATCGAACCTCAATATTGGGAACATGTACTTAATTGTAATATGGTTTATAGCTTGGCTGTCGATGCACATGCACTACAATCCATCTTTCTTCAGGATGAGCAAAGTTGCTACCACATAAGGACTCATGCTCTCCCTCACATAACCTCGTTCTATCATCTCATCTACTTACCTTTTCAGCTTGGCAACTTGCTCAAGATTCATTCTATAAGCAAGTCAATATAGCAGGGCTACGCTTTGTTGTAGATCAATACAGTATTCTATGCCTTAGATTAGGGTAGTCCTTAGGCAACTCTTCGGAGAATAGGCCAAAAAATTCATCAATCAATCTTTGGATCTCATTAAGAACATCTTCTAGATTTCTCATCTCTACTAATCTTCCAAACAATAAAAACATGGATTCATTAGCCTTCTCAGTAACTTGGAGCTCTCTTTGACTCATCATTAAAGCTTTCTTTTTACTGGCTTAGGTGAGCTAGTTATAGGTCTCATTCACCCGAGTTGGTGTCATAGGTTGTAGCACAATCTTCTTTCCATCCTTGACAAAGGCATAGATGCTCTTATATTTGTTGTGGGTAACACATCGGTTGAATAACCAAGGTCTTCTAAGTAATAGATATGAAGCTCTCATGGGGACAACATCACATACCACTTTGTCCCTATATACATTTTCAACACTAAAAGGCATGGTTACTTGCTCAATGACATGCAAAGCACCCTTATTATGAAGCTAGTGTATCTTACATGGTCGAAGGTGTTAGAGGTCAGCAATCCTAACCTTTACACAAAAGATTATGTGACAACGTTAGTATAGCTCTCTCCATCTACAATGATGGTACACAACTATCCTTTAATGGGACATTTTGTGTAAAACAAATTTTCTCTTTGGTCTTCTTTGGGACTTAGCAAGGAATACTGCACTCATCTTAGTACCAGTGTCATCACTTCTCCTTGATCGACATAGATATAGGTCTCCTCTTCCTCTCATCTAGCATTCTTATCCTCCTTTGGCTCGCTTTCGTTGGCACTATCTACTACATATCCGCAAAGTACCATAGCATGTCGGTTTGATCATTCAATAGCCATATGTCCAAAACCTAAGTATTTAAAGAACTTTACCTCGCTAATATTTAGTCTAGAGGTCTATCCTTTCTTATATGTCCTCGGGGATGGCCTATCCTTAGCTCAACTCTTCTAGCCTACTTAGCTATCATCAAGTTGGTAATGTTTTTCCTTAGCTTGAGAAAGTCTTCTTGGCTTAGCATGAGTAAGTCGATGCAGAACCGGAGCTTGGGAAAAGCTCGGCTTAGGTTTGCTCAGAACATTTCTCCTTTGCTTTTCGACCCTTTATGCTACCTTAATAGCCTCCTCTAGTATATAGAATCTCTATACTTTCACAATATTGTGAATCTCACACTCGAGTCCATAGATGAATCTTGACACTGTATTAGCCTCAGGTTCATCCACCTTTGCTCAGATCATTAGCATCTAAAATTTTTTGACATTATCATCAACAAATTAATTTTCTTGACGAAGCTCTTGCAACTTAGCAAATGTGTCCTGTAGGTAAGTCTCAAGTAGAAATTTTCCCCTCAATAATCTCTTCATCTCTTCCTAAGTTTATACACCTTGTTGTGCATCTCTTACTCTAGCCACATTAAGATTCTTCTACTACATGGTAGCATATCGAAAGAAATCAAGTACAACAAGTCAAACTTTAACTGCATCTATATGCCCATAATAGTCAAATAATTTATCAACCTTTTCTTCCCACTCTAAATATTCATCTGCATGTCCACTTCCACTAAAGGGTGGGATTTAGATCTTAACAATGTTAAGTCTTCGAGGAGCTTGACTTCCTCGCTCTTGTGCTTAGTAATATTTAACCTCTTCTTCTTCCTCTCTATCATTCTCTAACTCTACGTCCTCGATATCCTCCTTTATCTCCTCTAACTCCAACCTTCATCTAGCAGCTCGGTCTATAACTCCTCTAGCTCGATGGGGTTAAGCTAGGTGATTAGCTCGGCCATCTTGACCATGTTGTCTCTTAGGATCATTCTCAGGTCTTAACAGGATTAGTGAATTTATAAAGTTTATCATCGTTTGACCTAATGGTATTACTTCCATTTTGACCTCAATACGCATGAGCAACACTACTCAGGTCACTAATAGCACCTTAAACACTTGAATCCAACATAGTGTAATACTTCTCCAATAGGTTAATAGCACAATATACAGTAAATGCTTCTACTTACTACCCAAAATCTTAATAACTCACTTTAACCACTCCAACACCCAACACATACTCAAATATAATAGAAATGAACTTGTTCTATTTTCGTAGTGAAAGAACAAAGTCTCACAGCTTCAAAACCTACTTCACTTGAACATATTGCAATAGCTATGGAAGAAACACAATAGCCATTAATAGCAAACACAAACCAAAACTAAAACTTTATTGCAACTTTATACACTTCCTCTCAGAATCATATGTTAATACCAGTGAAGTTGATGCATCTTCGAGGTCATACACATGGAGAAGCACTACATCGAATAAGAACAAGAAAATAAAAAGGGGTTTAGCAAATTCGAATGACTACCAACTAGATATGACACACCAGCAAATCCCACTTAACCTAATCCTAACACCCGATATGATATATGAATGCAGTATTAGGGCTGTTCGCCATTAACTCTTGCTAAAGGAGCTAGATAGAAGCTGAAGGATAAGAGGGAAGATATGACCAAGTGCTCTCAAAGGATAATTATTATATTTAATGATGTAGAGTGATGATGTTTGCATATCAATAAATACAAGAAAAGATGAAGGCATATGGATGTAAACATAAAGGGCCAACAACTAAATAATAATGATGCAATAAAAGAGTTTAAGGTTGGGATTTTTCTAGAATTCCATTATTATCATACAAGGAAAGTGTATGACAATATTTTTATGGTATAATGGAATTTTGATAGAGTTTTAACCTTTCATTGGTGATATACCCTATTACTATTTATTCATCAGTCTAAAAGTCATGTATGCAACTGATATAGGTTCTAAAGGTTCTTAAACTTTGTGACCTTACACACTTCCGAAGAAATAATTCATCGGTTACATTGAAACTTAAGTAGAGTGGCTTAATCAACCTCGAGTGGTGGTTATAACATAACACCCAAAGCCTATACAATAGGCCCTCCATTCCAGGGTCTTAATACAATCCAGGTTTAACCATGTCTTCTATGCATTTACAATGCGATTTAACAATTTCCCACCCCCCCAGAATTTAAATAAAGATAACCCTGCAAAAAGTTATTACAATTGTATATAAACATGAAAACAAGAATGAATGAATAAATAAATAAATCACACTTAGTAAGGGAATTTCAAAAAGTAATTCTAAATTTGAAAAGTTAGGTGGCTGGCCCTCTTGACAAATCCTTAGTAGAGTTGCTAAGCTATCAAGCCTGATTTTTTTTCGATTTTTATTATTTTTCTTAACCTGATTAATATTAAACCTTAACTTGTTTAATACTAACCCTTAATTAAGAGTTAAGAAAAACTTTATTTTTCTTTTGAAAATTGTTTGGAGTTGCTATTTAATTAAAGTCCGGAAAAAGAGTTAAGTATAACTAATTGAGTTGATTGGTTATAATTTAGCTACCGGTTTTTCAATAAAACTAATTTTTAAAATGGTTTTCAAAATCAAATTTTTGAGTCCAGGGGCTAACTTATTGAACTCTAATAGGTACCACTTTTAACTTTGAAATTAATCTTATCTTTCAATAATACCCTTAAAAATAAAATCTATTCACATGTAGCTAAGTTAATTCGACTGAGTCTACAAAAAAGGTTAAATTGGACAATTATTTACAAAAGATGGAAAAAAGAAAAATTTTCATATTTTAAATTGCCCACAAATTATATACGAATGCTTACATGCTTACGTTCCTATGTGCCTACTATTTGGGAGTAGACTTTTGTAGTTCATTTCCAAAAATGTTAATGAGTTAGTTGATTTTAATTTTTAAAAGTGGTTGAGTTTACGTCTTTTAGCCAATTAATTTTATTTAGGAAAAATTCTAAGGAAGGGTCTTAAATTAGCTTGTTTTTATTTTTGAAAATTCTAAAAAGGTCCTAATTTTGAAAAAAAAAATGATTTCATTTTATTTTTTTTCATTTGGAAAATGGATTTTTCTAAGCAATAAAAGTTTTCTTTTTCTTTTTCTTTTATTTATTATTATTATTTTTACTTTTTTAGATCGAAGCAAAAAAGAAAATAAAAGTAAAATAAAAACTAAGCTCTCCTCTCTTTCTTCTTTCTTTTTTTTTTTTTTGTTTTCTTTCTTTGAATTTTATTTTTAAATTACAAATCATATAAATAAGTAAAACAAAATTAAAAAAAAATATGCAACTCAAGCCGAACTAGAGAAACATGCGGGTTAGGAGTTGAAGTTGAAACGCATGTTAGATGGAGCAAGGTTGGGCGGGTATGATCTAAGTCTGACCCAATTCTTGTGTGCTGCATGTGCTAAACGAAGGAGGAGTAAGTGACTACACTAGGTGTCTCATGACTTGATCTAAGTATCGAAATGAGCGGGGGAAGGTTATTTTGTATGTTTCATATTGAACTTAGAGGGTATAGGAAAAGCACCACAGTGATTAGAGCTTGCTTTGGTGGTTTTTGAAGAAGCAGCGGCGACAATAGTAGTTGTGGTGACCAATGCGTAAGGTAGTTATTAGTGGTGCAAGAGTGGCATAGATAGGGGTTTTCGAGCATGTAGGAGCATGTGGTGCAGGTGTTTTTTTTTTTCCAAAAGAGCGATAGAGGCGATGGTGGAACAAAGTGTAGTGGCGATAGCGAAGGTTTGGTGGTTAAAGGCATAGGGGTCATAGTTGTTATTGGGAGTAGTTGATTTAAAGAGTGGAAGGTCTAGCCAAGCTTCTTATATGGTTTTTTTGCTCGAGCTTCTTCAAACTCGAGCAATTTTTAGAAAGAGAGAGAGCTTGGTTGCTGGTTTTGGATTTAGAGAGAGAAAGTTTTGTGAGTGTATTTTGAGTGACCACCAATGCTTATTCTTGATCCAAATGAGTTCACCAAGCCCCTTTCATAATTGTCGAAGATCGAATAAGTATGGAAGGTTAACAATTCGCCATTAATTTCGAGATTTCAAAATAAATGAGTGTTGATGAAAATGTCGAAATTGATTTGATTTGAGTGCAAATGATAGTCAAAAGCAATTCATGATCCTCTATTCTTACTCCAAATGCATTAAGGAAGCTTCGTCTTTTGATGAAAAAGCTAGAATTATGTAACTACAATGTGGAGCAAAATCCACGTACTCAAGCTTTTCTTCATTTTCAAAACTTATTTTGTTCCTCTAAATGCTTGAATCTGGATGTATTTTTGATACCAATGCAAAGTATTCTAAGTGTACTTCACGATTAATTTGGTGAAATTGTGAGGAAAAAGGGATGAAAAAGAGCTTGGAAGTAAGCTATGAAGGTAAGGTATCATAGGAAAGGAAGGGAAAAGGAATGAAAGAAGAGGAAAATGCTAGTGTCAACCAATTATAGGTTAACACATGGCAATTGAAGTCAAGAGGAAAAAAAAATTATGCCTAAGTGATGGTAGCAAAGCGTAAACTCGAGTCTCCTCTATACATGTACAAGTATATTTCTATTAAGCCGTTAACTAGTGCCTTATCCATGTATGCAATCAAATTACACACATGGACTAGGATAGCTTAGTCTAAACTTAAATTTAAGCTCAAGCCCAACATTCTTTTTGTTTTTTATTATTTAAGACCCAACCCAAATACTAAAGCTATTTCTATTTTAAATCATCTACTTTTAAAAGTTTCATTTTTTTGTAATTTTTCTTTTTTTTGGACTTTTTCTAAATTTTCTATCTTTTTGTAATTTTTAAAATTCTAAAATTCTAAAATTACAATAGTTGCCTCTCTTTGTCGTGAAGTTTGAGTAAAAGTTTATCACAAAAACAAAAGGAGAGACCATTCTTGTCTTGGAAATGAAATTTCCTTAAAAAGCACTTCAACTAGCTAACTATCTTAAGCTTGGTCCATTAGGGATTTGATAAATGGTGAAAAATGAAATAGAGGAAAGGTGCTCTAAGAACTACTCGAGACACAAAAGTGAGTTTTAGAAAGGTTTAGTACCTTAGAAGTTGGCCAAAAAAAAAAAAAAATTGGTTTAGAACTTGGTTTGCCCTTCTAAGTTGACTAACCTAAGTAGAAGCGTCTTTAGGAGATTAGCAACCCTAAATTATAATTAATTTGAAAACTTAGTCATGTTCTTTTGAGCGCACTAATCTAGTTAGGAGTGTCTTTAAGGGACTGGTCTAGATTTGAAATCAATTTGAAAACCTAGTCATGTTCTTTTGAGCTCACTAACCTAAGTAGGAGTATCTCTAGGGGACTAGCAACCCTAAATTGGAATTGATTTGAGAGAAACCTGGTCATGCTTCATTGAGCTCATAACCTAGTGAGAGAATTTATAGGAGACTAACAACCCTAGATTTGAAATCAATTTGAAAATCTAGTTATGCTCTTTTGAGCTCACTAACCTAAGTAGGAGTATCTCTATGAGATTAGTAGCCCTAAATTGGAATCGTTTTGAGAGAAACCTGGTTGTACTCTTTTAAGCTCACTAACCTAGGCGAGAGTATCGTTAGAGGACTAGCAATCCTAAATTAGAATCAATTTGAAAAAAAAAAACCTAGTTTTGCTCCTTTGAGCTCACTAACCTAGGCAAGTGCATCCTTAAGAGACTAGCAACCCTAAATTAGAATAGATTTGAAAAACTTAATCATGCTTCTTTAAGCTCACTAAACTAGGCAAAAGCATCTCTATGGGACTAGCAACCCTAAATTGGAATCGATTTAAAATACCTGATCGTGCTCTTTTTGAGTTCACTAACCTAGGTAAGAGCATCTGTAGGGCTAACAATCCTAAATTGGAATCTATTTGAAAAAAACCTAGTTGTGCTCTTTTAAGCTCACTAACCTAAGTGGAAGCAAATCTAGGGGACTAGCAACTTTAAATTGGAATCGATTTGTAAAACCTAGTCGTGCTCCTTTGAGCTCACTAACCTAGTTAGAAGCATCTCTATGGGATTAGCAACCCTAAATTGGAATTGATTTGAAAAAACCTAGTTATAGTCTTTTAAGCTCACTAACTTAGGCAGAATCGTCTGTAAGGGACTAGCAACCTTAAATTGGAATCGATTTGAAAAACCTGGTTGTACTTCTTTGAGCTCACTAACCTAGGTGTGAGCATCTTTAAGAGACTAGCAACCCTAAAAGAGCATTGATTTGAGAGAAACCTAGTTATGCTCCTTTAAACTCGGTAACCTAATCGGGAGCATCTCTAGGGGATTAGTAACCTTAAATTGGAATCAATTTGAGAAAACCTAGAAGTGCTCCTCTAAACTGACTGTCCTAGGCAAAATGGGTAAATTACTTCTTAAGTTGGCTAATACCTTAAATGACAAATTAAAGCCTGGTCGTACTCCTATGAGTTGACTAACCTAGGCGAATGGGTAAAGCAATTTTTGAGCTGGCTAAGACCTTAAAGAGAGATTGATGAAGGGAAGCACCTTATGAGCTCGCTAAGACCTTAAGAGAAATTGGTGAAGTGAAGTGCCCTATAGGTTTGCTAAAATCTTAAGAGAAATTGATGAGGAGAAGCGCCCTATAGGCTCACAAGACCCAAAGGAAAACTAATGAAGGTAAGCACCCTATAAGCTCATTGAAACACTAAAAAGAGATTGATGAAGGGTAGTGCCTTACGGGCTTATTAAGACCTTAAGAGGAATTGATGAAGGGAAGCACCCTATAGGCTCGCTAAGATGCTGAAGAGAAATTGTTGATGGGAAGCGTCCTATAGGCTCGTTAAACCTTAATAGAGGTAATGAATTGGGATAGTGCTCTAAGAGCTAACTAGAATCCTAACGGAGAATATGAGTCGGGAGAGCGCTTTAAGAGCTTATTAGAACCTTAAATGAGAATATGAATTGGGACAATGCTTTAAAAGATAGTTAGAACTATAAAAAATGGATTGTAGATGGGATAGTGCTCTTAGAGTTAGCTAGAACCCTAAAAATGGATGGAAGATGGGATAATATAGTAAGAGCTGGCTAAAGCCCTAAAAATAGAGCATTATCTAGAACCATAAAAATGGATTAAAGATGGGACAACTATCTAAGAGCTAGCTAGAACCCTAAAAAAGGATTAAAGATGGGACAACGCTCTAAGGGTTGGCTAGAACCCAAATAGATTTAAGATTAGACAATGTTCTAAGAGATGACTAGAACCCTAAAGGAGAATTGATGAAGGATTGAAGAAGCAAAGTGAGGAATGTAACCAATTTGAAAAACCTCTTGACTTGAAAAATTTTATAAACAAAGAATTTAGTGAAAACCATTTATGATGAAAAAGGTATTAAAGATAAGCCCTTTGATTTGAAAAGGACTTAATAGACATCAACAACTCCATTAAGGAAGAAAGATCTAAACTAATATGGTCAACTTAAAAGGTGTGACCATATTAAAGAAGGGAGTAGGTGAAATGAATTGAAAGCTTAACCACTAGGACCAACATGGATTTGAAAATGGACAAAAAACTTGTGACGAACCTTTACTTTCTCTTTCTTTTTTCCTTTTTTCTTTTCTTGAAAGTTTGCTAACAGGTATAAATTCTTATTAAGGAGCACATGTTATAATCATCGTCTTCCTTAGTAACCATATGGGGCATCTCAATGTCTCCTGACCCTAATGTTGAGCTTCCTAATGGGGCCTTATGTTTTCAAACGTTCCTTTTGATGGGTTCTTAATTACACATATTTTATTTAGTGATTTTTGATAATTTTCCTTGATATTTGAGTTTATTTTTAAACAATAATACTTAATTGAGTAAAATATTATTTTTTAGGTTTTGAAATGATCTATACAAGAAATGAGAAGATAGAAACAAATTTCATTCAAATCGGAGCTAAAATAGGCAAGTTATGAAGGTTTGAAGATTGACATAACCGAATGACACGATAATGTCGTTTCAAGGCAAAATTGGAGCTAATTTTCTATTGTTATAGCCTAGGACATGATAAAAAAGCACAACCATGTCATTGGTCGTATCATTTCCAACTAAAAAAAAAAGAAGACAAACGTAAAGCACAATTAAGTACACAACCAAAAGATATGGTTATGTCCTCGATCGTATTTTTTCTAGCTGACCTATTTTATTTTATTTTTTCTTATCTTTTCATATATAAAACCTTGCTAGGGTTTATTTGAAGGAACTTTTTGGCATGACTTTATGGAGTTTTTGAAGCCAAGAACAATAAAGAAAGTAGGGAGAAGAGAAGATTTCAAGATTTAATTTTGTTTAGATTTCATAATGCCTCTTTCTATTCTTTACTATACTTTGTTTTTAGATTCTTATTTTACAATATATAAAGAGTAGATCTTTGGTATCTAGGTCTTGTAAAATGTAGATCTATTCATGTGACATTATTAGTATTTAATTAATTTAGTTCTTTATTATTTTCTTGATTCGATTATGTTTACTTCATGATTTAGGTTACTATTTCCACGGGTAGTAATCTAAAGTTCAATATCTTATAAGAGAATCAAGAGATTTCTTGTAAGATTAGATCAAGGCATAGTTAATGAGAATTATTGTAAGATTAGAGATAAATTGCAAGGTCCTTCTGGAATTTTTGAATTAAAGCATAAATAATTCATTGTTCAATAATGCAATCTTAGATCATGCTATTAAGAAGAGATTCTAATAGGTAATTTTAGGGTTAGGGTTAATTGGCTTAAGAAAGTGATCAATTTTAGCAAGAAATTCTCCTCAAAGATTAAAGAATAAATTAGATTATTTCTTGGAAAATCACATGTTAGATCTAAGGGAAGGAAGATCCAGGTACAACATTGAATCTTGAATTAATTGAATTGCTTTCTTGTTAATTCTTGAATTATATCCTAGTTAATTTTTAAATTAATTTTAGCAGTAATTTAGATTTACTTCTTTAAGTTTCTTGAATTTGAATTTGCTGGTTAGATAATAGAGACATAGTGAGTATTAGTAGTCAAAGTCTCTAAGGGATCAACATTCGGATTCATATCCATTATATTATAAACTGATAGGTGCACTTGCCTCACATCACCTTTCCTAAAGGAAAGGTAACTCATGATTAGTCTAGTTGAAGAAGACTTCCTCGTGCACTCTTGGTCCAAATTATACTATTGACTACTATTCCAAAAATCATAGTTCATTTTATAGGTGATTTACTTTGATCAATCCGTTAGGTCTTTTTCGGTCCAATATTATGAACTAAGCTTTTGGATAAATGGTTTCAAGATGATTGATGAGAAGAGCTATTTTTAAAGATTTATTTTTTCAACTCAAGTATATAGGTTGAGAAGCTTTAGGAAAAAACTAAGATTGTGCTTGCCTCAATTTCAAAAACAATTTTTATTTAAGACAAATTATCCTTTAAGATTAGAAGAGCTTTTATCAAGTGTAGGAGGCACTGTGGGTGAAGAGGTCTTGTGTAATCCAGTAGGGGTGTCATTTTGAAGTGTGATTCAAAGTGGAGATGGAGGTTTTATGTTTTTAGGCTTGCAATGTGATTTAAGACCTTGCATTTTTTAGGTTATTTAGACTTTGATTTCGGGCCTGTTGATTTAGCTTTGCTGCTCTTGCTGGTATGTGATCTATTTTTTGAGGTTTTCATCTTACACTTAGGCCTAATTTTCAAGCTTCTTTTCTTTCTTCTTCCTTTCCTCCTCTTTTTTTTTTTTAATTTTTTTTTGCTGCCCTAATCTTTCACATTTTTACCCCTTTTTCTTAGGTTTTGATTGTTGAGTCTTTGTCTTTGAGAGATTGAAGACCCTAAATCCATAGATTCTTAGTATATAGGCTTGGGTGAGGTATGTATAGGTTTTAGGTGTTTGAAAAAGGGGTTGGCTCTTCTTCATTTCAAAGAAAAATAACTTATCAAAAATAGAAGTCGTATTTGAATTAATGTGACTGAAGCAAACACAAACCAATTTTTATTCTTTTCTCCTTAATCAATGATCCTAACTTTTGAATTGCCCTAATATGAGATGATTCTTGATAGGGTTTAAATTTGAAATTACTCCAAGTTGGTCTAACGGGGTTAATAAAAGATAATTGTGTTTTATGATTTGAAAATGAATGCCTAACTTCATTTTAATCTACGTATCAAATTTAACATTGACTTCCTTTAAGGAATGAGCCCTTATTATGATGTCACTCAACTCTCAAATTGTTTAAGGGTTAGTGCGTAGGATATAGTTTGCCTCTTTTTATTCTAAACTTTCAAAATAAGATAACAAAACGTGCATTCATTTGCCCTAATATTAATCAAACTGCAATCACCCAATTAAAAGGTAACCAATAAGATAATTTTATTCTAGTTATGACAAAACCATTCAAAACATTCTTTTATTGCAAACTTTACTGAAAAGAACTTGATTCTACTTTAACTTGCTCCATTTAAGCATCCAACTATTTAAGACGATATGTAAGCCTATCAAAGGGCATTAGTAGACTTAAAAGAATTGGAGCTTTAGGTGATTCGGTTGAAGTCCCCTTGTGACTTGAAGGACCAAATTCTAGAAGCGTCGACTAAATAACTTTGACATCAATTAGGTCTTGAATCTTATTTCTTAACCTCCAGCATTTTTCAATGGAGTGCCCCTTCTGACCCATATGATAGTTACATTGAGCTTTTGGTTCAAAGATGTATGGTCTATAATTTAGATTAGCAGCATCATAGGCTAGGATCTTTGCCTCCTTTAAATGATGAAAGATTTGGGTCATTGAGATCTTTAGCTAAGTGAATTATCTCCTCTAAGCCCTTTAGGCTTAATTTTTCTCACTTATCCTTAGCTCTTTTCTCTTTGGGCCCCTTTCATTGTTTAGGCTTGCTGACATTTGATCAGTATTGGATATTAGGTATTGAAGTCTTCTAAGCATTAGGCCCATTGCCATTTCTAAGTCTATAGTGCTCTTTTGTAGTATTGCTACTTTTTCTTCTAAATTTGAAATTCTTTTTACCAGGTTTGAATCTTGAGACACTTGGAGATTAGTGATTGTGGGAAATAGGATCTACAACTATTAGGCCATTTGACGTACCGTTTTTTCCAGGGAGGCGATCTTATCATTAGCCATTTAAACTTGATTGGAAGAATTCTTATCTATTAGCAACCTTTCTTTTTCTTTTTCTTTTTCTTTTTCTTCTTCTTCTTCTTTTTTTTTTAAAGAAAAAGGACTAGCTTAACTTCTCGTATGGAGAATTTTTACAAAAGTGGAGAAAAAGAAAGTTTGTAAAATATTTAACAAGGGACAACAAGAATGAGAAGAATATTTACACAAAAAATATACAAGTGATATATTTACATGAGACAAACTTAGGTTTATAGACTTAATTGATAGACTCTGAAAAAAAATTAGGATTGAAAGATTACTTACAATAGTTATAGGAAGTGTTATTTAAAAGAAAAGAATTATTTTACAAAGGAAAATTTTATGAGACACTTGATATTTGCAAATAATTTATAGTAAAAAATTCTAGATAAATGAGAACTACTGATAAGAGCAATAAGAAAAATCTAGTAAGAAGGGCAAGGCTTGTAAGGGGGTTTATTTTATAGTTGTAAGACTATTTATGACTTTGATAAGGGGACTAAGGATTTACAAATTTAAAGGTTACGAGGGTCTATGAAAACATATGGTAATCTATAAAATGGTGAATTCTAAAATTTTAAAGAGGAAAAATTTCATTCCAGTTCTTTTCAAAGGATATTTACAAGTTTAATCATTATAAAGGCTAGTCAAAATAATCTACAAGTATGCTTTAAAGCTTAATAGTCTTATGGTGGTAAAAGAAAATTATTTTACAATTTAAGAGAAATCCTTTGATTTGAAAAACAATACAATTTTTATAAAAATAATAAAGGTATTAGATAAGTTTATTTACAAACATAAACAAGTAGTAATATTTACATATCAATAAATATAGGAAAAGATGAAGGCATAAGGATGCAAATGCAAAGGGCCAACAACTAAATAATTTTTATGGTATTATGGAATTTTGATAGAGTTCCATTCTTTCATTAGTGATATGCCCCATTACTATTTATTTGTTAGTCTAAAAGTCATGTATGCAATCGGGGAAGAATCTAAAGGTCCTAAACTCTATGACCTTACACACTTCTGAAGAAATGGAACCTATTTAATGTCTACACCCGCAGTCCTAAGGTCCTAATATAGTCTAGGTGTGATCGTGTCTACCATGCATTAATGATGCAAGTTAATAATTTTAAACACTTCTCCACCACCGTGCCGACCCACCCTTACCCCCCTTCCTCCCTTAGGTGGCTAGCCCTCTTGACAAATCCCCAGTAGAGCGCCAAGCTGTCAAGCCTAATTTTTTCCCAGTTTTTATTATTTTTCTTGACCCAATTAGTATTAAATCTTAACTCATTTAATACTAACCATCGACTAAGAGTAAAGAAAGACTTAGTTTTTCTTACGAAAATTGTTTGAAGTTGTCACTCAATCAAAGTTAAAAGAAGAATTAAATTATAACCAATTGGGTAGATTTGTTATAACTTAACTGCCGGTCTTTTAATAAAACTAATTTTTAAAACGGTTTTGAAAACCGGATTCTTGAGTCTAGGGGCTAATTTATTAAACCCTAGTGGGTACCACCTTTAACTTTATGAAATTAATCTTATCTTTCAGTAATACCCTTAAATATAAAACCTATTCACATGTAGTAAAGTTAATTCGATTGAAGCTACAAAAAAAGGCTAAATTGAACAATTATTTACAAAAGATGGAAATAGAAAATTTTCCATATTTTAAAGCTCTCCATAATTACGTACGAATACTTATGTACCCGTTTTTCGGGATCAGACTTCTGTAGTTCGTTTCCAAAAACATTTGCAAGTTGGTTGACTTTAATTTTGAAAAGTGATTGAGTTTACGTTTCTTAGTCAATTTATTTTATTTGGGAAAAATTTTGAGGAATGGTCTTAACTTGGTTTGTTTTTATTTTTAAAAATTCTAAGAAGGTCTTATTTTGTAAAAAGAAAAATTGATTTCATGGAAAATGGATTTTTCTAAGTGATAAAAATTTTTATTTATTTATTTATTAATTTTTTGGATTGAAAAAAAAAATAAAAGTAAAGTAAAAACGAACCTCACCTCTCTTTCTTATTTCTTTTCTTTCTTTTTTTTTTTATTATTTTAACAATTACCAATCATACAAATAACTAAAAAAATACATAACTAGACCCGAATCAAAGAAACACATAGGTTTGGAGTCCAGGTTAAACATAGGTCAGATTGAGGAGGGTTAGGTAGGTCGGATCCAAGTCTAACTTGGTTTACGTGCATTGCACGTATTGAACGAAGGAGAAGCAAGTGACTGCAACGGATGTCTCATAACTTGATTTGAGCACCAAAAACAAGTGATGGAAGGTTGTTTTGTGTGTTTTAGATTAGATTTAGGGGGTGTAGGCAAAGTGCCATGATGGTTAGAGTTCACTTTGGTGGTTTTTAAAGAAGAAGCCACGGTAATGGTGTTAACTAATGCATAAGGTGGTTGTTGAGGGTACAAGAGTGGTGTAGATAGGGGTTTTTGAGTGTGTAGGTGCTTGTATTATAGGTGTTTTTTGCTTGAAGAGTAATGGAGGCAAAGGTGGAGCAAAGTGTAGTAGTGGTAGTGAGAGTTTGGTGGTTAAAGGCATAGGGGTCACAACTGCTAGTAGGAGTAGTTAATTTTGAGAGAGAAGGGTCTAGGCAAGTTTCCTATATAGTTTTTTCTTTTCTTTTTTTTTTTTTTTTTGCTCGAGCTTCTTTGAACTTGAGTAATTTTTAGAAAGAGAGAGAGCTTAGCCACGGGTTTTGGGTTTAGAGAGAGAAAGTTTTGTGAGTATATTTTGAGTGACCATCGATGCTTATTCTTAACCAAAACGAGTTCCCCAAGCCCCTTTTATAATTATTGAAGACTGAACAAGCATGGAAGGTCAATAATTTGCCATTCATTTTAATATTTGGAAATAAATGAGTGTTGATGAAAAAGTAAAAAATGATACGATTTGAGTGTAAAGGATAGTCAAAAGCATTTCATGATCCTTTTTTCTTACTCTAAATGCATCAAGGAAGCTTTGTTTTTTTATGAAAAAGCTTGAATCATGCAAATTCAATGAGGAGCAAAATCTGTGTATCCAAGCTTTTCTTGATTTTCAAGAGCTATTTTGTTCCTCTAAATGCTTGAATTTGGATGTATTTTTTACACCAATGCAAAGTATTCCAAGTGTACCTTGTAATTTCATCATTAATTTGGTGAAATTACAAGGAGAAAGGGATGAAAAAGAGCTCGAAAGTAAGTTATGTGGGAAGGGTATGCTTAGGAAAGGATGGGAAAAGGAAGGAAAGAGGAGGAAAATACCAGTATCAACCAATCATAGGTTGACACGTAGCATTTGAAGTCGAAAGGAAAAAAAATTACACCTAAGCGATGGTAGCAAGTCTCAAACTCGAGTCTCCTCTATACATGTACAAGTATATTTCCATCAGGTTGTTGGCTTATGCCTTGTCTATGTCTGCAATTAAATTACATACATGGACTAGGTTGACTTGAGTTAAACTTAAATCTAAGCTTAAGCTTAACTTTCGTTTTATTTATTTTTTATTATTTAAGACCCAACCCAAATACTAAAGCTATTTCTATTTTAAATCATCTACTTCTAAAAGTTCCTTTCTTTTAATTTTTTTTTATTTTTTCTAAATTTTCTATTTTTTTGGATTTTTTCTAATTTTTTTATTTTTATGTACTTTTTAAATTAAGACTCTTTATTTTATTCTAAAAATTCTAAAATGATAAAGGTAGGGTAGCTGGTTTGGTGGGAGAGAGTAGAGGAGGTCAAAAAAGGGGTGTCTACAATATGCTTTTCAAAAGTATGTGGCATTTGATTACTCTCGCAGTTTATATAGGAAACATGTTTGGCATACCACCTCTTCTTGGTTGTAAAGGATTTAATACCTTATCTACAAAATAGTAATTTTTATATTATGTACTGTACATAATATAATAGGAAGCAAGATTGATGATGGACTATGACTTGTTTGGCAAAACATGATAAAGATAGTATTCAATAAAAAAATATGGGTTAAACATGTTTGGTTAACCCTTTAACTCATAAAAACATAAAAATAGGATAAATAAGCTAGGTTGACTCGTTTAACTCACAACACTATATAAGTGGGTTAAATGGGTCAAGTAAGTGGGCTGGCCTATTTAACTCACCAGCTGGTCCAGGTAGCATTGGGCCAGCAAATTTTAGCCCATTTATAAAGTAGGCAAGATTCGTTAGCCCATTTAACCTGGAAACCAAAGTCAGCTAAGCTGGGTTAACCCATTTAACCCATTTGCATAGCTATAGATAAACTAACCTAACAACCACATATAGAAAACAAGTGTCACGTACTTGGATTAATTGAAACAACTTGATCACAACTTACTTTATGGGAATAATCTGTATGTAAAATGAAAGATAAAACTATTTTAGCAAGATTTACAACTTCTTATAAGTTTTCTAAGAGTTAAGGTAAGGATATAAGGTTGGAAACAACTAAATTAAAAAAGGAAAATCAAAGAGGAAATACGGCAACTAATGGGAATCAGGCTACGAGACCTTTAACTTGCAGCCAAGCCCAAGGATTGGAAGGCTTGGCATGGCAGATTCTCCTGTTCTAACCAACTCCTGCTGAGGCCAAGTATTTCCTTACCGATACGTTTTGCACGCTGAGCTGTATGATTGTCTATTTCTCATAAATTGTGTGCCAAGAAGTAGAAGGCTGAGAGAATAACCATTCCTCATTCTCTCTCTCTCGCTTAGCTAGCCAATTAATTACTTAGTATCACCCTTACCGAAATGACAAGAGTGAGACTTTGGACTAACTTAGCCACCTTTGCTCAAACAGGCAACCTGTTCGTACACTTTTGTCCGTATCCTCCAACAGCCTTGCTAATGTATCATTACTACATGTAGAATCTGCTCCACTAATTATTACTTTTCTGGAATATTCATTTTTTACCCTTTTATATTCTTTTACGTTACTTCTTTAGGGTAATACCCTTTTTGTCTTTTCCTTTTTGGGCATGTTGCCCTAAATTCTCAAGTATAAATACCCTTGTACTTATAGCTATAAGAATAAGATTGATTATAATTAATATACTTGAGTATTTTACTTCCTTGCGTAAACATTACTTATTTACTCTCGGCATTACTCTTATCTTAACCCTTAAGTAAGGCTAAGTGGCAATTAACTTCTTCGAATCGATTCGTACCTCATATCGAATTATGTCGTGAGTCATCAAAAGTTCCATTGGTGTGTTATATCCTCCAGAGCTATTTGTGGGTTTTACTTACTCCTCGTTCACATTAGTATTTTCTGTACATTTCCCCATCACTTCCTTTTCGAGCTTTTTACAAGTTTAGATCCATCCAGGGACCAGCCTTATCTATTCTTGGTCATGGTTCGCAACATCTTGGTATCAGAGCGAAAGTTTTATTTGAGTTGTGGTTTGTGTTTGAAGTTCTATTTATACCCTGTTTTGCATGTGTAAAACAAAGCAAGTTATTGTATTCATCTTAGCTGCTATGTTTACTAGCCATTAATTTCTTGAAGTGTTTGTTTGAGCTCTGAATCTGTAGAGAAAATGATTGACCTAAGTATAAACATTGGTATTGGAGATGATAGTGGAGTTGTCTACCATGGATGATAGTCTTAGGGAACCACTAGAAGCATTGACAAGAGACTTGATGAAGTAACTAATCTCTTAGTGGATTTGACTTGAGCTGTTCATATGTTGTCTTGCTGATCTACTAAGGCCATGAAAAATACCCCACAAGCCACTTAACCTATTAGAGGCCAAAACCTAGTTCGACCAGTTCAAGGTGGAGGAGTAGGTGGATGAGTAAGACGAAAGATAGACTTGAGAGAACTAGATGAAGAGGACGAGGAAGAGTATTTTAAAGAAGAGCACGTATGAGTCCCCAAAGCATCTGACCATGTGAAGGTATGGATTCTAAGTTTTAATGGATTTGGGAATGCTGATGAATATTTAGAGTAGAAAGAGAAGGTAGAGCGTGTTTTTTATTATTATTAGTACAAAGATTACAAGAAAGTGAGAACTATTACTGTTGATTTCTCTAGATATGCTGCCATGTGGTGGAAGAATTTCTAGGCCATGAGAAGATGAAAAGGTTACTGAGAGATTAATACTTGGCTTGAGATAAAGAGAATACTTAGAAATAGGTTCTACAATCATCATGTGATTTCTCAATCATCATTCATAATGTCATAGATTGATACCCTAAAAATATCAATTAACAACAAAAACACATAATTGAATCAAGAAAGATAGAAACTTGATTGAAAATTATCAATAAATTCAATAGTCACATAAAACCGTAGGTTCCACAATCCTAAATACAAGAATCTTAAGCTATCATAATGAAATTAAAAGAAAAGTACAGCATAATCAAGACGTAAAACATGAAAAACCCCTTTTGTCGATGACAAATCTCTTCAATCTTGAAGTTAGATGTTGCTTCCACCTTTTTCTCCTTCTTCTCTCTTAGTCTCTTCTCCTTTGAATGTCCAAAGTTATGCGTGAAACCCTCATAAGTCCTTATATAATGTATTGTGAAGTTTCTTTTTTTTGTCACCAGATACAGCTTGGGACACAGTTGTGTCCCTAGGTTATGTAACTTACTGACCTTGGCGTAGAAAATCACCCTGGTTGGACACAGCCTAGGGACATAGTTGTGTTCCAGACTGTATAAATTTCTAATAAAAAATTACTACTTTCTCCTATTGTTTCTGTAACTTCAAAACTCATTTATTTGAACTCCAAATTGAGTGAAACTTGATTCCATTTCTTCATTTTCAATTCGAGAATGCATTCAACCTTAAAATCAAAATTTTACTCAATTAAGTATCAATTTATTTAAAAAAAAAAACAAAAACATAAGGGAAATGCTATAAAATCACCATATGAAATGTATTTAAAATAAGAGTTATCAAGTTAAGTAAAGCCAAGGTCTTCAGTAAGGTTGACCAAAAGTCTGGTTACCATCAAATTCATATAAGGTCGGGGAGATGAATGGAAGATTGTATTTAAAACTCGGTATAGACTTTATGAGTGGATGGTCATGCCATTCGGCCTATCAAATGCCTCAAGCATTTTCATGTAATTGATGAACCATATGATAAGACATTTGATTGGAAAATGTGTCGTGGTATACTTTGGCAACATACTAATCAACAGTACCAACATGCTGAGTCACTGCAAGTATCTTCAAGTCGTATTGAATATTCTCCGTGCAGAGGAATTATTCAATAACTTAAAGAATTGTTACTTTTTTTTTAGGAAGAAGTGGTCTTCTTGGGCTATATAATTAATGGAAGAGGCTTACAAGTGGATGACAAGAAGATCCGAGCAATTGTACAGTAGCCAACTCTTACTACTTGTGCCGATGTAAGAAGTTTCCACAAATTAGCTTCATTCTATAGACGATTGATCAGGAATTTCAATTCCCTCGCCGTACCACTTACTGAGCTAATAAAGAAAAACACCGACTTTTGATGGGGAGAAAGGCAAGAGAAGAGCTTTGTCAAGATAAAAGAAAGATTGACCTCTACCTCGGTATTAATTCTACTTAACTTTGAGAAATTATTTAAGCGAGAATGTGACACATCTGGCATTGGAATAAGCATCATCTTAGTGTAGGACGGCTAACCAATTGCCTTCCATAGCAAGAAGCTCAGAGAACTATAGCTAAATTACTCCATGTATGATAAGGAACTTTTGGTGTTGATTCGAGCACTATAAGCATGGTAGCACTATTTACTGCCAAGAGAATTTATTATATGTATTGACCATGAGTTATTGAGGTACCTCCAAAGTCAAATGAAGTTATCGAAGTGGTAGGCGAGATGGGTTGAATTCCATGAGGGGTTCAATTTTGTAATAAAATATAAATAAGGAAAGAGTAATGTTTTTGCGGATGCTCTTTCGAGAACACATGTACTTATGAATGAACTGTAGTCTAGATTGTTTGGGTTTACAAGTATTAAAGAATAGTATCAAGAGGATCCACACTTTGGACCCATAATTACGCAGTATGTCAATGGAAGAACAATGGATAAGTATTATGTGGAGGATGGCTACTTGTTCCGAAGTGAAAAATTATGTGTGCCGACTTGTTTCCTAAGAAAGTTATTGATTAGGGAAGCTCATAGTAGAGGACTCTCTAGGCATTTTATAGAAAGGACTTGTGAATTGTTGAATCATCGATTTTTTTAGCCAAAAATGAGGAGAGATGTGCACTGAGTTGTTGAAAGTTGTACCGTATGTAAGAATGCTAAGTGTCGAGCCAAGTAAGGGAAAGCAATGCCTTTGCCTGTCCTGACGAAGCTATGGACCAAATTGAGCATAGACTTTGTTATCAGATTACTACGAACTGCCCGAGGCAAAGATTTTACAATGGTCATCATGGATCGGTTTAACAAGTTGGCACACTTTATACCCTGCTCTAAAATTAATGATGTTTTGATTATTGATGCTATTTTCTTGCAGGAGATTGTGTGATTACATGGTATACCAAGGAGTGTAGTCTCTGATAAGGACTCAAACTTTTTAAGCCATTTCTGGAGGACCTTGTGGCATCGGATGGGGACCAAACTGTTATTTAGCACTTCCTATCACCCCTAAACTGACGGCCAAACAGAGATGGTTAATCGTACTTTAGGCTCATTACTTCGAGTTACAATAGACAAGAACTTGGCTAATTGGGATGTCTGCCTATTAGTGGTTAAATTCGATTACCATCGGACATTACATGACACCACTAAGCAAACTCCCTTCAAAGTAGTCTATGGTTTCAATCTCGAGTTGCCCCTTGATCACATCTCATATGTATACCCACATAAGAGGACCCTAATGCGAGGGCTAAAGCATAATCCCTTCAGTACATCTATGATAAAGTCACTCGACACATCAACCAAGCTACTAGAAGAATGCGAAGAAGACCAAGGGTAAGACAACTAAATAATTCTAGTAAGGAGACGTAATATGGTTGTACCTCAGCAAGGAACAGTTTTTTAGCAAAAGGAGGAGTAAATTATCTACAAGAGATAAAGGACCTTTCAGGATCCTTCAGCAAATCAATGATAGTGCTTACAAGTTGGAGCTACCCGATGATTATGAGGTATCTGAAACCTTTAACATTGCCAACCTCAGTCTCTACCACCTTGATGGAGAGCTGACTGAAGATCATGTAGATTTGATGTCAAATCTAAATCAACCCATAAAGAATGATGAGAATCAGGCTACAGGACCTTTAACCCATAACTGAGCCAGAAGATTGGAAGGCCTGGCATAGTGAATTCTCCTGTTCCACTCGAATCCTATCAAGGATGAATATTTCCTTACCAATGCGTTTTGCAAGCTAAGCTGTATGACTGCCTATTTCTCACAAATTATGTGTTGAGAAGCGGAAGGCCGATAGAACAGCCAATCCTCACTCTCTCTCTTGCTTAATTAATTACTTTGCATCACCTTTGCCGAGATAACGAAAGAAAAACTCCAGACTAACTTAGCTACCCTTACTTGGATGAGCAACCTGTTTGTACACTTTTGTTCATATCCTCCAATGGCCTTGCTAATGTATCATTACCACGTATACAAGACCATGTGTAGAATCTACTCCACTAGCCATTGCTTTTCTTGAATATTCATTTTTTACGTTTTTGTATTCTTGTACATTACTTCTTTAGGGTAATACCCTTTTTTATTTTCCGTTTTGGGCATGTTGCCCTAAATTCTCAAGTGTAAATATCTTTGTACTTATAGCTGTAAGAATCATATTGATTATCATTAATACACTTGCATATTTTCCTTCCTTACGCAAACATTACTTGTTTACTCTCAATACCACTTTTATCTTAATCCTTAAGTAAGGTTAGGTGATAAGTAACCTCACCAAACCGATTCGTACATCATATCAAATTGTGTCGTGAGTCTTCGGAAGTTCCATTGGTGCATTATATCCTCTGGAGCTGTTCGTGGGTTTTGCTTACTCTTCATTCGCATTAGTCCTTTCAGCACATTTCCCCATCACTTCCTTTTCGAGCTTTTTGCAAGCTTGGACCCATTTAGTGACTAGCCTTGTCTATTCTCGGTCATGGTTCACAACAGCAGCTACAATCGTAGGTTGGGTTTCTCCTTTAAATTCCAACAACAAGTTCATTAGCAAGATCACGACCATGAAGCTTGGTCATGATCCTCTCGTCAACCAATCTTACTCCACATTATGCCTATGCTTTACTCCGAACTCATCCATAAGAATCATCGCCAAGATTATGCTTGTGATCCTCTTACTTTGTAATTTCTCCTTCTTTTTTACCAATGTCAATGCATCTAACCCTTAATCTAACTTCTATGATTCATTCCCCCTCCATCAACACCATAATCGTCACTTTAGTTATCAATTCAACATAAAATCATCTTCATAACAAACTTGAGTTCATAATTCATACAAAAGAGAGGAGATTGTGTTAAAAGGAATACTTTACCTTAACACTTGATGAAACTTTTGGTTAATCCTTCACTTTTCTCAATCCAGCTTATTGTACAACCTTGAAAGATTGATATAAAACCTTAGATTCATCACATCACACCTAATCCACAAAGTTATAACACTTACCGGTGAGATCTTCTTAGGTTTTAGAAACCTTATGTTAAACACTTCACTAACGCCTTCTTCTTACACCACTAATGGAATCGCACTTAGACTTGTGATTTTCTAATGGAAACCAATAAAATCATGGAAAAACTCCAACCTTGCCTTGATGGTTTACAGGTTTGTTGACAAGAAATTTAAAGCTTCTACCAATTAAAGGAAAATCCTAGATGAAAATGAGAATGAGGACTAGGGTTTCACTGTTTATAAGGCCTTTTAAAGAGTGATAGGCTTTTCTTAAAATGTCCTTACTTATTAATTATCTAAAGTCTAATATGCCCCCTATTTAATAGTTAACCTCTTTTTATTTTATGCCTTTATTTTTTATGGGGTTTTACATATGTAAACCTATTCACTCTCCTTGTAAACCACATAAATGTTCTACGATATTAATAGATGCTCATGTGTGCTTACTATCAACTTGTAAACCTAGCATTTTTTATATTACTTACTCAAACAATTCAATTGAGAGTACGATTTCTTGATTATACAATTAAGTTTATTTGTCTTGATAATGCTCATGAATTTTCTTTATAAGTTTTTAATAAATATTGCATATCAATTGAAATAAATGTTGAAAATTATATATCTCATGTTCAGTATTTTAAGCAACATCAACTAAAAGCTAGACCCCTTACTTATGAGAACGAAGTTCTCTATTTTTCTCTTGGGGATGTCATTTTGCTTGCAATAGTACTTATGCACACCAAGCCAATAAGTTATCATAATACTTCTCTTTAAAATTAGTTTATGGTCAAGAGCTAAATACTTTGCAACTCAAAATTTCTAGATGTGCAGCAATATGTTCTGATAGCTCCATCAGTGATTCATTATGATAGGTACTCAAAGGAAATAAAGAATTATGAATGATTATTCTTCTATGAAGAAATATCTTAAGATAATGACAAAAGTTATATTTATGGCATGTTTTGTCAATTGTCTTTTGGATGAATTATTTTTCCTAACATTAGGAGGAGGAAAGAAAAACAACTAGTCAAAGAAATTACATGAAATATTTTGTTATATCTTGATCTTCACAAAAATCAATATGAACTTGAAGTTCAAAAGGTAATCTATTTGCAAAGTATAACGAATCAATTATTAAATACATTTACCAATCTAAAGAGAGTGACAAAGTCAGATGCACCAACTCTTAATGCTCTTGTATAAATTGATGTCATTGAATAACAATCCATTAGTAACAAGCTAACAAGTCTAGAGTAAGCCAAAAGCATGGTGGACCAATCATTTTAAAAGGTAAAAATCCTCACAAAAAGAAATGAGTAATTATTTAAGATGATCCCATTGAGGAAATACATAGTATTAAAAAGCTTGGAGGCGTAATAGAAGAAGGGGAAAAAAGACCCAAAAGAAAAAGCACCTAAAATTGATGAAAATGGAGAGATCTTAATAAGTTATATATTCATAGGAAATGATTGAACTAAAAAGATATAGTTTTTGACAAGTTACAATATACTTATGTATATCCTATAACATTTATTGTTATGGATAATAATGGGATCAAAAGCTACATCCATTGACAAGTGTCTATCAAGATAATCATTGGACAAAATGGAAAGACATAATGTAAGAAAAATTGAACCTACTGAGAATATACGAGGTTTTTAGATCCATGGTCTAAACCCCTAAAAGTGTAACACTTATTAGATAGAAATGAGTATTTATGTATAAACGAAATGAGAAAATAAAGTAGTGAGATATAAAGCACGACATGTTGCATAAGATTTTTCAAAAAGACCTAAAATTGATTACAAGTTCACATATTATCCTATGCTGGATTCAATTATATTTCATTATTTCATTGGTCTAATAGTGCATGAAAAACTTATTACATGTCTTATGGTTATTGTTACAACCTATTTATATGGCTCACTTAAAAAAGACGTCTAAATGAAAATTCTGGAAGGATTTGAGATGCTTAAAGCATATATCAAAATCTCAAGAACTGCATTTAATCAGACGACAAAGATCTTTATATGGGTTAAAGTAGTATGGGAGAATGTGGTACAACCATCTCAATGAATATTTGTTAAAGGAAGGTTATAAGAATAACCACATATGTTTTATGAAGCAAGGAAATTCATGAGTTGCAATTGTTGTTGTATATATTGATGGTTTGAATATTATTGGAACTTCGAAAGAGTTTCTAAAGGTAAAGATTATTTAAAAGGAAATTAGAAATGAAAGATCTTAGAAAAACAAAGTTCCTTTTGGATTAAAAAAATATTTATACGGATAAAGAACAACCATGATCATCAATAGAATAAGGATATTGATATTCAAAAAATTCATTCAAGTAATAATTCCGTAAAGCTATTCATAAAAGAACGTTGTACTCTTTCCTTTGCTATGTTTTTCTTTTCCCCTCTAGGTTTTTCTCTAGTCCGGTTTTCATTAGGCATATTCCTTATGTAATGAACATTTCGAGGGAGTATTATGAATTCATTCATTATTGTGGAAGTCCACTTAGTTCGTTGAGTCGGTTAAGAAGGAAAATAATGAAGAATAGTAGAGATTTGTTGACCTCCATGATGGAGGCTTAACTGTACTAAACCAAGATTTAAGATTAGTTGATTGGGAATTGGCTTTAAAAGAAATTGCGACTCTTGACTTTTAGGTTACCTATCATTGTGCTTATATACTTATAAATAAATGATTATATTGAGCATTTGGAAAAGACAAGAAAAAAGATTAAAAACAAGAAATTTATCATTTCTTTTTCATACTTTATTTATTTCTTATCTCTCTAATATATAGTTTTTTTTAATACATAAAACACTCTTTTACAAAAGTCTATATTTATTCATTAGCTAGCTATATAATTTAAAAAGTAATGAAGGAGAAAATAGAGTCTCATTTTATCCAATTAGAGAACAAACTTCATGTCATAAGAGTTGAACCATCTTGGTTTCACATAATCAACCAAAGGGATGATTAAAAAGAAAAATCCTTAAACTTTTGAATCTTTTTAGTTTAATTCCTTGAACTATTTTATTTTTTAGTGCTTAAACTTATTATTATGAAAATAAAAAGTCATTTCATTAGTTCCATTAAGTTTTATAAACTTAAAAAAATTAAAAAAAATGTATTATTTTAAATAATAATATGCCATGTGTCAGCTTTCATATTAGTACAAGTGCTTATTTTAATAAAACATAATCAAATACCATTGGTAATTTGATTATAGATCATTGAAATTCAAAAAGAAAAATATTTTTATAGTGTAACCATTCTCCTACTCCCTCCTTGAGATCGAAATTCAAACACAAACTGTAAATATTTTAATTTAAAATCAAAATTTAAACCCAAAATTATATTTGTAGTTACTTAATTCAAATGAAGAATTATATCATTAATATAACTATTAATCAATAAATCCAATCACTCTAAAAAAATAAATAAATAAAGAAAATTTTAAATCTAAATTTAGAAATGGAATCTATTATTGAGGAGTAGATGAAGAAGGCCCCATTGCGTGATGGTGGATGTTCCTAAATGTAAGGTAGCAGTGTCATTGAGATCCCAAGCATTATTTACATTTTCCCCCATAAAATATTGTATAGATTTTATTTATTTTTTAACTTGTGGAATTCTTATTATGCTTGGTAGCAATGATGTATAGAAACTTAGTGTTGCTACCATTTTACTTATCTTATAAAGTATTTTCTATGGAGATCACAATGAAGTGATTATATATACAAGGGGAAGAATAATGAGCTAAAGTCAAAATAATGATATATTGAGTTCCTAAATTGATAAATGAGGCAAAAGAACTGAGCATTGATGAGAAAAACTAACGATTTTAGCACAAAAGCAACTTAATTGATATGCAACTTTTTATAATAAGAGAATGGCATCTCCTGAAAAGATAGATCAAACCAATATATTACAAAGAAATATTGTTGTTTTTCTCGAGAGCAACCATAGTCCTTTGAAAAATATACCAAATATTGTGATTTCATCCTTCACTTTATAAACTCTTTAAGACACAACATAATGCAACTAGAGAAAAAAATAAGCCTCGACATAACTAGTTCTCAATGATATATAAATATCCCATGAAAATCCCTATATATTTGATCCTATTCCTAACTTTCTTTCTCTAGATGAGGAAGGCTTCACCACATCATCAAGTAAGAATAGTTAATGATTTCAACAATAAAAATGTCAATGTGCATTGTAGGTCAATTGATAACGATATTGGTCTCCATCTTCTTGCTCCTAGAGATGAAATCAAATGGGCATTCGGCCTTAACTTGTCTATAACTACTCTATTCAATTGGGATGCATGGTGGGCTTATAGTCATAAGGCATTTGTCGCTTTAAAGTAGATTATGTGAAACATGTGTGTGTGTAGGAATGTTTTTAGGGTCTAACAAGAGAAGGGATTTACCTACATGTAAATGGAATATGGGAGCTTGAATTTACATGGGAAAGTTGACATTTATGTACCAAGTATATCATTTTAAGAGGAGAAGTATAAGAAATGGCCAAGGTCTTGTAACTCAACTGACATAAGCATTGTCCTTCAATAAGGATGTTATGGTTTCAAATTCTCCTTTTTTGTGATGCACGGAATTCTCTCTCTCTCTCTCTTATTTGTATTTTATCTGTTTATGTTCTTTCCGTATTTCATCTCTCCTTTATTGTTATCATTAAAACGTACATATGAGATTTTGACAATAAAGATGAAAACTCGTACATAAGCATACGGATGTAAGATAATTTTGATCTAAAATAATACTTACCTAGCATAAAATATTAGTACTACAAAAACTAATTAATAACTCATAAGAATTTTCAATCCTTTGCTACCTTATCTTAAGAATATAAAGTGTTTTCATATTTTCCTCCATAAACAAATTTATTCTATAATTTCATGGAGTATCAAATATTATTTTTTATCAATCAATTTCTTACATGTGTAACATTATTTAAATAATAGTAACACAATGATCTAAACCAATGTAGTTAAATCCGAATCGACCTAATTGGTTATTCTCGAGTTAACTGGAACCAGTAATAAAAGTAAGCCCATCCAACCTTAAAGCCTTAATATGAATTGAATTGAAAAGAATTGATCAATCTCAATGGTTCAACTATAAGCTAATCTACTCGTTTGAGTTAAATGGGCCAATTTGCACGCTTTCACAAAATTTTTTATACTAAAATAGAAGAAATATAAATCAAATAATAACCACTAGTTGCCATTTCTGTTACATCATTTCTTAGGTTTCAACCCATTAGAAACCCACTATTAGCCCATCTACTCCTTGCTTCAGTGAATAAGCTCATGTATAATGCATTCAATATCATGTCTTCCCAAAGTCAATCCATGAAAGACTTCAACAAAATCAAAACTATTGCATTTTACATTACAAGTTAAAAAGATAACCATCAACGCATGGGTTGGTAATACTCTATCTAACACCTAATGTAAAAACCTGATATAAATAATAGTTATTCAATAACCATATTTAGAACACATACTTGCATTTTCTTTTAGAAGCTATCCTTTATCTTTCCTTATCAGTAATCTATTAATATTTTTTCATGAAATTTCTTTCATCAATGAACTTTTGCATAATAAAAAACTTCCTAATTCATGTTGTTATTATCACAATTATTATTATAAGAAGAAGTTGAATGTATTCTTGATAGGCAAATTCAACTGAATACAAAAATATAACATGTATTATGTTACATTAGTTATTACTACTAGTATATATAGTAGCAACATCAAGATATCTCCACTTTGCAATTTGGAAATTTGAGATAGAGATTACACATTGAGAATCAATACCAAAACTCAAGCAACATTTTTTTGTCACGATTTATGAGATATGAGGCTAGTGTAGATTTAAGTGAAAATAATAATCGATATAGCATATTATTTATTTGTTGATATTATATTATACTTCTATTTAAAGTAGTAGCTTTACAAATACAAATAAGATTACTATAATTTTAATTTTTTTATTAATTAGTCTTGGTTAGTAAAAATATTAAGATAACCATGATTAATTAGAAAAAATATTAAAATTCTAGTAATCTTATCTCTATTTATAATGTTACTACTTTCAATAATTATCACTATGACTAATTAGTAAAAATATAGAAATTTTAGCTATCTTATTTGTATTTGTAATGCTACTACTTTCAATAATTATTTTTTTAAATTTTTTTATTGACCTTGAGTTAATCATCAATTGAACTTAGTTCAACCTCTTGACCCTTAACCCTCTCATGTCTCTAGGTCAATTGTCCAGGGCTAGTTTGACAACGTTAATCTAAATAGATTATGATCAAACGTGAAATGAAATGTAGTCCATCAAGTAGTGCATTCACCAAATAAATAAATTGTATCTTTTGTGAAAGTAAGGGATATTAATCTAATTTTTATAGAGGACACAGAGCTTTAATAGTTTGCTTTGGTTCTAGATTAACATGATTTAGGAACCATTTTAAATCCACTAAGTAGCCAACAAATTGTTGTTATTTCTTTCTTAATGAACATGATATGAGCTATTATATCATTAAAAGATTCATTTTTTCATTTGTTTCTTCTTGAATAAATTGACGCATTCCTTTAGTTTAATCTCATTTGTTATCTTGTTAACCAATCTTTAACCTTTCTAGAAATTAGCTGGTCAACTTTATCAAGAACTCCTCCCACTTGCCTTTTTATTACTATTTCAACTCTATGTGATTTCAATGAAAAGTGGGGATTGCTTGAGATTATAAGACATATTAGGCACCTTTCCTTCTTGGTTTTCAAACTCTTCTTCGTTTGTTGAGTCCATCCTCAAAGATCATTTTCCTTAGGACTTAGGGCTTCATTTTTAGAAGTGACTTATGTTTACTTCTTTGTTTCCTACTCCTAATAATGTATTATTCGTTCATTCCAATTTTGTTCCTTTTAAAAAGTCTCTCTTCTGTCTTTTTAATATTTCATTGATTTATGTCATGCTTGATCATATGAGTCGTTATACAAAGAGTCATTTGGTAGATTAGATATTACTCAAATATATCTTTTCTTAGTATGCTAGGTCTTAACCTATAATTTGCATAATCATTTGTCTTTTATGTTTCGCAAGTAACTTATGTTTCTTTTGCTTCTGAATGAATTTCACTCTTGAATATTTATTTTCTTTTTGAAACCATTAAGTTTCTTGATTGTCTTTTGAAGCTAAATGGTTTCTAATTTTTCTTTGCTTCTTGTTTAGCTTCTAAAACATCTTTTAGTTTGTTGCATACTCAAAGTTTCTCATTCAATCTCCATGTTACTTGTTTTCTAATATTTCTTTATCTTCTAAAACATCATTCTTCATATTTTATTTGGATTTTCTTTTTCTTCCTTCATCTTATGATTTTGGTTGTACTTTTGCTTCATGTATATTTTGAGAGATAAACATTCAAGGCTTTTCTTTTCAAGCTCTGTTCAAGATTTTGAGTTTTAGGAAATTTATCTTATTTTCACACTCAATAATTGGATCAATAATATCAAGCACGTATGTTTTTTTTTTTTTATCAAAACTATTTGTTATGCATGTTCTGACAAAAACCATGCTAGTTGCTTGTGATTCATATCAAGTGACTCTTGCATGGTTCTTTCATAACCATAAAAAGGCATGGTAAAATTTCTCTAAAGTTGTCATATCGTGTGTGTGCTTGTAAAATAAAAATTGCCTTACAAGTCAGAGTTTTTAAGATTCTAGCTAAATAACAACTCATCATATTCAATCATAATACACATAGTTGATTAATTATAAAAATAACTATAGAAACCAACATTTCACAGTTTACAAGAATTGTAGAGTATCAATAACCCTGACCAAACAATAAGATCGAGTAGTTAAATTATTGGGATTCATAGTTTAAGAAAGATGGAAACTTTAATTTGAGAGAGTATGTAATTCTTAAAATTTTCATCTTGCAATCTAACATAAGTTTTACAAATACTATTTCTAAACTTATCCTTTAAGACTTTATTAGGGAAATGCTCTTGAATCTTAGCCTATTCCACACTTTTAATTTACTTGCTAGAAAAACTATTAGGGTATAAGTTGCATCCAGCTTATTGAGGCATTCACTCATACTACATTTTAAATAAGTTATCAAACATATGAGATATAATTAACCAATCAAGCATATGCAACAATACATGAGGCCAACTGGTATTCGACGTGCAATTTAAGGTATAATTCTCCCTTTACCTTAAGATAAGGATTTATAGTTCCACCAATGCCTTAGTAACCAATTATGCATGAAAGTATCTTTGCATGACATCTTTGGCTACCACAATACAAATGCTATAGAATCATATTCTCGACTCATAGATACCTATGATAAATGCAATGATAAAGAGAAAATACCTCATGTCTAGTCCAAGTAAACCAAATGGGTAACATTTTTGGTAACTTCACAAAAGAACCAATCCTTCAATCACTTAGAAGAACCAAAGAAAATCTTCATTTTAGATCCAATACAACCTTGGAAGATAGATCTTTTGGTTAGCCAAGAGAATTAAACAAATTATTCATCAAGGCCTAAAATGTAAGTCACAAGGGAATAATTTCTTGATTGATCTTGGGAAGCCCCAAATGAAAAGATAATAAGAAGTGAACACATTGATTGACTACCAAATGACCTAAGTAATCAAATCTTTAATCGACCTCTAGATGCATGTAAACTTCAAATAGAAGAATGGACACAACCCCTTTTGGTGCATGATTATCTTCAAAGTCACTTAGTTTACAACTTTCCATTCTTAATGTGATGGTGGTGGTAATAAAATGGGATTATACAATATACTATGCATAAGCATTTTCTGTTTAAGTTGTGATCTACTTAAGATTTACTTATAATGCGATTAAACAATTTTTCAAACACTCAAATAAGCATATATCACATCATAATAACCAAATATATTGATTTTGACATCTTAAAATATCTTATCAAGCATATCACAACAAATCAAATACAAGCATCATTGTTACTCTAAGCATAAAAAGCAATTTATATCTTTAATAAAGGTGCTACTAGCAATAACATCAAACAAGTAATACTTATTATAGATACTTACTCGAACATCCTTTCTTATTCGTTGTAGTAATCCTCAAGAGGAAGAATCGAAGTCACCTTGCATAATTCATAATATAATAAGAAAAGATACACGAAGATCGGGAAAGTGTCTTAATCATTTTTTTATATATATTTTTTCACTTTTAGAGTATTTTAGTTAATTATAAAGCTTTCAAGCTTTATGAATCTTTTAATTCTTTAATCTTTTAGCTCAAAAAAGAATTTTGGAGGTGGGATTAATAAGGTTAAAGGAAAACCTAATATATAAAAATTATCCAATCAAAGTTATAGATCGAAAAAAAATGAAATTGCTTTAAAATAAGGAGATTCATTATGTAAAGGTGCTATGAAGGAGTTACAACAAGAAGAAGCTATGCGAGAAATAAAAGAAGAAGTCAAACTTAGATATTTGGATCTTTTTGATAAACCAAAGTAAAAGTACAAGTTTTAAGGACAAAACTTATATTTGAGGTTACAGAGTTGTTGGGAAAGGAATGTAAACCCTATAAATTTTAAGATATGATTGAACTCACTAAGATAAAACTAAGCAATATACTCAAGACAAGCTATAATCGCTCAAAAAGATTTAAGAGATATTATCAAGATTAATTAAGATACTTATAAACAACTTTGAATACTAACTTTAAGAGCTTTAACTAAAGCTTTTAAAATTAAGAAAACTAAAGTATAAGTTCTAAAAAGATTAAGACCTAAATGGCTATAATATCATATGGTATCAACCTAAATCAACTTTAAACTATTAAATTACATATCAACAAAATGTCAAATCATAAAATAAACAAAGGAATGGTAGAAATAAGACATGTGATTGGCATGAAGGATATATGCTACCATTAGAACTTCTTTCCAACTCATCAGTCTATTATAGGTTATGTCATTACTTTAATATTATTATCCTTATAATTTAAATTAAAAGCCAAAAATCTTACTAAAGATTTCCACTATAATTGTCTACAATAGAAATCATAAGCATTTGGATAAAAGTAGTAAGAAGTTGGTCAAATTAAGAAAGTTTTGGTAAAAGTTTATCTAAATAAGCAATCTTAGTAAAATTTGATAGCTATAACTAAACCTATAGTCAGATTATGTCTTCGAAAGCAACTTACACTTGCTAAGTAAGCAATAAACAATTAAGATGATAGATTGATGCAAGCTAAATGACATGTAGGCTATGATGTAATCACATGATGAAAATTAAAAAAAAAATTAACTAAATACTTTTGGTCTCTATCATATCTTTACCTTTAAACTAAACCAAAGATTGATGATTGATAATTTAAAGTCAATAAAATAAAATGGATAAGGACAAAGAATGGTTGCTAAGAATTGTTCTTACCTTTTTAAGAGTAATTGATAAAGATTATTTTGAATCGGAGTTGATCACTTACAAATTGAGAGGAGTGGTTTGAGTGATGTTTGGTGGGAAAAAGGAAAAAAGCATTTTAGAAAGTGAAATGTGTAGATGATAGAAAACATGGATAGCATGGATGGAGAAAGGAATGGGGAAAAAGGGGTTGGCAAAGTAGGGTAAGAAGATATCTATTTATAGAAGAAAATTCATTGGCTTGTTTCATAAGTTTAAGTAGCTTATGAATACCAAATTCTCATTTCTTATTGGACTATACTACTCGAGTCAAAAGTCTAATTTCTTGTCTTATAAGTCTAAGTAACTTATATGGACCAACTGCTCTTTCTTTCATTGACTAACTTTTACTAAGATCTTTCTTAGGAAGACCAACTTCCTTTTTCTTCTTGAACATTCATAATTAAGTCAAATATCTAATAAGCTTAAACGATCAATCTTTGGCCAATCTATTAACTTATTAGACTTTCCTTTCTAGTTTCTAAATGATATTTCTAGATAATTATGATGATGTTGGTATAAAAATCTAACATAAATTCCTAAAGGATAATAATGGAGGGACATGAAAAGGACATTTGATCTTATCTAGTTGATATGGAATCAATTGATAGATTCTAAATTCCCTCATGCTTCATATGCCATTTAGGGTTTGTCCTCATCCATTTTATTGTCTTGAGTTTACATCATTAATCTTTGGTTTGGTTTAGAGGTAAAGATATGAATGAAACTATAAAGTATTTAGTTAAAGTTTTTTTTTTCTTTTTTTAATCACATGATCACATCATAACCTACATGTCATTTGGCTTGCATCATTTTATCATATTCATTGTTTATTACTTCCTTAGTAATTTTAAGTTGCTTAAGAAGACTTAATTTGACTGGATGTTTACTTATAGCTACCAAATTCAACTAAGATTACTTATTTAGACCAACTTTTATTTTCTTAATTTGACTAACTTCTTACTATTCTTATCAAAATGCTTATGATTCCAATTGCAGACGTTTCTAGAGAAAATCTTTACTAAGATTCTTGTCTTTTAATTTAAAATTGTAATGACAATAATGTTAAAATAGTGACATGACCTATATTGGACTTCTCAGTTGGAAAGAAATTTTAGTGGTGGCATGTATACTCCATGGCAAACATATGTCTTATTTCTACTATTCATTTGTTTATTTTATGATTTGACATCATGTTAGTATGTAATTTAATAGTTTAAAGTTGATTTAGGCCCATTTCATATGATATTGTAGTCATTTAAGTGTTAATCTTTTTAGAACTTATATTTTAGTTATCTTAAGTTTAGAAACTTTTATTAAAGCTCCTAAAGTTACTATTTAAAGATATTTATAAGTATTTTAGTTAATATTGATAATATCTCTCAAATTTTTCTAAGTGATTTTAGCATACCTTGAGAATATCTCTTAATCCTACCTCTATGAGTTCAATCATATCCTAAAATAGTTTACAAATTTAATCTTTTCTTAGCAAGTCATATCCATAAGGATGGTCATCCATATCCATTTACTTTTCTTTTCATTGCAAATATTATAGAAAAAACTTTTAACCACTAATTTATATGTGATTTAATGGCTAGAATTCTTCCCAAATCTTACATTAATCTCTAGTTTTCAATTTGCCAAGTGAATGCATTGGTAATAAGCCTACGATAAATGAGATCCAATCATGTTTGGATTTGAAATCTTTAGATTTAGGCATATCACATTTGGTATCAAAGTGGAGGTCAGGTGAAGGGTGTAATTAGTTGTAGTGTGGAGGTATCTTAATTGTACAACATCATAGTTATAAGGAAGTCAAAGGATAAGACACAAATTTGTGATGGTAATGGTCATAGGCGGATGAATAATGTGTTAAGAGTAACCATAAAAAAATAATTTGCAAAACATAACGCAATCTAAAAGGGCTATAAATGTGAGATTGGAAAATTTAGAGGCTTAGAGAGTAAGTATACATGGATAGAGTAGGAGAATGAGTGAGAATCATCATGAGTGATGGATAATTTTGAAGTGGAAGGAAATAAGCAAGTATGAGGAGTAAAAAATATTCATATGACAATTTCACCTTTTGAAGGGCATAAGTCCATGGAAGTGTATTTTGATTAGAATCATAAGGTTTAGAAGATTTTTTACTATTGTGATTATGATGAGAAGGCAAATTAGGTTAGCTATACTAGAGTTTAACAATTATTTTACACGATGGTGGAAGAATAGAAGGACATAGAGATTAAGAAGATGAGAAGGTGAGATGGAAACATGGGAGGAGATGAAGCATGTGATGCATCTAAGATTTGTGCTTGATTGTTATGAACAACTTTAAAGCAAAGTAGTCATAATGTGTAAGGGAACGTAAAAGAGTTCGATATGTTTATCATCTAATGTGAAGTTATAGGGCCAAATAAGCATACTATTTATTGCTTTATTGTAAGGTTAAAGTATAATATTATGAAGGTGATACAACTTCATAAGTTTAATACTTTGGAAGAAACAATTCAATTAGCTGTAAAGGTAGAGAGGTAATTGATTAGAAACCCATATAAGGTTTGTTCTATTTCTATGATAAGGACTTTTGAAAGTATGGGAAGAATGAGAAAAGTACGAGTGATAAGAAGAAAGTAGAAGAGAAAGAAGTAATCAGAAGCAAGGTATCTATTAGTTTAAAACTTCAAGAAGATTATCAAAAGCTAGAAGAAGGTGTAGTAGTAGTCAACTTAAGTGTTTTAAGTGCCTTAGCTTTAGACATATAGTTTTCCAATGGGGAAGAAGAAGAGGGTACATATGGAGATCTAGGAGATATTTCAAAATAGTATATGATGAGAAGCTGGATGGAGCTATAGGAGACAAAGGTGATGTTATGTCTCTAGTAGTCAAAAGAAGCATGAGATTAGAGGCAAAACCAAAAGTAGAGCAAAGAGAGAAATTATTCCATATAAATTTTCATATTAATGGAGAATATATGTGTTGTGATTATCGATGGAGGATGTTGTACCATTGTAGTTGTTGCAGGTTTCATAGAGAAGTTAGAGATACCTTCTTTTGACCATTCAAAGACCTATAAACTTCACTAGCTCAGTGATAAAGGAGCAGTAGATGTCACTAAGAGGGTTAAAGTTCTAAATCTTTACAAGGATCATGTTGTGTTTGATATTAATCCTATGAGTGCTTCTCATATTTTGTTGCAAAGGGTATGCTTGTTAAATAAAAAGGTAGTGCATGATGAATATAAGAATACCTATGCTTTTCAACAAATATGCGAAAAGGTTTATTGTTACATATGAATCCTTCAAAATTTAAGATTTCTTAGATAATGTTATCCAAAGTGGGAAAGGAAACATTATTAGTGATCCTAAGAAAGATTCTAAATGTCATAAAGTCTGGAGAATCTATATACATATGGTACATCATGTGAGTTATAAGTTTAGAAGCTCAATGTTTAGTTCTGGCAGCTCTTTAGAAGCTGTTGCAAGAGTTTAAGGATGTCTTTCTAAAAGAACTACCCTAAAGGTGACCTCCTATGAGGGGAATTGAACACATCATTGACCTTCTTTAGGAGCAATTTTGCTAAAAGAGCTAGTTTATAGAATGAATTCAAAAGAAGCTAAGGAGTTTAGAGAGAAGTAGATATGATACTTGTTAAAGGTTATGTTTATAAAAACATGAGCCTAAATGTTATGTTAACATTGCAATTTCCTAAGAAGGATGGCTTATGGAGAATATCTATAGATAGCCGTACTATCAATAATATTACTATTGAATATAGGTGTCTTATTTTGCATCTTGATGATATATTAGATGAAATTCATGGTGCTCGAGTGTATTTAAAATTAGATTTGAAAAGTGGTTACAATCAAATTTGAGCAAGGTTTGGTGATGAGTAGAAAACAACAATTGAGATTAAGCATGGATTGTATGAATGGAAGGTTACGCCATTCGGACTTATTAATGTACTTAGAAAATTCATGAGACTTAAATCATGTTTTGATGGAATATATTGGTAAATTTGTTATGATTTATTTTGATGATGTTTTTATTTATAGTAAGGATATCAATAGTCATCAGAAGCATTTGCAACTTGTATTTATGACTTTGAGGGCTAAAAAATTGTATGGAACTTAAAGAAAGGTTTGTTTTGTTAGTCATTTTTTTTTTTTAGGGATTTGTTGTATTTGTAGGAGTAAGAGCAAAGCCTGATAAAGTAAAAGCCATCGTGGAGTAGCTAGTCCCTAAGTTAGTAGTAGAAGTAAAGAGTTTTTATGGGACTTTCGTGTTTCTATAGAAGATTTGTTAAAAGTTTTACTATGATTATTGCATCATTAATCAAACTAGTAAAGAAGAATATGGAGTTTAAGTAGATTAAGAAGACACAAAGGAGTTTTGAGAAGGTTAAGAAGTTTGGCCAAACACATATGTTAATTCTATTTGATCTTAAAAAGATGTTTAAACTTAAATGTGATGCATCTAAGGTTATACTTAAGTAGTTTTGATGAGAAGCAACCTATTACTTACTAAATCATGATATAAAACCTGTTTGCATAAGTGATTAGGTATAAGAAGGATAGTAGTAACGTGGCAACTAATGCTTTACCCAAAAGGTATTCCTTAATCACAATTCTATAATCAAAGTTGCTTAAATTTAACTTAATGAAGGAGAAGTATGTGGGAGATTTATTCCTTAGTTCAATTATGGCCAAATGTAAGAGTGGAGGAATTGTAAATGATTATTATATAGAAGATGATTGTATGTTTAGGAAGTGTAAATTATGTATTCCATCTAGATCTATAAAGGAGTTATTGGCGAAAGAAGCACATTCTAGTGGTTTATATGGGCATTTGAGTAAAAAGAGAATGTTTACATTATTTAAAAAGTATTATTATTGGCCTAATATGATGAAATATGTGCACAATGTGGTTGAGATATGTGTAGTTTATCGCAAGACCAAGAGTGGATAGAAGCCATAGGTAAACATCAATATGGATTTTGTCTCAACTTTGGCAAGAACAACTTGAGGAAAAGATTTTATATTGGTGGCTATTGACAATTTTAGCAAAATGTCACATTTTATTCCATGTCATAAAGCAGGCAATGCAAAGCACATTTCTAAAAATTTTCTATAGGAAATAGATTCCATCCAGTGCCACAAAACAATGGTTCTAATCGTAATTTTGAGTTTTGATATGTTGTCACACTTCCATAATGCCACACACAATTGTACAAAATTACCTCATTTTATAAGGATGTGGAAACTGCTATACTCAAACCAAAATAGTTTGCAACTTTTAAAAACAAATCATGAAAATAGTAGTAAAATAGCAAGCATATTAGTTTGGATAAGTATAAGAGAAGATACCAAGGTTGTATTTAATAGGGAGAAAAGAACAAAAATGTTGGAAAGCTATAGAGTATTGACTATTCTAACTCTAATAAAAGCTAAGGTAATGAAATAAAGTTTTTATAGCAAACTAAGCACACAATTAATGAAATTAAAGAGAGTAACAACAATAAGATAATTGTTGATTTCAACATAGATTTTGGTAAGAGTATTAGATTTCCTTTAGAAAATGGGGTTTACATATCAACAACCCTATGAAATGAACATAGCCGACGCTATTAAAGGATTTATATTAAGGTGAATATGCATTATATTGACACTCACAAAATTAATTGATTTTTATCTTAAAACCCTAATGTAGCATAAGCATTGTATCACCAATTTCTAATCTACATTAATAGCCAGTTAATTATGTTTATTACCAGTTAAATAACTATATTAGAGTTGATTTTTTACCATAACCAATTAAGCCCTAAGTGAGTACTAGGATCCCAACCCTAAATCATAAATTTCACATTTGTACATGATAGGAATCCTAAGTCCTATCAAAATTGTTAATTTTATTAGAAACACATGAAACCTAAGCCCAAAATGCAAAAATTACTACTAGCTAGACATTACCCCACATTAATGTAATTCTAGCAACCATCAAACCAAGTAAAATTACATATTCATTCTAATACAATATTAAAACATCAATAGCTAGTCATTTCATTAAGTGACATACAATCCCAAATATTCATTAAACTCATAAATCAATGTTCATAGAGGATTTTCATGAAAAACACAAATACACAAACATTAATATAAAACATTGTAAATAACATAAAGAGTGTAGTTGATATTACATAACAAGTTTCTAAGCATCCATAATGAGGTTCTCTAAACACCCACTAAAACTCCATAAATCTAGCATGAAAATCTAAACCCAAACCTCTAAATGTGTCAAAATCTACAAAAAAGTCAAGCTACAATATTCATTGTAGCCATGAAGTGCAATAAAATGACTACAACTAAGGTAATCCTACACTAAGCTATTGAGAACTAGAGAGAGAATTTGTAGATGGGGCTTAAAACCCCAGAGAAAATGGATTAGGACGTAGTTGGAAAAAGAAGAAGCAAGCTTATATAACAAAGGCTTAGAGTTTGAATGTTAATGATTGTGGCGTCTGGATGCTAGACATATGTCAAGCGCTCCTTTATTCCCTTTAATAAATGCGTTTTGGATGATTTTAGGATTGAACCCTACCATAGCGTGGCATTACAATGCTAAATTAAGTGGCATCCAAACATTAGGTCTAAAATCTCCATTAGTTATTTCTCTACTTGTAGGCATCCAAATAAGTTAGGAATAGCATGAATATGCTAAAACCATGGACCTACAAAATGGTAATTTCAACTAAGTATGATTTAAAGATGAATCAAAACACAATTAAATTGTATAAAACTCAATTGATTGCTTATGAAATCCAATTACATGCAATTTCTTAAATAATTAGCACAATTAAGTTGAAATTTCCCCTTGTGTGACATTAACCTATGATAAGTATAGAAAAATCTACACTTAGCATCTATTCTCAACTTGAAAACTTGCTTGTCCTCAAGTAAGCATGATTCCAAACATGCGCATGGGCAAAAAAGAACAATTGCATAAACCATTGTTGTCAAATTTGCATTCACCAATTAAAAGATGTGTTAAGTTGTGTTTCCACAACAATGTAGCCACCAAACAAGCATCTTTATCCATTAATGTTAGGGTAGGTGATCAAGGGCCTCAAACTCACACATCGATAAAATCACTTAACTAATCGGTGATCTCTATGGTTAATCCTTCTGTTTAATACTAGAATAAACAACATGGGATCAAGTAAGGTATCATCAAGAAGGAGAAAGATCTTTACATTTCATAGGCTGAAAATGTATATTTAGCCTTAATTCCCCCCTTAAGCCAACCATAAATTAGTGAAAATGACAAAATTGACTTGCCTTTTAATTGAATTTCCCAAAAAAATTCCATTTTTTACGCATTCTTTTTTTTTTTTTTTGTTCAATCTTGTACTCTACATAGCCAACTTTGTATTGGACCCAAAAACACATCCATGTTCAATCATTTAAGGGGTCAAAAGGAAGATTGAAAATCAAAGAAAACTTAAATGCCTGGATTTTCATTGTCCTTAAATCTCCATTATTCAAGCATTTCACTAAAAATTGAATGTTCCATTTGATCTTTTTAGTAAGAACAGTCATTAAGGGCAAGTTTTTTACCAATAATTAACACAAATTGTCACTCAAATTCGAAATCAAGGCTTGGTCATAACCTTCTTAATTTCTTCGAATTCATGGCTATTAGAATTTTTCCATGTTTAATTCTTACTCAAAAAATATAAATAGATGGCTAAGGGGTTCATTTCCATCATCAACTTGCATCAACACATACCAAGAATCACTTAAGAACATATACATTTCTCATTCTCTCCTTAAGTTGCAGCTACTTTCTCTCTCTAAGATATCTCAGTTTCCAAGCAATATCGAAAGAAACTAACCACAGGCCTAACACTACCATTACTTTAATTTACAATCCTAATCCCTCTCACAAGTGGTTGTAGCCTCTATCGCTTGCCACCACTAAACCCTTATTAGCCGTTACGACCCCCCTTCGAAACACTTATCTTCATCGCTCTCTAGAAAAAACCACCACCATGGCTAAACTTATGGTGGTAAAAAACCCAAGACCCAACCTTCAATTAACCCCCAGCAGCTACCACGAGTGACAATTGCCACCACCACCATAAGGTCATTTTTAACCACTAGCAAACGACCACTTTAGGTCATGGCACTTATCCTAGACCCACTATTGTCAATATGAAATGCATAAAACCAACTTTCCTTACTCAAATTTGGCTATTGAAACACACCAGAGCAACCAAGTCAGCTACTACTCCATCTTCTCTAAGGTGTAACTCGATTCTTAAACATTACATAACTTGAAGTCAAACCCTTCACACCACATCCAAACCATTTCCTTCTCTAAACCAAGTTCAATCATTTTCCTGGTTCTTTCTTTCTTTTTAATCTTTTTATTTCCTTCTTTTAGTTCATTTAGTTATTTATTAGTTACAAAAAAAAAAGAGAGTAGAAAAGTAGATCTTATCTAATTTTAGTCAACCCTTTTCAAAATAAGAACTTTATTTAGAATCATTCAAAAAAAAAATTAAGATCAAGACCCTTTAGAGTTTTCTTTTAACAAATCCAAATGTATAATAAAAAATGTAAATTCGATTGTTTTTTGAGAATTAAAAGACACCAACACAATTAAAGTTTGCAAACGAACTACAAAAGTCTGATCCGAAATAACGAGTATGTAAACACTCGTAGCAATTACAAGGTAACTTAAAATATGAAAATTTTTCTTCTTCCATCTTTTTGTAAATAATTATTCAGTTTATCCTTTTTTGTAAAATCAATCGAATTAACTTAACTGCATGTAAATAGATTTTATTCTTAAGGGTATCACTAAAAGATAAGATTAATTTTGGAAAATTAAAAGTGAAACTCATTAATGGTTTAAAAAATTAGCCCCCTAGACTAAAAAATCTAATTTTCCAAATTTTTTTAAAAAATAGTTTTATCGAAAGACTAGTAACTAAGTTATAACCAATCCACCCAACTGGTTATAACTTAACTCTTTTTTTGAACTTTAGTAAGGTAGTAACTTCGAACAGTTTTAAAAATCAAAAAGCAAGTGTTTTTTTTAACTCTTAGTCGAGGGTTAGTATTAAATGGGCTAGGGTTTAATACTAATCAGGTTAAGGAAAATAATAAAAACCGAAAAAAAAAATCAAGCTCGATAGATCTACTCCTATATTTTGTTAGTGATATAATTATTCTACTAAATTGCCATTGTTGCAAAATTATGAATTAAAATTCCATTACAAGATCAAAGGAATAACAATTATTTGGTCTTTTCTAACATATCTGTATATTTACTTTGAGACCTCAAAAGACCAACAAGGAATAATCATTGTTTCTTTATTTTATTCCTTAATAATTGCAATTTCATTCCTTCCTTACTATATTTCTAAGCCTAAGGTAGTGTTTGTTTGTTAAAACTATATAATACAAGAAGGACTAAACAACATAAGCACAAGGAGTAGAAGATAGTGCAGTATTATTGTACCATGTTTGGTTTGCATAGTACTAGACATAAGTTTTTGTGATATTGTCACATCCCAATATAGTAAAGGATGTACCATCACACAAGTAAACCTGTGATAATTATAGACAAATCTAATACAAGATCACTTTATTGTATATATAGTACTTAAAAGGATATAATTATAGCCTTTTAAGTTACAAATATTTACAAATCTCAAAACTCTAAAATTTATAACTTCATTATTGAAACCAAACTTCCATTCTCCTATTACACTTGTTCTACAAAATTTCATTTTCTAAAGCAGTTGACTCTAACTAACACTCTCAAAAATCCTCTACGTTGATGATGGTACCACAAAATCTACTTCTTAACTTAAGGATAAAACATTTTATCCCCTTACCTACGGTTGAGCTAAGTAAGAGTGGATAGATAAGCAGTAATACATTAAAGCATCCAACATAGGGATACATATATCATATAGGCTAATCACCCATTCAGTAAATAAGATAATGCAAATAACATGGCATACTAATACAAGTGACATACATCAGTACTAATACCTAGCCAGCCTAGCAACTCATCTAATTTGGTCGACATCAAATCTGAGCATCTAGATAGGCACCTGGCAAATATTTCAGCCTAGCAAAACATTTTGGTTAATGTAAAACTATATGCACGAAAACACCACTCTAAAAACTCGTCATAGCAAAATCACAAGTTTTAGTAAATCTAACCTGTAGGTCCTTTTTATGCCATGACATGAATGCATCAACCAAATTCTCAATGAATAGCAAGCATAACAACCAAGCTTATCTAGTTTTCTTTTAGCTAAACTTAAGATTTATCTCCTTCTAGGCTAGTACTTAGCATATATCCAAGTTAGTACAACACATCACATTATCTTCATCAACCATCATTAAATACAAAGAATACAACATCATAGGGCACTTTACACAGCAAATCAAATCAACATTCATATAGTCACCACAATCACGAGCAAGGATCTTTACTCCCTAATTAGTAGATATACATCTACTCTTTATACATACACATCCACTTACCTGGCATACAGTTTACATCCAACCTTACTCGTTAGTGCAAGCTCCTTCCTCTACAGCTTTACCTAACAAGGGTAAATACTTCTAAGGTTAACTATATATCATGTGTGCATATAAATTTCAGTGATATCAGCTTCTAAGCTTTTAGTTCAATCTAGATTGTTTCTGACTTAGTTCCTAACTTATCTTTTGATTTAGCTTCTGACTTAGTTTCTAAATCGCTCTCTAATTCAACCTAACTTCAAAATTCTTAATCAAATATTGGTTAACTTATATCTTTAGTTTACCAACTAAAATCCCTAGTATTTTACATAATTCAATCACCTAAGTTAAACTTACATAAAAATACTAAAGTATAATGACTTCTGATTCTTTTACTTATATTTCCACTTTCCAACTAAGCCAAACTAAGACAAGTATAAAGTATCTCATATATATCTATAAGGTTAGCTATAGATTATGCATGTGCACATATTTCAACTTGATATTAGCTTCTTGGCTTTTAGTTCACTTTGGATTGCTCTTGACTTAGTCTCTAACTAGCTTTTGAATCACTTTCTGATTCAACCTAACTTCAAAATTCTTAATCAAATATTGGTTAACTTATATCTTCAGTTACCAATTAAAATCTCTAATATTCCACTTAATTGTTTTATCTAAGTTTAACCTACACAAAAATACTTAAGCATAATAGCTTCTAGTTCTATCTATGATCTTATTTCTAATTTGACGAGAATACTAAGTTTACTTATAATATTTCCACTTTCCAACTAAGCCAAACTAAGACCAATATAGAGTATCTCAAGTATATCAATAGCCAAAACTCCCCCAAACTATAATGTTAATTATACATATTTGGCAAAATATGCACAAATGGTAGGAAAATATGTAATAATCAATATTCAAAATTTATTAAAACCATGAAAAGTATATTATACTTAGAAAATAATTGTTGTTATATTCTAGCCATAAAAATCACTAAAATAGTATATTACACCATACTCTAGTGCACTTGTTTAAGCTTAATTCCATTAATAATTAGCTAAAAAACGTAAGTAATTATAATTTTTAGTGAAATCATAATATAACATATATTTTAATATCAACAAGCTCTATAAATTATATCACGTTGATTTTGTACATAAATTGCTTTAAAATCTCTTTAATTGCTATACTTAGGAAAACTGCTATCTAATATCAAATAAATTACAATGATTAATAAATGTAATATTTTTAAAAAATTCTTATTACTACAATTTAGTATATATTATAAGAGTGTTATAAAAGAATTTTTAACTTGAAACAACATCGTTTAATATTTTGAATTTTTTAATTGAAATTCATTATAATAGAGAACTTTGTTAAGTAAGTCATATAAACCAATATTATTTTAAAAAAATAAAATTATGACATAAAATTAAATGTAAAAAAGCCTAGGGAAACAAATTATCATAATTTTTTGAAGTGTTTTGATATTCTTAGAAAATAAATGAAAATCGGATTCAAAATCAAGCTTTATTGGCACACGACTTTCCAGCTACCCAATGGCCACCAAGGTTTGTCAACAGGTCATAACTCAACCTCAATTATCTAAGTTCCAAGTCATGCCTTGTTAGGTTGTTGATTGATGTAGGAGCTCGAATTCTCCTATTATTTGCTATATTTTTTTTCTTATTTTTACTATTTTCTATTTTAATTTAAAAGAGTGTTTTTAGAGAGAATCATATAACCAAATTGATAATAAGGTACTCTTGATCTTTTTTTATAGTAGTTAGGGTTGGTGGAATTTTATAAATTGTAAGCAAACTTGGGTTTTCCCTAATTTGACACCTAATTTCACTTTCCTTTTATTACTTAACTTTATGGCCACCTCACCCTTGATTGATTCAATCCAAATGCCTTCCTACCAAGCCAATTCCAAATCCTTTAGGTATGTTTATAATTTCTTATAATTTTTTGTTAATTTGTTACAATTTTTAGTAATTATTTAGTATGTTTAATAATATATTTACATATAAGGTATATAACATGTATAATACATGACTATATAATCATATTATATTTCATTCAACTCCTAAATATTATCTTTATAAGTCAAATGATTTATCTCTAAGGGTTCATTGTGTTTTGGAGCTCAAATGTTGAGTTCCCGATAATTGTCAAAAGATCATAGTTAAATTACATTTCATCAAAATTAAATTTTATATATACTTTATTTTGAGAAATTAACTTTACTAAGACCCTTTGTCTAATTTTTGTAACTTTATATTAGAATTTGACTCAACTCAAACAAAATTGTCTAAAAGCCTTAAATTGTTTCAAATGTTCTAACTTGTATCAGTTAGTCAAACAACTAGGGAAAGATTAGCAACTAAGGTCTCAAAAATGTCCCTCGTTTAGTATATATAAGAACTGAACTTAATATTGTATTTTAAAGATTATAACCTCAATCTTGTCTAATATTATTTGACTATATCTTTATATTATTTACAAAGTACAAATTTTAAAGACTTTCTAATACATATATCCTCAATATTATCTAATATTTATTTAATTACACTATTATCGTCAATGCTTGTGTTTTAATCTAACAAGGTCAACTTTTGTACCATATTTTAAATGAGACAATTTTTGAGTAACTTTTCCAATCCTTCAAGCCCTTTTTTATCTAGTAATTAAGCTCAAATTGTAAACCAAACATTGGACAAAAGATTTTGTCCAGTCTAGTCTCATAAATTTTGTGTTATCAAACAATACTAAATAGTCATAATAGAATAAAAACATATAGGAATAGAATAGGGCATAAACATAGCCTCTTTGAGGATTATAAAGTACAAGGTACATTATGCAAAATAAATAAGGGAGCAATACTGCTCTTACATAATAAAAGCTAGTGCTACAACTCTTACAAAGACACTGACTTAAAGTTTAATAGGCAACCTATATATTACTTAAGAAAAAAGAGGCAAAAGTCCCTTTACCATGCAAACTTGTTAGCAAAGACAGAAGAATTAGGTTTAGGTATAATGGTCAACACTTCTAACAAGAGAAACTAATCCAACAGAATATGGTAATACTATTATCCATAGGTGGGAAACAACTGTTGGATAGATATAATGTGAAAGTTTTTTAAACTAACTTTGTCCTATAAACTTATAGATATCCCATTTTTGCCCCCCTCATTTTTTTTCTTAATTCAATTTTTTTAGCTAGTTTCACAAAAAAGAAAATGAAAAATTGAGAAAAACACATAACAATAAAAAAAAAGTATCAAAAGATTCAAAGTCAAGTCAATGAGTCATTTAGAGTCAAATAAGGTAATGATAGAATATACATACAATTTAATAAATTCCAAGTTTTTTCAAAATATTGGACTTCATTAGAAAAATATTTTTGAGAAGTCTAGTAAAAATTTTGGTTGGAGAAATTAAAATAGGACTTGGGATTTATTAAATTAAACTTATGTTGAAAATCCTTTAGCGTGTATATGTGTTGGTTATTTAAAGTGTAGGTTAATTTTAAAATGAAGCGGGGCAAATTGGTTTTGAAGTTTGGAGGCTTAATATGAATTTGACCTAGGGACATGACATTAATAAAATCAGGTTGCAATTATACTTAAGAAAATCACTTACTCATGTGGTCAAACACACCCATACATCCTCCAAGTTAAATCTTTCAATTTTTTTAGTGGACTTGGTTTCAATCTTACTAAATCATTATCAAAATAACCAAATTTCACTAAGATTCGTGTTAATATCCATCAAAAATGGATTTGGCATAATCAAAACAAGCTCAAGTTTCATCCAAGCTTTTTGAACAAGATTGGAGTTGCAAATTATTAGTATAAGATCTGGAAATAGAATGGTATAGTGAATCTTCACTCGACAAATACACACACGATCTTGCCTTTACTATCGCACTTAATCTCTATCATGACCCTTTCTCTCTCTTTAGATGAAGCACTTTACATACGACACAACTAACATAAGCCAAACACTACAGTAGGCTCACCACAACCTGAACTTTCCAACGCAACCACTCCCAAGTCTTGCCGTAGCCTCTAACTTGATTTTCAACCTAAACCCCAAGCACCACTACAAGCTACTCTTGAAACACCACCTAAATACCCAACTTGTCTAAAACTAACAAACCCAACGAGTTCCTTGCATCCTAAAACTCTTGGAACTACCTTTGCACCACCATAAACCAACCTCCATCGTAACACCCAAACATTACCATAGCCAAACACCACTTGACACCTTTAAAACTACTACCAAAATCCGAGGCATTGTGTCTAATTTCTTTTTCACCAATAAAAATGTTATAAATGTAACAACCCAACTAAAATTCCTCCTACCGAGGTATTATTCGCTTTGGTATAGAATGCAGCTGACCTAATCTAAGCATGCTTAACTTTAGAGTTTCAACATGCTCCGAATTTCTATACCAAAAGGTGTCTCGATAATTTAAAATTCCTTCACATAGCATTATAGGGGTATTATGATCTACCTCCCTTACACAATTGATGTCCTCATCAGTTTCATTATATAAGTCTAAAACGACTACCAAGTAGGACTTTCATCCTTTTAGTTAGTAGATTGCCATGACACAACCTGTAATGAACCAACTAAAACTCCTCTTACCAAGGTATTGTTTATTTTGGTATGAAACACTGTATAATTTTGTCCTAGAACACTGTACAATTTTGTCTCCTAATACAGCAGCTTCCCAAGAGATAATCTATCCTAGGATTGACCTATCTCGAGCATACTTAACTTGAGAGTTTCAACATGCTCTAAGACGCTACATCAAAAGGTACCTCGATGATTTAGAATTCCTCCACTTGGCATTTAAGAGGTATTACAATAAATCTTCGATTTCCCTCTCATTTCAAAGGATAGATGCTATTGTGTGAAGTTGGAGAAGAATAAGAAGTAAAAGAAGAAGAATGAGGTAACCTAGATCCAACTTGTTAGAGTGACCCGACCCATGCTTCCCAATTTTCCTCTAATCTAATCGACATCTAGTAAACCTTAGGTGGGTTTGGGTTTGTTCTTTATTTCTACTTTTTAGTTCCTTTTTTTTTGTTTAGTTTCCTTAGTTTTTTTCTTTCTAAAACCTATACTAACATTATTTTGCTTTCATACAGGTTTTTAGTTTTAAATATCTATATTTTCATTTTTTTTATTTATATTACGTTCATGATAGTTACGAATTATTCATGTTCATATGTTAGAATAAATTTGCACAATTAGTACTATTGGTTAGCATGATGCATTTACTAACAACAATTTTTGTTGATTTAGAACACTAATGCGGTTTACAAGTTTGTTATTCATCAAACTAATGTTCAATGTCCTAGAGTTAGTTTTTTAGTATCTTTTAAATAAGTTTTTTTTTTCTTATAAAATTTGCATTATTTCAATTAAAATTTACATTTATTTATAAAATTCACATCTCTTCAATCAAAATTTAAATTAAAAAAAAAACATCTTTTCAATTAAAATTTGCATCGTTTCCATAATAATAGCATGTTTTCCATAAATGTTGCATCTTTTCTGTAATAAAAGCATGTTTCCCATAACAATTGTATCTTCTCCATAATAACTGCATATTTTCCGTGAAACTTTGTATCACATATCTATCCATAAAAGTTGCATTTTTTTTTTTTCAAATTAGATATTTTAAGGCTTTTTAAAAGAAAAGAGGGGGGAGGGGAGGGGAGGGGAGGGGGAGGGGCGAAGAGTTTACGGGGGTGGGCATAATTGTCACTTAATTTGATTTTTCAATAAATAAAAAGTCTCTAATTGGGTTCTTTTCAAAATTAGGGTTTTTAGGTTTTTTTTCAAAAGTTAGGTTCTTTTGGGTTTTTTCTTGAATAAAAGAATAAACTGGTTAAGAACATAAACCTAACCACTCTTGCAAAAATAAAAGGAATCTACACATTAAAGTTTTCTTTAAAAAAAAAAGAATTACGTTTGTTTGATCTTAATTAGTAGTACGTAAGCACCTTTGAGAGAATCATAAAAATTTAAAAAATTATTTTTTATTGGAAAAATCGCACTAAAAATTAAAAAAAAAAATCATTTTATAGGCATTTTCTAAATCATTGCATATTTTTACATTCTAAGAAAAATTATAAAAAAATAATGCCAGCTAGTTAATTTTTTTTTTTTAATTCTTACATAATAATTTGGTCTTAATAGCTTGTCGACAAGTAGAAGATGAAAAGAAAGAAGAAGCATTGAATGAACAACTACTTGATCCGTACATGACAATGTACAGTATGAAGGACTAAGCCATCTTTGCTTCGAATGCAGCTGTGTAGGTCGCATAAAAACAAATTGACCATAGGAAAATGTTGAACAAAAACATGGTAGAAACGATGACGGGGGGCCACGGAATAAGAAAAATTGTAGGAAAATTCATCCTCATCATGTGAAGTTAAAAATGGTGAAGCAAGTAAAGACAAAACTTTAAATGCCCAACAACAGGTGGCAAACGATGAATCAACAAGTTCTGCAATACATTCATTAAATAGTCCTTCCCGCAAGAGTAACAATTATGGACATTGGACTTCAGCTCAAAAGAAGAAGAAAAATGTTAGATCCACAAGAAGACCCGAAACCCATAGTGAAATGACACAACCAAAAGCCTCGACCTTTAGAATGAACGCTTCCAAAAAAAAAAAAAAAAAAAAAACAGAAACAATGGAAGGATTAGCATCAACCTAAGCTTTCCTATCCCGTTAACTCTACTGAAATGGAGCCATCATCACAACAAAATAACCCTAATCCCTACATTGTATTTAAATCCACTTTAATTACTCAAACACCAAAAGCACAAATAAAAAACAAATTTCCGTAAAAAGGCTTGCTTGACAATGAATTAATATGGACAAAAGAGTTCACATATTGATCAGTTTGAGGATCTTATTAAAAACCTTATAAGGTACTATCCAATAAGATTATCAATAAGGTTTTTAAGATATGATTAAAAAACCATTAAGGTTATGGGATGTGTTTTAGGATTTAAGAAAAACCTGTTGGAATACCAGTTACCTAATAAAAATAATATATTAATAATATAATATTAACTAAATAAAAAGAAAATGAAAAGTAAAGTATCTATCACTATCCTATATCCCTAACCTTCGTTTCTTCTCCAATCTTCATCTGCCTCTTTTCTCTCCACATCTCTATTCTTTTCTCTTTTGTATTTTGGTGTTCTATAAATTTATTATAGATAAAGTATGGCATGTTTTTATGGCTTCTCCTCTAATATGCCCTCTATGTATTGCCCATGTTTTATAAATATAAATAATACAAATCAATTTCTCTTGTAATGAATAATGAAATAAAAAATAGTTCTTTGGAAAAAAAATAGAAGAGATAAATGGGTCTTGTCAGTCGGGAAATGGATACTCCATTAGTTTAACTAGATAGGTTCTAGGTATAAGGTTAAAAATCCTACAGGGTTTTGGGACAAGTTTAGAAACCCTATTAAGGTAACAGGATGGGTCTTAGGTTCTTATGACCCATCCCAAACCCACCCCATTTACATCCCTAGTTATCCTTTACCTAATAAAGAAAGTTTTTGACACATGGACCATCAAACCAAACCTAAATGAAATACTCATAGTTCTCATTCCAAAACACTTGAGAGCAAACTAAATAAATCAACTCTAACCAATTAATCTTTGTAATATAATATATAAAGCCATCACAATAGTCATGGATAAATCTCATTAGGCCATACCTTAATGAATTCATTCACTGATACAGACCATGACTAAGGACAGATAAGGCTGACTGTCGAGGCAAGTTCGATCCTACCGAAGGAACGAAAAGTAAATGGGAGTTGATGGTTTAGCAATCTCGGGCACTAACTCTTCGGGTATGACGTACCGTAAAACCACACACGGACCTAAGACTCGTCGGATGTGACGTACCAACCCGAGGTATTAGGGTTGCCAGCCATAATTCTTACTAAAAAGATTGATAAGAGTTGGTAAAACAGAGAGAACTTTCCGAGAGAAAAGATTCAAAAGGGAGTTTCTCATTAATCTTCTATATCTATGAATTGCTACAAAAGTTGTTATTTATAATACGTTCTAAACCTTAATGGCAAAATTGTAAATAATACACAAAGCCTTAAACCCTAAATAATTGAGCCCATAAATAACATAAAGAAAAACAAATACAAAAATATAAAATCATACATTTTATAGGGAGAAGTCGACATGTGGTCATTGCTTAGTCAAGACACTAGAGAGGTTAACCCATAATTGCTGAGTTTTGAAGTTAGTCGGCACTAATCTCTCTAGGGTGTGTTGAGTGGATCTAACTCTCGACAGCATGAGCTCTTGGCCACTAAGTCGACAATAGACTTTGTTGAGTGAATCCTACTCTCGATAATGTGATCTCTCATCATATTCGCAAGCGTGAAGCTAAATAAGTGATTGGTCAAGCATAGGTGAGGATTGGTTGTTGTCTTAACCTTATGCTTCTTGGCACTCTATCTACAATAAATAGTGTTATTCAACTCGACAAACAGAATAAGTCGGCAAGTAGATCATCTCAGCTTTGGCAATCGAGTTGGGTCGGTACTCCGAAACCTATCATTTACCCTATCCAAGTAAGTTTCTTTTTTAATAGAACATCTTCTAACAATATCTTCTTGTTGCATGAGTTACTATAAAGTACAAGACAAAACAAAGGTATTAAAGGCATCATGATCCTCAAATTTGATCTTGAAAAGCTTTTGATTGCATATAATGGGACTACCTTCTTAATGCCTTAAGAGCATTATACTTTCCAAATGAATGGGTTAAGCTCATTCAATCATGTATTACCACTATTTTGACCTAAGTTGTCGTAAATGGGGAAATGCTAGATACTATTCAACCTACCCGAGGAATTCGGCAAGGAGATCTACTTTCTCCATACCTCTTCATCATAGGAATGGAAATCTTAAGTAGACTCATGGAGCTTAGAATAAAAAAAAGGAAAATGGAGACTAATTAGAAAAAAAAATCAAAATCAAGAATATTGCACTTATTCTTTGTAGATGATAACCTCCTAGTATTAGAAGTTAGCCAAGACTTGGCAAGAGATATTCAATATACCCTTGAACTTTTTCGAGAATGATAGGTTTTAAAGTCCATCAAGAAAGCTCCTCTATTTTCTTTTCCCCTAAAACTTCTTGTCACAAAAATAAAAAATATAAAACAAATTTTGGGGCTCAAGCAAACAACAACCTTAGGAAATCATTTAGGCTTTCCCATTAATAGAGATTTGCAATCGAACCTAAGAGATTGTAAGGAGTTAATAGAAAAGATAACCATGAAATTAATAAGGTAAAAGGGTAAGTTTTTAAGTATAGTAGTAAGAGAAATCCTTATTAAGTCAACCTTAAATGCCATCCTGACATTACTATATGCAAGCTATGAGCCTATCCCTCAGACAATTGACACCATTGATAAAATAACCTGCTCATTCTTTTAAAAGGGAACATGTAATGGCAAAAAAAAAAAATCATCAGATATCTTGGAATCAAATTTATAAGGCAACACAACTTAGAGGACTTAGATAAACCTAAGAATGAGGAATCATATATTTGAAATGAAAAACGCATACTTTGGATCAAAGTTTGCTAAGCGAAGTATAGAAATTATGTAAGAGGAAAACAATCATTAATGGCTTTGTCATCATTCCCTTTATGGAAAAGTTTGGTATATGGAAATTAGAGCTTGCTTAAACATAGCATTATAAGATTAGGCAATGGTGAGAACACTAGCTTTTGGCTTGATAGATGGTTGGGTCCTAAACCAATTAGAGACCTCATACAAGGGTTAATAAGAAAAAGTAAGGGAAAAAATAACTATTAAGCATGTCATGACCCTTAAGGAAGGCTAAGGATTATTCTAAAATCATTATATTACGTATGCACCCGTAATAGAAAGATCATCTTACAAGTCAACGATTGCAAAACTTTAACTAAATATTTACCTATTATAATACATACAATTCATTTACTATGGAGTCCAACATTCCATAGTTCACTAAAACCATAGAGAATCGAAATCTTCTACCAAACAATAAGATTAAGTAGTCAAATTTAGTTAAAATTCATAAGATTAAAACCAAGTTTAAGGAAGATAGGAACTTTGATTTAAGAGAGTATACAAGTATTGAAAATTTCATCTTACAATTTAACATAAGCTCTACCAATGTTATATCTAATTCTATCCTTTAAGACTATATTAGAGAAATGCTCTTCACTTTGATCCTAACCCATTGCCTGCTTTCAATTGACCTGCAAAAAGAACTATTAGAGTGTAGGCTACAATCAACTTAGTAAGTTATCTACTCATACCACCTTTCACGTAAGTTAATTAATCAAGCAAATGCTATGCAATCAAACAAAACATATGCAACCATACATACAGCCATCTGATGTTAGGTGTGCAATCTAAGGTTTACCTTTTTCCCCCCTTGACCTTAGGTTAAGGATTTATATTTTTATCAGTGTCTAAGCATCCAATTAAGCATAAAAGTAACTTAGCATAATATCCTTGGCCATCATAAAATAGCTGCATAATCTCAAGTCTTGGCTGAACTAATACCTATGTTAGTATAATGATCAAGAGATGATGCTCCTTGATCATTCCCAAGAGAACCAAATGGACACATTCTCCCTAACCTCATGAGAGGACTAATCATTCGGTTATCTAGCAGAACGAACAAATATTCATCCTAGAATCCACTATCATCCCTAGAAGATAGATCTTCCGGTTAGCCAAAGGAACCAAAAGAAATGTTCACAAAGGCCATGTAAATAAGTTATAAGATAAGGATCTCTTGATCAGTCCTAAGAAGAGCCAACCGAAGTGTTAAGAAATAAATGTCTTCCCTAACCACTAAATAACTAGGGACTGATAAGATCCCTTATCGATCTCCAGATGTACGCAAACTTGAAATAGAAGAATGGATATAACCCCATTTAGTACATAACCATCTTCAGAGCCACTTAGTTTATAAAAAATGAAGAAGGTTCTTACCTTTCTATTCCCTATGTGATAGTGGTAGCAGAAAGTAGGATTATATAGTATGGTATGCATGAACTTTTTATACTTAAGTTGCAATATGCTTAAGATTTATTTATAAAGTGATCAATCAAATTATGAGATACTCACTTAAGATTACATCGCATTACAATCATCAACTCTATTATATGGAATAATTTATAATATCTTCATAAGCAATTCTCACAAGTCAATTACAAGCATTTCTCAATACCCAAAAAACAAAGCTAGTTCATATATATACATTTAAAGTGTTGCTAACTACAATCACAAGCAAGTGATACTTATTGTAAATACTCACTTAACTATTTCCCATAACTCATCATAATAGTCTTCGACTAGCTCTAAGTCTTAATCACATAAGAGATCATAATAAGAGGTATATATTAGATATTCATATCAAGTTTTCCCTATTTATTATATCTTATAACTTTATGAAGTCTTTTATTTAGTTTTTTTGTCATGTCTGAATTATCATGTCCACAGTTCCATTTATCATTGTGTTTAGGTTTTTTGGTCCTTACAATAGGTCTAATCATTACGATATCGAGATAATATGTCCATATGTCAATAAAGTCTAAGTCAAGGGAAATTTAATCAAACATGATAGGTAACTTATTTTTAAGGCATGACTTTATCCACTTGTTTTTTCATTATTTGAGTCTTTTGTTTTAGGGAAATTCTTTTGGTTTCTTTTCTTAAATCTTCCTTTAAAACGAAATCAAAAGTTCATATAGCTTAAGTTTAGGAAACTTCTTTAGAATAAATAAGGAGTTTGAGAAAAACTTTCTTTTCCTTAAATATTCTTGAAAATCATGTTTGGAGATTAGTCATAAAATGGAAGTATCCATTCATATAGAACTCATGAGATGAAAACACTTTTGAAGGGGATTCTTGAATTTGAAAAGTTTAAGGTTTTAAGCCAAAACAAAGCTTAAACATAGTTTTAGTAAAGAGTCTTATCTTTTTGACAAAACATAAGAGTTTCACTTTGAACTTTCCTTGTTTTGTTATAAAAGTATTTTTGATGAAAGAGAAGTTGAAAAAGAGTTTCCTTTATAAATTTTGTGTCTAGAAAAGAGGTAAAAAGAATCATTCTTGAAGAAAAGAAGTTGAAAAGAGTTAATGCTTACTCTTATAGTCTTAAGACTTAGAAAATTGAGTGAAATGAAGAGAGAATTTTGTGAGGTAGGTCTTAGGAAAAGGAAAGGCAAGAGTGATGTCATGTGAAAGTGACATAAGTGTGGTCTCATATGTATTGATAGGTCTTATTTATAGAAAACCTAATCTAGCTTATCTCATAAGCTTTTGTTTGTAAACCTAAGCTTACTTTAGTTTTTATGTTGAAATGGGATAAGAATGTTGGAATTTTGGATGCATGTACCCCAAATGAATGATGCCACTTGCAATGTGAAAGCATCCCAATTTCTACATGTTTTTATTTTACAAGTTAGTAAACCTCATCCATGACATCATAGCTTCTAGAATTTAGTTACTTGTCTTGTGAAAATTCCACATTGACTTAGAAAGCTATTCCCCTTCTAAAAGTAGTGCCTAGATGTAGTAGTTTTAAGGGATTCATTTTCCACATGTTTCTTGATAAAATGAATGAATAAGCTCATGGCTTACATCACCTTCAATAACTTATTCTACTTTGCTACTTTATTCTTATCAAATCTTTATGGATTGGAACACACCTCAGTGTTCCTTGTTACCTTAGAAGAAATTGAAGTATTGGATGTCTTAAAATTGTTATTGGACAATTTAGAGAGGTTTGGAGTCAAAAAGGATATGGGAATTGTTAAACAAGAGGAATACGGGCAAGGACTACGGCCATGGTCTTATCCACGGACCCTCATTGAGAATTTTAGTCAAAGCATGAAAAATAGAATTTTAGGCCAAAAGGATCATAGCTATGAACTTAGGTTGTAAACTTGCAATGGTGGTTAAAAGCATGGGAATGAACTAAAGGACTTCATTTAGGAAGGACCATAGTCCAAGAACATGATCGTGAAACCTAAGCATGTTCCTATAGTCCTCTTTTTTTTTGTCATTTCTTGTTTCTATCTTTCATCTAATCGTATCGTAACCTTTTCTTAACATCTATAAGAGTCTAAATAGATCCTTAAACCATAACTTGAACTAAAATCTAGACTAATTAATCTAAGAAGATAAGTAAGAACACTTAGTTAAGAATATGTAACTTAAGGATAGAACCTAAAAGAGTTATTCTTGTTTTCTTATTTAGGTATTGATCTATAAATTTAATTAAGGTAGATTCTACAAGTTGTATTTGAGACCCAAGTACTGGAACCTTTGTTTGTTGCTAGTGCTTATTTAAGATAGTTAAGCAACCAAACTAATGAATAATTGGAATAAAAATGATGTTGTTGCTTATGTTTGGCTGAGCTTAAGGAGTCATAGTACCAATGTCCTTAAGGTAGCACCTTGTTGATCCTTAGGTGACGTTGTCCTAAGTGGAGTCCCCTCATACATGATATGAGTAAGAATAGGTTAGTGTCTCGGGGTCATTGAACTAGTATCTTAGAATTAAGTAGCTTAGGTGGCGTCTGGAGGCCTTAGTGCCAGTATCATAGTGCTTATTTAGACAAAGGTTGTAGTGCCAATGTCCTGACTAAGAACCACTTGTATAGTTTGAGATACTCCAGGTTTAGAGTTAATCATGACTAATCTTGAGTTGTGTTGACTATTGACATAATTGAAAATATATATTAACTTGTTGATTGATATATTCTCGTTGCATTACTACATGTGCTATATTGATTGTTGCATTGCATGCTCTTGTATTTGTAGGTTTTCGTAATGGGCATTACTTTCTTGATGAACTACAAGAACTCTAGATGTATAAGTAGACTATGATGAAAATTGAGACATGTACCACTATTATCAAGACAAGAATACTGGAGAGTATAATCATTATTGTGATGATGAGTTATGATCAGTTAGTGAAAGAGATTAAATAAACTTATCATTTGAGAGTTCTTGTCAATTTATTAGAAGCATGAGAGTTTATTCTGATCATACTTACTATAGTCACAACATTTTGAAGAGATTTAATTATGACTTTTTGTTACTTCAAGAATTAATTGTATGAGAGTTATTGAGTTAATTACATTATTTTGGAGATTTTAGCTTCTCATTTAGCTTAATGTATCAATAGATTACTAAAGACACATAGTGGTCTATGGCGCCTTAAGCTTAGGGTGTTACATCATTCCTTCATAATTGTAAGTTCATTTCAACTTTATTCTATTCAACAAACCAAAAGTGTTATAAACATATAAATAAAAAGTCTAGACATCATAGATTTAGACATCGTTATGTAAATGACTTAAACGGTGTTACAACCTTTGAGTTTGTGTGATCAAGTAATACGTTAATAGATCTACCAAAGAAAGAATCAGCAAGACTTGATTAAGAGAACCTCAAGTGGGATGGTTGCAAGTTCATCGATTATAATCACTATTGAAGTTTATCAATCATAATCAGTATTGGTAGAACATGTACCAAACATTAGATATAACATCTAATCTTAACTTCAACATATCAAAGTACAGCATTTTAGTGATTCAAACACTATGCTTATTTCCAAGTAAAGTAAAATAATACTTAGGTATAAGGTAAAGTCTACACTTTTAAGTTTTAACAAATATAGGAAGAGCTTTTGTGGTTGGGGTTCTTTATGTTTAGAAAATGATGCATGACATTACTCAAATATATATGTCTAAGTAAATTATATGTATAAATTGAGTGTTTGATTTATTTGTACTATTTGTCAAAAGTAATTTATATGGTGAAAGCTTAATTATTATATTACTATAAGGAAAGAAAATCAAATTTTCATAGAGTAAGGATAAGATCATATGAGTTATACTTTATCTTTTAAGTTTCTTTCGTTTTTCAATAATGGCAAATTGTTAGTAGACTTTCAAAAGCCACGTTAGTTCAAAGGCATAATGCCAAAAATCCATTTTTGAAAGATATTATATATATTTATTAAGCCATGTAATAACACATGGCACTACCCACTCTAATATACTCTTTCTCAATATTTCTAAAGTATCTATTTGTTATAAAACCCTAATGCCACTCACAAGATAAACTCTGACCTTTCTTCTCTCATATCTCTCTCCTTTTTCTAAGGTTTACACACTGTATTCTTTTCTTGTTATTTTGCAAGATAAAAGGAAGAAGACAATCAACTAGATTCAAGATGGCTAGTCTCTAGAACACAAAATGTGTTTGGTTGTTGTAACTTATTGCTTTCTTTCCCTTTCTATTTTCTTTTTATAACATATTTTGTTAGATTTGTTAAGATCTATTGAAATCTATTAGGGAATAGTTGTTTCCCTATGATTTATATCCACTAAAGTTGTATACAAACTACTTTATTACAACATTTGTCTACTCTACACATAACAATCCTTATATCTTATCGGAACTTTCTTGACTCAAGTCTCTCTGCTAGTAAATTTTCCTCCTTCACCCTCAAAATAACCTTATCCTCAAGATAGTATTGTGGGTAAATCTGTCAAAATGTATTCTAATCTTCTTGAGTAGTGCCTTTTTGTGGTAATTCAACCAATGCAAAAGTACCTATCAAATTGATGAACTGTGTCTCTAATTTATATTTGCTATAGTTGTATAAAACTACTTTATTACAACATTTATCTATTCCACACAATCTTGTCAGGACTTTCTTAACTTAACTCTCTCTGCCTGTAAATTTTCTTCCATCACCTCAAAAACAACCTTGTCCTCAAGATTGTATTGTAGGTAAATTTATCAAAATGTATTCCAATCTTCCCAAGTAGTATCTTTTTGTGGTAATTCAACCGATGCAGAAGTACCTATCAAATTGGTAAATTGTGTCTCTAAATAACTCATGTGTCTATAATATTTAATGGCTCTAAAATAGGATGATTGTCCATAACATCTTTTAGCAACTCCAAATATGATTCTATACTACCATATGCCTTTTTGAGCATTAATAAATGAAAAACAAAATGTATTTTAAGGCTTTATGATAATTCTAGTTCATAAGCTGAGACACCCATACGTTCCATTGTTCTAAACAGCCTATAAAATCACTTTGATAGCTTGTGAGTAAATTTTTTAGATAGTAACATTTGTTTATAGGGCTGAAGTTTGCCGAACATTAAGTCACTTTCCTTAAAAATGTCATCCGTCCTATGCTTGCTAAAGTAATGTTTCATTTGCATCTTTAAATTCTACAAATTCATCTTTAGCTTCTACAATAGCTCATCTTTAGTTTGTAACTCCTTATCAATAGCATTTAATTTAGATGTACCTCTAAGACAGGACAAAATGCATGGTGGTGGTCTTCTATAGACAATCACAAACGGTGTCGTATTTACACTAAACCAAATGTTCTAGCTATACTCCAAGGATCTTAGGTCCAAGAGATGTTAAAAAAAAAAAATTAATTTAGAATTTGTAAATCTATTCTCATTTGAATTAATGTAATACCTTGATATGATATTCAAAATTAACTAAATGGGATTCAACTAAACTCATGAGAACTCGCCTACCTCCTAGAGTGATAGAGTTGTAATTAGAACATAAATTGTCTCATCAAAGCAATTTATTTGTAATTATTAGGTAAATAATAATCCACTTACACCGAAATCACTATTTTAGTTAAAAATATGGTTTGAGCACATCTCCATGGCCCAAACCATATTTTCAACTAATTTAAGTGTATGAGTTCATTAATTTAATTAAAACTCGCATATCCCTATAACGAGTTTCTTATAAAAACAAAATTTGAGTTATATTAATCACGAGTTATCCGAACCCTCTTGAGTTTTGTTTAACTCTATCTACTTAAAGAGTAATGGCCAAACACTAATTAAATAAACGACAAACACAATAGCTATATTTCCATGTACTCAAAATCAATATAGAAACAATTCATAAAACATATCAATTCATTAAAGTCATCAATACAAAATCTGCAAGCTAATAAACACAACATCTCATAACGATATCCAAATGAATCAAGACATAATGCAATTGAAATAACAAAGAAGAGAAAATACCTTAATGGGTATCTTCAAATCCGACTCCCAAAATGATATCGGCATATCTCGATACAATTTGAACCTAGAACGATTCTCTTTGTATAGTTAGAACATAGGGCTTTATTTCCCTAAGCTAAAAGAAAGCACACTTGAAAAATAGAAAAACCAATGAAGTTTCTGTGCGTAACCTATTCCTTACTGTATACTAAGCTACTATCTATTTCTCTTTCTAATTCTATCGTAAGCTCCTGTCCTCTTCTAAGCTACTCCATTCTATTCGACCCCCTCTCATCTATTCGACTCCTTTATTTATCCTCTCCTTCCGCTGCTCAATATCCCCTGAATCCGGTAATCTTTATAAGAAGATGGGCCTTCCCAATAGAGGCCAAAGTCCAACTCAGGATCTCCTTTCTTACTTGGCCGAAAGCAACTTCAGCTTTCAAAATTTCTGGCCTTCCACATGTTTGTGTCCTCAAGATATCTGTCAAGTGCTCCAAGCACTGAACGTGAAAAATGGAAATCAAATCAAAGTGTTCACGGTCCTTTCCATAAATGAGATGTTAGTCTTTTATATAAGAAACAAAATTGAGGGTAAGGCCCATCGAGTATTCAGCCCTTGGCAAGTGTATGTGTGTCTTCTTTTAAAGCATGTGGGCTGCTTTTTATTATCAGGGAAAGCTCAAGACTGCTGAATGTAGCAGTAAATAGCAGCTGTCTCGGCCTTGTTTGCTTGGCTTAGTTGAGCTTCTTCACTGTTTGGTGGCTATTGGTACTCGGCAGGGTGTTGGGTGGGCTGCTGCTAAATTGATGACAGCTGCTGTTTTGTTTGGCAATGCAGCTCACGCGTCTGCAAAAAGGAGTTGCTGCAAGTTGCTGTCATGTGGTCGCCGCTTGGACAAGAAGCTCAACTCGGCCGCTCAAATTCCAAGTCCACGGCCTGTTGCAATTTCTTTTTTCTTTTTTTTTTTTTTAATCAAGAAGCTGCTACTGCTCGGTCTGGAGTTAAGAAGCTGCTGCTCGTGAAGTGTAAAACTCAGATAATGAAATGAAATTGGAGTTGCTGTTCGAGTCTTTGCTGTGATGCACGTGTGTAGGTGCTCTGTCATGGTGGAGAGACTTGGGCCGCTCTTTTTGAAGCTCTGCTGCTGGTCGTGTGTTGATGGAGCGCTCGGGACAGGTTGGAGAAGAAGGAGCTGCTGCTATTTTTGAACGAATGATGCAGCTGTCACGTGTAGGGGCTGCTCGTGTGTGTTTCAAATGACAGCTGCTGCAACTTTTCTAAATGAACTGCTCGGACACATACTCGATGGAGATACAACGTGCTGCTGCTAACGCTTGGGAATTTGCAGCTCACGGATTGCTTTTGCTGGAGTGTTGCGGCTGTTGTCAATTAAATGGAGCTGCTCTCGATCTTGCTTGGAGTAAGCACTCAAGTCAGTGTTTGGAGCGCCATATGAAGTGTTGCAGCTGCCACTATTTTTTCTTGTGTGAAGTTGCTGTCGGTTGTGCCATTAACTGATGGATGCTCTGCTCCACGGGAAAAATTGCAGCTGCTTGGATCGGAAGAAGGTGCTTGCTTTGCTTGGTTGCTGTTGTTTGCTGCCCACGGTGAAGCTCAACGTCCTGGGAATTTGCATGAACTGCTGTTCTTGGCGAGTCTTCATCTTCAGGAGCTGCTATTGGTGTGTCGAAGCACTAATAGAGTGCTCGGTTTGGCATGCTTCCTGGCGTGTTTGGTCACATGAAGCAGCTGGAGATACTCGCAATGTGTTGACTGCTTCTGATGTGTTTAATTAATTTCAGCCCTCTGCAACCTTGCAAATCAACTCTCTTCAGAGCTACCGCTATTGTTGCTGAGTTACCCAAGTTGAGCTTGTGGAATTCTTATGCAACAACTCTCCTAACAAAAATAAAAGTGAATGATTGTAAAAACCTTGCACGTTTCAATAATGAACGACGTATTAAACATGTAACATAAGCTGAAGCCAAAACATAATAATCCATATATGATCATTTCAATCCCAAATATTAGTTATTTCAATTACTCAGCTGATGTGGAGTGTCAAAGCTTGATTAGAATGTGGCCTCTGGTGCTGTTGTTCGTGTTTGCTGCAGCTGCTCCTTTTTCATCTAAAAATTTCAGCTGCTCTGTAACTGCTGCTCGGTTGATCTTAGCTCGTCATTGGAATGTGCTATGACTTGGAGTTGCTGCTGATCTGCAGCAGGTGCTCGGGTTGCTAGATTCTGCTCCAGTTCTGGTCTGCAATGGTGAAGACTGAGCTGTTGTTGTTGCTTGGTCGTTCAAATACTTGAGCTGCTGTCATCTTATAGAGTTCGTCAAGCTATCGTGAATCCAAGTAGAAGCTGCTCGTTTGGCGGATAAGCTCGGTTAGTCTAACAAGTTGCATTTGGTGAGAGGAATAAAAATGCAAATCCTATACATGTTAAACCCCTTTCTCTTCCATATGATGAGCCGCTAAACATTGGCTTAAGTTCACAAAATGAAAGTGGGAAGGCATATAATTGAATTAAAAGCTTGTAAGTATAAAATTCCTTTTAAGACCTATTTTGATCCTTTCTAAACTATTTATAAATCATTTGATCCAAGAACATGCTTTTAATCAACTTTCAACTAAGTTTAACCATAATAGCTCCCCAAAACATATATGAATGTGTGCTTTAAGTGAGGCACATTTATCGCATATATGACAAGATTCACGAAATCATCCACTGTTTTCCTCATCCCTTCCCAATAAAAATCAAAATCAATATTCCTAAATGTCTTCTCTTTACAAAATATCCTTAAACCGGAGTATTTATAATATTCAGTAAGTAATGTAGGAATGGGAGATGATGTGGTACTAGAAAAATTTTATTATTGCCAACATGTAAAATACCATGCTTCCATTGTAAGGGCCATTTAATTGTATTACCTGCTGTCAATTCTACAATGATCTATTGAAATAGATGCAGTTATGTACATCCTTACTTCACAGTATCAACTTTGAAAGCACATGAATTAAAAGACCAAGTAGAGTCTTCAAATTGCCTTGATAGAGAATCATAATCTTCTACTTGATTGTCAATGCCTACCTTATAAACAATCTTATAATCATATGCAAATAGCTTAGATGAAAACTTCTATTATTTAGGTGTCTCGATTACTTCATTTAATTTATTTATTTATTTTTTTGAGATTCCTATGAGTTATTTAAATAAGAAATTGAGAACTAATTAAGTATTGCCTCCACTTCTTTATTAGCTCTACTATTTCATATAACTCCCTAACATATATTGATGCCTTTAACATATGTAAAGGGAGTTTCTCGCTAAAACAAGCTATTGGGTGTGAATCTTGGAAGAGAATCTCACCCACGCCTATTCCTGATGCATTTGTCTCTACCACAAATTCCTTATCAAAATTTGGCAATGCTAATCAAAGCTTATTTATGATTATCAAAAACTTGAATGGCTTAAGGACTCCACTCAAAGCAATCTTTTTGAAGTGTATCTATAAGTGGGGAAGCCATGGATGCATATTTTTTGACAAACCTTCAATGGTAACCAACTAACCCTAAGAAGTCTCACAATTGTTTGGTATTCTATAATAAAACCAACTATTTCATAGCTTCTACCTTCAAAAGGTCAAGTGAGAGACCATTTATCCATACTATGTGATCCAAATATTCAATTTTGTCCCTTATAAAAGAATACTTAGTCTGTTTAAGATATAAAGTACTATCTACTAAGATCTGCAACATCATAAATAAGTGATCCACATGTTCTGAAATAGTTTTATTATAAACAATGATGTCAAAAAAAAAAAACAATAATAAACTTCCTTAAGATCGGATAATTCTATTCATTATTGCTTAAACCGTGGCTAGTGCATCAATGAGAAAGTCATGATGCCCATCATGAGTTGCAAATGTTATTTTCTCTACATCATCTTAATGCATACAAATTTGATGATACCTTGATATGAAATCCAATTTCAAAAATATCACTACTCCATTCAATTCATCAATTGTTGGAATAGGAAATTCATCTTTAAGTGTCACTTGTTTCAAAGCCCTATAATTGATACAAATCTCTAGCTTCCATCTTTCTTTTTTACTAACAAAATTGGAGAAGAAAGGGGACTCAAACAATGGTTGATAATGCATAGTTAAAGCATTTCCTTAACTAGCTTCTCAATTTGACTTTTTTGAAAATGAAGATATTCGTATGGGTATGCATTAATAGGAGCTATCCCTTCTTTAAGATGAACTCTATGTTGGATATTATGCTTAAGAGGCAATGATGATGGTGTCTTGAATACTTTTGAAAATCTACCTAATACTTGCTCAATAGCAATATCGTTGGCAATTTCTTATGATGTATAACATTCTGTTATTTTAGCTACTACATGAAAACAACATAAGAGTGAATCCTCTTGTATTAACTTTTGTAATTGACTATGAGATACTATTATAGGTCTATGTACATCATTTCCTATCAATGTTACAGCCATATCATTTTTATGAAATTGCATCACTAACTTTTCATAATCGAAAATAATAGGTCCAAGACCTTGCAACTACTGGACATCCAACTTGATTTCAACCCCATGAACAGGTCATATGTAAAAGGTATCATGATAACTTTTCCTTAAATCTCTAAAAGGACATTCACACATTATCTTAGACATTCCATTTTAGCACCATCACCAATTAAACATGAAATATGGAAGTAAGGATGATATGTTGCACTAAAGACAAATGAAGATGGTTATATCTAGGGAATGGATCCAAGCTCATAAAAAGCTTGAAAGTATAGGATGGAAAATGCACAAAATAAAAATAGAGCAAGCAAAACCCATGAATTAATCTAAGGATATGACACAATAAGGAACCTTCATAGAATTAGGAACCAACTCGATATAATGCATGAGCCGTTCAATGAGATCACTTTCCACCTAATCCTTCTTAAGGAATAGGATAAGAGTAAAAGCAAAGTAAGCAAGTAGCTTACACAAAAGGTAATTCTATATACTTAGATGATAATGGTTAAGACCATGTTGCAGTTATAAATACAAAGGTATTCATACCAAAAATCTAGAGCAACCTATTAAATATGAAAAAGACAAAAGGGTAATGTCCAAGATGAGTAAAGTACAAGGAATGTAAAAGGGTATAAAAGAGAAAAAAAAATATTAGATTTAGGTAGCAAATTCCATTTGCAAGAGGCTTAAACCTGTAGCTAGCAGTTAGAGGCGAGCTTCCAATAGAAACGGGTAAAGGAGTATGGTTAAGCTAGTTGATGCTAAGCTAAGTTGCAAATTCTTCTAAAGTAAATTCAACTTGGATGTTTTCCAAGTAGCTTGGAATAAGGTCAGTCGAGCTGGTAGGTGAGTATGTTGAGCTATCAACTGAATACTCCTTAGATTAGCATTCAGAGGCAATTGATAGGTACAATAGGGCTCGACTTAGAAGTGGTAACAGTCGGTGGGTAGAAGTAGCTTAGATTCTTTAAGCATGGGATAGGAAAGGAGAATGCACCTTACTAAGCTCTTGAGCCCTCGTGCTTGGGCTTAGGTTAGAGGTCCCATAGCTTGATTCCTATCATTCCCTCACAGTTGACTTGGATTTAGCATCAAATTCGGCTAGTCTTCATGTTGTTCTTCATCTGATTGGTATGAGCTGAGGTTGGCAATGTTAAACACGTTAAATACTCAAAAATCTTCAAGTAGTTCCACTCAATAGGAGTTATTGTTGATCTTTTAGAGTATCTTAAAGAGTCCTTCAACTCAAGCAGACAATTTATTCTTCCTCTTGCTAGAAAATCTCTCTTTGCTCAAGTGCATCTAGACCAGATTGTCGGGCTAAAATTGCTTTACCTTTCTTCCTTTTCCCTTTTCCTCCATTTTCTTGGCAACTCAATTGATCTGTTAAGTAACTTACTGGTAGATCTATTGGAAGGACTGAGCATTAGCCCTTTCTTCTTAGTCTTCTTGGTTAAACAATGGCATTAGGGTGTGATCAAGAGGAAGCTCAAGATTGAAACCGTAAACAACCTTTAATGGTACATGCTTAGTAATAGCATGTACTGTTCTATTGTAAGCAAACCATAGGTAGGCATACATCCCATTCGGTTAAGTTCTTCCCCACTACATCTCGGAGCAATGAACCTAAGGTGTAGTTGACTATCTTTATCTAATCATCGGTTTGGGGATGGTAAGAAGTGCTAAAAAGTAGTTTAGTTCTCATTCGACACTAAAGAGTTCTTAAAAAATGGTAAGAACTTTGCGTCTCAATTTGACACCACACTCCTAGCACTCCATGTAAGTAGACGATCTGTAAAAAGAAAAAAGTACGAACTTATAGATACCCTATTTTTGCTTCCTTTTAATTTTTTTTTTTTTAGAATACAGTAGGGGGTCTTAATTTAGAAAAAATAAAAAAATAAAAAATTTTAGAAAAATACAAAAAAAATCAGAAAATTCAAGAAAAAGCACAAAAATTTAAAAAAAAATAGAAATTTTACAAAAAAATCACAAAAAGTGGAAGAATTAGGAGAAATTTAGAAAGTTAAAAAGAAAGGTATAAATAAATAAATAACAAGAATAATAAAATTTTAAGGTAGTAAGATTTTTAGTTTTTAGTATTTTTAGGGCCTCAAATAAGAGAGCGGCGTTGGGTCTGACTTAGATTCAAGTCTAACCTAGGCTAACTTTATCCATATGTGAAATATGATTACATGAATGAACAAAGCGCAGGCCAATAAGCTAATGGTAATACACTTAGTCTTAGCAAGTGGAGTGAATTAAAGGTCTTAGGTTAGATCTGAGCTTGGTGCAAAATGCGCCTTTTATTTTTTTTATCCCTTCTGTCTCTACGTTTTACAATTTGGTTAGACCATGTAACCAAACTGACATGTAGCGAAAAAGCATTGGACTGCATAGATGATGTGGCACTACATGTCCCCACGTCATCATCTTTTTCTTCCCCTTTCCCTTATTTTCCTTTCCTTTCCCACACTTATGTAGTTCCCCCCACTAATTCACCTCAATTTTTCACATGGATTCTATCACAAGCTGAAGCGGTAGAACCGTAATAGTTCCACCATACAAACCATTCTAAAATAGAAGCTAACCATACAACCACCATCTTAGACCTGATTTACACAAAACGTCCATGACTAACTCGCTTTGAAGTAAACAATTCATAAATTAAATAAGTTGTTTACTAAGAAAGTATGGAAACATATACATACACTAAGATTCAAGTATTATAAATAATGTTTATAGGGTTTTATTGTCTTATACTTCTTAAGTAATATATTATTTAAAAACGAAAGATTTTAAATAAAAGCTAAGACCTTAAAGGTATATATGTGCTTCAGATGTATTTCTTCACTCTCTAGGATCCAGTATTTACTAGTTTCAAGGCAATTGCAATCCGCTTCCTAGCTAGCACCTATAACAAAGTCCATAGGAATATGAGTAACCACAACTCAATAAGTCGAGATGGAGACCTAAAACCATACAGCAAACACAAACAGGATTATCAATTAAATTATTAGGTGCAATACATGCTCAAGCAAATGCCGTCGTATAATGTTGTTTGGCCCGTCGTGAAATTAGAAAAATTACACCTACTCTAATCCAAGTTGAGGAGTTTCCGTTAATGCAATAGCTTACTACCAAACCCAAGCTTGTGTAATGGAGACACCACTCCTCTTACGACTACCTTCGAATAATTAACTTTACCCATGTTACGTGCTCTTCCCCTATCACTTAGTTTGATTAATGATGAAAAAGGAATCAATTATGTCATTTAGCGCTATCCCTTTTGAAAGGATCGGTATTTAGCTAGAAAATCCTAATGTTCTCCTAATGGGTTGTTATGCATATCCAATTTAGAATTTATGAGTCAAATATATTGTTAAGTCCATTTTAGGGTGATCAATCGTTTCATATAACTCACATAATACAAGTCAAAGTAGTACATCAACATCATATCATCTCAAAACAAGTACATGCACATAGTCAACTATCTAGCAAGCACAATTAAGTACAATTTCAAGCCTCCGTATACTACAAATTTGTACTTTAAAATATAACGATGTATTAATCCGAACTTACTTAGACTCCTCGCTTACTCGCTCTGGGTAAGACTTGCTCAGTCCATTACCAAAAAATCCCTATAATACAAATATTGATTCAGTTTTCTACATAACTGCTAAAGATTGGTTTTATCCTATAGCGTTTATTATTATCTTTTGTTTAGGGTTTAATATGCCCAATTGTCTAAGTTCTCCAGTCTTTTACAATTATTCTTGGTTGGAGGCTAAGTTTGAGTTCAGTTTCCACATCGATTTTTAAATTAGGTTCTAACTCTGTTTGTAAGTACAATTTTTTACGCAAAACCTTAAAAACCCATTTTAAGCCCTAACGTAGAATTAATCACATTCTTTTTTATTTTCCTAAATATCATATTTACCTATAATTAGTATGTTAATTCATTTGATATACCCCTTATCTTACTCAACTATCAAATTTACCCCTGAAGTAAAAAAGATTTACATATTTCGTATAGATATCTAAATTTAAGTCTCTTACCAGATTTTATATATTTTCCTATTATTGGTATAATATCAACTTTTATTCTAATATTTTCTATTTATTATATTTCTAATTTTTCATATTATCTATACTTATTATGTACATAATATACATTTAATATTTCTATCACTCCAAATATCATCTCCGAATATCAATTGATATCTCAAAATATCTAAATTCATCCTAAATCAAATTTTATATCTAGTTACCCTAATTTACAAGATTATCTTAAATTTTACTATTTTTCCTATTACTTATTTACTACATAATACTCTAATAATTACATCTAACACCCTAAATGCTATAAGTATCATACTTCATCAGATTTGAACATCCTAAAACATATAATTATGCACTAAATCAATAATTATCTATTTAATTACCCAATTATCTATTTAATTACCCAATTATCTATTTAATTACCAAAATTACCCATTTTATGTATCATTTTAAGGCCTAAAAATTATCTAAAAATTTTGAAAATTCATTTCTGAAAAAAGGCTTCATAACACTATTCTATAACCCTTAAATAGTATACACAAAAATTTTGAGCTCAAAACTACACTCTTGAGGTCATTTATTTTTAAATTGAATAAAACTCAAGTTTGTGGGATTTCTTAAGAACCATATATCACAAGACATATTTTCATCAAAATAATATTTTTCATAAAAATTAAATAAAAAAAATTCTAGAATACCAAATTTCATAATTTTCTAAAACTATGTAGTATTTTTAACAAAATATGTAAAATCAAAGGAAAAAATTGGACTCATCAGAACTGATGGCTCCAGCCACCACCGGCCACAATGGCCTTGTTGGTCGGTCTAGGCACTATCATCACTGTGTAGTGGTAGTGGTTGTTGGGTTTAGGATCTCCTTTAAGGCCCTAATTATATAGATTTTTGTAATTTTTTTATAAACCCTAGTTTTCTCTCAAAATTTCGACCCTCTCAATTTCCTACAATTGCAAACATCCCAAATGAGCTTCTATAATTTTTCAATTATTTATAGAGGTGTTAGAGAATTATTGTACATTAAATTGATATGAAATTTGCCTTATCTCTTCTTTTTCTCACTTTCTATTTGTTGCAATTTAATTGGTTGCTTTTGTTTCTTCAATTCCAGATTATTACGCCCCACTTCTGAACATTTCCTTCTTTTTCTATAATTTTCTTGATTTTTTCATAATTATTCTTTTATTTTCTTTAATTATTTAACATTATTTTAGCCTATTTCGCATATTTTAAGTAATTATGCATATTTCTACCTACATGTAAATACATATATGGTATAAATAAATGCTCCTAAATATTATTTAAGTTATTTTATGATTTTTAGTATGCATATAATTTACCTCTAGTGATTTATTAGTTATCGGAATGTATTTTACGCATTTTTTATAAATAATAGGAATATACTTAAAATTTAAAAATTTTATATTCTTTTATTTTATTACTTATTTTCTTAAATTCATGGAATCGCTTTTACCAATATTCTTAGCTTCGTTGTAGAATTTAGGTTGAATCGGATAATTTACTCGATCGTCCTAAAATTTGCGAACTGAACTCCGAGTAGCTAATTATGAGGCTTATAGATTCCACAAGCAAGCACAAGATTAATGGTGTAATTTCATTCTTCACACAACCTGCTTTGAATTGGGACTGAAAACACATAAATATTTGTCCATTTGAGCTTCCGAATTAACAATCGAAATAAAGAAAAAGTCAACATCTGAAATCTTAGCTCTCACTTGATTTCCTCAAATTTAATTTGATTTGATACTTTCCAAGCTTAATCTTTGTTTAAGTAGTATAAATTAAGGGTATTAGAATCATTCTACGCATTGGTTCTTCTACCCATGACCACAATCACAACTCTTAGCCTCTTGTCTCTCTTTATTGCATTGGAATTCTCTCTCTCTCTAATTGATCCAAGCTTAATTCAGTTCGAGCTAGTTTTGTGCAATCACCAAGTTGCCTATAATGAGAGCTTTCCAAGCTGACTACTTCCTTCTACTATTGTCTTCCTAGTACCATCTCCTTCATGAGTTGTGCTAAACCTTAACCACCATAACCACCACTTGCAAACATCAATTGCCACTTAACCACCTTAAGCTAAATTAAATACATGGCTACAGTCACAACATCCCCAAACCAAAGACCCAACCCAACCTTCCTTTCCCTTCCAACAACAACCACTAATTCCACACACTACCACCACTGATGGCCAACACTTGACTGCAGCCCAAATAATCACCATAAGCTAAAGCACTTGGCCTACCCCCTCGTTCATCAATAAAAAACCTACAAAGCTAACCTTTCATGTCTGTTTAGCCATCTAGAACTACCCACGAAGCAACCCTCATCCACTTTCTTCTTCTCTCCTCTTGCCAACCCAGACGTAACTCAATAGCCTACTCCATACCCGAGTTTGACCTGAGACCCAAACTCAAGTTCAAGCTACTTCGACCTATATCCAACCCTGTTTTTGTTTTAGCTTATTTTGTATTTTTTTTCCTTAAAATATTATATTTTATTTACTTATTCTTGTAAATTGTATTTGAATAGAAGAAAAAAAAAAGAACAAAAGGATAAAAAAAAAAAGGAGAAAAAGAAAAAGGAGAAGAAAGAAAAAAGGAGGAAAAGGAACTCTAGTTTTATTTTATGTTATTTTTTTCTTTTATTAAGAAAATGGAAATATAATAAAATAAGGAAAAATAAAAAGAATAAATAAAATAACTAAAATTCTTAGAAAAACCAATTTTTTCCAAAAATAAACAAACTTCAATCAATCCCTTTTCAAAAATTAAGACACCTTTAATTTTCCAAAAATAAACAAACTAATTAAAACCCTCTAGAAAATTTTCAAAATAAATTAAAAAGTTAAGAAACTTAAATCCAACTCTTTTCCAAATTAAAACCAACCAACCCACTAATGTTTTCAAGAAACGAACTATGAAAGTCTAATCCCGAATTGCAAGTACATAGGTATTCGTATGTAAATACGAGGCAACTTAAAATAAGGAAAATTTTCTTTTTCCATCTTTTATAAATAATCAATTTAATTAACTTAGTTGCATGTAATATGATTTGTTGTTTTTTGTAAACTAGAAATTGAAATCTAAAAAGGGTGCTATTGAAAAGTGAATCCAAATTTGGAAAGTTAAAAAGTGGTACGTATTAAGGATTTAACAGAATAGCCCCCAGACTCAAAATTTCTTGTTTAAAAAAATTTTCTTTTAAAAATTGATTTTTAACGTAACCCAGTGTCTAAATTAAAATCAATCCACCTAATTAATTTTAATCTAAATCTTTTCCTGACTTCGATTGGGTAACGACTCTAAGTATTTTTCAAAACACGTTTAAAAACCAAGTTTTGCTTAACACTTAGTCAAGGCTTAGTGTTAAATGGGTTAGAGTTTAATACTAATCAAGTTAAGAAAAATCAAGCTCAACATAGTCAAAGCATCGTCGGTTTTAGTAATAGGCACAAAGTGTCTCATCTTACTGAATCTGTCCATGATGACCATCACTAAAGCAGGTCAATGTAATCCAAAGACAAAATCCATACTTAAATCAACCTAAAGTTTGGTTAGGATGGGTAGAGGCATAGCTCTCCCTTGCTATGCTCTGCTTCTTGCCTTCTTGCAAATTGTACAACTTTTAACCACACAATACACATTGCACCTCATTTTAAGCTAAAAGAACCTCACATTCAATGGCTATTTGGCTCTTCTTTCTCCAAAATGCCTAGAAAGTCCACTAAAATCAGCTTCTCTCACTAGTAATTCTCTTAAGGAACTAGTTAGCACACATAGCTTGGAATAGATATCCATTCTCTACACGATAATCATCTACTATTCTTCATTCTCCACAATGTCCAAATATGGGACCAAAATGAGAATCTTGAGGATACTGCTCCTTGATGCTAGCAAACCCTAACAATTTAGTTTGCAACTCAATAAGAAGAATGTATCTTCTTGATAAGGCGTCGACAACTACATTGGTTTTGCCTTGTTTAAACTTTATCACAAAATTGAATCCTTTTAGAAATTCAACCCATTAAGCTTACCATTTTGAAAGCTTAGTCTAACTCTTGAGGTACCTTAAGGACTCATAATCAATATAAATGAAAAACTCTCTTAATAGAAGGTAATGTTACCATACTCAAAGTGCTCAAAATAGTACAAGGAGTTCCTTGTCATATACATAATAATTCAATTAGGCCCCATCAACTTCTCAATATGATATGTAATAGGTTGTCACGCCTCGAAACGGCAAAGTTGTAATAGCTCCACCGTGTAAACCATTCTAAGATAGGAGTTAGCCTTAAAACCGTTATCCTAGACCTAATCTACACATGGCGTCCACGACTAACCCGCTTTGAAGTAAACGATTTGTAATTTAAATAAATCATTTACCTAAGAAAGTAAGAAAATATCTACATACACTGAAATTAAGTTATTACAATTAACATTTACAATATTTCACCGTAATATATTTCGTAGTTATTACATTATTCAAAAATGAAAAATTCTAAAATACAAGCTTAAACCTTAAAAATATATGTTTGTTCTTCAAATATTTTTCCTCACTCCCTAGAATCCAGCAGTTGCTAGCTTCAAGGTAGTTGAATACTGCTTCTTCGCTAACACCTACACGACGTCTATAGGGATGTGAGCAACCATAACTTAGTAAGTTAGGATGGAGAACTTAAAACTATACCATAAACATAACAAGGTTATCAACCAACTTATTAGGTACAATGCATGTTCAAGCAAATGTCATCGCACGACGTTGTCCTACCCATCATGAGATTAGAGAAATTGCACCCACTCTAATCCGGTTGAGGAGTTGCCATTAATGTAATAACTCACAACCAAACCCAGGCTTGTGCAATGGAGACACCGCTCCTCCCACTACTACCTTCAAACCATTGACTTCACCCTCACCGTGACCTCCTCTCCTGTCACTTAGTTTGACTAAGGATGAAGAAGGGACCATTATGCAATCCTGCACTATCCCCTTCGAAGGGGTCGGTATTTGGCCGAAGAATCCTAGATTTCCCTTAATGGGTTGCCTTGCAAGTCCGATTATGATTATAGATCGTATATTTGATTAGATCCAGTTTAAGGTAACCAATCATTTCATACAATACAAGCCAGAACAATAACTAGAATCATAGCATCACTCATAATCAGTCACATGCACACAACCAACTATCTAACAAGCACAACTAAGTATAATCTCAAGCCTCCAAAATACAACAATGTATTAATCCCAACTTACTTGGACTCCTCGCTCACTCACTCACTCGAGGTTTAACTCGCTTAGCCCATTGCCAATCATCCCTATAATACAAACGTAGTTTCAGTTTTTTATATAACTATTATAAGTTGGTTTTATCATATAACGTGTATTGTTATGTTTTGTTTAGGGTTTAATATATCCAGTTATCTAGATTCTCAAATCTTTTATAATTATTCTAGGTTTGGGGTTAAGTTTGGGTTCAGTTTTCGCATTAATTTCTAAATTAAGTTCTAGTTCAATTTTTAAGTACTGTTTTATACCCGAACTTTAGAAATTCGTTTCAACTCATAATGTGAAATTAATCACATTACTTCCAGATATCTTAAATACCATCATTATCCCTAGTTAGTATTTTGTTCCACCGGTATACTTAAATCCTTATGAGTGTACCGAATTTACTCTTGATGTGAGAAATTTTTACATTTTTTATATAATTACATAAATTTAAGTTTTCTATCAGATTTATCATATATCCCTATTATTTTTATAATATCAATTTTTATTCTAATATCTTTTATTTATTATCTTTCTAATAATTGTGTATTATGTACTAATATTTATTATGTACATAATACACATATAATATTTTTATCACTCTAATTACCATCTCTCAACATCAATTATTATTTAAAAATGTCTAAATTCATCCTAAATCAGATTTTACACCTAATTACCCTAATTTACAAAATTAACTTAAAATGTACTATTTTTCCCTATTTCTTATTTACTACATAATTAACCTAATAATTACATCAGTCACCCTAAATACTACAACTATCATACTTCATTAGATTTCAAAATCTTAAAATATATATTTATTCACTAAATCAGTAATTAACCATTTAATTACTTAATTAACCCTAAATTACCCATTTTATACCTCATTTTAAGGCCTAAAAATTATCTAAAATTTTCAAAAATTAATTTTTGAAAATAGACTTCATACAACTGTTCTATATCATCTAAGTAGTTTACACAAAAATTTTGGGCTCAAAACTACACTCCTAAGGTCTTTTGTTTCTAAACCAAAATATACTTAGTTTTGCATGATTTCTTAAGGACCATATATCACGAGACATACTTTCATCAAAATAATATTTTTCATAAAAACTAAATACAAAAATATTTTAGAATAACAAAATTCATAATTTTCTAAGAATATTTACTATTTTTACAAAATTACACAAAATCAAGCTGCAAATCGAATTCACCGATTTGGGTGGCTCCAGCCACTGTCAGTGGCCATAGGTATATCAGCCCACCTGGGCGTTGCCACCACCATGTCGTAGTGGTGGCCGTCCACTCTCAGCTGCTCGTCGGGTCTAGGTTTTCCTTACAAGCCCTAACTGCACAGATTTTTGCTAAATTTTTGTAAAACCCTCATTTTATCTCAATTTCGCATCTTTATTTTTATAAAATTCCTGACATCCAAAATGAGCTTCTAAAAAATTTTGAGTATTTATAGAGTTTTAGGGAAATTATTGTGCATTAATTTGATTAGACAATTGCCTTATCTTATTCCAATTTGACTTTTGTGTTGCTCTAATTTAATTGGCTAATTTTTTTCTTATTTTCCCCAGTTACCATGACCCAATTCTGGATCATTCCTTATTTTTTCTTAATTAATTATGAATTTTTATAATTATTTAGTATTATTTTAGCACGTTTCACGTATTTTAAGTAATTACGCATATTTCTACCTACATGTAAATTCATATACAGTACAAATAAATATTCATAAATATTATTTAGGTCATTCTATGATTTTTAATATATCAAAATGCATTTTATGCATTTTCGATAAATAACGAGTTATATACTTAAAATTTAAAATTTTTATATTCTTTTATTTTATTTCTTATTTTCTTAAATTCGAATTTACGAGATCATTTTTACTAATATTTCTGGCTTTACTTATAATTTAGGATTGATCGGATCTTTCAACCGTCGAAACCTTAAGTGACTAATTGTGGGTCAGCCTTCTTGCATTAGTACTATAAACCCCGCAAATTTAGCTATTTAAGAGTAGGATTGAACCCTAATACTATAAATGACTTAAAGAGTCATTAAAGTAGAGCATGATAAAAATTTAATAAATCATAAATCTAAATATATTATAAGGAGTAAAAACCTTAAAAATTGATCAAAACCCTAAATCATATACTAAAATCCTAAAACTGCTTTAAGCACTATTAACCAAAATTGAACCCGAATTTGTTCGAAACCCCAAAATTATAAATATAAACCTATAAAATAATTAAATATTACTCAATAGTGATAAAATTATAGTCGATTGTAATTTTCGACTAAATAGCCTATTCGTATGAAATTATAACGAAATCATAACGAAATCGCTATAATAACTTGTAAAAATTATAGTTGTATCTAGTACTAATTAAATTGATAAAATTTCACAAAAATTTAAAAATTAATTTACGATGAGATTTGTTATAATTTATATGAGTCGAAAAATTATATATATTTATTATTAATTTCCATTTTCCTTCTCTTTCATTTTCATTTTATCTCTTTTCTTTCTTTTCTTCTTTTTCCTAACTTCAAGTTCTGGAATGGAATTCAAATTCAAGCCACCCACATAAAGAAAAAATTTGCTACGTGTTGAGTGGAAAATAAAAGAAAAAAATGAAAAAAAATTGGATAATTACTTAGCTTAAATTTTAAGCTAACTCACATGTATAAAAGGAGGGGAAAAAAAAAGAAAAATTTTTGCACAAACCAAAAATCTAGAAGAAAAAAAAAACATGAGGGAGAGAAAGAAAAAGAAAGAAGGAAAAGAAGAAAGAAAAGAAAGAAAGAAAAGAAGAAGGAAAAAGAAGAAGAAATAATTAGAAGAAAAAGGTAAGTAAATTATTCAATATAGATGTATGTATATAGTATATATATGTAAAAATATAGTATTTGTATAGTATATTTTTAATAAAACACTACTATTACATGTATATATGTACACAAATACATAAATTAAATTATATATGCATATATTAGGCTATATATGTATACATGTATAAACATAGATATATTATATGAAAAGAGCATGTATTATGTATTTTTTTAGAAATACATATAATTAGTATTAAGTATTTTATTAAATAATTATAGTAGATATATATATTTGTACCGTGAACTTTATATATATATATATATATATCTATCCATGTATAATTATTTTCGTGTATGTATATATGTACTCGTATAGAATATAGATGTAGAAGTATATTTCCATAAGTAACAATATATGTATATAAGATATATATATATATATATAAGATAGAGTATATATATTGTAGTAAGATATATATAATATATAGTATACATATTTTGTAATAAATACTATGTAAATATATATATACCGAATATATAATACAAGAATAGGTATTTATAAATTATATATATATATCTAAGTATTTGGAATTACATAAGTATATTTATAAATATATATATATATATGTATATGAGAGTATATTTATTTTCATAAAATAAGTATATACATACATATAGCATGTAACATATACTATATGTATATAGTATACCGAAAATGTATATATAGATATATATATATGTATGTATAAATCGTAAAGTACATAAATAATAAGAAAATGAGAAATAATAAAAATAATAGAGGTCATAATAATAATAATAATCATAATAAAGTAAAAATCTCAAAAATAGGAAAATATGCTCAAAATAATAAAAATATCAAATATATGATTTAAATACTTATTAAATCATAAATGTAGACACCTAATTTTTGCCCTTCCATAGTCTTAATTTTTATTTTTACGAAAACGGTCCTAATTAAAAAAAAATCAAAAAAATAAAAAAATTAATAAAAATAATAAAAATTAACAAATAATGAAAATACTAAAAAAATAAGAAAAGGAAAAAATCATAAAGGTTTCGTAGATTTTTAGGAAGTAATTTATATTAGGAATAATTAGTTTTAGTGTTAGTTTTAGTTTTAATTTAGTTAAAAATTTTAGTTTAGGGAATCAGATAGTTTAAATATAATTTAATAGTAATGAATGTCAAGATATAGGTCAACGGCCTAATGGATAAGTAACAGAGTATTTGGGTGGATTTAGTTAGAGGTCACGGGTTCGAGTCTCAGCAAACACGTATGTCTTTATTTTTCTATCTTTACAGAAGTAAGATTTAAAATTGGATTTATATCTAATCAAATCATATGAATATTTGTTAAATCAGATTTGAATAAAATTTGAATCTAGTTTAATCAAATACAATAACATATGATCTGATTTGGACTCTATAAAAGAAAAATTAGCGAGTCCTCGACCGATCAACAAGTCCGTCGAATGTCGCCTGTCCTCGCATAGCTGTTGCCCAACCACTGTCGCAATTCCACGGTCATCCCAGCGATAGCAATAGCTCCAGTTACGCACAGTCATCACACGGCACAACGATCAGCCTTTACATACTTCATAAATCTCCACATCCCGACCATATGTTGTCCACACAGCATTGATCCACACACAGATCAGTCTCCAGCGTAGCAGATGGTAGACAAACAGAACAGCAGCACAGCGGATGACAGCAAAGACAGCAGCACAGCGGACATCAGTAAACAGCAGCTGTCCACACTGCAGCAGCTCAACACAGCAAATAGCAACAACGAGGGCAGTCCTGCATACTCTTCATCCGTCCACAGTACACCACGACTTGGTCACCAAACAGTAGCCACTGCTCAACGCTCCGTCATCTCCAAATGCCTGTAGTTGTCTCATCTATAGCCTTACGTATGAACATGATAGTTAACTCCACGTCCAAGCTTCGCTGCACATCTACTTCACGAGCAACTCCTTACTGCATAGTGGACACAAAATCAGGTTCGGTTGTTTTTTTTTATTATTTATTTTATTTAGTTATTCTATTATATTACGTTATTGTATTATATTAGATCCTTAGTTAGTTATACGTGATTACATATATTAACTTAGTGGTTTCTTTTTGTGTTAGTTTCCTCATATATGTATATAGACTAAGTATATTATGTTTTACTTATTTAGATAGTTAGTTAATAATAGTGGTATAGATATATACGTATATATTAGTCTAGGAAAATTTTTAAGATTATTTTTTTAGATTTCTTGCTTAGAAAACCAACCTTTAGAAGTAAAAATTAATGAAATATCAATAGGATTTTTAGGATGTCTAAGAGAGTTTTTTTTTTTTAATTACTTATGAGTTGAGATCTTTTAGATTTTTTTTTTTGAATAAAATTGAATCGGTTAAAAATGTAAACTCGGGCAGTTTTCAAATTTAAAATTAATCAACACACTAAAGATTTTTCAAAATAACTACGATCGTCTGATCCTGGCTAGCGGGTACATAGGCACCTTCGGGGCGACGATAAAATATGTAAAAACTTAAGTTTTTTTTTTCTTTTGATTTTATTTATTTATTTTTTAAATATTATAATTAGAAGAATAATCCTAATTTCGGTAAATAGATAGTGGTACCCATTAGAGTTTAATAGGTTAGCCCGAACTTGGAACCCTCTGGTTCTTCATTTAAAATTGAAATCAAAGACCGGTAATCAAAATCACAATCAATCCACCTAATTAATTACGGTTTCTGTTCTTTTCCCGACTTCGGTCGGGTGGCAACTCCAAAAAATTATTTTCAATAAAAAACCAGAATTTCTCAATTTCTTTAGTCGATGATTAATATTAAATGGGTTAGGATTTAGTATTAATTAGGAAATGAGAAATTAATTTTTAAATAAAAGAAATCGAAAAATTAGGCTCGACAATAAATATGTTAAGAAAAAGCTAAAATTGGTATTTTATAATTTTTAAACTAAACTAATAAATTTTTTAATATTTTTATATCACAATTTACACTACGAGTCACAACATCCACAACAACGTCCACAACAGCGTCCACAACAGACCTCGTTATAAGAAAATACGTTCAAAAACGATTAAAATAGACTATAAGTTCATGACGATCTAAGCTAAAACGAAAAAGTTATACGCAATTTGATAAAAAGCTCAAATCAATGATTTCATGTAAAAAAATAACCAATTTATGTAAACAGTACGGTTTAGCATGCTGGTTTAGGTATTTAAATCCCTAAACTCATTACTTTTCCTATTTTCCTAATGTTAGGTGATCTTGAGATCGAGACCGACTTACCTTTAGACTACTACGATCCCTAAGCTAGCCATGACCGAATGAGTGTTTCCTAATGATTCCATACTTGTATGTACTTGTAGTTAGCGAACATAAATTACGAATTATAAATGAATGTGTATGGGGTTGGGTTATGCTTGTGCATGATAATTGTTGTTAATGGTGAATTTACCTTAAATTGCAATAATATAATGTTTGTTGCATAGTAGATTCACTAGATTAATTGTTTGTGGCTTAGAATAATCATTGAATAAATAAAACTAAATTTTATTCGACTAGAAAAGTTAACTTGGATCATGCATAAATCATGCACTACATAATTAATTCCGGGTAGTTACATTACACGAAGGTAGCGAAAGGCTATACTTGGGTTAATTATTGAGTGTTATTGATTTCGTACAGTACACACGTGCGATATGACCTTACCCCGGCCCGCGGGATGACTAAGCATTGGAGGTGCCAACCGCTCGCTATGGGTCAAGTCCAGAGGCCTTCATTTAGGGGTGAATGAGGGCTACATGAACCTACTCACAATCATATGTAGAACTCGTTTTGATAAAGCTAGTAATGAATGTATCATTACATTTTAGATATGAAACGTGGAGTTTTGTTATAAAATAAGTTCTACAATGATACCTATATCTGACTATACCGATGAATCTCCAACCCTAACTTCAGAGGGTGTTAAATCTGAGTTACATACAGTACCTGATCACATGCATGTATTTATTTGGCATACTATTTTCCATGCATTCACTTAGCTGAACCTAACTATTGTATGACTTGATTGCTGTATGGTTGAGGGAAAGTAACTGACTAAGCTCTTGTAGCTTATGTCCCAATAGTTTTCTCTTGCAGGTTACTAGATGATCGGTTATGGGTTAAGAAATGAAAGTTGAGTGTCAACGTCGAGATGCATAGAATTTAGACTCTGAAGACAAACTATATGGTTCATTTGAATTATTGTATACTACGTTTAAATTTTGTGACTTTAGTAAGTTTGAATTTTATAACTTTACTACTCAATCTTGTTATTTGGTAGGAGGTACCAATTCTCTGCAGTTCTGTTGGACTATGGTTTATCGGATATCCATAGTCACATATATGTGGTCGTAAGTTAATTAAATAAAAACTTTAGTGACTAATTATTTAGAATCTTGCAACCTCTGACTTGCATGATGACTTTCATATCATGGGTACACACATGTTATGGAAATTTTAGGCAATCCTACTAGGCTCTCCATAGGGTCATGACAACTATAGTGTCATGAGAAGTACAGTATCTATACCAACACCTGATGCATCACACTCAAGCTTAATTACCTTCTCAAAGTTAGGCAAGGCTAGCACAAGTGAAGAGATCAACTTCTCCTTCACCTCAACAAAACTTCTTTCTTCTTTCCCTCCTTACTTAAGCCTTTAGTAAATCAATGGTTAAAGGATGCAAATCCATGAAAGCTTCTCACTTCAATACAAGTGATTGAGGTCAACCATTTGACAATAGCTCAAATCTTCTCTGTATTAACCAGTAAGCCTCCTCTACTCATAACATATCTAAGGAAGTCTACTTCTCCCTAATAGAAACAACACTTCTTTAGACTCCTAAGGAGCTTTTCAACTCAAAGTACGTCAAACACAGCTCAAAGATGGTCAGCATAACTTAGCAGGTCAGTATTGGATATAAGGATGTCATTAAAATAGACCTCAACGCACTTTCCAATCAAATCTCTTAACATATGATTCATTAACCTCATAAAACCACTCAAGGCATTTGATAAGCTAAAGGGAATTACCATCAATTCATATAAACTATGTCGAGTTTTAAAGGCAATCTTCCATTCATTTTCTTATCTCATACAAATTTGATGATAAAAAGATTTTAGGTTGATCTTACTGAAGATTCTAGCTTCATTTAATTCATCAATCATATCATATAATCTTAGGATAGGGTATCTATACTCGATCGTTATCTTATTCACAACTCTACTATGCACACATATATGCTAAGTACTATCCTTCTTCGGCATAAGTAATGCTGGCATAGCACAAGGGCTAAGACTTTCTCTCACTTACCCTTTCTCTAATAGCTTATTGACTTGCCTCTAGAGCTTTCTAATTTTCTCGAGATTCATTTGATAAGCAAGCTTGTTCGGCAGCGTAACACCAGGTATCAAGCTAATGCAATGCTTGAGTCCTTGAAAAGGAGGCAATCCTTTAGGCAATTGCTCAAGGAACATGTCATCATACTCATCTAACAACTCTCTGACCTCCTTTGGTGGTACAACAAACTCCTTCAACTGCAAAAGTCTCTTAACTAGTAGATAGGTTAGCACATTAGATTTGATGGCTTCTCGATGCTTAGATCGTCTCAATATTAATGTCTTCTTGGATCCTCAAGCTAACTTGGCCTACAATTTGCTCACTTGGCTCAGGGTCATGGGGTTTAAGGTAATCTTCCTCCTATCTTTCTCAAATGTGTATGCTTAAACCCATTATGCATGACTTTCCAATCAAATAGCTAAGAAGGTCGGCCCAAAAATACATGCAATGCACACATGGGCAAAACATTATAAAGAACCTCGTCATAATATTTCTCCATAAAGATCAACAGTAATACTTGCTGGGTGATACGTAATGCTTCCTTCTCATTTAACCAATGTAGCTTATATAGCCTTAAATGTGACAAAATTGGTAACTTAAGCTTCTGAGTAAGGTTGGCAAATGTGACATTAGTACAACTCCTACTATACACTATGAGCACGCAAACTTGCTCATTCACCTTGTAGGTGGTGTGAAACAAGATCTCTCGTTGCTCCTCCTCAGCAAATGGTTTAATGTTCAAAGCTCATCAAACAACTAAGATTAGCTATCTAGGTCATCAACATACATGTTTTCTTCTACAAGCTCATCGCCATCCTCCTCAACTTCCTCTTTCAACTTTGCCTTTTCTTTAAGTTCCTTATTAATACTGTTTACTTTAAGGGTAGGGACTTTGCCTTTTATGACCATGGTACATCAATTGGGGCATTAGTTATCCATATGAACAAAACCTAAGCACTTAGTTTGGCTCGTCTTCCATCTTGAGCTTTGACTCTTCTCATAAGTTCTCTTTAACATGTCCTAGTTGGCATGGCGATTCTTCTTCTCGAACATGACTTCAATCTTCCTACTAAGCTCAATACTATATTGAGGTCAGTTACCACCTTAAGCAGGTAGACTACCTTGAAAAGGTAAGCTTAATTAAGGTCGGCTTAATCTATTCCTCCTTTATCACTCCATACGTTACGCAATTCTTATATGCTCTTCCAGTGTGATAAACTATTGCAACTCTACTATATCCCTAATATCTATCCTCAATCCAGTTAAGAATCTAGATATTGTTCGAGTTGAAAGCTCATTGGCCTCACATCTGATCATAAGTATCTAAAATTCTTGCTCATACACATCAACGGTGCAGTTTCCTTACCTTAGTTCTTGGAGCCAAGCAAAAGTGTCTTGCAAGTAAGTGTCTAGCACAAATTTGGCTCTAAGGACTCTCTTCATTTCGAACCAAGTACTAACCTCTCTATACCCATCTCGTCTTCTCATGGCTTGAAAGTTTCTTCACCATATCATAGCATAACCTAAGAATTCTACAACAACAGTTCGGACCTTATCATTGTCTTAGTACTAATAGTATTCGAAAACTCACTCTACCTTCTCTTCCCAGTCTAGAAAATCATCAGCATTTCTAGATCCATTAAAGCTTAGAACTTAGAGTTTAATATGGTTTGCAGCTCCTAGTGTAGGAGCTCTATCCTCTACTTCATAATACCCATTTGTTTCTTCCTCATCTACTTCACACAAATCAATTCTTCTTCATACATATCCTCCAACTCATTCTTACCAAGCTCGGTACTACTTATGCACAAGGCGAGCATCTTATGAGGCACCTCTAACTTCAAGAGAAGCTTAAGGAGTATTTTGAACGACCTCAATAGGTTGAGAAGCCAATGCATGGACAGCTCAGCTCAAGTCTACAATCAAGTTAGCCATTTTGTTAAATTGCTTGTCAAAGCTTTTAGGAGTGTCTTGTTGGCCTTAGTGAACAATACTGCTATTATCATCCCCAATACCGACATTAACACTTAAATCGGTCATTCTCTTACTCAACTTTGTGTTTACAGCAAATAGATAACACAGCCTCTAATTAGTTAACAAACAAACTACATAAAATACACTCAACTACTCTTCAAATAGATACCAATGCACCTCACTATAGAGATTCAATACTATAGTTAATTGGGTTAAACCTAACATTAAAATATATAGCTATTGCTTACTCTATTTTTCATAGCTCAAAACAAAGTAGAAGAGAGTATTGTGCAACAGCTTCCACAATGGAACAAAACCACCACTTTAATCACTTAGAGCTAATTTGAACACAACCTTTAACGAGTACTACACTGGTCAACACACTTCAAACACAAATGATATCTAACATAGCAAAGCAGTAATACCACACAACAGTGACTTACTCAATACAAACCTCTATTTTGATACTAAGATAACACGTCGTACTAAAGAAAAATGAAGAGGTCGTATCTAGGGAATGGATCTAAGCCCACAAAAAGCTTAAAAGTATAAGATGGAAAACATATGAAATAGAAAGAGAACAAGCAAAACCCATGAATGATTACGAGAATATGATACACCAAGGAACTTTCATAGACTCATGAGCCAACTCAATATGATGCACAAACCATTCAATGAGGTTGCTCACCACCTAACCTCACTTAAGGGATAAGAGAAGAGCAAAAGCAAAGTAAGCAAGTAGCTTACATAAAAGGGAATTGTAGATATTAGATGATAGTGGTTAAGATCATGTTGTAGTTACTAAATATGAAAAAACCAAAAAGAGTAATGTCCAAAAAGAGTAAAGTGCAAAGAATGTAAAAGGGTATAAAAGAGAAATCAGGAAAATATCATATTAAGGTAACAATTTCCATTTGCAAGAGGCTTGGACATGTGGCTGGTAGTTAGAGGTGAGCTTCTAACAAAAACGAACAAAGGAGTATAGTCAAGTTAGTTGATGCCCAGCTAAGCTACAAATTCTTCCTAGGTGGATTTAGCTTGGATGTGTTCTAAGCAGCTTAAAATAGGGTTAGCTAAGTTAGCTGGCGAGTAAGCCAAGCTATCAAATGAGTACTCTTCAAGTCAGCATTCCAAGGCAATTGATAGGCATGGGAGAGCTCGAGTTGAAAATGATAGTAGGTTGGTGAGTAAAAGCAGCTCAAATTCTTCAAGCTTAGGTCAAGAAAGACGAATGCACCTTACTAAGCTCTTAAGCCCTCATGCTTGAGCTCGGGCTCAGGTCAGAGGTCTCATAGCTTGATTCCTATTAAGGTAACATCATAAGATCTAAAAATTTCACCAATCTACTTTTAACAAAATCATGCATACTGTTTGAATCTACTAATAATAAAACTTGATGTTTATTTATAGAATCTTAAAATTTTATGGTTCGTGGCATCATGGTAGCCGACAAGGCATGAAACCTAATGGCACCAATATTAATAGGTATGTTTTCCTCTATTTCCTCAATATCATTAGGAACATTCTTAGTTTCTTCATCAATTTCATCACTTACAATCAATGCCATAAACTTAGCTTTGCACTTGTGATTTTTAATGATCTTCTCATCACAATTGAAATATAAGCCTTTTTCCCTTCTTGCATTCATTTCTTCTTGGATTAATTTTCATATTAGTAAGGTAGGTTTAGAAAAAAAGTGGGATTATTTAAAGATTTCAAAAAAAAAAAAAGAAAGAATTTGGTTTTGAAAACTGGATTGGCTTGGAAGAAAAGAATTGAGTAGGTTTAAGTGAAAAAGAAAGTCATTGTTTAATGAAAACTAGTCAAGAAGTTTTGATTCATCTACTTTAGCTAAAGAAATTGCTTCTATGAGTGATATTGGTTTAACTGATTGCAATTCTCTTCTAATGGGTGGTTTTCATCCTAAATTGAAACACCTAATGAGGGAAGTATTTGATTGTGCCACCCCTCTACTTGATAAGGCCTCAAATTGTGACTAATATTGTGCAACAGATGTTGTTTACACTAACTTTAACAATTCCCCTTACACATCATCATATTCATAAGGGCCAAATCTTACCTCTAATGCTTTGATAAGATTTTACTAAGTTGATAAATGATTGTTCTTATACATCTACTAAGTTAATAGCTCAAAAGCATGATCTTCCATAGCAACTAACGATATAAGAATTCTTTAATTCTCAAGGATATGCTGAAATTGGAAAGGCTGCTTCGCCTTGAAAATCCATGTTGAAGGGTAGAATTTAGAAAACTTATAATTTCTAACTTGATTCCTCTCAACACATTTTCGACATTATTTGAAAATGACGACTCTTATAATTGCTCATTATTCAGTGAAGTTGACTAAGAATTTTGAGTTTGATTCACTCTAAGTGTTTCCACTCTTCTTGCAAAAACTTGATTAGAATTCTTAATATTATACTCCTGTCGATACTCTTGCTACTGAATTGCCAATAGCATGTTCTTAATTGTATCCATATCTAATGCTTCATATGATCTTGTTGATGTTACCATAGATGCAATGAGAACACCAAATGTTAGGCCTTGTAATATTACTCAACCTAACCTCTCTCTCTCTCCCTCTCTCTCTCTCTCTCTCTCTCTCTCTCTCTCTTCTAGGGTTTTCTCATTGTATTCGTTTTCTTGTTATTTTGTAAGGTATAAGGAAGAAGATGATCAGCCAGATTTGAGATAGCCGGTCTTTAGAATACAAAATATGTTTATGGTTGTACCTTCTTGCTTTGTTTCCCTTTCTTTTTCTTTTTATATCATATTTTGTTATATCTATTACGATCTGAGGACGCAACTAGGGTAGGTTTTGTAAAACCCAAAACCGCCCTTATAGAGTTTGGCATTTCTCAAAACCTTATAAAAACCCTATAAGGTTTTATCACATATTCCTAAAACATGACCCTATAGGGTTAGCAAGTTTTTATATGATTCAAAAGATCCTATAAGAGCAAGTTTCTATAAGGTTTATATGAGATTGAGGAGAGAATAGAAGGGAAAAAGTTAAGTAAAATTAAGATTATATTTACTAAATTACACAATAATTAAAATAGATAATTAAATGTGTTGCATAATATAAAACTTGTATAAGATATGCATGTTGCATAAGTTAACAGTAAATATTTTTATTAATATATATATATATTTTTTACCAGGTCGAGGTTTCTCATTCGGTTTTTTTTATAATCGCAAAACCCAACTTTAAACCCTATAGGATTTTGAATTATGTTCCACAACCAAACCACAAACCCTATAAGGTAATACTCTATATGGTTTTTATCAAGTTTGACAAGTCGAGTACCCTTTAACGACCAGTTCAGTTGCACCCTTATTAAGATTTGGTGAAGGCTGTTAGGGAATAACTATTACCCTTTGATTTACATTCACTATGGTTGTATACAAACTACTTTATTACGATATTTGTCTACTCTTATGTATACTAATCCTTGTATCTTATCAGAACTTTCTTGACTAAAGTCTCTTTACCTATAATAATATCAAAAACATGAATATACACAATGAATAGTTAAAATGTAAACTTAAGAGACATGAATTATGATTGTCTATAAAAAGATGGTTCTAGACATTGTTTTGCTAGAGAAAAATAATGAGAAAATTATAATGGAGGAAATTAACATTAGGGGATAAATTTGAATAAGATATCAATATTTCAAAATGTTCAAATAAGGAATTAATATTTCATAAAACAGTTCAAATCAGGGATTGATAATAGCTAATCCATAAAATTATTTCAATCACTTTATAAAATGTTGATTACTTATTTGAATTTTTAGAAACGTTAATTTCTTGTTTAAATATTTTGAAATATTAATCTCTTATTTAAACTTACCCTCGAGTATTAATCCTCTCCGTTGTAATTTCTTGAAAAACAATCGTTTACAATTTTAGAAATACTTCCTTTACAATGATTTTACAAGTTGCTTCATATTACCCGAAATGAAATTCGTTGAGAACTCTTTATCACAAAATAGGCTCCGTTAATTGCCTTGAAGCAATATATAGTGCAATTTCGTATTTGACTCTACCAACTAATGTCCAACTTTTTGAAGGGATTAATAAGTTCGTCTTCATTAGATTGCCTTTTTTTAATTAGATAAAATATATTATATTATTGAAAATAAATTTGGAAAAGTTTTCGCAAACAGATTCAATTATGGTCTTTGCTTCTCCATGCGATATCTAGGATTCCAAATAATTTAAGTTTATCTAGCGTTTTTCACAAATGTTCCATAAGAAAGTAGGACGGAACGATTAAAAAAAAAAAATTGTATATTAACTCTGGCAATTGTTTGAATTATTAATATCTAGTGGGGAAAAGGCATCTGATTCCAAGAAATCAAAACCCATAAGGAATACTGTTTTATTAAACTTCCACAGAAAATAATATTAACATTCGGAAAACATAGGACGAATAATATAGAGTAATTTGTTAATGTATAAAATCGCAGAGGAGCTTGTGAACTGCACTAATTTCCAAAAAGAGCTAACTTATCCAATAAACAATTACTAATTAAGATTAATCAAGTAAACTAATAACTAGTTATCTGAAATAAGTAAGTGATGTATATGATGGCTGCTGCAAGCACTGCATAGAGGATGGATCGGTTAAAGGAAGCACCCGGCAGACCACCATTTCTCGGACTCTCGGGTGGTGACGGTGGCGGATTCTCAACATCGACCTCAACTTTCATTCCTTGGGAGCAGTAACCTCCACCACTTATAAAGTAATATGGCTTTGCTTCTGTTAAATTAAACACGTCACGACCACCTCTTGTGACATTCTTAATGAAATCTCTAACAATGCACTTCTCGTAGCTGGCTTCATTCACTTGAAACACGCAATAGCGAGTCCTATCAAATCCAAAATCTGCTGGAAAAAAAAAAATACACTTTAGTTATTTTTCTACATAACAAAATTTGATGCATGCAATGATCGAATATTTAGTAAGGTGTTGTTACATTAATCCAAATAGGTTGGTCTAATCGATTCACTTTACCTCCTTACTTTTGTTATATATGGTAGTCGGTAAAGAGAAAGAAAATGTTACAAAGATAGAATCAATATGGAAATGGCTTTTTATACGTGTGCATGAAAAACAATTATTATAAGAAAAAATCACAGATATTATTTGAATAAAATCGTCATATAACAGAACTCGTAAGTCCTTAATCATATATATATATATATGACATGAAGAGGGTTTGATTAGGGATGAATGGAGTAGAAATTAGAGATTTTAACGTACAGAGCCAATCACCAACATAAAAGTGCTCGTGAATGGACCATTCTGTGAAATTGATATTAGGTGCCCATGTGTTTCTTCCTCCTCCAACCCTGTGAAGTACAGGCTTTCTACTCTCTACACATAAACCCAATAACCCCATCGCCACCATCATCATCATCAATAACCACCCGATAATACCTAATTTTCCTAATCCAACCATTTTGACAACACCAAAGTCTCTCTCTCTCTCTTGTTATGGAATTTACTAGCCGCTGGGGTGAGACAAATATATTTTCCAAACTCATGGAGATTTTGTGGACCGAATCATCCTAAAAGTGTGCTTCAAGTAATAAACGTCTTTTACATGTTTTGACTACTTGATTACTCCAATCAGTATTCATACATTATAGAAATGTAACATTTGGAATATACCAAAATATTTAACAATATGAAAGATTAAATAATATATATATTCCTTATTTTTAAACTACGCATTTAATCCCCCAAATCTTAGGGAAAAGAAAAGAAAAGAAAAGAAAAACGTGTATTTGGCCTTCTACATAACAATTTCAGCTTTTAATTTTATGCAATTTATTTTGATTCAATTTTTTTTTTTAATATTTTACGTACAATAGGATTTGAGTGTAATATATATATATATATATATATATATATATTTCAAATTTAAGGGTCCAAATGCACTATCTCAAAGATAGAGAAGTTTATGTGCCCATTAAAAATACCATGTCAAGTGGTTATAACTACTATTCTTATTCATTTTTATCCATCATATTTATACGGTTGTACACACGGCATTTCATTTTGTGTGAAATCTTTCTCTTAGAAAGTTATATATTAAAAAAAAAAAAAATTGTCTAAGTTGAAATTACAGGACCATGTACTCGGCTAGGAAGGGCAGCACCATCCAGACCAATTCGCTTCTAAATTTCGAATGATGTACATGAAACCTGCTTTATTTCAATTTCCATGCAGTATATGTTGTCCCTGAATATGAAGCACAGAATTGCAGGCGATACGTACGATACTCGATTACAATTAGCGTTCTTATATGTTTTTTTTCTCCTTTTTTTTATTAGTTTACGATGCACTGTAAAAGGAGGAAAGTAAAGGGAAGAAAACAATTAGCTTAAAATCCATTCTTCCGGACAAAGTTCCCATCACAACTCTACCTTCTCAGCAATGTTTTCAAACCTAGGTTATAAGTTTGATCTAAGAATGCAAAGGGATCAAAGATCCAAAGGGCCAAATCATTAATTAATAAATATCTTAAAATACAACTCATATTTGTTAATAAAATAATAAAATTATTTATCATTTTTAGATTTGAAAAACGAAAGTTTTCTATAGTTTACCTTTTATTTTTGTTGGATCTAGATTTATAGTTTTAGTAAATTGGTGCATTATTTGGCAAAAAAAAAAAAAATCTAAAAGAAAAATATACGTTCTAATCCAGAAACCTAGCTAAGTGTATAAGAACTAAGTTGTAAGATTCTTATAAACTAGGTATTTTTAGATCACCATCTATGGGAGTTAAATGTGTTGTCCAACTAGTTTTATAACAAGATCAAATCATATTGGGTTGTACTGGTTCGGTCAAATGGATCTAACAACATTGCCTTTTGGTGGTGAAATTATGTGAAACATTTCTCAAACTCAAAAATGGAACCCTAAATAATTTGTTGAAGCTCATCAACAAGCTAAATTAAAAATACACCAATTTAAATTGGTGCGGATGGAACTGTAAAATAAAATTTTAAATCACCTAAATATCAAGTCAAATTGATGGATAGAGCGAAAGAAGCTAGAATAGACATTTGCTCTCCCATCGTTTATGGTTTAGCGTTTTCGATCAAATCATGTGTAGGAAGGGACTTTCGAAATAAACGAGGAAGGGAGACACGGAAGAAAGTAAGAAGACTACAATATCTGCAAGATTATATGGACGTTTAAGGAGTCACATGTTTACAATGACACACGTACCAAAGAAAAACCAGTATAAGCAAATAAATAGTTTTTTACAGATCTTGAAGGTCATGTGTAAAATATCAAGATGAAGGATGAATTCATATCTTTTGCAAAAAATGAAACTTTTTCAGTTTTTAAAAAAACTCTCCTTTTAATAACTTAAATGGCGTGACAAGTAGTTGAAAATTAATTGTTTAACTTCAGTCACAACATAAGTAATAAAAAAAATTAAATAAAATAGAGAAAAAAAATTAATTAATTTATAGAGCTTTAACCTTTTGCTTACTGCTCTCTTCCAACTCTACTACCAAAAACCCAATCCTCCTCACTAGTGTCGTTTCACTAATTTAATCTTTTTACTAGTCGCTTCTCTATCCTATCTTACTAGCTCTTCCTAAGCCAACTACAAGACTCAAAGAACTCTCTAATCTCACTCATTCAAATTACAATGTCAACAACATTTATAAAGAAAATGAGACAATACAATTAAATAGTTGTTTGCAACATTTACACAAATGCAATAACAATGAAATAATAAAATAATTTTTTCTTAGTTTCTGACTCAATTTCTAATAGTTTGCACGAGAGAATTTTTTAAATTCAGTTATGCTATTGAGAGTACTATTTTGAATCTTGTGTAGCATCATCTTTAAATTGAACAAACTCTCATATAGCAGCTAGAAACAGCTAGTTCTAGATTTTCTCTAAGATATCTTGATTCAAACACAATTGGTTTTGTTGTTGGAGAAATATCCCATGAAAATAGGAACCAAATTTTTTAATTTTTGAAAACTTAAATCCTACTGTTGCTAATTTATTTTTTTGCCAAGCTTGTGTAATTTTGAAAGTTACTGCACGTGAACATGTGTTAAGTAATCTCTAGAGTGATTTTAAATTCAAAAAACTTCAAAGATCACTGCTTAACCATATGGAGAAGATCGAAAAGATATGACAAGATCTTGATAAATCAAGTTAGCTTAAAAAATCTGGCACTTGAACAAGCTTGTCTATTGTGAAACAATCAATTAACATCTTCTAAATCTTATTTGAAATTTTGAATTAGGGGGGGGGGGGGGGGGGGGGGGGGGGTTGTTGGGGTGAATTGAGTTTAACAACCATTTTTACTTTGACAACAAATCTTTAAACAAATTGAAAAATAGATGCAATATAGAAATATTTAAGAAACAAATAAATTGTAGAAATATAAAGAGAAAGGGATAGAGAAATCAAGCTCGGAATTTTAACGTGGAGTTTGAACCACCTCCCACTCTCCACAATCACGCAATGCCTTAACCGAAGTCTTCACCACATAACTTTTATTAATGACAATCTTAAGGGCACAAGTGCCTACACCCAATCTCTATCACAAATGATCTCTTAATTACAACAACTCACAATCACTTAGTATAATGCTCTCTTAAGTAACAATTACAGATATGAAGCTTGGCACTATACTAAGGTTTAGAAAAAATTATAAATAATGAGCACAAGACAATTGGAATGAAGTATAAGTAGACAAGAGGTATAATTGCTAGAATATAGCTCTATTAATTGTACTTCAATTGCCCACAAACTCACATTTATATCCTTTTGCAAAAATCCAATCGTTTGCCCTATTCATCCTGTATTAAATGCACTATAATGGCTAATTTCTGTATAGACCAGCCGGATAGTTCAAGTGGGACCAGCTGAACAATCCATTCAAATAAGGTCACCATTCAAACAATCTTTAAGTCACCAATCACATGGTCCAATAAGGGTTACTGACCTTCATTAACTAGTCAAACAATTCATGGACAACTAGCCACATAGTCCAACACCTACCACTAATCTGCCACAACTAGCCATTCGGTCCAAAGGCAACCAGCCGGACTTGCCATTGAACACAAAATACCTTATGCAACCAATCGGCCAATTCCAACACAACCAGCTGGTTATACTTCATACCAGAATATTTAAAAAGCATGCTTAGATATAGTAGACAGTATTTGATCACTTTTCTTCTTTCAACAACATTAGAATCAATTTAATATATTTCTAAGTTAATTTTACTTCCTTAAAAGATATAGTTGATAAAGTTCTTATGAGAAGTTGCAAATTGGTTTATGATAATATCTAATTAGCCAATAGATTTGTTCTCATCAAAATCACAAATCAGAATTTCTAGGTTCAACAATCTCCTCCTTTTTTATGAGGACAAAATCTTACAAACTTCCCCTCAATAGATGCTCCCCCTTAATGGCAATAAAAGATGTAAAAAATAAACACTTGTAAAAGAGATAATATGAGAATATTCATTCTTTGCTTTAGAAGATAGTAAAAAAAAAATAATTCCATGATTCACAATTGCATGCTAATCTTCAGTTTGCAAACAAGTTCATTTTACGAGCTTATTCACTTTGTTTAGACACTTAATTAGGTGACTTGAATTCTTCTCCCCCTTTAACCTCATCAAAAGGATGAGAATCCAGGTGGTAAAAGGTAAGAGGAAACATGGCACAAAGTTAGATATGCTAGCATACAGGCCAATAGGTAAATAAAAACAATACCATGATCAACACAAGAACAACACCATAATTGGACGATGCCAATAATATAAAAGAGATCAAGCTCAGCATATTCAAACAAGAACAACACCATGAGCAAATGCGTACATCATAATAGTTATCACATAAACATAACAGAGGAACTAAAGGCTACACAAAAGATAACTAGAGAGGACTGAAAGGCTAATAAACATCTAAAGGAACAACAAAAGAGATGGCTAGAGGCTAAGTCTTAGTACAATTATGAGAAAAAGGAAACAAAAGATAAGATAGAAAGAGTTCAAGAGCTAAGCTTTTGGAGGTGAAGAAAAACTACTAGATAGCCCGGGAGGAAGAGGTAATGGTTGAGCATAAGGACCAAAAGTGGGTGAAAGGAAGGGGTATGGCAGCTAGAAGTGTTAAAAGAGAGGATAAAAGATTTAATCTTACCGATAAGATACCTGTTGCTCCATTTAATAAATGCTATCATCAATGTGGTAGCAAAGCTGGCTCTCCATTTGGTTAATGTATGTATAGATAGATGCTGTAAGACTCCTAGGAGATGGATCAATAAGGGGAATGGAAGCTAAAGTGCCTAGAGGAATATCATCATTGACATGAGCGGCCCTTCCCTAAAGAACATTCTAATCAAGTGGTTCTGCTGGTTCGACATCCTCTTCATCAATGGGTTCACCAAGTTCTTAAGAGGCAACATCAGTAAGAGGGGATAAGGGTTCTTTACGAACCCAACTAACCCGTTTATCCAATTTCCATCCTCCTTTGCCAATATGGCACATGGTAAAGGGTTCAGCTTGGAGATTTATGCTAGGAGCAAGAAAAATAACCCCCTTAGCCAATAGAAGCTAAATAACTAGGCCACCACAGCGAAGAATGGCTTACTTAGACTTGTTAGTAACCATCCTAAAACAGTAGAAAATTAAGTTAATATAATCAATTCAAGCATCATTATGGATGTGACCTAATATCTACAAGTCCCCTTTAGTAACGAGCTCATGTCCGCCACTCTGTAGACAATAGTTGTAACAAATGAACAAGTGAAGGATTCAATAATAAAGAGGAAATTGAATGACTCTAAGATTTCGCTTAAGTGCCCTGTTATGTTCACCAATGTAGCGTTCTTAAAATGCATCCTCATAGAATACAGCTTCAATATTATCAATTCCTTCCATATAATGGGCACTACCAGGTTCAGCTCCAATAATGTTGTATATACCATTCCATGTGATCTCAATTTCTTAGCCATAGACATAACTGTACAACCATAATTGCCTATGCTCACCAGTATCCATACTAACTAGTAGTTATCATCATGATCGTGATCATCAAAAAGATTACAATAGAAATACCTAATTGCTTCTTCATTAACAACATTAGGAATGTCCATGGTATCAAGAATATGATTGGTAATAACCCCTTCCATATCAAGGATCTTGAAATCATGAAGAACATCCTCATTAAACTGATGCCCATAATCAATTTTCATAAGACGAAATTTGTCATACTTTTGTGCATGGCATAGTATGGGAAAGAGGTGATTGTCGATCTGAGATGGTGGAGCTTGTCTTCTCCGACTTCGAACGTGGCTACTTTGAGCTTAGTTACCTCATTCAACCATAAAGAGGAATGGGAGAGAGTTAGGGTTTAGGAGGAGAAGGTTAAGGTTTAGGGTTTTGGAGGAAGGGAGTGAAGAGGAGGAAAGGGGGCGAAGAGGAGAGGTGAAGGAAAAGAGGGAAGAGGGAGTAGTGTCAATGGTGAGGGTAAGGGAGGATCAGTCGAAGGAGATAGTATGGAGTGCAAACGATAAGAAAGAGGGAAAATGCAAAAGAAACGATCGAGCGCCCCCCCCCCCCCCCCCCTTTTTTTTTTACAATAATAGTGTGAACCATTCGAATGGTTGAAGATAGAAATTAGATTTTTAAAGTAACTATTAGAACCATGCCCATGGTTCAAGGATACCGTTCGGACAATCCAAGGAGGTATTCTGTAGTCAGAATCCTCGATACAACTGTGCCCATGGTTAGGGGGAACCATCTGGACGATTGCATATAAAGTGTCAAAATTAAAAGGTATCTATTAAGACTGTCTAGATGATTGGAGTATAACCATCCGAACGATCCGAGCAAACATTTTGAAGTTAGGAGACCTAATGCAATTATGTGCATGGTTGACACCACTAGCTAATTGGTTAACAATATTTCACAATAGTTTATTTGAAAAGAAGATTAGCTTAGGAATTCTTGATGATTATTATAGGATTGACATTTAAACTCTCATTATTTTGTCCAAAATGAAGTCAACCTTTGCAATAACCAATTCATTGTTGTTTGTAGACTTGATGCAACTAAAAGAATGAAAAGGGATTATGTTTGTAGACACCTAATTTTTTACCCCTTTTATTTTTTAGAATAGTTTATAGGATCTTAAATTAGGAAAAAAAAACACCAAAAAATAGGAAATTAAAGAAAACCTAAAAAATTAAGAAATTTAGGAAAAAAATAAGAAAAGGAGAAAAAAAAGCACAAAAAATAAGAATTTTTTTTTTTAAAAAAAAAGAAAAGTACCAAAAATAGGAAATGTAGAAAGAGACCTTAAAAAATAAGGAGTTTAGAAAATAAAGTTTAAAAATTTATAAAATTGAAAAATTACAAAAAATTTAGAAAAGGAAAAAAAATTTATAAAATATTTTAGAAAATAACATTTTATTAGGGTAAATTTTTATTTTTAAATTAGATTAAAAAGTTGGGCCGTTGAACCTGGGTTTAGATTTAAATCTAACCTAAGCTGAAAACTGCATATATGAAAAAGGCACAGACCAACAGCCTAATGGTTAAACACATAGACTTGAATTAGGTATTAAGCTTAAGGTCTTGAGTTCGAATCACAGAGGAGGCATATAAAGTTTTTTTTATTTTTCATCACATCAGGGACTGCTACGTATCAGGATTACATAGTACCACGTATCTTGATACATAATAGCATCGAGTTGGATAACCTATGCTGACATAGCGTCACGTTAGCTGCCATGTGTCACTATTGACATGTAGCACACTCTGGTTGGTCAACACTATTGATGTGGCGCCACAACAGCCCTTTTTTCCCTCCCTTTCCTTCCTTTTTCTCTCCCTTTCTCCCCTCTTTCCTACGGTTTCCTTCTTTTTCCCCAGACTTTCCCATATAGAGCCTAGCTAGTTAACCCACTTTCTTATCATTTTCGACCCCCTTTAAGCAGCAATTTCGCCAAATTAATGGTGAAATCGCAAACTACACATGGCTTCGTTTCCATTTTGCTCAAAATCCTATCCTCGTTCATGATTATGGCATATGAAATCGAATTCAAAAAGCCAAAAAAGCTTCTCGAGTCAAAACACATCAATAACATTCAATTCAATTTTTGAATGTTGCCATGTTTAACTGATGCTAGATTAGTATAAATTAGACACTTACAACCATAGACCAACCATCCAAAAGTTTCAGAATCAACTCCCAAGCTCTCTTTCTCTCTCTCTCTCCCACAGCCTCTTTCTCTCTCTAACCTGCACTCTCTCTCTCTTCGAATCTCTCTCTACCGAGCTCTTCACCACCAACCACTACCCTCACTAGCTTCCCCACACCATCAACTTCTTAACCAACTCCTCTCAACCTCCGCCGTGCCTCCTAGCGACACCACCAAACTTACCGCCACCTAACCCTAACCACCAAACCCCCTCTCCTCGAACCACTACCTCCAGCCACTTTTACCCCAAACCGATCACACAGCCAAACTCCTAGATACCCTAAACCCTAAACTCGACTACTCATTCATGCCTAACCATGAACGACAACTACCACCCAAGACCACCGTTGGCTATTACTTCACCCTACCCTCCAAACCGCCTTCGACCACCACAGCACTTTACCTACCCCACCTATCCCCAATAAGAAACACATGAAACACTCTTCGCCTCCTTCGATTTGGCCACTAAACCAAGCAGATCTGATCTCTACAACCACTACTTCTTCTACTCTAATTGCAACCTGATCCATGCTCCAACCTAACCCTCCGACCCCAACTCCAACCTATACCTCTTCCTAGTCCAAACCGAATCCAATCCAAGTTTTTTTATTATTTGTTTATTTAATTATTTATTTGTTTGTTTCTCTATTTGTTTAATTTTTTTTATTTATTTGTCCATGTAAATGTAATTAAATAAAAAAAAAAAGAAAAAGAAAAAAAAAAGAAAGAAAAGAAAAGAGTAATTTTGTTTTATTTTATTTTTACTAGTTTAATAAAAATAGATAAAATATAATAAGTAATAAATAAACAAAGTGATAAAATAAAATAAGTAAGATAGGAAATAAAATCGTTTTATCACTTAGAAAAACTAATTTCCCAAAAAATAAAATAAATTCAACCATTTTCTAAACTAAGATCATTTAAAATTTCCAAAAAAGTAAAATCCAATTTAGGACCCTTTTTAGAAATATTCTTAAATGAACCAAATTTGAGTAAAAACGTAAAGTCGATCATTTTCAAAAATTAAAACTAACAACCCACTAAAGCTTTTATTAAAAGAACTACGTACACCTAATCCCAAATAGCAAGTACATAAGCATATATAAGATAATGATAAAAATTTAAAAAATTCTAATTTTTCCTTTTTCTAGATTACTTAAGTTGTCTAATTAGAACAGTTAAATTGAGTTCTGTCTTATAAAATAAAAAGGTGATTTTTAAAGTTTAAAGTTAATTTTGGAAAATCAATAGAATCCGTAAGGGTTTAAAATTCCTAACCTCTAGATCCAGATTCTCTGGTTTCAAAAAACCGTTTTATAAAATTGGTTTTAACCATTAGATTAGTGGCTAAGTTATAACCAATTCATCAAATCGGTTATAATTTAACTGTTTTTCCCGACCGCAGTCAAGTGGTGACTCTAAAGTTGTTTTCAAAACTAAAAGAAACGGTTTTCTTTAAACTCTAGTCAAGGATCAGTATTAAACGGGTAGGGTTTACCACTAAAATGGGGAGGGTGAAAAACTAAACTCGAAAATGTCCTAATGAGAAACAAGGAAGACGAGGAAGTTTGCACAAAACATAACATATGAGGGAATTCATATAACATGCCTACTTAATCAAATTTCTTAGATTGAAAAAGATATACTAAACTGATTGGCTAAAAGAGAACCTCATTGTATACAAAAGTCATAATCTATGTTTATGGGTCCTAGCACTCATCTTGCATAATCATGCCCAACTCTCTTCTTAAAGTGCAAAAGTGATCTTCACTTAAAGGTTTAGTCAAAATATCAGCTATTTGACTACTTATATCTACAAATTCTAAGTAAACACCATTATTTTAAATATGATTTCTAATAAAATGACGCCTAATCTCAATGTGCTTGGTCCTTGAGTGTTGGATTGGATTTTTGGCAAGGTTAATGGCATTGTGTTATCACATCAAATTAGGATATTGGAGAAATTGAGACCATGGTCTTATAATGTTTGCTTCATCCATAGAATTTAAGCACAACAACTACCAGCAACCACATATTCAGCCTTGGCAATTGAGAATGCCACAAAATCTTGTTTCTTAAAGTACCAAAGATGCTATAGAGTTTCCTAGAAAGTGCATGTGCCACTTGTGCTTTTCCAGTCAACTTTGCATCTGGCAAGGTCGGCATCAAAATATCCCAACAAGATCAAAAGAAGTATATTTGGGATACCATAAGCCAAATTTCAATAGTGCCCACTAGATACTTGAAGATACGTTTTACCGCATTCAAGTGAGATTCTTTTAAGCAAGATTAAAATCTTGCACATAAGCATACGATAAACATGATATCCGATCTAGATACGATTAAGTACAATAAGCTTCCTACATACCTCTACAGAGCTTTTCACAAATTGATTTACCATGTACATCTTTGTTTAGTTTTAGTGTTATGCTTATAAGAGTAAGCCTAACTTTACAATTATCCATTTTAAAATGTTTCAAAAGCTCTCTTGTATACTTAGATTGATTTATAAATGTTCCATTTTTGGTTTTCTTAACTTGGAGACCAAAGAAATAATTGTGTTCCCCCATCATACTCATTTCAAATTCTTTCTTCATACACTCTATAAATTCATTTACAAAATCCATGCTAGTAGCTCCAAATATAATATCATCAACATAAATTTAAACAATCAATGTATAAGAATTATGATTTTTAATAAACAATGTTGTATCCAACTTTCCTCTTATAAAGCCATTTTCTATTAAAAAGCTACTGAGCCTTTCATAACAAGCTCTTGGAGCTTGCTTAAGTCCATAGAATGCTTTATTAAGTTTATAAACATGATTGGGTACTCATTATACTCAAAACCTAGCGGTTGCTCTACATACACTTCTTCTTTGATATAGTCATTTAAGAAATCACTTTTAATGTCCATTTGGCATAGTTTGAAGTCTTTGTATGCCGTAAATGCTAAAAGCATCCTAATGGCTTCTAGTCTAACAATCAAGACAAAGGTTTCATCAAAATCTATCCCTTCTTCTTAGTTATATCCCTTAACAACTAATCTAGCCTTATTCCTCTATACTAGTTTCATCAAGTTTGTTTTTATAAATCCATTTCACTCTAATTACCAATCTATCACTAGGTCTAGATACTAGATCACATACTTTATTCTTAGTGAATTGATTAAGTTTATCTTACATCAGTCGTATCCAATATTCATCTTTTAATACTTCATCAATATTTTTAAGCTCAACTTAAGACAAGAATACTAGGTTGCTTATATTTCTAAGGGATAATCTTGTTAATACCCTATTTGAAGGTTCTCCTATAGTTAGTTCTTTAAGGTGATCTTTAACAAATCACCTTTCTCTAGGGAGGTCTAAATTTGATTGATTTGTATCTTTATTTTCACTAAGAACATCTTTATCAAGAGTGTTGTTTTGGTCATTGCTTAAGTCTCATCTATCTAAATGAGCACCGATATCATTCATTTCATTAAGAGATACATTATGTAATGAAGGCAATGAATCATCAAACACAACATGTATAGATTCTTCAATAACTAAAGTTCTTTTATTAAATACTCTATGTGCTTTACTTGTTACTGAGTATCCAAGAAAAATAGTCTCATTTGATTTAGAGTTAAATTTCCCTAGTTATTCTTTACCATTATTAAGTACATAACACTTAGTACCAAAAGGGTGAAAATAGGAAATGTTAGGCCTCCTTCCTTCCCAAAGTTCATAGGGGGTTTTCTTTAAAATTGATCTTATGAAAACACGGTTTGAAATGTAACATGCGGTGTTAACGACTTCTGCCCAAAAATACTTTGGCAAATTGTTTTCACATAACATTGTTCTAACCATTTCAATTAGGGTCCTATATTTACTTTCAGCAACTCCATTTTTTTGTGAAGTTCTAGGTGCCAAAAAGGTATGTTCTATGCCATATTGATGACAAAAATCATTCATTTCAAGGTTTTCAAATTCCATCCCATGATCACTTCTAAGAGAGGTAATTGTAAGGCCTTTTTCATTTTGGATTTTCTTACAATATTTAGAGAACGCATGATTTGTTTCATCCATAGTTATAAGAAAATAGGTCCATGTATATCTAGAGAAATCAAAAATGACCAAGGTGTATCTTTTCCTACCTAAACTTAATGTTTGTGTAAGGCTAAACAAGTCCAAATGTAGTAGTTATAGTAACCTAGAAGATGAGATAACATCTTTTAGTTTGAAAGAAATTTTGGTTTGTTTTCCTTGTTGACATGCTTAGCATACCTTATATTTTTAAAAATTGATTTTTGGTAAACCTTTTACAAGGTCTCTTTATAAATGTTTCTTTGTCTATATCCTTCGAAACTACTTTGATCATTGTTAATTCTTTTGATGATACACTTATTTGCTAGGAAGGTAACCTTATATCCACCATTACATAATTGAATAATGCTAAGAAAGTTACGCCCTAGATTATTAATTAGCAATACACCTTTGATAACAAGATCATTGTTAATGAGAATGTTACCTTCACCTAAGATGGTTGATTTTCTATTATCCTCAAAGGTAACATTTCCTCTATCCTTCAAGGTTAATGTGATGAATTTGCCTATGTCTCTCATCATATGTCTTGAGCATCTGCTATCCAAAATCCATTTGTTGCTCTTTCTTGAAGGTTCCTACAAGAATAAGAAATTTAAACTTTTGGTACCCACTTAAGTTTAGGTCATTTCAGGTTAGTTGAAGTAATAAAACTATGTCCTTTAGGGACCCAAACCATTTTTCCTTTGTTATTCAAGTTGATATTTCTCTTTATTGCACAAGTATGACCAATATAACCATACCTTCCACAATAGTTACAAGTCTTATTAGTTGCTTTAATAAAGTAACTTTTGTAAGACTTATAGATATTGTTTTTATTATAGCCAATTCCAGTTTTCTCAAGGCTATGCCTTTGTTATCCTAAGAGTTTTTCCAAATTCTTTTCACCTTCAACAAACTTGGCTATAGTTTGTCTTGAATCATTTAGGCTAGATTTTAACGCATCATTTTCTATTTTTAACTTAGCTAACTTATCTATACTTACATTCTCATTTTCAATTACTTTTATCTTTAATTTTATTCTTTTATTTTCCTTAAATAACTCTTTATTTTCATTTATGATGTCCTCATTCCTTTTGTTCAACTTATCATTTTCCTTCTTTAAACTATTATGCTCAACTTTCAACTTTTCATTTTCAATTCTCAAATATTCATTATCTTCTTCTAGGTTCTCTTTTTCCTCAATTATCTTATTACACTCATGTTTGAACACATCAAATTCATTTCCTACATCATTCATCATTTGTTTAAGAATCTTATTCTTCTTTGGCATTTTAACAAAAAGTTTTAAAAAATCATCATACATTTCTTTCAACTCATCATAAGAGGATTGGGATGTAGTATATAGCTCATTATCCAAGGCTATGAAACAAAGGTCATCATCCGAATCACTATCACTCCAAGTGGCCACCATAGCATTCTTTCTTGATGCTTTATTGCCTTTCTTGAGAAGTAGACAATAATCTTTAATTTGTCCTAATTGATGGCAATTGTAGCACTTTATGATATCTTTGTTCTCCTCTGTAGGCTTTGAGGTATTGTCACTACCAACTTTGTCTCTACTTAGCTTCTTGTTGAACTTTATAAACTTCTTAAATTTTCTTGCCATCATTGCCATTACATCATCATCATTATCACTTTCATTGCCTTCATCAGTAGTATTGCAATTGATGGCTTTGAGAGCAATAGCTTTCTTCTTGGATTCTTCTCCATGTCTTTTGATCATCTCATAGGTCTTGAGTGTACTAAGAAGTTGCTTCTTTGATAGTTCTTCTAGATTATGTGCTTCTTCAATGGTGATCTTCTTGGCTTCTCATTCTTTTGAAAAAAACCTAAGAATTTTTTAATTAATTTCCAAGTTAGAAAATCTCTTACCAAGTACCATTAATGGATTAATAATATCAATAAATCTTTTATGCATTTCATCTATGGTATCATTAGGAAGCATTTTCAAATTTTCAAATTCATCACATAATAAACTTATTTTAGTGTCTCTAACTCTAGATTTACCCTCATATGTGATTTATAGCTCACCCCAAATTTCTTTAGTATTTATGCATGTATAAGTTCTATTAAAATCATTTTCACTCATAGCACAATGCAATATGTTCATTGCTATTTCATTTAGGTCTACTTTCTTCCAATCTTCCTCGATGTATTCATCCTCTTCCTTTCCTTCTATTTTAGTTGGTCTTTTTTTCAATTACATCCCAAGGTTTTCTATTTTGTGCTTTAATAAATATTCTCATCCTACACTTCCAATAGGGATAATTTCCACTAGTAAGAAGTGGTGGCCTATATATAGCTCAACCTTCCATGAAACATAGTGTATTTAGTACCATGATCTTTACTCTTTAATACGATTAAGCAATGAAAATTATAGAGACTAGCTTTTAATATCAAATAAAATATTACACTAGGAACTCAAGAAAGGGGGGTAAATTGAGCTTAATGACCACTTTTTACTTTGACAACAAATCTTTAAACAAATTGAAAAATAGACGCAATATGGAAATATTTAAGAAACAAATAGATTGTAGAAATATAAAGAGAAAGGGATAAAGAAATCAAGCCCGGAATTTTAACATGGAGTTCAAACCGCCTCCTACTCTCTATGATCACCCAATGCCTCAACCGAAGTCTTCACATACAACTTTTATTGATGACAATCTCAAGGGCAAAAGTGCTTACAGCCAATCTCTATCACAAATGATCTCTCTATCACAACAACTCACAATCACTTAGTATAGTGCTCTCTTAAGTAAAAATTGTAGTTATGAAGCTTAGCACTATATTAGGGTTTACAAAAGATTACAAATAATGAGTTCAAGACAATTGGAATGAAGTATAAGTAGATAACAAGTATAATTGTAGAAATATAGCTCTATTAATTGTACTTCAACTGCCCACAAACTTGCATTTATATCCTTTTGCAAAAATCCAACCGTTGGCCCTGTTCATCCTACATTAAATGCACTATAACGGCTAATTTCTATGTGGACTGGCTAGACGGTTCAAGTGAGACCAGCCAGACGATCCATTCAAATAAGGTCACCATTCGAATAGTCTTCAAGTCACTAGTTGCATAGTCCAATAAGGCTTACTGACCTTCATCAACCAACTAGACAATCCATAAACAACTAGTCGTACGGTCTAACACCTACCACTTATTTGCAACAACCAGCCAAATGGTCCAAAGATAATCAGTCGTACAATCCATAACCTACCACTAACCACATTATACTTTATGCGACCAGTTGGATAGTTCATACCAGAATAGCTAAAAAGCACACTTAGATACAGTCGATAGTATTTGATCACTTTTTCTTCTTTCAACAACATTAGAATCAATTTAATATATTTCTAAGTTAATTTTACTTCCTTAAAAGATAAGGTTCATAAAGTTCTTGTGAGAATTTACAAATTGGTTTATAATAATATTTGATTAGCCGTGACTTGCATAGATTTGTTCTCATCAAAATCACAAATAAAATAAGAACCTCTAGGTTCAACAAATACCTCTATGTTTTTTCTAGTATTATAAATAGGGTATTGTAAGTGTCACATCAAGAAAAGGGTCGCCCCTTCCCTATGGGCATATTATTGGTGATTTCATTTATCTTATAAGACTTTAGAATAGTATATGACATTGGGGAAACAATCAAATTACATGATAAAGTACGACCACATGCCATTTGATTTCACATGTTAGATGAGCATAAATAATAAATAGATATAAGACTTATGATTTGAGACATCTAATGTCGAAATGAATGAAAACATTAAGAATTTGATACAATCTTCCAAGGAACAATGTGAGAATCAAAATTTTCCTTTAAATTAGAAAGAGTATATGGATAATTCATCATCTTCTCATATGTGTTCTGGGAAGTTACAATTATTGCAAAATTAAATCGGAGCTACCAAAAATTTTGTGGCCAAGATCCTAATTCATGGATCAAAGTTAATCTTTTTTTTTTTTTCATGTATGGAGTAAAGAAGCCCCTATTATAGCTCCTCCTAACTTTATTAAGACATTTGTAATAGATATAAATGTCTTGAATGTTAATTTAAGTGCCACTTTGCACCAAGGAATGAACCCCATTGCTTATGTAAGTAAAAAGTTAAGTTTACTAATGTCAAAAGCTAGTGCTTATCTTAGAGAATTGGCTACTGCAATAAAGCCAATCCGAAAATGGAGATAATATCTTTTAGCAAGTATTTTATTATTCAAATCAACCAAAAAAGTTTGAAGGAGCTCTTATCTCAAGTCAAACAAACTTTAGAACAACAACAATATTTGGTGAAACTTTTTAGATATGACTATCGTTAGTGTTTGTACTCTTACCTATTAGAGGTCCTTAGATAAAGTATGATCTAACTAAGCTCGATTGGACCTACAAGATGAGTAAACGTAAGTTATCAAGGTGCGCTAAAGGTAGCTCTAAAATAAACACTCTGATGCTTAAGTAAGGGATGATGACCAAGAATAGACTATCAACTATAGAAAAGAGTAGTTGGATTCAAATCCCCTTACCTGTAAGGGTAGCTTGCTATTTATAAGGAATGGAACAAAGTTTGTTAGGTCGTTGGGTGCTTATAAGCCCTTCTACACCATTCAAGCATAGGTAGGAAAGTTGGTTGGTGGTAGCGTGTTTGTCCTCTCTGTCTGGCTTCATTTCTTCTCTATTGTTTCTAAGAAGTAGGCCTTAAGCAAAGTCTTCCTTAAGAAAACCCATAGTTAAGAATTATTACCAACAACTATGAAATTGAGTATAAGCTAAGTCTCAATAATAAAGTAGTAAATGCCTTACCTAGGCAATTTCAAAAAAAAAAATCACTTATTCAATTTGCCTATTACTTGTTTTGACTACATTAAACTTTTGAAGAATAAATTAGCAAATGAAACAAGGTAGCTTTACAGGACAAGATACAAATGTTAAAAAAGGGAGTCACTTTCATTACCATTGGTGCTTAAAGATGATTTGCTCTTTCTTAGCAATAGAATTATTTTCATTCTAAATCAGCCATCATTCTTAACCTTGTATTGGAGTTTCATGCAATACCAATGGGTAAACATGCAAGGGGTTTGAAAACTTTCAAGGCCTTAGTAGCACTTTCTATTGGCAAGCGATGAAAGTTAATGTTGAAAGATTTGTGAAGCAATGCCATGTATATCAACAAATGAAATATAACATGTTAGATAGGTTTGCTTCAACCATTGCTTGATCCACCAAAATTTTTTGAAGATATATAGATGGATTTTATTATTAAGTTACCACTTTCTCATAAGTAAACAGTAATACCTGTGGTTATGGATTGTTTGACAAAGTATTTTCATTTGGGACTGTTAACAGCTTCATACTCAACATTTCAATGGCAAGGTTATTTGTGGTTATTATTGTTAACCTTCATTGGATTCCAAAGTCTATAGTTTGCAATACAAATACTATATTTCTCAATCTTTTTTAAGAGAGCTTTTTAAGCTTATTAAGTGTAAACACCCCGTTTTTTTTTTTTATTTTTCAAAATTTTTAAAATAAGTTAAAAGGTCGTAAATTAGGAAAAATAAAAAAAAAAAAGAAAAAGAAAACAAAAAATAATAATAATAATAATAATTTCAAAAAAGAGAAATTTTAGAAAAATACAAAAATAGGAAAAAAACACAAAAAAAATAAGAAATTTAGAAAAAATGGAAAAAATCACAAAAAATAGAAAAATATTAAATAATAGAAGATTTAAGGAATTTAGAAAATAATAATTTTTTAAGTTAAATAAGGAAAGGACCATTGGGCTTGAGCTGGGCTTGGATTTAAATCTAACTCAAACTAACCTTGTCCATATGTACGATTTAATTGCACATATTAATAAGGCATAAGTCAACGGCCTAACGAATGAGCACATGGACATTGCATTTGGGTTTAGTTTGGGATCAAGGGTTCGAAACTCACTAGAGGCATAAAAATGTCTTTTATCCTTTTCCTTTATATACTCTACGTATTACCACATATCAAGGCATCACTGGGCCATATGTCTAATTGCGACATATGGCACTTTATGATTTGCCTTGACAACAAATTTTCTTTACCCCCCTTTTTCTTCTCCCATTTCCTTTTTTTCCTCACCTTCTCATTGAAAAAAAAAATGAAAACACAAGGCAGTAGGCGGATCTCTCTCTCTCAACCTATCTCTCTCTCAGCCTACTCTCTCTCTCTTTACCACCCTCATCATCTCTCTCTCTCTTGAACATCACTCTCTCTCAAACATCACACACATAAATGCAGCCATACCCTCTCTCTCTTAACTAACTCCCTCTCTCTCCACTCTCTTTCTCCCTCAATCGAATACATGCAAGCCCAAACACAGTAGCACTCCATACTTCGATTCCACCAACGCCCCAAAGCATCACACCACTGTCGAACCTATTTTCTATCTCTGTACACTATCATATACAACTCATACTCTCTCTCTTTCTCATCAATCCCAAACACCACTCGACCGACCTCTCTCCTACCACTATCGAACCTTTACCCCTCAACCTCAACCTTACACCAAATCCATAAACCATCTCTCGGTCGATACACACAACAACAACACCACATACAATGCTATCCCAACCTCTCTCTCAACTAACCAAATTGCCCACAACCACTAAGCACCTATGATCCGACCACACCGACTAAACAACCCAAACCTTGAACCACCCTCTGACATGCTGCTCGACCCTCACCCACTCATACATACTCCAAACCACAGCACATTCGACCCATTGCATTAATACGACATACACGAATAACCATTGCACTTTCCTTTTCTCCACCCCTACACATAAGCACCACCCATCACCGCCACCGATTGTTCTTCACTAAATACCACCGATGGCCGAGTTAAGCCATGGCACTTTCCATATACCCCCTAAACCCAATCAGAAATACACAAAATCACCCTTTCCCACTCTTTTTGGTGGCTAAATCACCTTATGAAATGCCCTCTCCAAGCTATTACGCTCGACCTAACCCGCAACCCTGCCATCCAACTCACTCTAACCCGAAGATCTAACCCAGCCGACCCAATCCAATAATTCACAACCCATCTCCTACTTCGATCCGGTCTAAGGCCTTCCTATTTTGAGCATTGGATTTGTTGTTGTTTCGTTGTTTCAATTGTTCTCTTTTTTTATTTTGTTTAGTTTTTATTTATTACTATTTTTTATTTTATTTTTTATTGTTTATTTATTTCAATATGTAATTGTAACTAAAAATAAAAAGAAAAACCTAAAAAAAAAGGGAAAAGGAAAAGAGAAAAGAGAAAAAGGGAAAAAGAAGAAAGAGAACAAGAAAAAGAAAAAAAAAAAGAAGAAGAAGTATTTAATTTTATTTTTATTATTTTCACATTTTAACCAAAAAAAGCAAAGGATTAAATAATAATAAAATAATAAAGTTACTTTATCGCATAGAAAAACAACTTTCCGAAAATAAATAAAAATAAATGGACCATTTCCAAATTAGGACCACTTTAGAATTTTTCAAAAAATAAAATTTCCAATTTAGGACCTTTTTTTTAGAAATTTCCTTAGATAAACCAAATTGAGTTGAAAACGTAAATTTGACATATTTTTAAATTGAAACAAACCCTACCTACTAAAGTTTTACAAAACGAACTACGGAAGTCTGATCCTAAATATCAAGTACGTATACACTCGTATGTATGGGGCGACTTAAAATATGAAAAATTTTATTTTTTCCATCTTTGTAAATATTTGTTCAAATTAATTAATTTAGTCACCTATGATATGATTAGTTGTTTAGAAGTTGAAAAAGGGTATATTTGAAAAGCAAAGTTAAATTCGGAAAGTTAAAAAAGTGGCACCCATATAGGGTTAATAGGATATCCCCCTAATCTAGATCTTTGGTTTTGAAAACTATTTACAAAATTGGTCTAATTAACAAACTAATAACTAAGTTATAATCAATCTATCCAATTGGTTATAAATTAACTCTTTTTCTCGACTTCAATTAGATGGTGACTCCAAAATATGTTCAAAATAAAAACCGGTTTTCTTTAAACCCCATTTGAGGGTTAGTACTAAACAAGTAGGGTTTAGTACTGATTGGTTTAAAGAAGATCTAATTTATAAAAACCGAGAGGAAAAAACTAAGCTCGATACTAGGACATAATTACAAAGAGTTTATCTCACCATGCACAAATGGATAGTTAGATTAAGGTTCTCAATGATGTTGGGAACATTGATGGGAATCTACGAACATGCAGTAAACTCAAACTACGAATAAGGTTTTGAATGCAAATGTGGATGTATATCACACATCAAAACACAAACACAATCCAAAGTTGAGCTTGAAATAGGTTTCGATAAGACTCACAAAAACCAAACTGAGGCTTAGAGTTTCAAATGAGAGTTAGATGCGACTTACTAACGTGCTCAAATGAAGAGTTCACCACAATCTTAAGATCAAAATTAATAAGAATGCAAAGAAGATCAAAGAGTTAGTCAGCACTCAATAATCAGAAGTGCAAGCTCAGAGAGCTCACGAATATCCTTACTCAAAAAGGAATGTTCAAGATGTAATTTCACTGTATATTTTCTTCCCATCTCCTAGGCTAATTACGAAAGTTGCTGTTTATAGCAAATTCTAAAACCCTGATAGTAAAACTGTAAATAATATATAAGGTCTTTAAACCCTAAAGAATGGGGCCATAATTGAAATAAGGAAAATATTTACAAAGTATACAAAACTCTGCATTTAATAGAAAAGGTCGACATGTAGTCTTCCGAATTGTCTATAGAATCAAACCTAAGCAAGGGTCGGTTAGCAGTCAGATGTTCAAGCTAGGGCAGGATGTTTGGAAGTCTTGTTGTGCTTGGCCGAGCTCCCAGTGAGGTCAACACATAATTGTTGCACTCGTAGACTACTTGGTGCTAGTTCTCCCATGCAATACTGAGCTGTTCTTTGGCCTTAAGGCCTTGGCTACTTGATTTCTCAGCATCTCAATGGACAATAGAGCCGTTGTCTTGCTATCCTTTCCTTTCTCGACCTCCTGGTATCAACTTAGCCCCTGGCGTGCCAAGTTGGCCTCAACCAAGGATAGGTTAACCTTTGTCTAAGATGATTCAACGTTAGTTTAGGACACATCAGCCTTAGCTTCATACTAGTAAACCTCATCTTTCAACTGGTCAACCTCAACCTAGACATAATCGTAAGCTAATTCCTATCAAACATTGTCTTCAAAATTATACTATGGATTCAGCTAAGGATTAGCCAAAATATCTACCATGAGCAGAATTTTCTTTTCTCATATTGGTACTCATATGACTTCTTTTCAAGCTTAGTATAATAAGGGAAACCCCTGAGATTCCTCACTATATTGAGGATCTTAGTTTCTTAGAGGAAGTAGACTAGGAGTTGATGAACAGAGAGGAGATTTTGTGAATATTGAAGCTTAATTTAGACAAAGCATCGTAAAGAATGAAGTCACATGTTGATTATAAGAGGAAGGATAGGAAGCTGCATGTAAATGATTTTTCTTTTGTTAAATTGCAAATCCACTTATCTAGGCCAACTTAGCAAATTCTACACTCTATGTTTCTTCTTGAGTCTCCTTTTTGCTTACTTTACCTAAACAAGATGTATACGGTGCTCTATTCAATTATACAATAATACATTACTATATTAATAACTTACTAACATCTTAAGTTTAGGATTTGAGGTCATTCTTTAGAATAGCTTTCATCCTAGATAACTTCTGACTCGGTCTCTAACTCGCTCTTTATATGGTATTTTTCCAACACACCTCCTGCCATAACCTCTGACCAGCTATTCATCTCATAAGTATTAAATGATCCAACTTTCTCACTACTTCATGATGGTTCTAAAATGAAAGACCTTACCAAATCACTTGTTCAATGTCCATTTTATGAGTGCATTACTTATTCAATAGACATCTTTAGCTAATTAATTGTCCTATGATCTTTCCAAGCAACATTAAAAGGCATTTAAGGTTATTAAACAATTGGGCTTGTGGCTTATAAATTGAATTTACCAAATAAACCTTATATTCACCCGGTTTTTCATATTTCTTTGCTCAAGAAAGATGGAGGTAATGCAAGTAACAAAGACCCTTACCTACTCAAGACTTTGTTAATCGTCCTATAGTAAGGTCTTTAGCCATTTTAGATGTTAGAGGGCTAATTATACAAGGCAAATCAATCTCTTAAGTAATTGGTTATGTAGGACTCACTTTGCCTAAAAGTAGGACATGGGTTGATTTATATGATTTCTATCATGATTATCCTTCTTTTGACCTTGGAGACAAGGCTAATGTTCTATGAAGGGAAGAACATTTTATGGCTAAGGAATGGGACTTTTAGAATAAATAAGGAAAGGTGATATGAAGGAGAGTAAGAAGACCACAATATATGCAAGATTATGTAGAAGTTTGAGGAGTCACATGTGTCAGAACCTACGGGGTGAAGTTGTAGTAGTACTACCATATATTATAGAAAGATCTAAGACTAATTACCTCTACTAATCAAGAACTTCAATGTACTAAACAAAGAATCTACACAACCTCAACTTCCACTAGGATACTCCCATAAAGTCATATTAGAGTAGGTAAATATAACAAAAACATTAAATTAAATGCAAAACAATCTAATGGGGATAGGTGTTCCTTGAATGAGTCATAAAAACCATAACAGAATAAAACTAGTAGTCCATGCTACTCTAAACCTTAAAAGATGAAATAAACACTAAAGAGTCTAGATATATTATAAAAGTTCACTCGTTCTCTCGTCTTCCCTCTAACATCCTCAAAGCCAGTAGAACTAACCTTAGGCATCCCATAGCTTAGCTCCAACCATAAAATCATGCTGCATCAAGAAACTATAAATGGGTAAGTTACAACTGCTTAATGAGTAACCTTCTTATCCTATCAGTAAGCAAATTTAAGCAAGTTAATTAAACACGCGTACGAAATGCAACAAGAATATGCAATACATACATTGTATATAGCCTACCAATGACAGTATAAGGCATGGTTTAATGCCTACCGTTGTTGGGTTAGGAAATATTTAAACACATCAAGACTCAGGTCTCTTCATCTAATTCCAATATTATTTCTCTTAATAAACCCTTGCGGAGCCTAGTTTTTTCTCAGTTTTTTATAAATTATTCTTTTTTAAACCGATCAATATTAAATCCTACCAATTTAATACTGACCCTCGACCAGGGTTTACAGAAAATCGGTTCTTTTAACTTTGAAAACATTTTGGAGTCGCCACCCAACTATAGTCAGGAAAGAGAACTAAGTTATAACCAATTTGGTAGATTGGTTATAATTTAGCTATTGATCTATCGATAAAACCAATTTTTAAAATGATTTTTTAAAACTAGAGATCTAGATACAGGAGTTATCCTATTAAACCTTAAATGGGTATTGCTTTTAACTTTTCAAATTTAATTTTATTCTTCAAATACCGTTCCAATAATGTTTATTTAGAAGCAATAATTGAAATTATACATATTTATAAAATATTAGAATTTAAAGAATTATCTACTAAAGGGAGAAAATAAATTTTTTCCATATTCCATACGGGTACCTACGTACCGCTACTCAAGGTCAAACTTTCGTAATTCATTCTGTAAAATTTTAGTGTATTGGGTTTTTTTTTTAATTTTGAAAATATACCGGATTTACGTTTTTAACCCAATTTGATTTATTTAAGAAAATTTCTAAAAAAAGGTCCTAAATTGGGATTTTTATTTTTAGAAAATCCTAACAAGCCTTAATTTTTTTTTAAAAAAAAAAGTAGATTTATTTTATTTTTTAAAAAATGGTTTTCTAAGTGGAAAAAAGTTTTTTTTTTATTTCACTAACCTACTTTTACCTTATTTTTATTGTCATTTATCATTATTTTTATCTCATAATAGACTCGAGCTCTTCTCTTCTTCTTTTTTTCTTTTTATTTCTTTCTAGTAATTATTATAAATACATTAGTAATCTATTAAACAAAAAGTAAAACAAATAAATAAAATTAAAATATATATAGCAAACTGGGTCGGCTTCGAGTTGACTCGGGTGGTTACAAACTCTAATTGCAGTGATTGGTTAGGATGGTTTCGGATGCCTATCAACATGAATACAAGTGGGGAATGGGAGATTTATGTCTTTTGTATTAAACTTAGGAGGAGTAAGCTCAATGCCTTGATGTTCGATGGTCGTTTGGGTGGTGGTCAGAGTTAGTGGCTTACGGTGGTAGCGCGCGCTAATCACGGATAGTGAATAAGAGTTCAAGTTTTGGTCTTTTGACTACCATGAAGTTAGTCGTAGTGGTGGTTTTGGAAGAGGACACCTAAAGAGAAAGGGAGAGGGTGAGAGAATGGATTAAATATAGATAGATAGAGAGAGAGAGAGAGAGAGAGAGAGAATTTCTAATCTTTAATGTGTCTTAGAATAAACAAGGAACTCCCATTTATACTAAACCAACATCAAATAAGTTGAGAAAGTTGAAAAATATAATTAAATGTGTTCATAGATTTTGACCCCAAAAAAGCCAACCTTTTGCAATTTTTTACTTCAATTTTAAATGTATTAAGGAATGAATTTGGACATTTTTTGGTTTAATTCAAAACTAGGTCATACATAGTGCATGATTTCATCAAAAATTTGGGTGTTAATGTACAAGAAATGCCTGCAAATTTCCTTTGAACGTAGTTCTCTACACTAGGAAAAAAGAAAAGGAAAACTAGAAATCAAGGGAGGAATCAGAGGAAGAAGGAAGATTTAGGGGGATGCAGGTCACATGCAGGGCACGTATGACGTACGCGGTTGAAAAAAAAAAAAACAGGCCTGCATCTACGTATCCCTCACTTACTCCTTCTACGTTCAGGGCCTTGGGCCCTACTTAATTACGTGGACTAGGTTTTAAAACCTGATCTGATCACTATACATCCTTATTATTATTATTATTATTATTATTATTATTATTATTATTATTATTATTATTATTATTATTATTATTATTATTATTATTATTATTATTATTATAAATAAAATAAGCTAAAAACTAAAATTAGGTACCAATTGATTGAGTCCTATCTTAGTTGTACATATTATTATTATTATTATTATTATTATTATTATTATTATTATTATTATTATTATTATTATTATTATTATTATTATTATTATTATTATTATTATTATTATTATTATTATTATTATTATTATTATTATTATTATATGCCTTCCCTTTACAAAAGAAAAAGACACTTTATGCCTAGCGAGAATCGAACTTTAGACCTCCAACTTTATGTAATGCCAATTCTATGTATTTATCCGTTAGGCTATTAACCTATGCCTTGTATACACATATGGACGAGGTTAGCTTGGGTTAGATTCGAATCTAAGTCTAGGCCTAACGACCTTTTTTTATTTTATCTAAATTAAAAATTATATTCTATTAAACTATCTAAGAAATTTATTATTTTCTAAATTAAAAATTATATTCTATTAAACTATCTAAGAAATTTATTATTTTCTAAATTTCTTAAATTCTGTATTTTTCTATTTTTTGTGACTTTTCAATTTTTTGTAATTTTGTATTTCTTATTTTTTTGGATTTTCTTAAATTTTCTATTTCTTTGTATTTTTTTCTAAATTTCTTTTTCTTTTTGTCTTAATTTTCTACTTTTTTCACTTTTTCTTAATTTAGAACCCTTTATTCTATTCTAAAAAATTTGAAAAAATAAGAGGGGAAAGAGAAGGGAGGGAGTAAAAATGAGGTGTCTACAGCTACCTCTCTTTATAATAAAGTTCGAGCAAAACATTGCCACAAAGACAAAAGAGACACTATTTTTTCCTTAAGGGTGGAATCTGTTCTAAAAAGCGCTTTAGCTAACCATCATAAGATTGGTCCACTGAAGATTTTCGTGAAAAGGTGAAAGAGACAAAAGGTGCTTTAAGAGTAGCCCGAGTGAGTTTAGAAAGGCTTAGCACCTTAGGAGCCGGCTAAAAGATCAATTTAAAAGTTGATTGTGCCCTTCTAAGCTGACTAACCTAGGTGAGAGCATCTCTAGAAGATTAGCAACCCTAATTTGGAATCGATTTGGAAAACTTGGTCAAGCTCTTTTAAGCTCATAACCTGGGTGGGAGCGTCTTTGGGGGACTAACAACCTTAAACTGGAATTGAATTGGAAAACCTGGTCTTACTCTTTTAAGCTCACTAACCTAAGCGAAGCATCTCTCGGGGACGAGCAACCTTAAACTGAAATCAATTTAGAAAACATAACCGTGCTCTTCTAAGCTTACTAACCTAGGTGACAACATCTTTAGGGGACTAATAATCCTAAACTGGAATCGATTTTGAAAACCTGGTCGTACTCTTTTGCGCTCTTTAACCTAGGCGAGAGCATCTCTAAAGGACTAGCAACCCTAAACTGGAATCAATTTGGAAAACTTTGTTGTGCTCTTTTGAGCTCACTAACCTAGGTGGGAGCATCTATTGGGGATTAGCAACCCTAAACTAGAATCGATTTGGAAAACTTGGTCGTGCTTTTCTGAACTCACTAATCTAGGCAAGAACGTCTCTCAGGGACTAATAATCCTAAGTTAGAATCGATTTGGAAAAACCTAGTCGTGCTCTTCTAAGCTCACTAACTTATGCGAGAGCGTCTCTTGAGGACTAGTAACCCTAAGCTAGAATCGATTTAGAAAAACCTAGTTGTGTACTTCTAAGCTCACTAACCTAAGTGGAAGCGTCTCTCAAGGACTAGTAGCCCTAAACTATAATTGATTTAGAAAAACTTGATCATGGTCTTTTGAGCCTACTAACCTAGGCGAAAGCATCTCTTAAGGACTAGCAACCCTAAGTTAGAATCGATTTGGAAAAACCTGGTCTTACTATTCTAAGCTCACTAATCTAAGTAGGAACATCTCTTGGAGTCTAGCAACCCTAAATTTGAGTCAATCTGGAAATCATGGTCGTACTCTTCTGAGCTCACTAACCTAAACGAGAGTATATCTCGAGGATTACCAACCCTAAATTGGAATCGATCTTGGAAAACCTAGTCGTGCTCTTCTGAGCTCACTAACCTAAACAAAAGCATCTCTCAGGGACTAACGAACCTTAAATTAGAATCAATTTAGAAAACCCGATTATGCTCTTCTAAGCTCACTAACCTAAGCAACAGCATCTCTCGGAGACTAGAAACTCTAAGTTGGAATCAATTTTGAAAACCCGATTGTGCTCTTTCAAGCTTAATAACCTAAGCGAGAGCATCTCTAAGGGACTAACAACCCCAAACTAGAATCGATTTGGAAAACCTTATCATGCTTTTTTGAGCTCACTAACTTAGGCAGGAATGTTTGTAGGGGATTAGCAACCTTAAACTAGAATCGATTTAGAAAACCTAGTCGTGCCTTTCTAAGCTCACTAACCTAAGTGGGAGGGTCTTTAAAGGACTAGCAACCCTAAAGTGGAATCAATTTGGAGAACCTAGTTGTTCTCTTTTGAGCTCATTAACCTAAGCAAGAGCGTCTCTCGATGACTAACAACCCTAAGCTGGAATTGATTTGGAAAACCCTAGTCGTGCTCTTCTAAACTCACTAACCTAAGTGAGAGCTTCTCTTGAGGACTAACAAACCTAACTTGAAATCAATTTGGAAAAACCTAGTTGTACTCTTTGAAGCTCACTAACCTTAGTAAGAGCGTCTCTCAAGAACTAACAACCTTAAGCTGGAATTAATTTGGAAAAACCTTATCGTGCTCTTCTAAGCTCATTAACTTAGGCAGGAGTGTCTCTTGGGGACTAGTATGCCTAAATTGGAATCAATCTTGGAAAATCAAGTCGTGCTCTTCTGAGCTCACTAACCTATGCCGAAGCATCTCTTAAGGATTACTAAACCCCAAATTGGAATCAATTTGGAAAACCTGGTTATGCTCTTTTAAGATCACTAACCTATGCAAGATCATCTTTTGGGAACTAGCAACCTTAAATTAACCTTTAGAAGAAGCACCTTGTGGGCTCGCTAAAGGATTTGATGAAGGGAAGTACCCTATGGCCTCGCTTAAGAGAAATTGGTAAAAGAAAGCACCCAATGGGCTCATTAAAAGGACTTGATGAAGGGAAGCACCCTATGCACTCACTAAGCGGAATAGATGAAGAGAAGTAACCTATGGTCTCGCTAGGAGGATTTGACAAAAGGAAGTGCCCTATAAGCTCACTAAGAGGAATTGATGAAGAGAAGTGCCTTATGGGCTCACTATGGGGAATTGATGAAGAGAAGCGCCCTATGGGCTCACTAAGAGGAATTGATGAAGAGAAGTGCCATATGGGCTCACTATGAGGAATTAATGAAGAGAAGTGCCTTATGAGCTAGCTATGGGACAAATTGGTGATGAAAAGCGCCTAATGGGCTTGTTAATGAAGTGAAGAGCCCTATGGGCTCACTAAAAGAAATTGGTGAAAAGAAGTACCTATTAGGCTCACTAAAAGAAATTTGTGAAGAGAAGTATCCTGTGGGCTTGCCTTAACAAATTGGTGAAGAAAAGCACCTAATGAGCTTGCTAAAAGAAATTGGTGAAGTAGAGCACCCTATGGGTTCACCAAAAGGAATTAGTGAAGAAAAGTGCCCAATAGGCTCACTAAAAGAAATCTATGAAGAAAAGCGCCTTATGGGCTTGCCTTAGCAAATTAGTGAAAAAAAAGCGCCTAGTGGGCTCGCTAGAAGAAATCCGTAAAGTGAAATTCCCTATGGGCTCACCAAAAGGAATTAGTAAAGAGAAGCGCTCTAGTAGGCTTGCTAAAAGAAATCTTTAAAGAGAGTTCGATGAACAAGGAAGATCTCTAAAAAGAATAGATGGAAGATGGGACAACGCTTTAAGGGCTAGCTCACCCTAAAAGAGATTAAAAGATGGGATGCCACTCGAAGAACTTACTAGAACCCTAAAAAAATAAAAGAGGGGTCAACGCTCTAAGAGTTAACTAGAATCTCAAAAATGAAAGACAGGACAACGCCCTAAAGGCAGGTTAGAACCATAAAAAGAAAAAAAAGAGGGGTCAACGCTCTAAGAACTGGCTAGAACGCTAATAATAGTGAAAGATGCAAAGTGAGAAATTCGTCTAAAAATCTACCTAATTCAAAAAATATTTACAGACAAAAAATTTGGTGAAAACCAAAAAAAGACATTAGGGATAATCCCCTTCATTTGGAAAGAGTGAGAATGACCCAAACTATTGCAGTCAACTTTTTGAAATTAGGTGACATGGATTGAAAAATTGGCCACTTAGGCTGACATGGACTTGGATAAAAGATTTGTAACATGCCTTTACTTTCTCTCTTATTTTTCTTCTTTTCTTTTTTCCTTTTTTATTTTTTAAGTTTGCTAACAAGTAAAGAACCCTCTCTTGATAATCACATGGGGCCTATAATGTTCTCCCTAACCTTGATTCTGAGCCGCCTAGTAGGGCCTCATGATTTCAAACCCCCATTTTTAAGGAAAAGATAACTTATGACTAGTTCAGTCGAAGAGGATTTTTTTCGAAACTCTTGGTCTATATTACACTCTTGACTATAGTCCCAAAAGTATAGCCTATTTTGCAGGTGATACGCTTTAATCAATTCATTAGGTCTTTTTCAGTTCAGCATTGTGAATTTAGGCTTTTGGTCAAAAGGTTTCAAAGAGAACTTATAAGAAGGCCTATTTTAAAATATTTACATATTTAACCCAGGTGTATAAGTCAAGAACTTTTTTAGGAAAAATAAGTATGCTTGCCCCAATTTCAAAAACAATTTTTATTAAAGATAAATTATCCTTCAAGATCGGAAGAGCTTTATTAAGTAAGAGTAGTATTATGGGTGGAAAGGTCTTATGTTTATGGCTAATGATCTTGTGATTAGGGCTCATGAGATTTAGAATGGGCATAAAGGCTTTGTATTTCTTATGAATGTTTGGGCTGTAATTATGGGCCTTACATTTTCTAGGCTTTCTTTTGTTGGGGTTTTTTCCTTTTACACACAAGTCCCAATTTTCAAACTCTTCTTTTTTTTTTCTTTTTTTTATTTCATTATTTTTCTTATTTTCCTTTCTTCTTATTTTTTTTATTGCCTTCCTTCTTTCCTTATTTATCATTTTGCCTCATTATTTCTTACTCTTCTCTTTTCCTTTGACCCAAAAAGTGAATATTCATTTTGCCAAGTCTTTGCCTTTGAGAGATTCAAAACCCTGACCCGTGGATTCCGAGCATATAGGCTTAAGTAAGGTATGTATAGGCTTGAAGTGTCTAAAAAAGAGTTGGTCACTTCTTCATTTCAAAGAAAAATAACATATCAAAAATAAAATTCATCTTTAAATTAACGTTACTAAGGCAAACACAAACCAATTTTATCCTTCTCTCCTAATCAATTACCTTAACCTTCGAATTAACCCATTGTATGGTGGTTCTTAACAGGGTTTAAATTTGAAAATTCTTTAAATTGGTCCAATAATGGATAGCTATGTTTGGGATTTGAAAATAAATGCCTAACTTCGCTTTAATTTGCATATCAAATTCAAAATCAACTTCCTTTAAAGAATGAGTCTAAAATGTCCTTACTCCGATATCACTTAACTCTTAAAGTGTTTTAGAGATTTGTGTATGGGATGGAGTTTGCCTCTTTTCATTCTAAATCTTTTAAAAATGAGTTACCGATTCCTAAGGGAGGGATTTATTTGCCCCAATGTTAATAACACTACAATCACTCAAAAAAAGGTAATAAGTAAGATTACATAATTCCGATTATTACAAAGCTATTCAAAAATAGACTTTATTAAAAACAACTTGATTCTTCCTTCGTTTAAGCATCCAATGACTTAAGACAACCCATGAGCTTATCAGATGGCATTAGCATACTCAAAAGAAATGGAGCTTCAGGTGACTCAATTAAATTACCCCCATGACTTCAAGAAGGACTGAATTGTTGTAGCGCTAAATGAATGACCTTTGCATCAATCAGGTCTTAAATCTTGTTCTTCAATCTCCAGCAGTTTTCAATAGAGTACCCCTTCTGACCCATATGATAGTCGCATCGTGCTTCCGGGTCAAAGTTATATGGTTTGTAATTCAAATTAAGGGCTTCACAGGCTACAATCCTTGCTTCCTTTTGATGATGAAAGATTTGGGTCACTGAGATCTTTGATTGAGTAAATTGTCCCCTCTAAGTCCTTTGGGCTCATTATTTCTCACTCCTCCTTGGCTCTTTTCTTCTTGGGACTCCTTCATTATTTAGGTTTACCAACATTTGATCAACATTGAACGTTAGGTGTTGAAATCTTCTAAGTACTGGGCCTATTACCATTTCTAAGTCTGCAATGCTCTTTTGTAGCATAGGTAACTTTTCTTCTAGAGTTGAGAGTCTGCTTTCTAGGTTTGAATCTTAAGATACATGGAGCATATAGATCATCGGGAATAAGATCTGCTACTTTTAGGCCATTTGATGTACCATCTTTTCTAAGGAGGCGATCTTGTCATCTGCCATATGAACTTCATTAGAAGAATTCTTTACTAGTTAGCAATTTTTATTTTTCTTTTTTCTTTTATTTTTATTATTATTTTTTTGTGAGAGAGAAAAATAAAGTTTTATTTTACAACAACCAAGAAATCTAAATAAAGATGGCAACTTTGGGATTTTACTTACAAGTTTGTGAGATTTATTCCCTAAGTAAGAGAGAATGAATGGTTAGGTGAGTTTTATTGAAGGACTCTTTATAAGGAAGGGGATGCTAAAGAATGATAAACTAAAGAGAAAATTTATTATTTTAAAAGATCAAAGTACCAAAAACAAAAGGAAAGGGGCCTAACAATAAAACTTAAGATTTATTCAAAGTCTTTTAACCACATCTAAAGTTTCTAATCTAACTCATGTGGTTGAGCTTTAATCTTGTCTAGCATCTCTAAAGCCCAATCCATGGTCCTTTTGCTTTTTTCAACCTAAGCTCTAAGGCTCAATTAGAAGCCTCAACGTGTCTAGCCCTTTGCTTCCATTAGGTAGCTTCAGCTTGTAGCAGCTACTTATGGATTCTTAGGGCATCTGGCAGCCTATTGACTCTTTGATTATTCTCTTGTTTGTTACCTTCCATTATCTTTAGGCTTATATGTTTCATGGACAAGAATCACTCATTAATAAAATAATACAATATTCATAGAAACATGCATATGCTAGAACCGCTTGGGTTAATTCATCACTCCTTAAGTTGCAACCCTATCGTTTGATTTGATGTTTTTACTTTTAAAAAAAGACTGATTATATTTCTAAATCTTTCAAACTTTAGTAAGGTTGCAATTCTTAAGAGTAGTGTATTAACTCAAGCTTTAAGGGAGGTATGTGTAATTAAGGTGGGTTCTAAAGGTCTTTAAACTTTTGTAACCTCACTCGTTTTTGGAAAATGCCCTCATTGGTCACATTACAGCTTAAGTGGAGTGGTCTAATCAACCCTGAGCCGTAGTTATTCCACTACATCTGGAGCCTATACAGTGGCTCCCCTCCTAGGGTCTTAAGACGACCTGGGTCTAATCACATTTACCCCGCATCATTCGTACAACAAATGACCCCTCCATGTCTCAATGTATGTGGTATGCAAAATAAATATGATAATTAAAACAAAGCATACACAATCAATAAACATACAAATAAATAAATAAACAAATAATAAATAACATAGATATTTTAAAAAGCAAATTTAATTTCAGAAAGTATTTTGAGTAGTTAACCCTCTTAACGTCCCCAATGGAGTCGCTAAGCTATTAACCTTAGTTTTTTCCTGGTTTTTATAACTTAATCTTCTTTAAACCAATCAATATTAAACCCTACCCATTTAATACTGACCCTCAATTGGGAATTAAATAAAACCGATTCTTTAGCTTTGAAAATATTTTAGAGTCACCACTCAATCATAGTTAAGAAAGAAAGTTAACTTATAACCAATTAGGTAGATTGATTATAACTTAGTTATCGATCTATCAATAAAACAAATTTTTAAAATGGTTTTTTAAAACTATAGATGTAGATCCAAGGGCTATCCTATTGAACCCTAAACGGGTACCACTTTTAACTTTCTAAATTTAACTTTGCTTTTCAAATATCCTTCCAATAATGTTTATTTAAAAGCAATAACTAAAATTATACCTATTTACTAAATATAAGATTTAAAGAATTAATTACTAAAGGGGGAAAATAAATTTTTTCCATATTATAAGTGACTCCATACATACAAGTGCCTACATACTTGTTATTCAGGATCAAACTTTCATAGTTCATTCTATAAAATTTTAGTGTATTGAGTTTGTTCTAATTTTGAAAATACGCCATATTTACGTTTTTAACCCAATTTGATTTATTTACAAAAATTTCTAAAAAAGTTCCTAAATTGGGAATTTTATTTTTGGAAAATCACAAAAGGCCTTGATTTTGAAAAAAAAAAAAGAGTGGATTTATTTTATTTAAAAAAAAATTCTAAGTGGCAAAAAGGTTTTTTTTTTTTAATTTCACTAACCTATTTTTACCTTATTTTTATTGTCATTTATCATTATTTTTATTTCACAACGGACTCGAGTTCTTCTCTTCTTCTTCTTTTTTTATCTTTTTCTTTCTTTTTTTTAATAATTACAAATACATGGGTAATAAATTAAATAAAAAGAAAAATAAATAAATAAAATTAAAAAATATATATAGCAAACCGAGTCGACTTGGTTTCATCTTAAGTTCCGTTCAGGACAGCTCAAGTTCAGGTAAGGTGGCTCCAAACTCCAATTGCAACGACTAGTCAGAGTAGTTTCAGACGCCTATCGACATCAAAACAAGCAAGGAATGGGAGATTTATATCTTTCGTATTGGACTTAGGGGGGGTAAGCTCTGTGCCTAGATGTTTAATGGTTGTTTAGGTAGTGGTCGAAGTTGGTGGCTTACGTGGTAATCGCTAGTAGTAGCACGCGGTGATCGCTAGAAGTGAATAGGAGATTAGTCTTGGTGTTTTAACCACCACGAAGTCAATCATGGTGGTGATTTTGGAAGAGGACGCCTAAAGAGAGATAATCCTATAAAGAAAGAGAGAAGGAGAGAGAATGGATTAAAGATAGAGAGAGAGATGATTTTTTAACTTTGATGTGTCTTAGAATGAAAAAGGGACCCCCATTTATACTAAACCAACATCAAATAAGCTAGGAAAGTCTAAAAGTCAGATTAAATGTATTAATGGATTTTGACTTGAAAAAACTAACCTTTTTCCAATTTTTAACTTCGATTTTAAATGCATTAACAACTGAATTTGGACTTGTTTTTTATTTAATTCAAAACTAAACCATATATAGTGCATGATTTCATAAAAAATTTGGGCATTAATGTACAAGAAATGCTTACATATTTCCTTTGAACATAGCTCTTAGCAATAGGAAAAAAGAAAAGGAAAACTAGAAATTGGGGGAGGAATCAAAGGATGAAGGAAGATTAGGGGGGTAGCACAAGTCATGTGTGAGGCACGTGCCTCACATACGTGTATGGCTAGAAATAAACGGGTATGCATTTGTGTACCCCTCGCCTGCTCCTTCTACTTTAAGGGCCTTGGGCCCTACTTTATTATGCAAACCAAGTTTTAAAACCTAGTCCGATCACTATATATCTTTTATTATTATTATTATTACAAATAAAATAAGCTAAAAACTAAAATTAGATACCTATTGTTTGAGTCCTATCTTAATTGCACATATTATTATTATATGCCTTCCCTTTTAACAAGAAAAAGGCACTTTATACCTAGTGAGAATCGAACTCTACACCTCCAACTTTATGCAATGCAAATTCTAAGTGGTTATTCGTTATTTCGTTGGCTTGTACCTTATTCATATATGCAATCAAATTACATATATGGATAAGTTCAACTTGGGCTAGATTCGAATCTAAGTCTAGACCCAATGACCCTCTCTTTATTTTATCTAAATTAAAAAATTATATTTTACTAAATTATCTAAGAAATTTATTATTTTCTAAATTTCCTAAATCCTATATTTTCTATTTTTTGTGACTTTTCAATTTTTATGATTTTCTATTTCTTATTTTTTTAGCTTTTCTTAAATTTTCTATTTCTTTATATTTTTATTCTAAATTTCTTATTTTGGGGGTTTTCTTAATTTTCTTCTTCTTCTTCTTCTTCTTCTTCTTCTTCTTCTTCTTCTTCTTCTTCTTCTTCTTCTTCTTCTTCTTCTTCTTCTTCTTCTTTTGCATTTTTTCCTAATTTAAGACCCTCTATCCTATTTTAAAAAATTTGAAAAGAGGGGGAGGGGGGTGGGGGGGGGGGTGTAAATATGGGGTGTTTATAACCCAAAGCAATTGATAGAACTTGGCCTCAAGTAAAGGGTAGTACTCCCCAAAGCTACTTAGATCCCAAAGGTTAAGGCAAGAATATGTTGCCTGAATACATTATGCAATAGCAATAATAACACATCACATAATAATCAAAATGGATCCACCATACATAATCTCTCGTTCTACTGCATAGTGCCCACGCCCTTACTCTTAATGCAATAGGATGCAATATATGTCTGATTCATTTAAAGTTCAAATAATTATTAGTCTAGTCTATAAGTGATCAACCAATATATAGTAAAAACTCCAAATTCCTAATAGCTAATACAACAACCATTCTTGATTCTAATATATCATGATGTTTTATCAAGCAATTGCATCTAAACATAAATGCATGCAAGATTTCCCACCCCAAGCACATCAATTTTCATTTTTTTCCCAAGCATAGCAATTTTCAATTTTCATTATATATATATATAATTAAACAATGTTGTACACTTCAAGCAAATATAAGATAAGATAACAGTTGGTATACTCACACAACCATAGTATCTAGCAATCCTATTAATCCTTAGTCGAATCGTTCTCTGAGTTTACGTAACCTGAAGGATGTAACTAAAGTAAATAAATCTCCTGTTCTATAATATCTATTAGCTTTCCTTGTTCTAATTTCCCCCTTTTTTCCCATTTTCGTATTTTAGTCATAACTTTTTCGTTGTAAGTACAATTTCAACACTCTTATAATTGTTTTTCATCATTTTTTAGTGTTCTATCACATGATAGGGTCCATTTGGTTATATTGGACCTATAACTTCTTGAGTTGCACCAATTTCATACATTAGTCAAAGGTTGTTATTTGATTCTTAAAGGTTTTGGCCCTTGTTTTGGGCTAAGGTCAAGATTTGGGTGGTGGGCCTTCTTTTCGGTTTCCTACGCTTTTATTTATGGGTTTTAAGTGAAATTTTCAAAGTTACTTACTTCTATTGGTCAAATTAAGCCCTTTTTTTTTTCACTTAACCCTTGTGGTTACTTCAAGTTAGGACTATCAAAGCCTTTTCAAATGTTTTATTAGGTTTATTAAGCTTTTAATTCATGTCTTTAGGGTCTCATTAGGATGTTGGTTAGCTGGGTCTTAGGGCTTATGGACCTTGTTTTGGCCTTTTTTGATCGGTTTTGGGCCTATCTTTCACTTTAGGGCCCTAAGCTAAGCTTTAAGTGTTCTTTTGGGCCTTTGTTCCTTATAAGCCCATCTAAGAGTCTATGTTTTTTGTAAATTTTTAGATCTAGTCCTTAGTCTTTATTAGGTTTTAAGTCAAGTCTTTGAGGTCTAAGTTACATTTTTGGCTCATTTAAGCTTCCAGCCAAAATTTAGCTCACTAAACTTAGTTAATTAAATCTTAAACCTAATCTATCATTAATTATTGATGTAATTAAGCTAATAAACAAAAAGTTATAGCTTCCTCCTACTTTCATGGGTAGCGTCCAAGATGGTCCTTATAAAGTTTCCATCTCCTTTTCCTACAACCTTTCATTTTAATGGCTTTTAACTATTCCTAACTAGGCTTTTAGTCAGGGAAATTAACCTTTTATCATCAAATAAGTGTTAATCATAATGGAAACACCACTTACAAAGGGTGGCATGCTAGGGACTCTATGTTTCTTGGGGTTTTGTTACATGTTATTTCTTAACATCCATTTATCTATATATTAGTATTTACATTTAACTAAGAAGTCATGTACAATGATTATCTTTAGTTTTCTACTGTATTCTACACTACACCACTATAATATACTTACTAGTTACTTACAAGAGTTTTGATACTTAAAAAGTGAGATTACACTATAAATCTTAGAGAAGTGTTAGACTAGTTTACCAAGTGGCCTCATTTTCCCTCTTGTATTCATAAGCTAAGGTGTAGGTTAAGGTGTAAGGGTATATCGAAAATATAAGGGAGTGAGTGAGAGTGGAGTAGCAATTGGTGACTAGTAGTTTAGTGGAGCGGTGGTCGCGTTTTAGTAACCAATAGTGGTAGGTGTAGGGTGATCGAGAGAGAGAGTGTAAGAGAGTGCTTGAGAGCTTATTTTGGCAAGTTATTTAAGAGTGTTTGAGATAGTGAAATGAAGGGAAAATAAAGGAAGGAAGAGGGAGAGAGAGTGTTGGTGCTAAAGTGGAAGAGGGAAGGGGGACTACTTGACAATTTTGGGTTATTTGGTATACTCCTTTAAGAGGTAATATGTGCTCTTGTAAGGTTTGCTCTAAATGGTAATGTTTTGTCCCTTTAAGGGAAAAATGCCAACTAATTCTTTTGACTTTATCCTCTTAATGACACTTATCCTTTCTTTGATCAAGATGTAATGGGATTTGTTTATAAGATTAAGGGATAATTAGGTTAATTAATCGCAATTAGGAATGATTAAGCAAATTAAGTATAATTAAGTTGGTTTAGGGTTTTGTCATATTTTATTACTTCAATTTAGTTAGTTGACTTATATTGTTCATTTTCTTAGGGTTTCCTATTGTTTAGGTTCGTTTATAGTTAGTGGATTGCATATATGATTGGAACTTAAGATTTTTAAGCAATTAGCGAACTTGATTACATTTAGCGAATGATTTTTACTATACAATTAGGGTTTCTTATTATACCAGAGTTTTTAATCATTTAATTAAGGTTTTAGTAGATTTACTAAGGTTTTGTAATCTTTTTGGGGTTTCCTACATATTCGAGTTTCTAGGATTTTATGCATATACTTAAGGTTTTACAGTTATACTTTCATTGAGGTTTTCAACCTTCTCATTGACGGTTTTTGACTTATCAACTAAGGTTTGCTTGTTTTATTTAGTGTTTCTATCATTATATTTTGAGTCGTTCTAGGGATTACCCATTGATTATCTTAATCGACTTTACGTTAGAGTTCAAAAACCTTTAAGGTTTACAACATGATTGCAATGACAAACATGCAAAAGAGATACTATAACAAAATAAGTAGTTTGTTTCAAATAGATAGTAAATATATTCGCATACTATTGTAATCAACAAAATGGAAATTGTATTGAAATTATATAGATAGAAAATTATAGATCTAAAGGGAGCATTGAATCCTTTACCCTTGAAAAAACTTTATGCTTTAAGAGCTTCTAACTATCAAAGTTTAAAGAACTGCATCTTCTTAGTTTTATCCGATTACCTTGCATACACAATTAACACTGAAATTATTAGAATCAACTTTTGATTGAAACCATAAATTTTGTGAATGTTAAAAGAATAAAGTTTAAGATAAAGAGAGAACAAGGGACATTACTTTTGAAAATACCTCTTTGCTTTTTCTAATGTTGCAAACAGGGTTTTGTAGCTATCAATATTAAGAAAAGGGTTGAGGCTTCCCCATAGACTTGTTAATGTTACAAATAGTTACCAAGTCATAGAGAGTCTAAATTTGTATGAATGAATAATAATATTGAACACTAACTATATATAAAATGTAAGTACACACACATATATCTCTATGTATATAATATATAATATATGGATGAAAAGACCATATAATTTCCCCTTCAATCTCTCTCATGCTTTAGGGAAAAAGAAAATGAAATCCCATGCTTAAATGAACAATTTTTTGTTTAATGTATTAGGCACCGGCCATCAATACATCTATACTCTGATATGTGTGTATGTATGTGTGTGAATGTGTGTGTAAATGTTTATGTAATACGTTTGAAAACTTAAGGGAAAAAAATAAAGAAAATTAAATAAGCATGTTTTTTTTTTTTTTTTTTTTTGCCCACAACTACTCACATAAGCATGGAATTGTAAATGCAACTTAAAGAAGAAATCATTATTACGTTTGTTGTATGTTTTTCAAGTTTATTTTGTTTACTTCATTGTTAAGAAAATCTATCTTGCATTTAGAAAGGAAAGAAATTGCTGCTTATTTTGTGAAAATATATCTTCCCTATTTACATTTATTCCATAAATCTAAGGATAAGTAGGTATCATGTGGATAGGGCATGATAGCTTAACCATACCTCATCTTGTAAGGTACCATTTTTCAAGCTTCAGATTGGAGTCTATCCTATAACATGCTAGAACTATCTTGAAACCTATATGTTGTATAACCTTCAGGTTACAGGGTATCTATGGAACTTGTAAATTTTTCTATCTTCTCATAAATTTCAAGTTTATAAAATATTAAAATGGTAATCCATAAATGATATTACAAATTCTTTCTTACACAAAACATATGGAACTTAAAGCAGAACCTATGTAGCACCTCGACCTCCAAGAATCTGCTTAAAACCTTTTCGCAATTTTTTTTATGCTTAAAAACAATTTGTTATACCATCCCTAAGTTAGGGTAAGGTGAAACTTGTATCCAATCTACCATTTAACTTCATAAAACACTTAATTTTCAAATCTCTTCTTATTCAACATAACAAACAACAATTAAAGTCTTTAAGAAAGTAAGCCTTATTTATTTAAAGTATTACAACTATACATTCTTATACAATAAATGAATCCAATCTACCATTCAACTTCATAAAACACTTAATTTTCAAATCTCTTCTTATTCAACATAACAAACAACAACAAAAGTCTTTACAAAAGTGAGCCTTATTAAGATTATCACAACTATACACTTTTATACAATACATGAACTATTATAGGTCTACATCTTATATTTACAACCTTTGTGTTGAAATCTATATGTAACATATTAATCCTCTTAAAGAGCCCCTTCCATGAGCTTGAATCATATCTAGTAGCTACTTGCTACTCACCAAGGGAAGCTGTCTCAAACTAGAGCTCTAAAGTTTTCTTTCCCCATTGGTATGATGTCCTGTCTAAACTTTTTATATTACCTAAGGATAAGATAACTTACCCCCTTAACTTACAATAAGTTAAGTGAGCATGGACAGTCAAGCAGCAGACATAACAATAACCCAACGTAAAAATCCTTCCCAACAATTTATTAGTTAAATTATATATTATCTTACATCTTATCCAAGAAGTTAATGTAGATAATATATACCATGCTCATATAGGTGACATATATTGATGCTAATATCTTAACATAGCCTAGCTCTAGCCCTAACCCTCAGCAGGTTGGTCACCACTTTTAGGCATCTAGATGACTTATCTAGGAACTTAGCAAGAATTTAACGTAGAAAAATTCAATGCAATTTCTATATGCTCAAAAATCTAACTTTTAAAACCAAGTTATTTTCTTATATCGAACTTTCAAGAATCAAGTCATTTACCTTGCAAAACTTAGCTTTTCAAACAAAATATGTTTAGTAAAATCTTAATTTTAGAAAACATGACCATAAGTCTTCTTTTATGCTATGTCATGAATGCATCATTCATGTACCAAGCAAATACCGAGCAAGTTTACTTATTTTCTTATTAGTCAAGTCTTTACTTTATTTAATTTACACTTCTATCTTTTGAAACCTTAGTATCAGGTTCACTTAAGTGAATACCTTAAAAGTTAGGATTAATACCTAACATCTTTATCAAGTTAGTACAAATCTCAACCAACAAATCATAATGAATTGGTAGCGTAATTGAAAACATCAAAGCTAATAACCAAGCATGTTTCATCTGACAACACATATAAAAGAGATTAAGAATTATCTCATACTTTCAGTCAACAATGTCACACTTGCACTCAAGCTGAACCAAAATAAATATAGTCAAGTAAGTTAGAAGGTCACATAAGTAGATATAATCTACTCTAACGCATAAGCAAATCCACTTATCTAGGCCAACTTAGCAAATTCTACACTCTATGTTTCTTCTTGAGTCTCCTTTTTGCTTACTTTACCTAAACAAGATGTATACGGTGCTCTATTCAATTATACAATAATACATTACTATATTAATATCTTACTAACATCTTAAGTTTAGGATTTGAGGTCATTCTTTAGAATAGCTTTCATCCTAGATAACTTCTGACTCGGTCTCTAACTCGCTCTTTTTATGGTATTTTTCCAACACACCTCCTGCCATAACCTCTGACCAGCTATTCATCTCATAAGTATTAAATGATCCAACTTTCTCACTACTTCATGATGGTTCTAAAATGAAAGACCTTACCAAATCACTTGTTCAATGTCCATTTTATGAGTGCATTACTTATTCATTTAGCCATATAGCTCATTATACAAGTTGATTAAGGGGAGATACTTTAAAATGTGTAAACAACCTAACCTTTGAGTCACTTTCTAATTAACTCCTTAATATAAATTTCTAACTAATCAAGGTTTTGACTTAACTTCTAGCTTGCACATTTGCCTTTATAGATTACCAAATTGCTCCACTTTGACACCAACACCAACATTTCCATACTTGAACATATTAATTCATCAATCAAAACCCAAATACAACCATAATATTCTACATACAAGTAAAGCCCCCAAAGAAAACAACTCTAACAAGCATTTAGACTCATTGTTCTATGTTATAACAAAATGACTGTCATGCCCTAAGAGTAATAAAACTGTAATAGTCACCTTCTGTACACCAACTTATGACAAAAGTTAGCCACTCTGTAGCTATCATAGACTTAAACAATTGTAAAGCATCTTTAGTTCAATATCTAAAATAAAATGGCGACATTTTCTTCATATAAATCTTTTTAAAAAATAGAAATTCGATTCATATATGTTTCTTTCGAACAATAGAAGTTTACAAGGAGTTTATACATAATAAAGCTTATAAAAGAAATTTTGAATTCTTGTTTACAATAAATAAATATTACAAATTAGGTCAGGTCACATAAATGGCCCACCTAACTTTAAAACAAAAGACAAATAGAATGATCCAAATCCATTTACTCCTCATTCTAAACACATAGCCCATCTTTTATATGTCTAAGGTTGGTTGATCTTTGTATCTATCTTTTAGGACCTATAAAAGAATTATGGGATACGACCAACCACCTTTCAATAAGGGGATAGAGATAAAAGCATGCATAATACAACAACCAAGCAGAGTTGTTAATTAGTTAGTTAAATGCAATACAATAAACATATGTCATTCACACGATGTTATCTAATCCATCGGAAAGTTGCAGAAATTATACCTACTCTAACCCAAGTTAAAGAGTTTTAATGTAAAGGAGGTGTGTTTTGGCTACAATGCCTTCCAACTTAACCCAAGCTTATACAATAGAGACCTGACTTCTTCTATAACTACTTTCAAACCTAGTGCTCCTAACCTTACTGCAACCTCCTTTTTTGTCACTTACTTCAACCTAAAGGGTAAGGGAAGACCAATTTTAGCTGCCTCATCGAAGGATTGGTATTTAGTTAGAAAATCCTAACCACTCCTTAATAGTTTGCAATGTATAATCAATAAGTGTTTAAGTCCAAGTTTAGCTTAGTCTATTTTAGGGATGACCAACCAAATTGCAAATAGTCAAATCATGAAGCAAAACAAAGCAATCACAACACATATCATAACAAAAACACAACACATCGCATGAGCATAACCAACTACTTTACAATCATAAACAAGTATATACACCAGCCTCTAAGTACTTTTATATGCTACTCCAAAATACTATTAAACATGGATCCCACTCACCTAGATTTGTAGTTGCTCTTACACATCAGATGCCTAATAAAGGCATATTTTTCATGTTTTAAAGTGCAAATTAAAATAGAATTATTATTGATTTTATAAAAATCAATAAGAAATGGTACTTAATTATTTTCATTTGGACATTTCAAGAATTAGAGAATTCAAGAGTGGAATTAAGGATGATTTAAAGTAATTTTACGCAAAGGAATGAAGTCCAATTCAATACGTACAAGTTCGGAATGAAGGCAGCCAGCCTACAACTTACACTGGCGGCCTTTAAAGTCAACGCCGTTAGCCCTTGATGGCTATGCCGTCAGCCTAAAAGTTAAAAGTCGGCTTTGCACTTATACCATTGGCCTTCATAAAAAAGAAACTTCACATAAGTCAACCCTAATTTTTCTTATAAATAGCTTATGTTTCATCATTTGAGACTTTCAAACACACTTTCCTTAGACTTAGAGAGTTGTAGAATAGTTTTTAGATAGTTCTTGAAGAATTCTTCGGGAGAATCACGTAGATCATTGAGAAGAATTCACTTTTGTTGTGGACGCCAATTTGAAGTTGCAATTGAAGATTATCTTTTGCAATATAAAATTGGTGACATCTATTTCAATTATCCTTATGCAATTCTGTGAATTACTTACGATTTCAATTATGAATTCCCTTGCATTTTCAATTAGCATTTGTGTTTTTCTTTCCAAATCCATGGCTAACTAAATTTATTTGTGGGAATTGATTAAACCTTAGATAACTAAGATGATGATTATGTTCATGTTATAGTATTAAGAGATATATAAATGATTCATGATTGCAATTTCTATAATTGCAATTATAATTGTTCCATGATTATAATTGTTAGAAACCCTAATGATACGGGAGTTGATTAAGGTTTGTTAGAAATTCTTAGTTGATTTGATTAATCAACGTAGAAGCAGAGTTAATTGAATTAATTAGAAATTATTTAAAAATTAATGCGATGTTCGACAATTGATTATTCACTAAGACATTAGGGATAATTGATTTAGAACACTAGACAATCATATCATAGTATCAGGAGATATATGATTGTAATTTAGAGTCTACTATTAATTGGAAGATGTGGAAGCTGACTAATTAATTAGGAGTTTAAATCCTTAAGTTTTAAGGTATAATAATTTCACTTGAATGACTATATAACTATTAATCTATATAACATGATCACAATTTGATTGGCATAATCTAGGGTGGATTCTATTTTCTCACAATTCTCAATTGATTGCTTAATTTTAGATTTTTTGTAGTTATTTTCTTTTCAATAGTTTTAGAGTAATTATTAAATTAATTAATTTAATTTTGATTGCCTAAATATTGATAAGAACTAGCATAGGATTGGTAATTTCTTAGTTCTCAAGGGATCGACAACCTTACTTTCTCTATATTACTTGATTCTGACCCAGTATACTTGCTGAAGTATTCGCGATTTATTTATATATATATATATATATATTAAGCGAATCAATGCCCTAGTCCTTTCCATCATGAAGGGTTCCTATATTACAAACTATATTTTAGTTTCTGTATCATTCATTAAAACAACAATGTTTTAATTATTGTTCTTTTATTTAGGCTTAATATTCTCTTAATATTCAATTGGTTTTCAATATGGGTATTAAGTGTTATTACTTCTATAGTAGTTTTGTAAACCTTATATACCTTCTACTAGGTTTCTTAAGTTTATAGTACTTTCTACTTAACCTTCTATTAAGGCATCCTAGGTTTTGGTATGTTTTACTTAAGTTTCTATTAGGGTTTTAACTTGTATTCTTTATTATGAAACCTTTTATACAACCTTCTATTGATGTCTTGGCTCTTGGTTACTACTAAGTACAGCTTCCACACAACTTTCTACATTGATTTTGGTTATTGTTTCTATACTAAGAAACATTTACTAAAGTTTTAACTGCTTAACATATGGTCAACTTGATTAGAGAAGTTTCTACAATATCTTACACATATCAATAGCTTGCACCAAAGTATTGAACATCCATAGAAGCTTCTATAGAATCTTATATAACTACAAATTTACTCCACATTACATGTTTTTTTCTTTCTTACTTTATTCCAATATATCTTAGCCGGAGCTTTACTAAGACCATGTCGCGTGGCTCGAAACTCACCCATATCAACATACAAAACTTGAAAATTCAACCAAAAGGGCATTAGATACAACTTAATTAACTAATATAGCTAAAATATATGTGCTAAATCAGAAAATCGTGGTTTTAGAGTAAATATTCCTCATGATAGTGATATGGCTCACGAGTGAACATATTAGGACTCTAGCCACAAATAGGTATTTAGGGTTCCGGAGGAAATGAGGAAAGGGAAGTGAAGGAGGTTTTGACAGTGAGTATGTATATATATCACACATAAAGACACAAACACAATCAAGAGTTAAGCTCGAAATAGGGTTCGATACAACTCATGAACACTAAACGTCACTCAGGATTCAAATGAGAGTTGGATGCAACTTACTAACTTACTCAAATAAGAGGTTCACCATAATCTTAAGGTTAAGATTGATAAGAATACAAGAAGAACTAAAGAGTTAACCAGCACTTAATAATCAGAAAAAGGCAAGATTTAAGAGCTTAAGAGTATCCCCACTCAAAAGGAATGTTTAAGTGTATTCACTCTTTGAATATTATTCATTATCTCCAAAATTCCATCCAATAATTACAAATGTTGCTATTTATAGCAAATCTTGAAAACGCTAGTGGCAAAACTGTAAACAATGTACAAGTCCATAAACCTGACAAAATGGGCCTATAATTAAAATAAAGGAAATATTCACAAGAATGCAAAGCTATGCATTTAATAGAAGAAGTCGGTATGCAATCATTCGGGTAGTCTTAAAAAGAGCAAAATCCAAACTGGACGAAGTCGACAACTGGATATCCGAGTTTAGGTAAGAGCCCCTGAAGTCCTATAATACTTGGTCAAGATATGTGAAAATTCAGCCCACAGTTGTTGAGTTCTATGATTAGTCAACACTAGTCTCTTCATGCCATACCGAGTAGATATTTGGCCTTGAAGCCTCAACCGTATGATCTCTCGGCTTATCGGCAGATGATAGACTTAATGTCAAGTGTCTCATTTCCTTGCTTTCGGCCTTTTAGTATCATCTTGGCCTTGGTTTCAAATAGTTCGGCCTTGATTTGGAACAGGTCAACTTCAGCTTCCAACAAGTCGGCATCGGTTTTAGCTTAAGACAAGTCAGCCTCGACCTGGAGATAGTCACGGGCTGATTCCTATCATACAACAAATAAAATTTTCTATTTACTACTGATTTTTAAGGGTATTCCAAAAAAATTAATCAATTTAATGATCTTTATAAAATCAACATAAGTAATCAAGTGAAATGATCATATTTGATTTCAGAAAACCTATCTTTTTCATAAAATCTAACAATTTCTTCGAAAAATTAAGTCTCAACCTACTGTATGTCATTAAAATAATTCAAAAAGTGCTTAGATTTCAAATTTCACAAAATAACTTGAAAAATAGTGAATTTTTCCTCAATTTTATCTAATTAGTTTTTTAAATACTAAAAATTAACACCAATCAAATGAAACTTTTTAGGAAAAAAAGCATTCATCTATATAATGTGTGGTACTTATAGAAAAATTTTGAAAAAAACTCTATCATTTGGTCTTTTAAAATATCAAATCCATGTTTTGTTCCAAAAGTCGCATTTCTTAATGGCAATATATAAAATAAAAGATTTTGATAAAAATAATAATTTCTCATAAAAATACTTAAAATTATGCAGAAATAACTTTTTCCAAATTTTTTGGACAAAATTTAACTTGTTTAACAAATTTTTGAAAATTTGGTAAAAAATAAATTAACTAACGTGATAAGCTCTGTTGGTCAATGGTGAAAGGGGCCATGTCAGCCCAACATGGCATTACTAGGAGTGTCTAGTGATGGTAGTCATTGGTTATCAAGTCATCATTTGATTTAGGTTCTTTACACTTTGCAAATTTACATAAATTTTCTAATTTTTCAAAATTTATACTAAAAACTGTAGATTTTTCTCAAATCTTAGAGCATCTTGCAAGTCTACAATGAGGAAAGTAAGGGTACTTGTAGCCCTAAGGTAGTTTTTTTTTCTTAAAGGCATGAATGCTTTTTCTTCTCTTTTTCGCCAAGTGTCAAGGGATTTTATGAAACCTTGTTCTAATTAATGGTTTTACATCCATGGTTTTAAAAAAAAAAAAAAAAAAGAACCTACAACTAGTCTCTTGTTTCAAAAACCCATGAGCTTGTTTTATTTAATTAATTTACCAAACATATTTATCATATTTTATTACTTTGCTTAATTTCAACTCTATGACAAAGCTTCTATTAAAGCTTCTACAATCTAAATCTAACTACATATTATAATTTTTCTAGTTGTTTTCCATATCATTTATTAATTTTTTGTTCATTCATTGGTTTACAAAATTCTAGAAATCATTATATAGATAAATTAGATTTATCATTTTAGCTTATATTAATATTCTATCGCTCCATTTCTATAATCTATCTTCATGAGGGTTGTTCGACTAACTTTTAGGGCCTTATCATTTAACTCGAGCCCAATCGGATGGATTTGTAGACATAAAAAATTTGCAAGTTCGAAACTCTATGATTGTAATTAGTTGATTCTTTTATATATTATCCTAAACATCGTTTCTAAATATTGTTTCATATTTGTTTCATTATATTTTCTTATTAATTAATTTATGTTTGAGATTTCATTAATTTGGTTTTCAAGTTTTAAGATTTTCTTATTTCAACAATTAGTGAGAAAATGTAAATTCTTTGGATTGTTTTAACTAATTTGTTGTCTTAATGTAAATTTCTATGGACATTCTAATTTTCAATACTAGTGTCTTATTTGTTAAAATGCAGGTCTTATAATGACCGAAAATCCAACATCTTAATTTTTTAAAACATTTTACATAGTGTTAAAATAAACTCACTCAGGAACTTATACAAAAATATTGCAGTCAAAACTACATTATTTAGTCTTTTGAAAAAATGATCAAAAAAAATTTTTAGGCATGATTTGTTAAGGACAACTTTTAGTATTATTTTAGAATTTTTAATAAAAAATAAAAGAAAATCAAATACTCATGATAAGCTCTAAATTGGTTATATTTTATTTAGTGATTTTCAATGATTTTCCTTGAATTTGAGTTTATTTTTAGAAAATGATACTTAATTAAGTAAAATTTTGTTTTCCAAGTTTTGAAACAATCTACATAAAAAAACGAGAAGATAAAAACAGGTTTCACTTAAATCGAAGCTAAAATGAGAAAGTTATGAAGGTTTGAAAATCAATACAACCAAACAACATGGCTGTATCATTTCCAAGTGATTTTAGACCAAATTTTCACTGACTACAGCTAATTGCACAACCTAAGGAGACAGTCGTATCCTTGGTCATGTCATTTCTAGATTTTAAAAAAGAAAGAGAAAAGGAGCCGATCATAGCTAAGTATACAACCACATCCCTAGTCATGTGTTTTACAACAACCATATTTTTTTACAACTTCTATATAAAGCCTCTTTAGGTTTTCACAAGAGGACTTTTGGACCAATTTTGGAAAGCTTTTCAAGAAGAAGAGCACTCAAAAGAGTAAGACACAAAGAAGACTTCAAAATTCAATCTTTATTAGATTTCATGATTCTCTATTCTATTTTTCCCTATTCTTTGATTCTAAATTATTACTCTATGATGTGTAGAGAGTAGATCTTTAGTATTTAGGTCTTATGAAACCTAGATCTACTCATATGACATGATTTTTATTAGATATAATTGATTCTTTATTCTTTTCTTAATTCAATTATGTGTGCTTCATGATTTAAACTATTATTTCCACAAGTAGTAATCTAGAATTTGATATCTTATAAAAGAATCGAAAAATTTCTTATAAGATTAGATATACGCATAGTTGATGAAGATTATTGCAAGGTGAAAGATCATTTGTAAGATCTTTTTAGAACCTTGAATTATAGTGTAGAGAATTCGTTGTGCAATAATGTGATCTTAAATCATGCTATCAAGAATAAATTGTAATAGGTAATTTTAAGATAAGGTTTAATTAGCTTAAGAAAGTGATTAATTTTAATAGAGAATTCTCCTGGTCAAGAAAGATTAAAAAAAAATAGATTATCTTTAGGGAAAACAAAAATATAAATACGGTTTTTAAATCTTGAAATAATTTATATTTTTATTGTTTTTTTACTTTAGTTTTTGAACAATTCTTATTTAGTGATAATTTAATATTTGCTGCAATTAATTTTAGATTTTTTTAATTCTTGAAATTAAATTTGTAGGTTAGATAATAGAAATCTAGTGAATATTATTAGTTAAAGTTCCTAAGGGATTGACACTAGGACTTAATCCGATTACTACAATTTGATAAGTGTATTTGCCTAATATTAACTCATCAACAAACAACTTCCTGGCCACCAAGCAATGATGGGGGCTTACCAGAAGCTCCCCTCTAGTTATCCTCCTTCATCTTATATGGTTAGTTGAATGTTAGATCGTAGGTTGATCTTAGTTCCACACTTGATCTGATTCTTCACTTAAATTTTCCCTACTCTCTTCTCATTTCAGTTATACCTTCTTAAGATTTCCTTTTCAACTTCTCTTTTCTTTTTCCTGATTTCTATTTGTCTCATCTATAAAATAAGGATACTTTAATAGCTTTATAGAGCTTGACCAATTGAGTTTGCATGCTCACCTGCATGTCCCAATTTAGAGAATTTATTAATTACTTACTCCATGATGTCTCAACATGATGAATTATGTTATATTATTCACTAATTACCATGATTTATTTTGCTACCACCCTTGTTTCTTCAAGTTCACGGTAAGTAGTCTTCATTTTTAATCATTGTTTATTAGTTATCTAGCTTATATAGGAATTTTAGATACATGTGTTAGGGTAATTTTATGATTTTGTGTATATATAAATTTTTAGACATTAAATATAGTTAATAAGTGTTGACACCTAATTCTCATTCGACCCAAGTCCTGGCTTATAGGTCAGCCCTTAAGGGCACATCAACGAGCATATGAATGAGCACTCCTTTTCCTTTAAGTGTCGCAACTTGCTTGGATGCCCTCATTATGAGCACTCCCATCTAAGAGGGCTCATTTCTAAGTATCGAGCCTATAGGCCATACTTACCCAGCTTAGGCTATGCTAAGTGATAAAACTCTAAATCATCAAGATGCCTTTTAGTGTAGCGACTCGGAGTATGTCGAAACTTTAAAGTTAAGCGTGCTCGGGTTAGAGCAATCTCAAGATGGGCAACCTCCTAGAAAGCTAATGTACCAGGGGACAAAACCTTATAGCTTTTTATGCCAAAGTAGACAATGCCTTGATAGAAGGAGTTCCAATCAGGTCATTATAGGTGGTATTAGAGAACTCTACCAACTAGAAGGGCAAATGCCTTCCTAGTAGTAGTCTTAGACTTGTGTAACAAAACTAATGAGGATGTCAATTTTGTAAAGAGGGTGGATTGCAATACCTCTTATATGCCAGGTGATAAAATTCTAAATCATCGAGGCACCTTTTGGTATAATGGCTCAAAGTACATCGAAATTTCGAAGTTAAGAATGCTTGGGCTGGAGTAATCCTAAAATGGGTAACCTTCTAAAAAGCTGTAGCACCAAGAGACAAAACCTTACAATATGCAATACCAAAGTGAATAATACCTTAGTGGGAGAAGTTCTAACCATGTCATTACGGTATGGTTAGCATACCTGATAGCCCTTAAGAATATCAAACTCCTGAATCACAAACGTTGTCGCTAGTATAGTCGTAGCCTACCGCCCTTCAGGGCTACCTTGTTAGCTCCGTGAAATGTGTTACTTACCAATTGCCGGTACAAGTAAGCCCCAAACCTTTACATATCTAGATAATCATACCCCTCTTACACTATAAATAATATAGGAGACCATCAGGTAAAGGATCAGACCCTCTCTCTCTAAAGCATATACACACCTGGCAAGCATTACTCATAAGGGTCTCAGTGCTCAACCACCTCGATACCTTTTTTCCCTTATCCTTCTTGCTGACTTGAGCATCGGAGGGCCCCACGATCATACCCCCAAGGGACTTTTTACAAGTATCAAACGGTAAGGAACTAGTGCAACCTAACCAACCTCAAGGCCCTTATTTAGCCCATTTGAGATTAACTCATCCAATTCTATCCTTAGTTGATTCATCCACAATCAACAATAAGTATACTTCATCTCTAAATATTATTTCATGTCAAATTATAAATTTCATTATCCAAATAATTTATCTCTAAAAGCTCGTAAATTATCAGTACTTGAATCGTATATTTCCACTAAATAATAGTTAATATATTTATAAGTAGCTGTTGAGATATATTATTATTTTACTATTTCATTTTCCAATGTCTCAACTATTGGAATCACTTGACCAATATTTTCTAGTCTTCTTATGAAATTTAAGTTCAAACCTAAGTTAGCTGCTTGAAAATTGAGGTTTCACAAGCTGTGATACTAAGAAGTAACTCTTACCATTAGAACATATCTTTGTAAATCTTTTCTTTATATTTTGACATAATTGAAACCCATCTGATTTTAACTTCCTAATACTATCATTTTAATAACTTTATCATGTGTAGTTACATATATCACATGTATCTACGTGAAAATCTACTTAAGCCATCAAAGTAGTCCTAATATACGTATCCGTGATTACTAAAAAAGATTGAAGAGTAAACCATAAAGGGGCAAAAATATATGAGAATAAGACCTACATACAATAGGGTATATACCAATGATAAAGATTCTACAATAATTCATTAATATAAATTATATTATTTAATAAAGTTTATCTAGTTGATATATGGCACTTTGGAACCTATACCTTATATACTTTAGAGTACAAATTTCTAGATCAATGTAAGGTAAAAAAGCTATCATATACATACCACACTCTATGGAGTAGGATTTGGAAAAATACTACTTAGAAATTAACCTTTAATTTTCAATACCTACTCGGATCTTACTCAATTAAGTATGATACATGTAAGTATCCTATAGGAAAGGTTTATCTACTCACTTGCAAACATCAAACATATAATTACTTATAATAAATTAGCTAGATGATGCATAATTCATAATTAGTTAAATCGTGGAGGACTAATTCATTAAAGATTTTTTTTTCCTAAATACATATCAAATCTCTTGAAGATGAGAATTGCATCTTTTTTTTTTCCTCCAAGACTAGTGTTCATACCACTAAGTTATAATAGTTTTGGCACCAAATCAAATAACTTTTGAAAATTGATACGAGGCAAATGTACCTATTGGTTTTAATATTATGGATATGAGTCTGAGTCGATCCCTTAAAGATCTTGAGTACTATTACTAGCCTTAGCCTTATTATCTAATTGGAAATTTATGATAAGTTAAGTGAATTAAAAATACTAAATTAACAACTATTCTAATTATGAGACTTGATTAAGCAATTTAGGAAGCAATAAAATTATGAATGACTTCAAAAAGGTAGATAACGTGTTTAGGAATTGTTTCCCCTAGTATTTAACACGTGACTGCTAAAAATCTATCCAATTCCATCTCTATTATTCTTCACCAAAGGAATTCACAATTAAAGTTAATACCTTTCTCAAGTATATTAACCCTAATATTAAATTATTTACCAAAATCTCTTCACTTAGTAATATAATTTAGAATCGTATTAATGTACGATGAATTCCCATACAAAAGAATAATTTTCCGGAAAAATCATGCATCTTATCTTTAAGTACACATGTAATTTTCTTTAATTATATGAAGATCTCATTACCCATGTGACTTTTCAATCATTATGCATAATATCATATATTGATACCCGAAAAATATCGATTAACAATAAAAACACATAATTGAATCAAGAAATATAAAAGCATTATTAAAAATTATCAATGAATCCAAAAGTCACATGAAACCCTAAGTTCTACAATCCTAAACATAAGAATCTTAATCTATCATAATGAAATTAAAAGAAAATTGCAGCAAAATTAAAAGTAAAACATGAAAAAACTCTTTTGTCAATGAAAAATCTCTTGAATCTTGAAGTTGGGTGTTGCTTCCACCTTTTTTTCCTTCTTCTCTTCAAGTGTCTTCTTCTTTGAATGTCAAAAATTCTCTTTAAAACCCTTACAAGTCCTTATATAATATATTAGGAAGTTTCTTTTTTCATCACTAAACACAACTTGGGACACAGTTGTATCCTTTGGTTGTGTAACTTACTGACCTTAGCGCAAAAAATCATCCTAGGTGGATACAATTTGAGAACATGGTTATATCTCAAACTATATAACTTTTTTACCAAAAATTTGCCACTTTCTCTTATTGTTTATGTAATTTCATAACTTATTCATTTGAATTTCGAATTAAGTGAAACTTGATTCTATTTCCTTGTTTTTAATTTGAGAACGCATTCAAACTTTGAAATCAAAGTTTTACTCAATTAAGTATTGATTTTTTAAAAAACAACAAGAAATATAAGGGAAATACTATAAAATCACTATGTAAAGTATATTTAAAATAAGAGTTATCAAAAGTCATCTCAAAATTATTCATTTTCTATAAAATGAAGTACATATCAATAAAGACAACAATAATTGATACATCAAATAAATATAAGGGAAAAAATCCAAAGTAAATGAGATATCTAGGTCATATGAGTATAAAGTATCGGTACATTATAAACCATGATTGTACTTTATTTTGGCATGGTTTATATAAAATTATTGCAACTTGAGAGGGTAAATATATGAGGTTGAAAAATTAGTAACAACCATTATAGTTGTTTTTTCTTCCCTTTATATTATGTTTAGTACACATAAATAGATTGGAATGGAATTAAGATTACGGTTCCATTCTCTTTCCTTTGTTTGGAAATAGATTTAGAAGGTAAATCACGATTTCATGAAATCGGCAATTCCAACTTTAAGGAAGAATTCAATTTTTGAGAAATCATTAACTATATTAATTAAAAGGAAAAATTACATGAAAGGGGATTAGCATAGAAATTAAAGTAAGGGATCAATGTTATGCTAAGTTGTTCAAATAGGGATCCTATTAGAAGGTTGCTATAGCAACATTAATTCTTGTTGACATGGCCTTTAAGCATCTACATAGTGCCTACATGGTGCCTATATATAAATTTCTTATAATAAGAAAGAAAAGAGTAAACATAATATATAAAATTAATAAAAATGAAAAATATATATAATCATTAGAAAATTTGAAAAAGCAAAAATATGCAAAAAGTATAAAACAATTATAATTACAATAATATAAACTTGTTTAATTAATTGAAAAAGGTAAAATTGGAAATATTAGGAAAAAAAAAGAGGAAATACTTTTTTTAAAAAAAGGGGCCACCTTAAGGTCTAGGGATAGCCAGTTCAACAGTGGGTCACCACTTTTTCTTCCCTTTGTCTTTTTTTTTTTTTTTAAAGAATAGCTTAAGGTAACTAATGTTTCTCTGTAGGTGAACAAACAGAGCCCAACAACCATCCAGAAGTGATTCCTACCCGCAAGATGAATAAAAGACTAAATAGGAGTCAAAGTTGAGATAAACCCCTATACTAACTCTGGGATATAATGCAACAAGAATCACACATGGGCCTATTAACCCTATTGATAGTATGTAAAGTAGGTTTGTAAGGTTTCCCACTACTAACCCTTACTTAAGGAGCTAGATAAGGGATACTCGAACTTAAACTTAGTTAAGATTAGCAAACCACAAGAACAAGAAGGTGATAGCAAGAGGAATATTTATTAATTGATGTGTGTTTCAACTGAGTATAAATAAGGATTATATACAATTGCCATTTCGAGCAATATTCAAAGTTTATGTAACAACAAAGAAGGGTAAACATCAAAGATAGCACATACATATAATACAAGGGTAAAATTGAAAAAAAAAATGGCAAAGGGTTATGCATTGGGACATCCATGCATTCAGTACGTTGTCAAGAAAGGTACAATTCACATTCATTCTACAAATGGTAAGGTTTGATATGGAGATCTATCATCAGGATAGGTGTTGGCTAAAAGTTGGTAGATTGGACGGTAGACTCGAATGCATACTAGCTAAGCTATTTAAAGGGTCTCCCAAGCTAATTGTAGATAGTTGGTAAGAAGTCATCCAAAACTTAAGTCAAGTCTTGAAGTGGAATGATTGACTTCACTTGAGAGATATTTAAGTATGGGTAGGGGCTTAATATCTTACTAGGTCAACTTGTTGAAGTAGTCTAGCTTCCTCCTTTGTAAGTTGCTGTTGGAGAGTTCTATGGACCAAGGCAGACAGTTTGTGAGCTTAAGATCGAGTGGTCGATTCTTAATTCCTATCATTAACTGCCTACAACCCTAGGCCTCTTAAGTGGTTATTGGCCACCTTATTCTTGGGACTTTTTTTTAAAAAAAAAAATCCTCTTTTTTTCCTTTTTTATTTTTTCGATTTTTCCTTGTTTAAGTAATTAAATATTCTATATAATTAAATTTATAATTTTTTCATATTTTTTCTTTTTTTCCAAATTTTTAATATTATTTTATATATTATGTTTATTTTTTAATTGATAAGAAATTGACATGGAGGCACCACTAGCTGTCACAAAAGCACCATGTGGCGCTTAACAACCACATCAACAAGATTTAATGCCATTATAATAATCTTCTAACATGATACACTATTTGAACCACTTAATGTTAATCTCTTATTTTAACTTTTTCGATTATTGATTTTTTATTTGAATTTACCCACAAGTATTAATACCCTCATGAGTAATATTCCTTTAATTAAAATTACTTATTTAACCTTCAACTTAATAATAATATCAAACAATTAAGGGTATTTTTAACGGATATTGTTATATACATGTTTTTTTATATTGCCTTAGAACTTTATTCAATAGAGAGTATTGTGCTCTCGAAGCTAGATAGACCAAATTAAGGTGGTTCTAAATTGTCTAGACTAATTTATAAGATAGATAAAGGTAAATAAACCAATTAGAGGTTCTAATGAAGGAGCAAATGATTTGACTAAAGAGAGCTAGAGAGGGAGATTCATGAGACCAATAAATGAGTAGGGGTCTCTACTTACTTGTCATGAGGAGAGGCCTAGGTGTTTTTATATTCAATACGATGTGAGTACTACATGGGTAAGCTTTATCAGGTTTCTATTAATGAAGATTCTAGGATCATTCAAGAAGGTTCATTAAGGGTTTTCTGAAGCTCCTTAATCAAGATGGCGCTACTCCTCGACACAGGTTCTATGGTGACTGCCTTAGTCCTTGTTAGGATAATTGACTAATGAGTGGACGCATTTGGCCATGGGCTTAAGAAAGTTACCACTAGTCCCTCTTTGATCATGGTCTCAAGAGTAGGGGTGTTCACTGTTGAGCTCGAGGTGGTCGACTAATATCTAAGAACTACTATCATTACATTCTGTTATATTCTCTGGGCATTTGTAAACCTAGAAATGGATTCATAATCCATTTTTAGTTCCATTTCATTCCGTTTAATTCTAATTAATTTCACTTTAAGGTATCTTTTTATATATTAAGAGATATTAACAATATATTTCTTTTTCTTCCAACCAAAAAACAAAAAAACAATAATAATCTAATTCCAAGATGTGCAAATTTAAGAGTAGCACTAATTATTTTCTTTAAAAAAACATTGGTTTTTACAAAAAAATAAATCATACTTTTTATTTTATTCTATTTCATCGCAATTGATTTTATTCCAACCACTCCCTAACATATCCAGGAGTGCAATTTTTCCTTCCCCGATTTGGTTTGTTGTTACGTTGAATAGAATCAGCTTATAAGGATTCTGTGGCGATTCTCGCTCTTCTTCTCCAAGTCGACAGAAACAAAGATAGACACCCATTAAACTCAAGAATGGGCAAATCTCTTATCTCCACCACTGCAACTCTTCCTCTGAGATTTTCTCATGTCCGTTCTCAACGTTTCTCCCATTCTTTACACTTGAAGTTGGGTGGATACTGTAACAGTAAAAGCAGAACCACCACCACCACTACTGTCACCTTGTTGAACGTGAAACCTGTGAGTACGAGAAGAAACAACCAATGTCGTTTCATAAAAGCGGTGTTATCACCTGACCAGAAGCAGAAACAATACCGAAAAGTTGGTGCTGCCTCAAATGGACCCGTCCCTCTTAATCAACTCATCCAAGTTGTTGAAACCGCTGCTAAAACTGGTGCTCAGGTCTCGTACCAATCATCACTGCTTTGATTCTCTTATCAGAGGGTTCAATTTCGAATCTTGTTACTTACCCTGTTTTTAAAATTTGTATTCCCTACAGTGAATATTATAATTTAGTCCTTTGTTTTGAAGAAAAGTAAATAAATACATGGTTTTGAGAATTATGCTGGGTTCCATCTATGCGGTTCTTGTTGTGTCTGGAAAATCACCTGGCTTTGATATGATGAAGTTCATTAATAAAGTGCAAATTGTAATTTCACCCCCAAAGTTACTTATAAAGTGCAGATACACAAACTCCTAAAATGTGCTTTTACCTTCCAAAACTTGCAAAATCGCGCATTTACTTCTCCAACTGTGGCTATATCTCCAAGAAACCCAACTAATTTTAGGGACTTTTAGTTTTTGTGACGATTTCAGAAGGAAAATGCATTTTCAAAGATTTCGGAAGATGATAGCATTTTTTGAGAGTTTGTGGTGGCTTAATGCATATTCAAGATTCCTTTCCTAGTAATGACAAATTGTTTTTGTGGGTAAAGCAGATAGTTTTGTCCCTTTCGGTTGACAATCATTACAATCTCATTTCAGGTTGTCATGGATGCTGTTGATAAGCCTAGAAACATCAACTACAAAGGAGTGACTGACTTAGTGACAGAGTAGGATTTCTATTTCTTCCTGAGTTTCCTCATGGTGATTCTGGATTGTGATTCATTACATGACCAACTTGTCAGTTTGTAACTTGTTGGAGTATGGACCAAAACAATAATTCTTTATTCCAGCTATCTAAAATGTTGATGGCTTATCTGAACACAGTCCTATATGTTCATGACTCCTAATGAATTAATTTACAACAATTTTATTGGATGTCTCTAAAGAGATAGTAAACTTGGAACTTCTAATTAGCTAAGATGTGTTTCTGTCATTGCTGCTTTTGCCTTAGGACCATGATTGGCATGAATATAACTCACAAGCACGTAGAAACAACTGTGATTATTGTTACAACTTTTGATGTATGAACAGATAGATAACTTGCACTTTGGGGACCAAAATTATGTCTTGAGCTCCCTTCTTTCCATTTGTGGACTTATCTAGCTAACTGGTATTATGTATCTCCATTTATTTCACTTGTAAGTCATTGACTGTGCACCATCTTTCTAAATCTCTTGATTTGGTGTCACTAGGGACATAAATAGGTTTTCCTTGTGCAGCACAAACATATGTTGGCATTTCAAGCACCATTAACAATTGATTTATGCTTATTTTATGGAGCTTACCTATAGAATGGAAGGAGATCTTGCCTCTTTAAGAACAAGTCAGTTTCTGGTCAGATGCATAGCATCAACTGGGGCTAATCATCATCAGCTGGTTCTAATCATCAAATGTGAAATCTGTATTGTTTGGTAATCTACTGCTATTCGCTGTTTTGGTCGCACATGAAAAGATTAATGTGCATCAAAACATATGCATGTTGAAATTTAGGATGAGCCCAGCTTTATGCTAAAAGTACATTCTTATCTCTTATGTTTACCTAATAATATTATGTCATCAAAATATTTGTGTATGCATAACATTTTCACATTCTTGTTGAAACAAAACATGTAACAGTTGCACAAACAGTGCTCTCATATGTGGATGGAGCCAACATGATGGATAACTCAAACTTGAACAACCATTGTGTTACTACATTATAAATAAATTATGATCTGACCTCAGCTAGGGAACAAAATATTCATGTTTTGATTTTATTGATTGCAGCACAGACAAAATGAGCGAGGCTGCAATTTTAGATGTCGTGAAAAAGAGCTTCCCAGGTCACCTCATTCTTGGGGAGGAGGGAGGACTAATTGGAGATTCCTCATCAGATTACCTCTGGTGTATTGATCCTTTAGGTTTGCCTCTAAAGAAAATAAATTGTTAGAAGTCTGTTACTTCTGTGTTGTCCATGTCCATGTCATCGTGTTTTTATTTCTGGTTGTTCTTGTCTTTTCGTTTTTGGGTGTCTCGATGTTTCTGATTTGTTTGGTTAGTTAGAGGATAGATATGGTTGATGTATCCAATAATATCTTTGATAAGTTCTAAGAGATAGAGCAGGATAAGTTGATATTATCTTGGTCAGCCAAGATTCAGGATTTGTATCAATCCAAGAATGTATCACAGCATGTATATATTCCTGAGCAGCAAAGAATAAAATTACGAGAGTTCTTTTATTCAAAAATTCTTCAGCCTCTTTCCTGGGATGAAATTGTTGCTAAGTCATTGCCTCAGTTCAATAATTTTGAACATAAATTTAGTATCTTAAACTGCTGTCTCAGATTGCTGGGTGCTTAGATTTATGTACCCATAGCTATCTGAACACTGGGCTGTAGAACATGTGATGCTGCATTTTCTTCAAGACTACCTAGAAGAAGTTTTTAAGTGTGGAACCTACAATTGTTAAGACCTTTCAACATCATATCAGTCATATTTTTATGTTCGTCTAACTTGCCATGCCTTATTTGTAGAAGCTCAGGTAGATTGTGACAAATTTATTTGTCTTGAAATGCAGAAATCTGCATAAATTTGACTATATTTCAAATTGATAATTTAGCATTCCCTATAATTCTTATGTTTTGATGAAATCCTTAAGAGTGTTAATTGCATGCATGGAGACCAAAGCTTCAATCATGCTGATGTCAGATATTTCCAGTTATAGAAAGCTGATGTGACAGCGGGAGTATGCTTTGGCCTCTGTTTTCAGCAATTTCATCATGAACTGGACTGCAGCAATTTAAAACATATTGTCCTTCATTTATTATTATTATTTTTTTAGTACTTGAATGCTTGCTTTTCTTGTATGTGGAACTTATATGATAATCTATTACTAGATGGGACAACTAATTTTGCGCATGGTTACCCTAGCTTTGCGGTTTCAATTGGAGTTCTTTTTCGAGGAAATCCTGCCGCTGGAGCTGTGGTATGTGTTGAACAGAAAGTCATTTCCTGTACTAAAAATATCGACATCTTTGATGTCTACTCTATTACTTGACCAGGAAAAGTAAAGTAATCTTTGATATTTCTAGGTAGAGTTTGTTGGGGGCCCAATGTGTTGGGATACCCGCATCTTTTCTGCTACAGCTGGTAAGGAATGCTAGTCCATTAATACAGAAAGTAAGTAATTCCTTTTCTTTTGATTGAGTGGCCATATTTCAGGTGGAGGAGCATTTTGCAATGGACAGAAGATTTCAGTTAGTAAAACTAATAAGGTAAGTCATTTATTCAGTAAGAGGTATATCTAGTGTTCGTAAGCTAGGTTTTAATGTTGTTCATTACATCTGTTGGTAATCATCCAAAAGGATGAAGTATTTCTGTAAATAATTTGCATGGAAAACATACTTCAAATTCTGAATTTCTAATGTCTCACCTGGTTGATTTTATGCAATATTGCTTGACTATAAAGTTCTGATAGCATGAGTTGGCTGATATATTTTCAATATTGTTCTTGCAGTGATGAGCTTTTCCTTTCTGTTTATAGGTGGAGCAGTCTCTTTTAGTGACTGGTTTTGGTTATGAGCATGATGATGTCTGGTCCACAAACATGGACTTATTCAAACATTTCACTGACGTCAGCAGGGTAATTTTGTAGTTTTACTTTTCTTCAAAAAGTTAAATATCTTCTCTCCTACAAATATTTACTTGCTGTTATGTTTAGGGTGTAAGAAGGCTTGGTGCAGCTTCTGTTGATATGTGCCATGTTGCTCTTGGAATTGTAGAAGGATATTGGGAATATCGTCTCAAGCCATGGGATATGGCTGCTGGAGTTCTGGTAACAATACTTCTTGATATATGCTTTATGCTTGCATGTTTCTTACTGTAATGAAATGTGGCATTCAGATGCAAGATGGATCCAGTTCCCAATAATATTACCCATTAGTTTTATACAATTGAATCTCCAAAATTCCAACTTATTCATCCCAAGGCCTAGTGATTAAGGTCATAGAGTTTTCATGATAATTTGCATGAAGTCTTGAGTTTGGATTCTGTTAAGGTCAGTCTTGGAAGCAACATATATAGTGCTAGCTATATTGTCTGTGTACAGGGTCTGGTAAGATGGTAGTATATATAGTGCTAGCAACATATAAAAAGGAAGAAGAAGAAGAAGGAAGCAAACAATGAGTGTTTTATTGTAGTAGATGAATGCATTATATCAGATGCATGAGCTTGCCTCTCTCACCTATTCACATTCAAACTTTTCTATGTACTTGGTATGTACTCGTAGATAGAGAATTTCTATGATCTTCTGTTACATCACTCTTTCTATATTATTGAATAACATCTACTTAAAGCCAGAGTAAGTTCCGCCATCTGAAGCAGCAGTTTTATGTTGGACAACTATAGAGTTAACGAGGTACTATTGTTGCATGCTTATCAGTTTTCAAAGAGAAGAGTACATTAAGTTCACCATAAATGAGTGGCATTAGTTCCTTGAAGACTTTCATTTCAGGTCGTAGCTTCATTTCCATAACTCTTTTGTCATTATTATTCCTGATAGAAATAGTGCATGGAAACAAGGATGCCTAGGTGGCACCTCTACAAGAATGCATCAACTTCATCGTGAATGGGTGGGATGCATTACTTGAACTTCCTCTCAACCCTTTGAAACAAAGTTTTTTTCACAAATAAGAGAGAATGCTTACTATCATACATAAGGAAGCAATAGTCAAGACGTTATCCAACGTCACTCAACTTTTTCCTTACTATATGGAATTGGCTATATGGATCTTGTTTTACCATTGTATTTTATCATTAACCATATTTTCATTAATGCTTAAAAAAGCCTTATCATCTTTTATACTCTTCTCCACCTTTTTTTCTTGTCTTCACTGCCTTAGTTGTCTCTAACATATCACGTCTGATAGATGCCCTCCATGTTTCCACACATTGCCACACCATTTCAATCGCCTCTTCCTTGTCTTCTTGTCTAGGGGTGCTACTCCATATTTCTGTTAAATATTACTATTTCTCATTTTACCTGCTATTCTTGTATAAGAAAATTACTTGTTTATCATTAAAAAAAAATTACAAAAATATAAATTGTATAAAAAATTTACCAAAATATCAAGCCTAGATACAATATAGGCAATTTTAAGTGTATTGCATCTTAAAAATGTCACATAGGTTTAAAATATTGCTCAAAAAATAAAATGGGCCGATAATGGGCCTTTAAAGGCATTTTTTAAGCCCAAAATGGCATCAATTGGGCAACCCCTAATTGTCTCATTGTAGTATTTGAAAATCAATCCTCAAGACATATTCTTCCTAGATTAAAAGTTATATCCGTTTGAGTGTAATTAGAAAAAACAATCTAATTTGTTATAGAACGAAGCTATATCGTATTTATAAAATGTAATGATGATCTAATACGAATATGTTGTATTTTAGAATTGCAATATATTGCTTATATCACTCCATTCGTATTTCCAAAATGCGATATAGGCTCGGTAGTACTTTACTATTATTGCATTTTTCAAATGCCAAATTTATATTGTTATGAGTGCCGTATTTTAAAAATGTGATATAGAGTTAATATTTTTATAATTTTTTTCGTACAATTCATAGTTGTATAATTTTTTTTTTTTTAAATATTGGTAAAAACGTGTTTCACCCTTTCTTATATATTTGCATATCCATCTTAGTATTCCCATCTTCGCTACTCTCATCTTTTGCTCATATCCTAAGTTATGTCCTGTCATTCACATTCATAAGCATCATTGGTCTTATTGCTCTATGATAGAACTTACCTTTTAAGTTTTATGAGCATCTTTGTATTATATAGAATACTTGATATGCCTCTCCACTTTATCCACCTTACTTGCACTCTATTTCGTATAATCTTTTTTTATGCTCCCATCCTTTTAGAGTGTGAGTTAATATTACAAATGGTACTAAAACTTTACCAAAATGTACAATCTATTATCTATACTTCAAAAAAATTAATATATTATCTAATTAAAATTTTTATGGTCATTTTGGCTACCTGAGTTAACTTTATTGAGTCTATTTATTAACATGAATACAAGAATGAATCAAAAATTGATCTATAATCACCAGTTAGTTAAATGACCCACTTTGCCTTAAGCAATTGTTCTGGCGACCTTAGAATTAAGGGATAGCTAGTGGTCACCTGGTGAAAGGTTGCGTAACTCCCTATAGGTGGCTATTGACCACTCCCAAGCCTGCTCCCAAGCCTTAGAGTGGCTAGAATGTTCAATTCTTGGTTTACACATATGTTCACTTTAACAAACAGATTTAATAGAGTCAACTTAGGTAGTAAAAAATGATAAAAAACTTTAATTAAGTAATAAATTGATCTTTTTAAAATATAAGTAGTAAATTGCACATTTTTGCAAAATTTGGATACCATTTACAACCCTTTAAAGTATTTATGCTTAATATTTGAAACTCTAAAGGATATATCTTGTTCCTATACTTTCATATAGGATTTTCTTCAAAGTTGAACTCCAAATAATTTGTCTTTCCTTTTGTAAAACCTTTCACCTTTGAAGTTTCATGCCAAGATTGAAGCTTAGTATTAACTACTTTTCATGTCACATCCACTAAAACAAGTTATAGCTAAACAACATTCATCATGGTATCAACTTTTAATTGCTTTTGGTGATTCATCCATGGCTAGTGTAAGTAGATGACCATCCAAGACCAAAAGCATGATGTAAGCCTATCTTTATAGTAAACTATTGAGTTAAACATCCAAGTATCCTTACCCTTGTCACGAAATCTATGCACGTCTTTAATAGCTTTGATATGTTATATTCTATTTTTGCTCTTTTCTTTTCCAAACCTTTCTCAAAACTCCTTTTAGGAATTCTGTCATATGCCTTTTCCAGGTTGATAAACAGTATTGTTTCTTTACTCAAATTCTTCCTACCAATCTTTTATGAGGTAAATAGCTTCCATTATACTAGGAACTATTCCAAACTGTTTCTCTGTCACAATGGTTTTTCATCCTCAATCCTCTTTCAATCTCCATTCTCAATGTGAGTTGTCATCCAAAAATATAAAAAATGTCCTAGGAAGGGCAAAGTGCTAATCCATGAATTATAATGTTGTCTTATCTTATATCAATGGCTGTCTCCGTTACAAGCAATTTTCGAGTTTCCTAGACATTCACGTTTGAGATAGATTTGCTTGACTGGGGAGGAAAAAGAACTTCCTAAATTATTTCTTGTTTTCCTTTCTTTTCTTTTTCTACTATTTTAGCATTAAACAGCTTGTGATGGGAGGTAGCCTATTATTTATCCTAAATTGAATTATTATGCTACTCAAGTCTTAGTGTCCTGGCTAACCATAATAGATATGGTAAACCCTGCAATCATACGGCTGTAGGAGCTGATTTTCTCTATGTTGGTGGCAGTCCTTTCTTAAATGAAGAGAACTGTCAGAAATTGGTCATGCAATTTGAAGATATTAGGGTAAACAATGCATTCATCATACTTTTGTGAGGATTTAGAGCTCTCGGTTTCCTCTGTAAATGAACTGCTGATTTGATAAAGATCATATTCTAGTTGATATTTGGATAATTTATTCATTTTCTTCCATTTCATTTCCCAGTAGATAGTTGAAGAAGCTGGTGGGATAGTTAGCCGCATGGACGGTGGAAAGTTCTGTGTTTTCGATAGATCAGTGTTGGTGTCCAATGGTGTTCTACATGATAAGGTTTGTATTTTTCTATCTTTTGTTTGCATGCCAGTTGATCTGGTAAGAACTGAAATTATATATAGTTTTGAAAAACTCTGTTTCATTCTTTTGCATAAAGCCATAAGCCATTCTATATGCAGCAATAGTTGTTTTTAGGTCTCTACAGTAACAGGTAAAAGGGTTCCATAAGCTTGAATCCAGTCAAGTACTGATTGACATCTGACAATGCGGGTGATAATATAAGCTCAGCTTTTGCTTGTTTACTTAGTGTCCATGCATGATTTTTCTCCTGTGGCAAGAAATTGACCACGTTATGGTTAAATTTGCACGATGCAGCTCCTGGACAACATTGCACCTGCAACAGAAAAACTAAAAACTGAAGGGATCAACTTTTCTTTGTGGTACAAACCTGAGAATTATCAGACCGACCTTTAAGCTGCCAACCTACTCCTTTGTTGCAAATGTTCTTGGAAGTATCTGTATCTACATCAAGCTGATAGTTATTCCTTCTGTGGGTTAATCCCTTCCAATGCGATTTTGAGCTCTGGTTGATCTGGCTTATTCTCAGGGACCAGATATGTCAAACATTCTGAAGTATATGGCTTACAAATAAACAAGATGACCTTTGTGAAGTGTTAAGGATATCTAGTAATTCCTGATTCCAGGAAAGGCAGCCATCCTGTCTATCACCTGGCCGTGGACGAATTTCCAAAATTTCCGCATCCCTGCCACTGTTATCTATTTACTAGAAAATCAACTTGTGCTCTAAGAAAATCTAGAATTTCAGGCTCCATCAATGGATAATATTTGTAATTAGAAGAGATCAGTTTGATGTTATCGAACAAGTAATGAATGCTTTAATTAGACGCTTTGAACTCATGAAGTTTAGATTTCAATTTCTTTTAGTAAATTATGTACGATTGCATGAATTGATTGAAATTGTTAAAGTTGATTTGAAGTCCTCCCTTTCCCCCAACCAGCACCCCCCTTCGTGGTGAGTTTAGTCGGGTCGAGTACTTGTGGTGGTAATGGCCAATTATTCTCTTTTGGACGTTGACCTAACTTTAGCATTTGATGAATGTCATTTAGCATGTCGATCATGGTGGCGGGTTATGGCTCCCAGATCCTGCAGTTACAGCACGGAGGTTGGAGATAAGGAACAACTTGGAATGGACATTTTAGTTCTGAAAAACGATAAAGCCTCCTGAACCTTGATGTCCGAAGCTGAAGCTGACTGATGTGGAATTGCGTCTTGTACCGAAGGTCGCTTGAGAAGAAAAACTGGTGGGAGACGCTTTTAGACTTTCAGAGTCATTAATCTGTGCTGAGTTAATTATACAGTAAGAAGACATTTTTCTTTGATTACGAAGGTTTTTATTATTACATCCTGGACACGTAATTCTAGCACGGGGACATAGAAAACTGGCATGGAGTAAATATCATTAGTTCTTCGGACGAACGACTACGCCTTTGACGACTAGTCCTTTTTTCCAATGCCCTCCATATTCATACATTGAGAGCTCTATCTCACCATTACAGTTTCGAGTTGAAGTTGTAAACTCTCCAGCAAGAATCTCTATCCACCTCGCCCTCTGCTTTTCCACTAAACACTCTTTGTGTTCTCGTTTGCTTCCGTCTGGAAGAGTGAGTCTGAAATTGACTGGGACTTCCCACCCATAAGATGGATCTTTCAGCATTATCACAAACGCAACCTCGTATGTTGTTCCCGGAGACAGCCTTGATACGTCGAATCTGCCGTGTACTTCCAGCCAGCATACGTCCAGTAGCTCAGCCACTTCGATGGGAAGATCGGAGCTGTTGAAATTTCCCAAATAAAAAAAGGTAAAATACTCGGGACTCGGATCCTCCAACTTTTGCTATCGGTAGTATCCAACTGATTCTTTTCATATACCATTGAATCCATTTGCTTTTGATTCCTGCCATCTTACTTAAAACTTTCGTTGCTTAACTATTCCTTGAGTAATCAAATTAATGTTTTGTTCTTATATCCCGATCATTAAGGTCGATAATTGCTAACATGATACGATAACATGGATATATAACCATAACATGATTATAAGTATGATTATAGAGAGAATACACAACACATGGTTATAGGTATGATAACTGGTCTGGTGGTAGTAGGCTTTTATTAAAACATGGTGAAATGCGCTCACAGTTAGTTATTATCTGAAGAAACTAGTATTTTCTTTTCAATTCGTGTTGGATGGCGGATTTATCATTTATAAGTTAATGTATGAATTAAAAGGCTTTGATTTTATGGAAAACGTTATTCGAATACTTACTTGACCTTCTGTCAATCGAATATTATGGTTTTCGTGCAAGAGATTGTGACAAATCCAGTTATTTTTAGTGGTAAGTGGAGTGGAGGCATTGTAATCGTTAGCAACTAATGATGGTTAATTTGTACTTGAAATAACTCTTAATCAAAAGGATGTATTTTTAAGAGAAAATCTTCTTCTTCTTTTCTTTTTCTTTTTTTTTTTTTTATCAGCTTTTTGTTTACTATTTTTTGATTCAATTAAGCATCTTGACTTCTACCCCTTGTTACTAAAAACTACAAGCAGAGGCTCCTACTCTTATTACTATAATAACAACTAAGAATTATAAATGCTAAAATGTAATGAATATTAGAAAATTAGAAAGACGTTTTCCGTCAGACAACAACATACTAAAATGACTATACTTGATAAAAGTATATGTATATATGTATGTATGTATAATATATGATACGTGCTTTGGTGTTCAACTAATCCCTATTTTTTTCTTTAATAAACTCATGATCTGTTGTGAGACATGTGTCAGTTCCATATTGGTACATAATAATTCATTGGATAAAATAATATCACTAAATACATTTGATTAAACAATATAAAAATACGAAAGAAAGAAAGAAATATTAGGTTTAAACTCTAACAACACTTGGTCAGCTACCCCAAGGTGCCCGACTACTAATTTGAATGAGTCCTATGAAACATATTTAGAAAAAAGTCTCAACAAGTCAAGTCATAGGCAGAGTATGTCGAGCTTTTGATTGATTTTTCTATTAATTTTAATAGTTGCAATCGGTGAGTCACAACCTACTTCTGGTGTTTTTCGCCTTTTATCAGCTACCTCCTAACCTTAGAGTTAAAAACTAAGTGTCCTTAGGGTTTAAACATGACTTTTCTTTTTTAAAAATCTTTTTATTATATTATTTAGCTATAATATACTTAATTATATTATTTTCTTAAGTTAATTATTGCAGACTAATTATAAAGTGGCATGTCTTTCTTGAGTAATAGTGAAACAAAATGATCAAAAACTAGTTGTTTGTCATTTTAAAAGGAAAAAAAAAAAAAAAGACAACACGCACACAAGCTGGTTATTTAAAAAAAAAAACACGAGTCATACTTTTGTATTTATATATATATATATATATATTCTGACTGAATTGCATAAAGCAAGCAGGACTCAGATGGGTAAATTTGAAATAATACCTGGGAATTTCTTTGACACTCCTCCACATCCAGTAGTTATCATTCTCGGACCAGGTGATTAAAAGGCTGCGGGCAAACAGCATGAAGCCATTCTTATTCGACTTCCTCTCTATCCAGTACTTCTGCATGAATGATATACATGGATGATTGAAATGATGACATGACCAAATATTTAGTATGGTTTTACAAAATACAACATATGATTTATATATATATCTCCCAAACTTGCCTCTTTTTTCTTGTTCAAGTACACACCAGCGTAAAGCTTGTCATGTAACTTGTCTGCAGTGATATTACTCTCTACTTCCGAGTGTAAATGTTTCATGATGGCTTCGTAATTATGTGGAACTGGTGTTTTCAATGGAGATTTAGCCTTTGAATCCCTATTTTCCACCACAGGCTCCTCTGTTATACCTATCTCCTTCCATGTCAAGCTATCCCGTGACGCTGTTGTGCCCATCTTCTAATCAACAACCTGCTCTATTCCCTATCACGTGTGGATCTAATACTAATTTATAGCAGATTGTTGTCAAAGCCACTGTTGTCTACTCGACTAGCTTTGAATCTCTCTCCTTTGAAGTTGTAATATGTAATTGAGCCCAAAAAAAAAAAAAGAAAAAGAAAAAATTATGGCAGATTGTTAGAAGAGAATAAGTATTAATTTAAAAATAATAATAATAATAATAATAATAAAAAAAAAGCAGTGTGAAGATAAAATATGTTCCAGCATCTACGAGACTGTCCGAGGGATATAAAGTCATTCCTTTCTGATAAAGACGTCCATAAATGCATGATTCGAAGCTTTTATTCGCAAGCCAGAGGATGATATTCTTGTCTAAGCTGGCCCAAAAGAGATGCTCATATCTAAGGAAAACCGGGAACTAGGAAAAGTAGCCTTTCAGAAATACATCGAGAATGTTGAGGTTGACGTTGAAGAAATCTTGATCAGATCACAAATGTTGAGGTGTGATTAGGAAGACACACGGTAAGAGGTAGAGGGAATCTCAGTAGCTCTCTTACCTTACGCATGTGATAGATTTCCTATTCTTGAATAGAGGTCAAACTTTCTTTGCTTAATTAGTGGTTTGATCTTTTGGAATACAATTCCGTCAGCACAATGGCGTTCTTTTGAATCTCCATCCCTTGAAAATTACGTATACAGACATAAGAGCTCGTTCATAGCCTTTGAATGCCTATAGAGCTTGACCGACAAGATGAGCCTTCGTGACTTTCATTGGACTATTCTCGTGATAAAAAAAGATAATTAATATAACTCCTCTTTGGGCCTAAATGCATATAATTCCCGATTGGACTCGTGCCAAGACCAATACCAAATAGCATCACTACATTTCACCCCCTAGCTAAAGGCTCTGCCAATACAAAACACATTAGCGGAACCATTTTGTACGTTGTTGTCCTTGTAATAATCGTGTTGCCATCAAAGAAATGGTTGAGCATGGATGTTCTGTCATGTGGTAGTCTTAAATTTTGTCAATTAATTTGCTTCGTTTCTTGATTACAATAATTCATTGCAATGAATATTTTTCTTAGAGTGAATATATGTCACTTTAAATAGAAGGAAACTGCTTCAATGAAAGCTTAACAATTGATTTACTTCATTACGCTTGGTCTTGTTGAAAATAAGCTTGTCGCGACATGACCTTGAGGATTTGATGACTCTGTTGGTAATCAACTTTGCCTTGCATATAATGGGTCATCTTCGTAATAAAAGAACATCCAGATGCAATGTCGAAAGCATCCAGACCTTTTTTTTTTTTTCCTCATCTTCCCTCACGTATCTCTAACATATAATAATGCTTTTGTTCTTCGATGTCCTCCCAAAGTTTCTTTAAAATCAATCAAAACCAATTGCAATCTTCAATTTATGAACTTTAATCATCATATAATCGTTTTCCCATTGGATTTTAATTGTTTTACCGTAGTACTTTGATCGCTCTTCCATAGCTCTTCCATTTTCATCACCTATGCAGTCCTCCAAATAGGAGTTCCCTCTACGCTATACCATACCTCAAAGGTCTCATTCTCTTATTATTGCGAAATGTCTACGTGGTTTGAAGCTTCTTATAGCATCTCAAACCAAAAATAGTGAATAGTCAAAACAACAAAAACTAATAAATTTATTTCAACCACTTAATCTAAAAGTTTTAAACTTATGTTAACAAGATATTTATAATTATAATTTTATAAACTAGTATCATAACTTCCCGCACTTCATGTAGGATGATTAATCATGAGTTCTCGTACTTCCATAAGTTGAAATTCATGCATAAAACACCCAAACTTTGAAGCTTTTTTTAAAGTAGCGAGTTTTCAAGAGTTATAATTTTGATTTATAATGCTTTTGATTTTTGGACACTTTATTTTTGTTCAAGGAAATACCAAAAAAAAAATAGAAAATAAAAAAAAAAATGAATAAATTGCCATGTGGCCCTACGTGGCTAAGCACCTAATGCTATGTAGTCGCATGTAGATACTTTACATAGCAAAACAGAAAAAAAAAATAAATAAATAAAATAGGGCACCTCATGCACCCTTTTTAATTTTTGACGTACGCGTAGGGCGTATGAGGCACCCAATCTTCTTCCCCCCTCTTCCTTTCCCTTCTTGATTCGAAGCTTGACCAAAATGCCATTAACACACCTTATTAAATCTACTCGATTTAATCCTATTTCTTACATTCAAAGATCAAGGAAAAATATGAAATAAAAAGAACAACTAAAGCATATTATTTTAGTTCAAAAATCTCATAAAATAATAAAGTAAATTGGCCCTAATAGAAAAAAAAAAAAAGTTTGTTATTAAGATAGTGCAGCACATCTCCCAAGGCTAACGTGTGACAGAATTAATATTTTGAATTATTAACAAGACATATCGAAGGATTCTAGCCATTTATTTGACAAAGATTGCATCTAAAAAGTGCTAAAATGGGGTAAAAAAATATAAAAAAACAAGTTGAATCTTCATGATACAAAGAGATTTAATTTCCCTATACAAAAAAAGAAAGTTTCTTGACTACCACTATATATAAAGCCCTCTACTATTCACCGAACAAGCAATTGCAAGAATTATCTAGTAGAATAAGAGAATTTCTCATATTTTCAATATAAAAGCTAGTTTAGGGTTTTGCTGCAAAATCTAAGTTTCTTTAGAAAAATCAAAGGAGTGGAGAACAAATTCTTCTAAAATTTGGTTAAGGGTTTTCAAAGGTTGGGAAGTTAAAAGTCGACAACTGCCACCACCTTGCTAGAAACTTTTGGAAAACCTCCTAAACCAACCTCCAATTCATAATTGCACGAGGTAAGTTTCCAAGACTTTGAATTGTTCTTGAGTGTTCCTGTGATGTTAATGAATATTGATGTCTGATATGTGTAAATAACACTAATAACCTTGTTACATGTGTTAGATTAGTTAATATGATATATCATTTATAAAGTTTTGTTGTAATTCTTGTTTGTATATTATTGGTTTGATGATTTTGTAATATCAATTGTGTAAAAAAAAGGTTTTGATTTTGTTAAAATGAATGAGTTAATGAATGAATTAGTTACGATTCTTGTTTGTATAATATAGAAATCAATGGTTTAATGATATCTTAATGTTAAATGCGTAGAATAAATGTGTTCATTGGAATAATGTGTTTTTGATCTTGATGATTGAATTGTAAAATATTTGTCACAATCCTTGTTTATATTTATAAAAAAGATTTTGATTTTGTTAAAATAGATGATTTATAGATGAACCATAAAATACTTATTACCATCCTTGATGCTTATGTCATATGAGATGTGTAAAGGTAAGTGTTTTTTTTTTCTCCCATAGATATTAAAATTTTGTGACATGCCTTGATAATTTGTTATACAATATTTGAATCTTGCCTATACATTTTTTTTTTGGTAAATATCTGATATTATTTCTTGGAGAATTTGTATGTTTGTAATATAATGTAGTTATATATCTTGTAATTTCTATTTACTAAACCTCTTTTTGAAATAAAAGAAGGGTTTTCATAAAAGTGTTTTATTACCTTAGAAAAATGTTTTTGATAAATGAAAAATCTAATTGGTGTATCTTGAAAATTAAGGGTTTCTTAGGTTTTCTAAAGTTAGACAAAAAAAGAAGATTATTTTATTTAATTAACATGTAAATACTTAAAGTTAAATATTTTATAAGTAAATTGACTAATACATTAAAGTTTTTATAAAATTTTTTAGAACTATATGGGCTAATCTTGACAAATAGGTATGTAGACACTTTGCGTAACCCTAAAAAATGCAAAAAATATTTTTCCCCTATTGAAACCCTTTCCTTTTATTTTGAAAAGAGATAAAAAGTCTTATTACTTATTTATGGATCTTTTATAGTAACCTTATCAGGTTTTAATATGTTAGCTCCCAAACCCATTTTTTGGGTTTCCTTTCTTCTAAATTTTGTTTTAGGAAAAAAAAAAAAAAACCCAGTAGACTAGTAGTCAAAATTAACGCATATTCATCCATAAGCTTTAATTTCACTATTTTCTTGACTTAGTTAGGTAGCAACTCCATATTTTTCAATTTTTTTTTTTAATTTGAGTTTTTTCATAATCCTATTAAGGAACTTATACTAGGAGGCCTAAGCTTGCTGTAAATTAGATGAGGAAAAAGGGAAACTAAATTTTTAACTCGACATGATCCTTTTTGTTTTCATTGTTTTTAGTTGTTTTCTCCTTTGTTTAAGGCTTCTAATGCTTTACTTAGCTTGTTTGTATAAATACATTATGTTAAAGTATTCAATATAACAGTGTAAGGGTAATCTTGTAATTTCAAATTCATATTATATATTAAACTTGTATGTGCTAAGGTGTAGTTAAACTTAATGCACTTTCTTAAGTCATTCTCATCATGGCATCAGTGCAGGAATCACCACCACTATAGCCAACAACCTCATCAATGTTGAATGGCTACTCCCATTACCATACCCGCCATTGGAACTCACCATCACCATTGAAGGAGACCTTAGTAGCTACCCAAACCACCTCATCCAAACCTTATATGCCATCATTAGTACTCCATAAGCTACCAACTCACTACTATTGTTGAACCGAACCTTAGCAACTACCTAAACCACCTCATCCAAACCTTAGATGCCATCTACTCTACAAGTCGCTACCCATCTCCCTTCTCCAATCAAACCAATGACTAGCCACAAACAAAGCCCTTCTCTAGTCATAAAAAAAAAAAAAAAAAACTATCACCCACCACCAATAGGACCTTTGGCAATCACTAACGATCAACTGCACATCACCAACAAAACCCTAAATCTCCATCGCTATAGATCACCACCATCAAACTTGCAACATTGGCTACAACAATAGTCACCAACCCTAGTACACATACCATTACCTATACACCGTTCCAACCTGTTTTGAAACCTTAGCCACAAACACCAGCTATTATTAGAACTAATTTTCTCCATGACATAAAACTTAAACACTAAGTCTACCACCATGTTCAATCTAATACAAAAGTGATTTGGTATGATGTTTTAAGTTATGAATGTTTTAATAGGTGGTTTACAGTCATCAAGTTTATATAGTTTGGTTATCATACTTTCTTATGTCCTGAACACTAAATCAGTGAATCAATCGTTATGGAGTCTAAGTCTATCAATATACTAGCTACGTCTTTTACTCCAGCACTTACCATCGTTAAATTAAATAGTAAGAATTATTTTCAATGGACATGTATGGTTTAAGCTTTTTTCTGTAGTCAAGGACATCCTAAAATCCCGACCAACTCACCTCCTAAGGAAACTAATAGTAAACATGCTAAATGAGATCAAATTAATCAACGATATCTTCATTTGTTATGGAACCTAGTGAAACCTCAGATATTTGCTTTATGCAACAGTTTTGGAACCTGTAAAGAAGTTTGGGACCATCTTAAATTCTTGAATGCCTTAAATGATGTACTTATGTATGATGTTGTGGTTGATTTCTTTCAACAACAATACGAAGATAAAGATTTTACTGAATATGGAGAGGTTAAAAAGTGTCTAGAGGAAATAAATGATGTAATGCCTCTTAGTACTAATACAAAGGAGATGCAAAAACAGCATGATCGTCTTGTGGTTGTTAAACTTCTTTCTAATCTTAAAATAAAGCTTGATTAAATGAAATCTCTAGTTCTTAGATCATTAGAGCTTCCATATTTAGCTTATGTTTATACTTACATTAGTCAAGTTTCTACACAATTCTACATTATCTCTTAGTTCGCCTAACCATTCAGCTCTTGTTATTCGGACGCCTAATAGTAGTTATGGAGAATCTTACAATAAAAGGAGAGGTTGTACATGTCGTGGAGGACAAGGTAATGGATCACATCCTTTCTATGATCACTATCGATGCTTAGGTCATACTCAAGAAACTTGTTGGAATTTACATGGACGTCTTCTTAAGGCTCATGTCATTAAGTTTGGTACTCTTATACCTACACGTATTACTTTGGATTCAGTAAATGCCATGATGAATTAAAATGTTTGCAATAAAGAACCCAAGCCATCTACTATTACAAGAAGAATATATTAGACTCTTGCAACTTCAAAATACTTCGTAATCATTTACTTCTTCTTCAACCTTAGTCTAGTCAGGTAATCCAACTATATGTCTTACTCAGGCTTCTCCAAAATGTTAGGTAGTTGCTTTTGGTGCCATTAATCATATGTTGGGTACATGAATTGTTTTTCACACATTACTTTTTGTTTCACATTATTAAATGTCACTCTTGCTAATGGATCCACTTCAACTATTAGTAGGATTAGCTCTACTTTCTCTATTTCATCATTAGGTCAATGTTACAATTTATACCTTAACTTCACTACTTTTTACAATTATACACCTAAAGTTGTAACTTGTCTAATTGTACTACCAATTGAAAATTTATTTATCACCATTTATACCTCAGTTAATTCTAGTTTATACTGTTAGTCTAGTCAGCATGATTAATTAATGCAATTGCCTCCTATAGGCTCAAGGGGATCGCATGACCCCTAACATGTGGCCGCTAACTACCGCTATAAAATAATAGGTCACAATACGCGTTAAAAATGTAGATTATAAGGTCCATCGTCTAGCTATGGGTCTTAAGAAAGTTGCATGACCTCCCTAATGCCATAAGAAGCAACCATAAAGGTTGATCATGCTAACTAGACTAACAGTGTGAATTATAGTTAATCGAGGTACAAATGGTAACGACTGAATCTTCAATTGAGTATATAATTAGATAAGTTAAAACTTTAGATGTATAATTACAAAAAGTGATAAAGTTACGGTTTAAATCGCAATATTACCCCTTTCATCATTTCTTTTGAAGTCTATCTTGTATATAACTCAATTACCATTTAATTTACTATCTATCAGTAAACTTACATCTTCTTTTAATTGTTCCATCACATTCTTTTCTTCTTTTGTGATACAGGATTTGAGAATAGAAAAGACGACTAGTGGAGGACATGAGTCCCATGAGCTATACTATATCAACTCAACATGCACTGTTACTGCTTGTTCGATTACTATACTAAATCCTATGGAGATGGATTACTGATTTAGTCATCCATCATCGAAGATTCCTCAACTTATGCATCCTAGTCTACAATCTTGTCCTTGTCTCCAATGCCAATCATGTCAATTAGGCAAATAAAGTTGCATTTCATTTAATCCAAGAGTTATAAGGGAGCGACTGCTCCATTTCATTTAGTTCATTCTAATGTATGGGGATCTGCATGTATCAATTCTCTTTTTTGTTTTAGTTGCTTTGTTACATTTATTGATGATTATTCAAGAATGATATGGTATGTTGAATGAAAAATCGTTCAAAGTTGCTTGATTTGTTTTGTACATTTCATTTTGAAATTGAAAATTAGTTTAATTGTTCTATTCCTGTTTTTCGCATAGATAATGCAAAGGAATACATGCCTAATGGTTTTCAATCATATTTGTAAAAGCATGACATTATTCATCAAAATTCATATGCTTATACTCCACATCAAAATTGAGTCGCTAAGCGAACAATTGACATCTCATTAAAATTGCCAAATATATGAATGTGCTTAAATGCTTTTAGGCTAATGCTATTCTCATTACTTGTTTTCTCATCAATAGAGTGCCATATACAGCATATGGTAAGGTTCCATTGCATCTTCTTCTCCTTAATCAATCACTTTTTCCTTTACCTCCTCGTGTCTTTGGTTGCTTATGTTTCCTTCATCAACTATCCTAAGGAATTGATGGGCTTTGGCTACTCTAGGAACCAAAAGGGGCCTCATTGTTATTCTCCTGAATTTCACAAGGTTTATGTTTACCCAAATGTGTCTTTCTTTCAATCTACACCATATTTTCCTACATTGTCTATATCTTCTAAAGATGAGTCTCTTGTAAGTTGTATTCCTCATATATCTCCTTTCTCATCCTCCCATGATTCATTCCCTGTTGACCAAAGTTCTTTTACTACTATATCATCCTCTCAAGATGAATCTATTATTTTGCCATCATCTCAAGGATTCCTTCATCTTAAGTGGCTAGATATGCAAGTTTATGTTTGTCAACAATAGGCTATCTTACAAGACTCTTCACTTCCATCAACTCCTTTACCAATCTCAAATCCTCCTTCACCTGATCTTGATCTTTCAATTACATTGAGAAAGGGTAAGCATATCACTCATCCCCCTATTCAACGTCCTCTTTCAAATGTTTCTATATATTCTTTTCTCTTACCATCTTATGCATCGTTTATTACATCATTATCTAACATTTCTATTCTAAACTCTATTTCAAAAGTCCTATCTCATCCAAGTTCACTAGTAGCTGTACAAGAAGAAATATTTTCTTTATATCATAATGATATGGGGGATCTTATGTCTCTTCCTACTGGTAAATCGACAGTTAGATGTCAATGGGTATTCTTTATGAAAGTCTTACTTGATTACACTGTTGAACAATTGAAGGCACGTATAGTTGCTAAATGTTATACTCAAATTTATGATGTTGATTATTGGGATATCTTTTCCCCAATCGCTAAGATAACTTTAGTATGTCTTTTATCTTTCTTGCTGCTACTCATCATTGGCCAATGCATCAACTAGACATAAAAAATGCTTTTCTCCATGGTGATCTTGAAAAAGAGATATATATAGAACAACCATTTAGTTTTGTTGTTAAGGGGGAGACAAGGTTAGTTTATTGCTTGAAGAAATCTCTTTATGGGCTTAAATAATCTTCACATGCTTAATTTGGTAGATTTAGTTTAGTTGTGATTGAATTTGGTCTTCGCAAGGTGTTATTTTGATCATCCTATGTTTTATCAATGGTATAATGGTAAGAAAATTATATTGGTTATATATGTTGATGATATTGTGATTTCAGGAGACAACATGCAGGCATTAAGAAACTTAACGAGTTCTTATAACAGAAATTTCAGACTAAGGATGGGTTGCTTGAAATATTTCCTTGGAATTGAAGTTGCTCAATCTAAGTGAGGTATATATCTCTCCCAATTGAAGTATGTGCTTGATTTGTTGTCTAAAATTGGTTTAACTGGAACAAAACTAGTTGATTCACCCATAGATCCTAATGTTAAGATCTTACTTATCAAAGGAGATCTTTTAGATGACTTAGAGAGATATAGAAGGATAGTTGGCAAACTCAATTATCTCACTATCACATGTCCTAATATGTCATTTGCAATTAGTATAGTGAGCCAATTTATAGGCTCACTCCACATTAGTCATTGGAGGATTATAGTTCGTATTTTACATTATCTTGAAGGAGCTTTAGGTTGGGGTATTTTGTATAAGGACCATATGCATGTGTATGTTGTTTAATATGCAGATGCAAATCGGGTAGGATCTCCATTAGATAAGAGATTTAGCACAAGATATTACATGTTTGTTAGTGGTAATTTTGTCTTATGGAAAAGTAAGAAGTAGATTGTGGTAACAAGATCAAGTGCAGAATTTAAGTATAGGGCAATGGCATTAAGTAACTTGGGAATTATTGTGGTTTAAACATCCACTAGATGAACTTAGGTTTCCTTAGTCACAACCAATGAAGTTGATATGCAACAATCAAGTAGCTTTGAACATAGCATCAAATTTTATTTTTCATGAATGAACAAAGCACATTAAGATTTATATCACTTTATTCGTGAAAAGTCGTTAACTAAGGAGATTGAGACATCATATGTGAGATCAAAAGACCAACTTGTCAACCTATTTGCTAAGTCACTTTTAGGGATTCGGGTAAATTATATATGTAACAAACTAAGAGAATATAATATATACACTCCAACTTGAGGGGGAGTGTTAGAATATTCAGTATAATAGTCTAAGGGTAGTCTTGTAATTTCAAATTCATGTTATAATAAATGTGTGTATGCTAAGGTGTAATTAACCTTAACACACTTTCTTATGTCGTTCTCATTGCATTGGAAGCCTTTATGAACCTCATCAGCTTCTTTTGCCATTGTCTAAGGTTGAAGAAGAAGTAAAATATATATACACACATAAATATGACACACATACACATGCACACACATATATATAGATATATGCATGTATATATTGTTACTTAGACTTTTTAAAGAAGCATCTAGACGTGCTTTTCCAAAATTTTCTTAATCTACAAACTCCTTATTTCTTTTTTTTCCCTTAGTGTAATTTTCTCTACAACAAAACAATCTTAGTTTCTAAGGGGATAGATACATCATCTATCACTTCCATATGTTCAACTATAAGTCCTTTCTACCAACGAGAAGACGGTCAATTAATTCACCATTTGAGTCTCTTGTCTTGTGAAAGGTGTACTCAATCACTCTTTCTAAGCCACAATGCTTATGTTGTTTTCATCTTAATTATCAAGTACAATAAAGAAGGATTCGATATTTATTCTAATGACAAACCAAGTACTCAAATCACTATTGAAGTCATTATCCTTACATTTCAGCTCCTTAGTTATACTCTTATAATAAGTCCTCAATCAAAGAAGGCAATAGCCTTCTCTTCCAAGTATATTGCAAGTAGAGTTGTTCTCAACATTCAACCAATGAAGCAACTAATAATACCCTAAAGTTAAAAGAGACTCCATCTCTTAAAGGTTAATGTGGCAAGCTTCTCACCTTTAGTAATTCAACACTCGGCACCACATAGAGACCAGTCATCTTTGTGTCAATGACACTATAGAATAGAAAAACTTAATGGTCTATGATGTTAAACAAATTCCAAGTAATCTTTTAAAGCTATCCAAGTAAATTGTGAAATCTCAAAGATGGAGATTGAGAACATATAAATGTTGGAGCAAGCTAAGTTAGATACAACAAGTCAAAAGTAGATCCTATCATCTCCATTCAATATCCAGTGAGCATTATTACCTTTAAGAGCATTTCATGGCAAGCAAGCATTACTACTTCTAAGAAGATTTCATGTTTAGCAAGTATTAATATCTTTGAGAGCATCTAATGGTGCGAACTAAAGAGATTTTTCCTCCTATATAGGCTCCATAAAGAGATTAAGTATTTGGTGATAAAATTCATCAACAACTATCACTTGTGTAACAACATTGTATGGAAGTATCATTTGAAGCAATTGCTAAGTACTTGTAGAGAAATTTCCAGTAATAACTACCTAGCAAGCATATTAAGCGAGCCACATACAACTAGTTTTGTATGAAGAAATCATGCAATACATTTTGTTGCAATAAGTCAAAAGTAGATCCTATCGTCTCCATTCAACATCTAGCAGGCATTGTTACCTTTAAGAGCATTTCATGTCAAGCAAGCATTGCTACTTGTAAGAAGATTTCATGTTTGGCAAGTATTGTTATCTTTGAGAGGATATAATAGTGCGAACTATTGAGATTTTTCCTCCTATATAGACTCCATATAGAGACCAAGTATTTGGAGAGAAAATTCATCAACAACCATTGCTTGTATAACAATATCATATGGAAGTACCATTTGAAGCAATCACTAAGTGTCTGCAGAGAAATCACTAACAATAGCTAACTAGCAAGTATATTGAGCGAGCTACATACAACAAGTTTTATATGAAGAAATCAAGTAATACATTTTGTGTAGTGGTGTAGTTAAGTTGTCAAAACACATGATAGAGATATGTCGATGAGTAGTAAATAGAGTCTCATCACATGAAGACAGTCATCAGCAAATGTTATTAAAGATGGAAAATTTATAAACACATGTTGTTATAGTAGGCCTCGTGTGAAGAAATCATTAGCAAATGCTTTCATAGTAGGATCACTAGCTATTGAAGTGTATGGTGTTATCAAGCTAATGGTACAAACTTGTTAGAGCTTCCTAACTTATCAGGCTGAGATTTATTGAAGTCTCTTAATACTTATAGTGTGGTAGCATTTGTTGAGATTTATTGAAGCCTCTTGATGCTTAAAAGCGAAGGACCTACAATGCATATGACTGCTTAAAATGTGACGTATCTTCAGGGCTCCATAGAGCTCATCATATTTGTGGCTACAAGTATTGTTTCTATCTCATTTGACGATGCCTCACTAATAAGACAAGTCAATAACTCTTTAGGTAGTAAGATATTAGAAAAGATCAGTCTTGCATCATTGCTTTAATCTACCTCCATTTGCTTATGCCACCAATGGAATGCCAAAGCCAGTAAACTATGGTAGGAGAAGTCTTGGTTTAGGTCACCCGTTGCTTGTTTCGTTTAGTTAAGAAGATGCCTACATGAAGAAAATGAATTCTTTGAAACTGTAAATATTAATTATGGACAAAGTAATTCAATGATACAAGACGAAGATAAGTGTTATGCATTACATAGTCAGACTACTTATAAAAAAGTAGAGCATAGAAAGCTCCAGTCTAAAACATATGGCTAGCTTGTTAACAAACACCCCTATAGTTGATGATAAGAAGAGCCCAAAAAATTATGAGGCTATGTGTTCAGGGTTTATCCCGTGCATTCCTAGCAAGTTAGTTCTCCTTGGATCGGCCACTTCTGTTGGAGCTCTGCTCAGCCACATCAATCCTTTCCTTTTCATATGCCAATTTCCTTCTACCATATTTCTTGGACGTAATATGTGTAAAAGGACATGAACCCCCATACTTCTTCTTCTACAAACTTAAAAACACATTATCTTCCACAATTTCCTTTATACGTTTCACCTACACCACTTCATAGCCACATTCCTCTATAGAATCCCTTTCCCTTTTTATATTAAGCTTACTCAAAGCTTTAGCTAAAGGAGAATGTTTTGGGCTAGCCTTAGGGTTAAGAATAGAGGACAATGCTTAGCGTAGTTTCAAACAAAAAGGTACAGAATTTGTCAAGTCAAGTTAAATGTTAAAGTGTTGGTTGGCAAGAGATTGGGATGATAGCTCATGAAGGTTGATGTTTGTTGTAGATCATGGTTGAGATTGAAAAGAGAGGCTAAGGTTTGAAGAATTGGGAAAAATTACAAGGTTTTTGTTTAACAGAGATAGATTAGGGTCAGGATTGCAAATAGGTGAAGGGGTTGTTCTGTAATAAGTTGTATTTTGGTTTTTGGGGCATTGGGGCTCTTTAATTAGAGGGGAAGCGGGTTTAGGTAGGGTCGTATGATTTGGGCTTTGAACAGTAAAAATCAGCCCACTAAGAGAGTACATAAGCCCTTGCTCAAATGTTAGTCCCAAATGATGTATTAGTCAGTATATCATTTGACTAATTAAATTCATAATGCAAGCTTAATTTACCATTAAACCTTGGAATAATTCCCTTCCTTCTTTAATAGATCTAATCTTGACCTTCCTTAATTAGCTTGACTTCCTCGATCAATGATTTATCCCTTTTCTTTTGTGATCAAAAGTCTATCTTTCTTGCTAGTACAGCCCTTAACCAATTACCTAAATTTCTGCAAACTACACCTTTTGTATTTTTTATTTCACAAGATGAATCCATATGACCTAAAAGACTATAGAAATAGAAAAAGTCAAACAATCTTTCATATTTAAATTTAATCCACTAGTTCTTTCCATTCACACCTTTAATCCATTTACCTTCTTGTAAGGGCTTACCAATTTCAAAAGTAATCCTAATTTGAATAAAATCTCTTTTTAACATTATACAATCTTCCACTTCAATCACATTCCCTATAAGATTTTTGATTCTTTGAGCAGTATCATTGGTCATTATTCCGAAGGTAAGCCATAGATTTGCACCTAAAAAGTTAAGACATCAAAATGCAGGTCTTTAATGCTTTGGCATTTATCCCACTCCTCTAAAAGAATCGAATTACCCATGATGAACCCTAGTTCCATGTTGATAATCTTTTTAATAACTTCCTTTAACTTAGCTATGCCTAAAACATATCCATTGTTTAGAAAAGAGATTTCCACAATCCCTAGACTTGATCATACCTTATTTGAAATCTCAATTATGTCTTTCTTGTTTGGATGCTTTACTACATGAACATTTCCCACAAGATAATTGCCTGCATCCTTTCTCTTATATTCCAAAATGATGATTTCTAAACCTTCCTCTATTGACTCTTGATAAGCAATAAGATCCAATGATGATGAAGCCACAATTCTAAGGAAAGACAAGGATAGAAAGTAATTAGATAGAATAAAAGACATATTATGAGTTATGACTCCTGCAATAAAGTTGCTATAGACAAAAACTACTCCTTATCTAACCATACATTTCAAAAAAGTATATGATTAGTCAATTGGCCCTATACCTCAATAGACTCTAACACACTTGAGAGATAAAGTACAATATGACAAAAATAAGAGAAAGTGATTGCCAATATGAAATAGAATACATAAGACAACAAATAAAACAATACGAAATCTACTAAAAGAAGAAAGAAAATCTAAGACAATACAAAGGTGTGGTGATCTCCCAATGAGGGAGAGAAAACTCTTGAGGAGAGAGACTAGAGTAAAAAGTTCATGTATTCATTTGAAACTTTGTAAATTAAATCAAAACTTCATTCCTTTACTTCAGTATTGTAATAAAGCTTTATTTCATAAAAACCCTTTAACATTTCAAATGTAGTTACACATTTGTAAAATCATTTAAATTTTGTTGAAAATTTTCTTATGATTACTTAAAATTTCATAATTTTACTATTATGTATTTTATCTTTAAATTTTGTAATTCCACTTCATCTTTAGATTAGTAATATAGCCAACAATATTTATAAAAAAATTTATTGATTTGAATAATGTCACATCAATCAATGTGACACTTGTCAATTTCTAAATTTTTTGTATCCATGTATATAAATTACAACTTTATTGAAAAGTTTGGTAAGTCCTCTTTCATTTCATAACCCTACTTTGTCATTTATATATTATCTAATGAATATGTTTTTTTCAAAATTTCAAAATTTAAGAAAAATTAATTTTAAATTCCTTATGAATTTGGAACCTCACTTAAAGGTTTCATACATTTGCTTTAAGTTCGTAACTATGCTAAAAATATCGTAACTTGCCTTAAATTTTGCAATTATACTTTGTTTCATAAAAACCTTTAAATATTCACAACTTCCTTTACATGTTTGTAACCTACCTTAAAAGTTGGAAATTTGCTTTGAACATTCACAATTTTATTAAACATTGGTAACTTATTATAAATAATCATAAAAATAAAAAAAAAATTCATAATTCCACTTGAAATTGACGTTCATAAACATATTCATATAATGCCAAATTTTACAAAAAATAATAAATAAAATAAGAGTTATAAAATTTTTTAAAATTAATAATTAGTTCAAACTTAGCCTAAACTGCCTTACTTTACGTTTCTTCTTTACTAGTTCTCTTTCACTTCCCTCATTCTTTACATTTTTTCTCTTCTTAGCAATTTCTCACTCCCTTCTCAACAAAACATATCAAAATTTGCAAGGCAAGCGAATGTTTTTGAGTTTTCAAACTAGTTGCTTATGTTCCTTACTCAATGGTGTGTAAAATCAAAGCATTCTTGTGTTCAAAAAAGAGGAGACTTTTAGAGTTTGATTTTAAGGAGTTCTTTAGGTATCTTGTTTGAGTTAAAAGTCAAGTTATCTTATAGTTGGGTAAAAGATCAAGTTTGCTACCTTCTTTACAGGTTAAGTAAAGCTTTTTAGGCATGTTATGTTCTACAAAAATCAAATAAGTTTCATGAGTCTTATGTTGATGCATTGTTTCTTATTGTTTTAGTGCATTAAGGATGTTGGAAAGTGAATGTTGTTAGAGTTTTTGTAAAGTTTTGGGAGTCTTAGATCTTGGAGTGTAATTCTGGTTAAAGTTAGGACAGTTTAGTGAAGTTTCCTTAAAGGAAAAGTTTTGTAGGAGTTGTAGGCGGACATCATTAAGCTAGTGTAAGGAGACCGTTGATGGTTTAGGAACGGGGTAGACTAGCCTACTGATTTCCTCAAGAACCATTCGATTGGTTGGAACTTTTTTTTTTCCTTTTTTGGCTCATAAGCCCTTTGTAGGATAGTTAAGCTAGTTCATATTAAGACCATTCAGCTAGTCTTCTCCCATTTGAGAGCATCTTGCTCAAAACTCTCTTATTTTACTTCTTTTTCCTAAAAACATTATTTCTAAGTATTTATCAAATGATTTCTAACTGCTTTATCAACAATGAACATGTTTTTGACAACTTATTCTTATCAAGTTTGATTCTTACCATCCTTGGGTCGAGTTAGCTAAAGTCTGAAGTAGAGAGGTTAGATAAGAAGATGGTAAGTGGTAAGTGTATGGTAAGATAAACTCTTAATTGAGATGTTGTACTTATTATTCAGGATTTAAGAGTAACTTAGTCCTTAATTCTAAAGTTTCAGCTATTTTAAGTATGGGATACTTGCTTATGTGATTGTGCATGCCAGGATAGCATTTCAAGATGACCTTAATTAATTACCTAGCCTAATAAATGCATGTTGCTTGTATATGGCATTGGCCAATAACCTTAGAGTTATATTGGTAAGACATCCTAATGATCTTTATGTAACGTTGACGCAAGTAGAGTCCCACATTAAGATAATATAGGTAGTTTTAGGTTGTTATTTTGGTTACTTGGGTATCAAGAAGTATCAAATACCAATGCTCTATGGTAATTTATATATGTTTGTGTGTTAGGGTCATGAATTACCTCAAGTCTTACATGCAAAGACTATGTTGCTTAAGGGACTAAACATAAGATAACAAATTGGCATTTGCTACATTTATAATTATCTAAAGTGCATGTGAGATTCTACTTGCTTGTATATATACGTATGACTATTGTATTTCATGCTAGGCATTAACTTACCCTTTAAGGATCTTTGTCTTCAGTTGTAGGTCTGAGTTTTAATAACATTTTGGATATTTATGGGCATTTGGAGTGTAAGTATGTCTATGATGATGCTGGAAGGATTTTGACTACAACTTTGAATATAGGAGTAGAAGCATTTAGTCATGATTGTTATCCAGATAAATGAGTAGACACTTCTTGGTCTATTGAGTTGTTGAACTTGTAATGTTGTTAGGAGTAACTTGAGACTCCAATTAACTCTTCTTTTACTAGTTTTTTTTTTTTTTTGGCCAACTTTTTACACAGGTTGTTAAGAAGTTACTTTGAGGTCCAGTTTTTATTGCCATTTAAGTCATCAATTATTCCAATTAAGTTATCGATTAATCTTTATGTATTGTAGTGAATCAAGTAGTATTCATTCAGCTACTCATTCATGTGTTATTTATGAGATTAATTTATATGAGTTGGCGGATTTATGTCTTAAATTCTTGACTTAGACAGATCTTGCAGGTTCTAGATGCATTAAGGTATCTTATTAAGTAATCACACATGACAAATTGTAGCATTCCAACTTTGCAATTTATAATCTCTATCATACTCTATAAAAGCAACTAAAGTAGTATTTCACAAACCATCCTAAAAATTCCCAAAAACAAAAATTTCCATAAATTGTCACTAGTTTCGTAGTTTCATATGAAACCCCATATTTCCTTGCATGCATTCTGCATTTGACATAAATTTAGTAATTTGCTTACAACATATAGCAATTCTTCAAACATATTGTACCAAAACTTTACATTTCATAAATCCTCATTAATTTGCAATTTCACTATAATTTCATAAGTATTTTTCAATTTGCAACTTCATATACAACTTCAGAACTTCTTCATGTTTCATCATTTCAGTATTTTTATTTTAAATCCTATTATAATTTCCTAAGACCTTATAAACTTTGTAATTTCAGCAAAGTTTGTAACACTACTATAAAATTATGACTTATCTCAAACTTTTAGTTATTTACTGCAAAGATCTAAGTGTTTTTATAATTTGTCCAAAACAAATAAAAAAGTGTTTTTATAAAACCAAAACTTCATAAGATTACTACATTTTTTGCAATGCTACATATTCTGCATAATTTTATGTCAAAATTTAGTCAAAATCTCGTATTGTTCATAATATTTATGTAATGCTTTAGGACCTTAAATGAGCATTATAACCCACCACATATTCCTACTAATTAGAAATATGTTAAGGCTTATAAATCCATATACACTTATTTTTAATATATCGAGCTTAATTTTTTCCTAATTTTTATTATTTTTCTTAACCCAATTGGTATTAAAGCCTAACCTATTTAATACTAAGCCTCGATTAGGCATTAAGAAAAACTTACTTTTTATTTTAAAAATTATTTGGAGTCACCACCCAACTGAAGTTAGAAAAAACGGTTAAGCTATAACCCATTAGATGTATTGGTTATAACTTAATTACCAGTCTCTTGATAAAACCAATTTTTTAAAACAGTTTAAAAAACCAAATTTTTTAATCGGGAGCTAACCTTTTTAAACCCTTAACGGGTACTACATTTTTAACTTTCCAATTTTACATTTACTTTTCAAGATACCCTTATAATTTGAAATTACAATTTCTATTTTGTAAAAACAATAAATCATAAATAGATAAATAAAAGAACTAATTATTTACAAGGGAGAAAAAATAAATTTTTCTATGTTTTAAGTTGCCTTGTAATTGCATACGAGTACCTACATACCCGCTATTCGGGTTCAAACTTCCATAGTTCGTTTCCCGAAAACTTAACGTATATTGGTTCTTTTTATTTTCTAAAAAAATGGTTAAGTTTAAGTTTTAATTTGATTCGAGTTATTTAAGGATAACTTTTAAAGGTTCTTAAATTTGGTTTATTTTTTGAAAAGTCTAAGAAAAAGTCCTAATTTTTTAAAAATGGTTAATTTGTTTTATTTATTTGGAAAGTGGATTTTTCTAAGTTATAAAATGATTTTTGTTCATTTTCTTTATTTTATTTTATTTATTTATTTATGTTTTACTAAAGAAAATAAAAACTAAACTTCTTCTTTTTTTCTTTCTTTCTTTCTTTCCTTTTTCCTTTTTGGCTTTTTTTTTTCTTCTTTTATTTTTACAATTACAAAGAATAAATTAAGTAAATAAATAAAAATTACAAATTCGAAACAAAAGAGAGCCAAATGAAAGAGCTTGTGCGAGTCAGTTTAGAGCAGGATGCACCAGTCAACAAGTTAGATTTAGGTTGCCTGACTCGTCACGTACAGCGCACGTACACTGCCATGGATAGAGAAGAAGATGCAGCGCTATTAAGGGGGTGTTTTAAGGTGATTGAAAGGCCCAATTAAGTGGGGAAAAGGTTTTTTTATGGCTATTATATTAGATTTGAGAGGTATAGGGAGAGTGCCAAGGTGTTTGATGGCCATTTGGGGGGGGGGTTTGAGTTTAGGCTGATGCAGGTGATGGTGGTGGTGGTGGTGGTGGTGGCTCAGCTGTAAAGTGGTTGCTGCATTCAAAAGGGAAGTGTAATCTTAGATTTTAAGACACTACGAACACCATCATAACATCAATTTTAGCCAAGGAAAGGTTTAAAATGGTGTTTAGATGATGGTCGTACAGTGGTGAGGGTTTAATGGCAATAGCTCTAATGACCATGACTAGCTTCGGGTTTGGTGCAAAATGAGAGCTAAGGGACTAGGCATGCTTTAGGTGGTGGTTTTTCAACCCAAAACATATCCTATAAGGGTAGCGACCTAATAAGAGAAAGAGACAAGCATGGAGAAAGACAGAGTTGGAATGGGTGATTTTGAGTGTTTTGGGAGATTGTTGATGCCAAAACAAGGATGGGAGACACCTATTAGTACCCTTTGATATTCAATCTAGCATGGAAAGAAACGGAAATCATTAAATTTGAAAATCACAATGATTAGGGTTAAACTAGATTTGATTTCGAATTCAATGAAAAAAGCTCCAATTCAAAATGCAAATTATGGTCTGTTGATGCTATTTGTTACTCGAGATAAATAATGGAAGCTTTGAACAACTTGAATCATAGGGATTCAAAGAGGAAGAAAATTAGAACATTTAATGGTTTTCTTAATTTTCAACTTTAAATTTGACCCTTGAAACAATGGTATCTAAATTGAATAATGGTAGCAATTTGAAGTATCCCGAGCCTTCTTCATGATTTCACCATTAATTTGGTGAAATCATGTAATATATCAAGTTTTTCCAGCTAGTTCAATAACTCTAGAATCCAAGCCCTTAAATTTAGAGCACCAAACTAATTTATCAGTTTTATTTCAAACTTCACAAAAAAATTAGAAAATTTAAATAAAGTAATTCATGTAAAATCAATTTCTCAAAATAAAATATGTAAAAATATTAATTTGAAAAAAACATTAATTTATCGATAAAGCCAATAATAGTAAAATTTAACCTTTTAGATATTGCAAAATATTAGAGATAACTTAATTAACTTTTAAAAATAATAAATGAAGTTGAATTATACATAATATACATGTATTAATATAGAATATGCATTATCTGTATTAAATATACATATATGATAAGAAATTATTATTAAAATAATGTAAATTAATTTTAAAAAATGGAAAATTAATTAAAAAATGAAAGGATGAGTCATCGCATAATTTGGTAGCTTAGGATGAATTACAATTGATGAGTCAAAAGGTAAGAAATAAGAAATTGACACCTAATGCTTTGAAAAATCATGAAAATGACATGTGTAAGCCACTTATCCAATTTTTATTAATCCTAATCCATTTGAAAATTATAAATAAGGCATGCACACTTCAAAAAAAATATATTTTACAAGTCTGAAAAAAAATAGAAAATCACTCAAGAAAATTTCGAAACAAATTAGAAAAAAATAAGAAAATTAGAGTAAAAACAAAGCATGAAAGTTAATCAGGCCGATTCAATAGGTTGTTGGTGTTCATTTGTGGTGGCCATTTAGGGTCAAAGGAAGCACTACCAAGGAAGCTTTTTCGACAAAGTTGGGTAGCCAAAGGGCAGTTAGAGGCAGCCGATTCAGGTGAACCAAATTTTTTGCCAAAACTTTATAGATTTTGTAAAAATAGCAAATGATGTTATTTAATTATGAAATTTGGTTTTCTACATTTATTTTATGTGAAAATTAATTTATTAATTTTATTTTTGATAAATAATTATTGGAAATATAAGGTCCTTAAGAAATGACTCTGTTTGGACTAAAATTGAATTAAATTTTAGAAATATTAAATAATGTTCTTTCAAGTTGAAAATTTGTATGGAACATACTAAATATATGTATTTAATTGTAGTAATAAGAATTTTTGAAAATAATCATGTTTATTATTTATTGTAATTATTTTGGATAAAATTGACAATTTCGCTATTTTAGTGAATTAATTAGTTTTAATAAAATCAAAGTATAAACCCTATGTATTATGATTTCTGAAAGTTTATAATGATGAGTGGGACACTTGAATTTTATATTGTGATTAAATTCACTTTTTTACTTAATTTCCACTAATCTTGAGTTAAAATAGTTATTTTCATAAAAATATATAATAGCTAGTTTAGTATAATTCATGGTCAATAATTAAACTAAATATTTTTATGAGTCTATAGGATTTTCATGGAATTAATTGGGCTCATATACTATTTATTATGTATTTCCTTAATATAAACCTATATATTAGTCTAATATATGATATACTAATTAGTACTAATGTGATCCTCGTTAAACGTATAAAGGCTTTGTATTTTTAAGTACATAATGAATGTTGACTAGCTTAGGGAATGAGGAATTTTATGACTTTTAATTTCGATTTAGGATTTATTTCAGTTCTTACAAATTATAATAACGTATGGTCGAATCGATAACACGAAGGGGAATTTTTGGAATTTTGACCAAAATTGATAAGTTTTGTTTCTTAAGATATCCTAATAGTACTCAAAATAAAAATCACGATGATATAAAGTTTATCAAAATCGAATAAGAAATGAATAAGATACGATCAAATGAAGTTTAAAAACACGAAAATGACAGCTTATAACAGTTTGGATTCAACCATAGTTGATTTGAAGACTGTGTTATATTTTCATAGGTGTGATATATAAGAAAGGATCACGTCACGAAGTTTAAGATTTTGTACTATTACTAAGCTTAAGTAAGTAGATCTAACCCATGCTTGGAGTAGATATATTGCTACTCATAACACTGTATGCTGTTTGATGCTATGTTGATTGAATATAAGTATATCTTAAGTGAATTGATATGCTACTATAGTAGATGCTGATGTCCTGATTTTAAATGATAGTAACTGTATTTTGGTTAACTGCTATGTTGCCATGTTGGCGATGATTTGTATTTACGAATGATTGTGCTAACTAGAGAAGTTAAGTGATTGCTAACTCAATCTTCTAGGTGTTCACCTAAGTGAACCCTAAGTGAGATATTAGAATTCCACTAAAGAGAGTTTGACAACTAGAATTAGATCACTAAGTCAAATACAACTAAAAGATTGGTTCTACTTAGTAATCTACCTGAGTTATTATTACATATCAAAGCATGGCATGGCATAAAAAGGCACCTACGGATCAAAAATTTCAAAATGAGGCTTTTAACTACTTTGATAGTCAAAATTGGTAGGCTACAGTATGTGGTATAATTTGGGAATGTAGTCTAATTTGGTAGGGGTCCTACTTCTAAGCAGCCCCTTATTGCCCTAAGTTCCTGAATGTTGTATTCAAATGCCCTGCTATGTCGACTAACCGAAAGAAGTTTGGAGGGCATAAGATATCGGTACTGATGCATACCACGTGCATAAGCATAGCATGCTACATTCATAGCATGCTACATTCATAGCATGCTACATTCATAGCAGTAAATGATCGGTTGGGCAAATGTATATGTGAAGTTGAACCTATAAGTTATGATTGAAATGTTTCAGTTTTGATATGCAATATTGTCTATCATATTATCTATATTGTATTGTATGTTATCCACTCTCGCTCAACTTTAGTAGTTGAAGGGATAAATATTTATCCTTAAGTTAACTGTGTTATGAAGGGCCTAATGCTAAAAGGGGGATATATATACTGAGAGCGTCAGTCGGCGCCAGTAACTTTTGTATCAAGCTTATACTAAGTCAAGAATCATACTATTGTGAAGATGATAAAAGTAAAAGCTGGTTTATATTTTGATGTAAATATTATGTTATACACATAAGTTGTAACAGGGAATCCAGCTAAACTCCAACGTAAAAACCCCCTTTATTATGTAAACAATGTTGTTTTTTGACGAATGAGTAAGTTGAGTTAAGTTTTGAACAAATATTCATGTGTGATGGTGTATCTCGTATTATGCCGAGATGTGATAAATCAAGAATCAAATCAAGTCAAAAATAGGCTTGAAATGGGGACCCCAAGCTATTCTTGTGCAGGATATTAAGGGAGAAAGGGGTAAAAAGAAAGAAAATAAAAGCGTTGTCTAATGAGAGGCCAACATGTATCCATACAGCAAAAAAAAGGTAGGCAGGGGGAGGGTGTGAAGGCGCTCATGCGCTTGTGTTGTGATTCAAACCCTAGCCTCAATGGTGTGTATGCATGTACTTTACTATTAGGCCATTGGCCCATGCTTTGTCTATATATGCAATTAAGTTACATATATTGACTAGGTTAACCTGGGTTAGAATTAAATCTAAACTCAAGCCCAACATCCCCTTCCCCTCTTTTTTTTTATTTAAAGTCCAAAAAAAATATTAAAGCTAATTTGAAATTTCCTATTTTATTTTAAACTAACTTTTTCTTCTTCTTCTTCTTCTTTTTTTTGTATTTTGTCCAAATTTTCTATTTTTTATTTTTTCTAAATTCTCTTTTTTTTTTTGTGCTTTTTCTCAATTAGGACCCTTTTTCTAAATAAAAAAAATTCTAAAATTACAAGGGACAAAAATGGGGTGTTTACATAATATAAACAATTACCACATATACATAAAAGATTCTCAAAAGGAATGGGAAACATAATCCGCTCAAATCAACATAATCCATAAATCAGACCAATATAATATTCCAAAGAGTAAACTAGCTCATAATCTATATGTAATTACAACATGTAAATCTAGGAGTCTATATTCTCTATAGGTTGACGTATAACCACAAAATGAGAAAGGAGTCTATCTCCTCAATATGCAACATAACTCTCTTAGACATAAAATAACTCCAACAATACATAAGTCATTTCATCCTTAATCATCATAAAAGTGTAAATACTCGACGCCTTTATCCTCTTAGATATCATCTACAAAAAGGCTCCTCATAAATAAGATACTCATTAGTCCATGTGCTTGCAAAAGAATAAAAGAATGAGTCAAAGCCTAGTATGTGATACTTAAGTACACACGAATGCCAAACCAAGTCATACATATGCATAAATGCAAGTAGAACAAGTATAAAGTAAACGATCCATTAATTATTTAGAATTTAGGCCAGCAATTAACAAAGGGGTACTCATGAACTTGTCACATCATACTTTTTATCCACATAAATAGGTAGATATAGATATAAATTTTCATTTGTAGACACATCATTTTTGCCCTATTTTTTATTTTTCAAAATTTTTAGAATAGGTTAAAGGGTCCTAAATTAAGGGAAAAAAAAGATATTGAGGAAAACTCCAAAAAATAAAGAAATTTAGAAAAAATAAGAATTTTAGGAAAATACAAAAAAAAAGGAAATTAAAGAAAACCCAAAAAATAAAGAAATTTAAAAAATATATACTTTTAGGAAAAATACAAAAAAATAGAAAATAGGAAAAAAAACACAAAAAAAATAAGAAATTTATAAAAAATACAAAAAACGGAATAATTTAGAAAAATATATAAAAATTTTGAAAAGTTACAAAAAAATTGAAAAAAAAAAAGAATTTAGAAAATAATAAATTTTTAAATTATTTTAAATAGAATAGATTTTTAATTTAAATAAACTTAAATAAAAAACCATTGAACCTAGGTTTAGATTTGAATCAAACCCAAGCTAACCTAATCCATATTTAGTTGCATTTATAGATAAGGTACAAGACAATAGTCTAATGGATAAGTTTATGAATATGACATTTAGTTTAAGGTTAAGGGTTCGAGACTTACTACAGACATAAAAAAGTTTTTTTTCTTTTTCTTTTTCAAACTCTATGCGTAGCCACATATCAGGTCATCACTAGGCAACATATCTAAAATTGACACGTGATGTTTTGTGATTGGTCTAAACAACAAATTTTCTTTCTCTTTTTTCCTTCTCCTCTTTCTTTTTTTTATTCATTTTTTTAAAACATACGTAGGGGGAATTATTTTTCATATATAGACATGCAGGGGATTTTCACACTCTCAATCCACTCTCTATCTCTCTCACTCAATCAGTGCTCTCTCCCTCTCTCGCTTTTTCAAACAGAAACATACACAATTGGACTTCTTCTCTCTCTTAGCCATCCTCTCTCATAACCGAAGCCCCATACGTGTCATGGGCGGATTTCGTCGCTCGACCTTGTACGGCACTTAGCGCTCCTGACCTCACTAAGAAAGGCTAAGTCAGCCTGTAACACACTCACAAAGTTTAGAGAGAGAAAGTAAAGAGAGAAACTCTGAAAGTATATTGTATTCACTTCAATAACTTGTTGCTACAACTAAAGGGATCTCCCCTATATATACAAGAGGCCTCTCAAGATGGAGGGTTAAAATTAATTCGATCTAACGATTACAAATGAATCACTACCTACCTTTACATTAAATGCATTTATCTACCTTACCTACCATCTATTCTAGACCCTTTTAGATCTTCTAGAATATTCTGGATTATTTCCTCTTGGGCTTGAATGAACCTCATGATTTTGGGCCCCTCTAAATCGGCTCATGACATTCTCCCCCACTCAATCCGGCGACGTCCTCGTCGTATCTTCTTCATGGAACTTCTGAATTTTGTTTGGAAAACTGCCATGAAGCTTTAGTAGGTTCCTAACTAGTCTCGCTTTCCGGCTTTCCTTTCCAAATAACCATATACTTGTGCCTAGGGGAGTGGCTTCGTCTTCTCACATATCTATCCATAATAATTTTTCCAACTTCTTTTTCGTATGATTCTTGAATTCCAACTGGAGCCCTCTGTGATATTATTCTATTAAAGTCATCCTTATCCTTATGATATGGCTTAAGCATTGTAACATGAAATACTGGGTGGAATTTTAATCTTAGAGGTAACCCTAACTTATAAGATACTCGTCCCACTCATTTTATGATGAGAAACAGCCCTTCATAACACCTCATTAGTCTTTTGTGCAATTGGCCCTTGGTCCACTGGATCAGGTGTAACTTCACAAGTACTTGATCCCCTAGTAGATACTCCATTGGCCGACACTTCTTACCTACAACTTCCTTCATTCTCTGTATAGCCTTATCTAAGTAATTCAGAGCTAAGTCTTGGCCTTCTTGCCACTCTTTTGTAATTTTATATGCTAGAAAACTAAACCCCATATATCCAGTGGTTGCCGTATTTAGCAGCTGTCTCCTTAAGACAACCTCAAATGGACTATGTCCTGTTGATTCATTCTTCTGTAGATTGAAAGAGAGATGTATAACATCTAATAACTTAGACCAATCCCACTGACTTGTACTTACAAGGTGCCTCCAAACTTGAAGGCAATGTACTACAGCTGTCTTTTCCTTCTCATCTACTGGGTATCGGCTCTCTGTATCGTTCAACGTTCAATTCTCAAAGGCTATTGGATTATTTTCCTGCATCAAAACCTCACCAATGGCATAATCACTATCATCCATGCATACTTTAGATACTTCACCAAAATTAGAAAGTGGAAGAACTTGTTCTTTAATGACTGCTTTCTTCAAGGTATCAAATGCCTTCGGCTGATCTTCCCTCCATACCCATAAGACATCTTTCTTGAGTAAATCCGTTAAGGAGGTAGCCATTCGAGAGTATCCACATATGAAATTTCTGTAATAACTTACTAAGTCAAGAAATGACTTCAATTCGGTAGGCTTAGTAGGTTCTTTCCATTCTTGAATGGCCTATATCTTCTCTTCGTCCATTTTGATCTTCCCCTTTCCTACTACATGCCCTAAAAAGGCCACTTCTTCCTTTTCAAAGGCACATTTCTCCAGCTTTACATATGACTCGTTTTCCCTTAAGGCTAAGCAATTTGTATGAAGATGCTCTAGGTGCTCTTTCATAGGCTTGCTATAATTCATGATGTCATCCAAATAAACCATGACAAAATGATTCAAGAATGGTGCTAATACCCTATTCATAAGACTACAAAAAGTAGCTGGGGTGTTTATGAGCCCAAATGGCATAATAAGAACCTTAAATGCACCATACCTTGTGACGCAAGTGTTTTTAGACTCATCTCCATCTGTTATCCGTACTTAATGATATCTCAGTCGTAGCTCCAATTTTAAAAAGTATGTTGCCTCTCCCAATCGATCGAATAAGTCTGATACCAAAGGAATAGGGTACTTATTCTTTTTAGTAACTTTATTCAAGGCCCTATAGTCAATACACACCTGGAGGGGCCTATCGTGTTTCTTCCAGAAGAGAACTGAAACCCCAAAAGGTGCCTTTAACGGTTGGATGAATCCAGCTTCCAACAACTCCTTCAATTGTCACCTCAATTCTTCTAATTCTTTTGGGGGCATGCAATGAGGAACTGTAGCAGGGGCCTTTGTACTTAGTTTTAGCTCAATCACATGATCCACTTTCCTTCTTAGTGATAGCTTCTTTGGCAACTCTTTAGGCATGATGTCTTTGAATTCTTCTAGCAATTCTCCCACTCAATGTGGAATTACCTCTTGATCCCCCGTCTCTTCTTCCCCCTTCAATGTAGCTATGCACGTAACTTCATTCTTCTTTAAACCCTTCGCTAATTGCATAGCGGAAAGGAATTTTGTGGCTTGACCAACTTTCCTTGTAACAAGCACCACACATTGAGAGTTGGTCTCAAGTATACATATACAATTTGCACGAGGAACAATAAGTGCATCGATACGATCTAGGAATTCCATCCTAATCACAAATTCGAAGTCATCCATAGGTACTACTTCGATGGTTTCTTTCCTTTTCCACCCTCTCATATGGAGCTCTATCTCCCTGGCAACTCTAGTAGTAAGGACTTCCTTTGAGTTTACCGTCTTGAGCCATGTCTTGGTTTTCTCCACCTCCATTCCAACCTTACTTGCTGCTACATCGGAGATGAACAGATGAGATGCCCCTATATCAATAAGGGCATTAAACTTCTTGCCAGCAACTATCACCTCAGTGTACATCAACCCCTTTCGCTTCTCCTGCATCTTCATAGCACTAAGTAGTCGTACCGAACCTAGTTTGGCCTCATCCTCTTCACTGGAGCTTTCATCTGCCATAATTGCTACCAACCGATCTTTCTTTGGGCATTCCCTAGCATAATGGGGCCCATTGCAAAAATAGCACTTCAATTCTCGAGGCTTCCATCGTTTCCCATCTTTTCCTTCATGAGTCCTTCCCCGATCATTATTTCTCTCTTCTATCTTAGGCTTCCCTCTTAAGGAACTCACATTCCTTTCCTTCTCAACTCCCCCCTTCCACCTTCCTATTGGGATCTTATGTTCTATCTTCTTGAACTCCGTTAAGCCTTCAGCAATTGCTATGGCCTTAGAGATGTCTTCTATTCCCCTTCGATCTAGCTCTAACTTTGCCCAAGGTTCCAGACCATATAAAAACATCACTAGAGCGTCATCCTGGTTAAGGTCTGGGATCTCCAGCATTAGTTCTGAGAATTCCTTTACATATTACTTGATGTCACCCTTATGAGTTAGGTGACGCAACTTCACATTTGCTTCTTTAGCCCGCATTTTGGGGAGAGAATTGCCCCTTGATCTCATGTACAAAGCTAGCCCAAGTATTGATTTCGTTTGCCCTCCTACGCTACCATATGATAGCAGAATCTTTCAAATACATAGCAATAGTGCGTACCTTTTTGAGGTCATCCAAGATTCTTACAGTATTGAAATATTGTTCTATTCTCCAAAGGAAGTTGTCTACCTCCCGAGCGAATCGTATCCCATTGAAAGGTTCGGGCTTGGGGACATCAATCCTATGAGTAGACTGGATGGTCACTCCATTTACCACTACCGTCCGACACGCTGCTAGTTAGTTCTTAAGTTCTTTAATCTCCTGGCGCATGGCCACCATTATAGCATCCATCTTGACTTCATAACCTTCCTCCTTAGTTTCCAAAGCAATGACTCAAGCTTGGAGTACTTCATTCTTCCCCTCAATCGTCTCATCACGCTGCTTCAACTCATCAATAGCTTGAGTCACTGCTAAGTGGTACAAATAGAAAAACAAATAGAAAGTTAAAGGAGGAAACTAGGGAAGAATATATTGATTGAACAAGATATGAGTGGTACGCTAACATAGAATCATGGGCTTAAACATGACATAATAGACTAACTTAATAGCAAAAATACGCACACATCCATGATGTTGTACCCGTCATTTTCTGTTATCTTAATTGCCCCGTGCTTATTTATACGTCAGGTATCTTAGTTCCGTGCCATTTTGGTACCAAAAAAGTAAATGGCTACTACTTGCTTGTCTACTTTTCTCTTTTCTGTCATATTGGTGTAGACATCCTGAAAATTTAGGTAAAAGAAAACGTATCCGTATCGTAAATAATGTCTTAATTTTTTATATGATGTGATGTAAGAACTGTGTTGGCATACAAATACCATCTGGAAGGAACAGGCTTTCCTCTTCTTTTTCACCCTCTTGAGGGACCTCTTTTAAGTATCCTTTCAACTGGAACAACCATCCAAATGCCAAAATTTTAATCAATGTAAACAGCAAAAAAAAAAAAAAAAAAAACACTCTATAACTTAGCAGCGTATGCTGCAACAACTTCAAATAGGCATTCCTGCTAACAGTTCCACCCTCCTAAAACGGTCCTAGTTCATTGGGCCAGCATCAGTTACCTGCATGCATGCAAGCAAAGAGAAGAAGAGATTGCATAACCGAGGGAATGAATACTACCTCAGTAAATCAATTAAGCAAAAGAAATAGAGCTATCAAATTTGACAGCGTAATATCTCTATGCACTTATTACAAACACTAAATCATTATATCAAACACTGATAAATTCATGTAAATGCTGCTAGATCTTCCTACCACCAGGATCTCTGCTGCTCTAGGGGTCAAAAGTTTGTTTTCCACTTCAATTTACATAAATATCTTCTTCCTGTCATTGACGAGCAGGCACCTAGAGTTATAGCAAGCGAAACCAACACAGCATCTGTCTAATGAAAATCTCAATTGTGTGAACGCCAATACATCAGCTTTCTGGGTCTGTAAACATTGGGCTTTCAAGCTCTCCCATACTAGCAGAAGCAAAAGACTCAACAGATTCTATTGATGAGAGCGACGAAGTTGTTTCTTCAGAGTCTGAGATGATCTCATCGTGCATAATGTGTTCTTCGTCGATTTCAGAACTATCTGATCCAGATGCGCCTAAAAGGAGCTTGCTTATTGCAGTTTTAGCTGTTTCTACAAACCATTCATCCTCCGGGAGAGCACTAGAAAGTATAAACAGACCTTAGTTTTATTAAAGACAACGACAAGGGAAAAAAAAAATTGGTTTTTCAAAGGAAATATTAAATGTACCTCTGAAGATCTATGCCTCTAGCAGAGAAGGTCCTGATTGCACGGGCAATTATAGCGGATGCAATCTGATGCACATTACGGGATGGGTAACCCGCAAAGCGTGCGATTTCAACAGTGAAATGCATGTCCAGAATTAACTGCAAGGCAAAAGTCTTATCAAAAAACAATCACATTTGCCACCTGCATTTGATGGACAGCCTTATATGCATATAATATCCCCAACAAAATAATAAAAACGTTCATAAGATTCAATACACCATATGGACCCGAAGAAAAAAGAGTTCATGAGCAAAAAACATTTCATTGTTTAAAAATTTAAATTAGTATCCTGCTTCCACTTGGCAAGCACAACAAGAATTAGTTTGCAACATGACAATAATCAAAGAAGCTGTGCAAGTACAACCACCATAAACAATTTCCAGAATCGGTTGCCACTTCACAACAGGTGACTGGAGAGAAACTATGAGACAAAGAGAATAATAATGATTGAAGAGGAGAGAAACAACTAAAAAACTTAATTACAAGTTGAAGTGTGTAACCGTCCCTTTTGGTGGGGTAGAATCCTCAACAATTGCCACCGTTGGGGAATATGGCAGGTAGGTTACTTCTCTTAAGAGTTACGGATAATTACAGAAAGCCAACAATTAAGGAATGAATGGCAGTGCAAATGGCATTAAAAAAATAAGATAAAATCTCCTCAATCTATCTATCACGAAATTTAGCATCATAAATGAGCTATTTGAGCCAACTGAATTGAGAAGTTACACGACATAAAACATGACCCTTTCCATCAAGTCCAATTTATTACTATTATCTTTTCTTTATTCTTTTGGTTTTTTTTAGCGATTGGAAAAATGATGATAAAAAGAAAATATATTGGCACCTGTTGCAAACCCATGGGATGAATGGCAGAAGATTCATCCTCAAACACACCCCAAAATTCCTCTTCATCAGACAACCACATTACAACTGTTTCTGTTAGCCTCGCTAGCAAATTTTTCTGTATTTTTTCTTTCCCAAGCAAGACATCTCCAGCCACAGTTGCCAACTGCTGCAGTTTCGCAAACAATGCCTGAAAAAATGCATTGTTAGACCTTTATGAATAAAGAAAATTGAGATATAGCTCTAATCATTATAGGTTTGATGCAAGTAGACTAAAGAATACCACAGGCTTAGAAGCAAAATAAAATTTAAACATCAACAAAATTTTGTGTGCATTATCAGGTAAAATGCAATTCCTCCTATCTCATATTTTGCCATGGAAATTAAACGAACCCTGACAAAAAACTAGCAGACAATTCTATTGAACCCAATTCAATTTATGAACAAGCCTGGGAAGATAAACTGGACAAGTAGCATGTTATAGAAAAAGGATTTGAATGATGTAGCCAATTTATAATAAATATAATCAAGAGAACAAGACAAAAATGAGAAGAAAGAAGCTAAAAAAATTAGGTCAGCAGAAACCTGAAATGGCAGTGAAGGCAAAAGATCAGCACCCAAGTATGGATCCTCCTCATTCCCACTTAAATAAATTTGTGCATCCAGTCGCGTTTTCCCTTCTCTCGAATAGATGAAGCTCAAGACATACTGTCTACAGAAGTGATCACGCAGTTTATCAAAAGAATGATGAAAATGGCGCTTCCACTCTTTCAATTCAACAGGAGTTGTAGAATTGGCAGAACTGTTTTCATTAGTTCCATTCTTAAGTTCCTTGCTTTCATTTTGTGGACTCAAAAGGTTCCAAATAGCATCAGGAAGCAGTTCTTCAGCAATAGTATATGCCATTCCCAAAAGAGCAAGCTGTTCCGAGTCAGTTTCTGCTCGAAAAGGTAAGATATCTTTAAGTTCTGCCATATTATCATCGTCCGATGGACCTGGTAGGGCTTTAATTAAAGCATCCACATACTTATCAAATAGATAGGAGATCCTGCTAAATATGTTCGCACCAAAATGTGAAACAGCAAGAGGGGTTATCTGCTCCAATATCTCCTATAAAATTTACATGACCAGGAAAATAAATCAAACTAAGACAAGAGGATTTTGATTTCCAACTACCTAACAAAGATTCTAAGTTAGTGCAATTTTCTGCCATTTAAGTGCTACAAGAACCTTCGGACCGTAAATGGAAACCATACTTGTGACAGGCAGAATATATATTATAAGAATGCAACAAATAGATATGGCCTATTCATACAGAAAGCAATTGCAGAGAGCAAAAGAAGCAAGTGAGACAAGACAACACCTCAATAAAAGCAGTTGTATGCGTAACAATATACATATCACAAGATATACATACCAAATACATGCGTATGCATAATAACCCTTTATCTTTTTTTCACTTGCATCCTTTTCTTATAATAATTTGTGTACACATAGCTTCATACACACAATGTCCATGCACATGCGTGTTAATCTTTATCTGAATAAATACTGCCATAGAAAAAAAAAAGGTGCAATTCTACATGCATCTTCTTATATTTATAGGTCTTTCAGAATAGGTATACATGAAAATATTGATTACCGGTACACCACACCCACATCCTGGACAACGAAGCAAGGAGATACAGAAACATGGAAAAGCCCATTTTTGTTGCAAAATATTTAAGAGAATGCTGTAATTTACATATATGTGATGAAGAGTTATATTTGTCAACATGCTGCTCATAACATGGCTAAATCAGTGACTAGAAGACACAAAATAATCAAATAATAAACGGGAGGAGATATTGCAAGCATTAACTGTTAAAACTATGCTCTTTACTTGAAAAAAGGGAACAAATTGCTAATTTTTATGCATGTTTCTGCATCATTATCTCTGTTTTCTTATTAAATTGGAAAGACCCAAGGATAACTGAGATGGAATAAGGAATACAGTCGCTTACATCAACAATGTACATGAATTTCAACCCACTGTCTATTAGAGCATTATCAGATGTTGCTGCAAAGGCAGATAACGGAGAAACAAAGCGAGGTGTCATCGGCAGGTCCTCTTCATTCTCAGCTAAGTTGAGAACAGCTCTTCTAGCTCGTCTGAAATTCAACTCCAATACTTCTTCAATATAAGGGCGTAACAGCACCAAAAGTAACTTTGAGAGTTTTAGACCTTGTTTTTCCAACAGCGTACAGTAACTAAGACTAGCCTGAATGCATATGCATGAAGCATGTAATGCAGAAACTGTCTCAGGGGATGGCGAACTCTTCTTGACCAGACGTGCAAAAAATTCAATTTCCCATTCTGCCCACTGGACAAGTCTATTTGTGTAGGTTGGATCATCACCAAAAATCAAGCTAGATTCTTTCATTGTTTTCAAGATTCCAGAAAATACGAGTTTAGTTAATGTAGCTGGAAATATCCTTGGGCATACGGTACATGAAGGAAGTAAAACATCAATATTTTTCTGTAGACAAGACCCATAAAATTTGAGAAACAATTGATAAGCTGAAGGACCTTTACCAAGTCTTATTAAAGCAGACAATGCCTTCTTTAATTCGGATATACTAACTGAAGGTTGTTCTGCAATCTCAACCAGTTGATCCTCAACCTTTGCCTTTCGTTGCATAAAGGCAGATCGATATGAGTTGGCCTCAGCTGATACATTTTCAGCAAACCCTTTGAGCTCCTGAGAGTTTTTCTCTTCAGACACTAAAGCCTCCACTGTTTCATCAATTTTATGCTCAGCTAAGAGATCATCAAGATTTTCCAGCACTGCTATCTTTGGATTATCTGCTTCAGTCAATAACAAATCTTTAAGTTCAGAATTTTGTGGGTCTTCATTCTCCTCCTTCTCCCCTTCATTAATTTTACTCCACTCTTCCAATTCAGAGCAAACACCTGCCATTAAGTCTTGCACAAGTATTCTTTGAGAAGAAATATGCTTTCGCAGCTCATTTAGCTCATGTTTCATCTCCACAGCTTCTTCTGATATTCTATGACAATGCATTAAAATCATCATAACAAGACAGGAAGAAAGTTGCTAATAAACTTCAGAGGGGAAAAACTAAGACAACCACAACATAACTTCCCCTAGAATTTTCTATTTTTCTTTTCTAAATAGCTATTTTGTGTTTTTAAATCATAGGTAGTAGAACAATTTTGATATAATTATTGATTAACTATTGTTCACTGGTTTTAACCTATGACTTGCTTGATGAAGCAGAGTAACAAACAGAGCTATTCCAAGAGATTCATTATAATGTAAATGGACATATAAAAAGCACTTGTTGGCATCTTACTTGATCTCTATGATGCACCCCTTTTCTTGCATTTCTCATTATGCAAGCTATACACTATGATATTCACATGCCACCTCCAGAAATATCTGGTGACACTGAAATATTTCTTCTCAGCCATCACCGGATCGAGTATAAAATGACAATGGCTAGAATCAGTGTTTTAAGGCCAACATAAAGTCTAAACTTAGCCTAACCTTGGCCTAATACAGAAGTCATCTTAGCCACAACAATGCTAGAAGTTGGAACAGCAGTATTGGTGGAAGCAAAATGATCCAGAGTACAGGGTATGTTGGGTATTCTCTGTATTATTTAAGTGGTTAGTTATGCACATAAACCAAGCAACATAGAAAGTACTCTTAAAATTTCATCAAGTCAACAAAGCATAGAATAGGCATTTTCCTTTCCTCTTTTATCCCATTCCAAGGAACAGTCTCAGTATTTGCACCTTGTTCCATCCTCCAAACATGTCCACATATATTGTAAGATTACTAAATTTATAAAGAACCAAACCATGACAGACATGATTCTGAAAACTCCAGAAGCTTTTGCAAGATAAATGCAAGCAATTTTATAGATAGTTGTGGCAATATGGAAATAGCAAGGGATTAAACCACCTTAGGAAAGCCAAGTATTTGGTGCGCATGTTGCCACATAAGTTTTCAACAGCATCCTTAAGATCCAGGAGCTCACAACAAAGCTTCCGAATTCCCTGCACCTCAAAATATCTTCACTTATTAATTATCTTTTCATCTTCCAAATAACATTAAATAAAGAATGCAGTGACCGAAAATGTTCAGATGCAAACTTTTGAACCTCTTTTCATACATCAACAGCCAATAAAGACAAACAGTCAGATAGCTCAACCAAAATCTTTCTCATCAATAATCTAATTTTACTCCACTAACAAAAATCTATAACATAATTCACTTACCGATTAAAACTAATATATTACAAGGGAGAATGGCCAAGTTTTTCTTCCATGGCTTTCTTTATTTTGCTCTGACACTTTAACCCAAGAAGCAGTAAAATATAAGTTGTAGCAACTTTTTGTCTGACTGGAGTGGTTTTTCATGGTTGAAGAAAAAGCAAAATTTGAAAATTTAAGCAATTTCCAGCAGAAAGGTGCATGGGCATATGATGACAGCTGAGGCCAACTTGAGCACTCATGTATGACTCCACTACAGTCAACATTTTTCAATCGCAAGAACAAGACTATAGTTTCAAGACCCTATGCCCAACTTTTTCAATTTTTGGGAAAACTATGCAGACATTTGCAGATGAGTGCACAGTATACACACTCCTTCAATATTACAGGCTGCACAATCAAATCTCATTCAGTACATAGTACCTAACACCTCATCATATCTTAATAACATTGATACTTTTTCTCAAACAGCCGCAATAAAAGAAAATTAGCAGTATAATATCTTAATAGCATTGATACTTTTTCTCAAACAGCTGCAATACAAGAAAATTAGCAGTATAATTTCCACTTGAATGGTCATAATCAATCAACATCATTAAAACCTCCTCTCAGAGTACCAACAGTCGTAATGGAAGGGAATATAATAGCCAGAGAGTACACCTCTCACTAAGAAAAGTTTCAAAAAGGAGCCAGAATTTGAAATATGTATTAGAAAAAGTTGAGAGAATCCATAAGCAGTTAAGGCCAATTCATGGTTGTAACTTTTCTTTTACAAGAAATCTAGTTGTAGCTAGTTTAGCTTCCAACCACCAAGTGAATTCAGTGCATTTTTTACAATGGATATCTCATCCTCCTTTTTCTTTTACCTCAATCCTGTCCAGAATCATTTTCCAAATCAAGGATTCATCATCATACTTTCGTCATCATCCCCAGAAAAAGAAGTGAAATGAGATAAAGTTTTCCAACCTTCAGCATAGAACTCCGTGCATATTTAGTAATTGGTAAACACAAACACAACAGAAGATGTTGTAACAACACTGTTGACTTTTCAAGTTTAACTATCGCATATTCCACGAAAAGAAAGATCCATGGTTCTAACTGTAACCATCTTACTACAATCTCGAGAATTCAATCCTTAAAGTCTACTGAAAAAAATGAAAATTAACAAAAATATTCACGAACCAAGCACAATGCAGTATAATCAATGGAGATATATTGAGTAAAAAACAAATTACACAGATTAATGACAAGTAAAAATGCATAGCCAGATAACAAAAGGAAAAACATAAAACATTTTCAGTGTCAGGAAACAAGAAACAAAAGCTGCGTACTCACCCAGGGTGGGGTGGGAGGTGGGGGAAAGCAGGATCTTTAAATTAATAATTAAATAGTAATTAAAAGAAAGAAAGAAAGAAAGGTTGAATCTTGAGAAGTAAGAGGACCTTTTCAGTGTGAGATTGGTACAAAGAGTCGATCTTGGACTGAGGAGTGATGCTCTCTATTGATGGAAAATCGTCGTCTTCTTCACTGCTTTCCATTTTTCCCTTAAACCCTTTTGATGTTTGTCGTGTTGTTGTTCTTCTTCCTATTCAGTTCAAAGAATTTGAAACTTGAAGAAAATGAGGAGATGGATGGGGTTTGGCAAGACCGGAGCAGACACGGAAGTAGACACGAGATGTGTTCTCCAGTCAGTGAACTTCCGGACCGTACCGGGCGACTTGGACTGTATCTGGTGACAGGGCGCAGGCTCAAATGAACCTGACAGTCCAATGGTTAGCAGCCACGATGAAATTTCGCGTAATATCCTCTTTATTTATCTATTTTATTTAGAACATTTAAAATTATTTTTTAATTCCTAATCTAATAATATATACCAATAAAACAAACTTTTATATCAATTATCAATATATTTCTCAATATCATAAAAATTAATAATATAATTTATTATAATAAATTTTAACAATCACTTTAATCTCATCAAACTACCACATTACTTACTTTTGATAGTATCCGATAAAATTACTTCACCATTCGCTCTCATGTCTTTTCTTATTATCTACTTCCTTTAACACTTTACTATATCACCAATTATGTATGGACAAATAGACAAACAAAAATATAAACTTAAAAATATTATCATATTAGAGTTTTTCAATAAAATAAATATTTTATTAAAAAAATAATGAAGATAAATTATTTATGATAATTACGTAAAAATATATGTTCACTCTTCCTTAAAAAAGATCATAAATATAATTTTTAAAACCATGTAGGTGTGTTGGTTTAATTTTTAGAGAAGTTGGGATAGTTCGGATATACATTAAAACTGATATTGTTAAATTAACCATTGACATAGTTCTCACTTTGGCTATGGGAATTGAATCATGCTCCTTTAATACATCTTTATCTGCTTAGAAAAAATTCAAATCAATTCCCGATATCATGGATGTAGCAAAACTACTTTCAAGAATAGTATAAAATCATTGAGAACTAAAATGGAACTTAATAGTATACAATAATTAATTAGTGTAAAAATGAGGAAAACAGCAACCCTTGAATCCGAATGCAAGTTGATGTCCATAGAAGAATACTTTTGTAATATTGTAATTTCGAATTTTTTTTTTGTTTTTTTTTCATACATCACTTATATAGGTGTTTTCTCTTTTACATAAGTAGTTAATATATTACCTTTGTGCATGTCTCCAAGTGATACATTAACACATAAAATGCATGATCACTATTAGCTCTAGCATTATAATTGCTACTATATTACAACATAACAATATCAACAATGGTAGATAAACCCTTAGCCATTATAAGCTTTAGGTTAGACTATTAGCGAGTCTCAAACTTGACCTCCTTCGATGTATCCAACTCAACATGAGGACATAAGATCTTCAATTTAATAATAACTTCATTTAATTTAAGCTCCGAAATTCTTGATAGTCTTTTTGCCCTTTTCACAATCTTTGATCTCCTATTTCTCAATAAAATCTAAATTTGAAACTTTCATCTTTTCCAATAGTGAAATCCCCATTTCAACACCTCTTCCTTCAAAAGACCTTATCAAAACATTTATTTAGGTAATCCTAATGGTTAATTGGAAATAAACTCTCATGTACATAGTGTTTAATGGATATAATTCCTCCAATAAATAAATCCTGTCACATCAACTCCTCTACCTCCTTTTACTAACTTTCTATCAAGTATAGCAAGAGATTGTAATTCTTCTCTTGATTTCTTATAGGTAACAATAACTTAAAAAAAAAAACTTAGAGCCATCATACATCTTCAGTTACAAGATTGAAATGTTTAATATACAAACAACTTATTAAGTAAATCTAAGATATAAGTTGCATTTTGTACTTTATCTAGAACTTTATAGATCCATGGTACCTATGAAATTTCATGTCTTTAATTTTGCTTATGTTTCGCTTACTAGTAATATTATAGCTTTAAAAGAACTTATTTCCTTGTATCAAACGCCTATCACTACATCTCTTATTCACTTGTTGTTTTATCTTATTCTATATTAGCTTAAGGTGGAACTTGAGCATTTTAAATGTCTTTTCTCTATTGATCAATATTAAATCCATAGTTACATTAGATGAGTCACGTAATATATAAGACAAGTGTAATAAGGATTGATAACCATACAACATCTAAAAGAGAGTAGCCTTAGTATTAGTGTGAAAGTTGGGGTTATACCATCATTCAACCAATGCTAGGTACTAGCTTCATCTTTTCTAACCCTTCTTTAATAGGTCTTAATGCACTTATTCAAGCCCTTCAACTAATTATCATTTTATGGATGGTAAGCGGTAAACACATCAAGCTCCACTCCTTATTAAAAAAAAAAAAACTCACTACAAGAGAACACAAAAAAAATATTAGGTCCTATTGGTGATTATGTTCTTCAATACACCATGTAGCTTTGATTTGTACATACTTAGGTTACTTGTGAAGCTATATAGAAATGTGAAATTGCTATAAAGTGAGCATAATATCTAAAGCAATCCACTATTGCTACAATAACTGCTTTACCACTAGATATAAATAATCCTTTAATGAACTCTATAGTAACATCAATCCAATAACCATTACATATAGGGAAGGGTTGCAATGGTCTCATTGTAGCAACTTTCTCATACTTATGTCTATAGCAAGTGTTATAGTCCCTTCCATATTACTTGCATCTTTCTCAAGATTAAGCTAAATAAAAACTGAGCCTAACTTCTTGTATACAGCTTACTTAAATATTCTCCTAAAACCCATCATATGAGTAATTTCAACCTGGATAATTATGATAGCCCACAACTATTTTTCCCTTCATCCTTAGCTTACCATTTACAAAAGTGAAGCAATCATGATTCAATCTTCCCTTTAGCTGGCTCAAAACTTCCAAATACTTCCTCCCCACTATAGTTCAACTTCTCTATCAATTCAAGAGTAGCAATAGTAGCCTTAATTTTAGATAACATAGGCTCTTTTTACTCTCAAAAAATCATCGGCTACCTTAATCGATTGGCCATTTTTTAACTATGTATCATAATCCATATGCAGCAACATAATAACCCACACGTTAAAGGTAACAATATTTTCTCAAGCATATTTATAAAATCTTGACCAATTGAGTAATGCTTTCAACTTTCTATAACATAAATAAAGCCATCAATTCCATTCCAATACAGATAATCCTTGTTGCTTGAAAGCATGTCTTACTTAAATAGGCTATGTGATGTTTGTCTTGCATTAAGAGTTTTGAGCATAATCTTTATCATATTACTAAGTTATTATCTTTAAAGTGTAGAGCATAATTATGTTCATATTTATCATGTTTAACCAATTCAAATTCTAATTTAGTCTGACTTGATTAAATATGCTTTCACTTGTAACTTAGCAGATTGATATTTTTTACATGCACATTTAAAGGTATTAAAAGAATCATATTAAATTTTAAGTAACATGTCTTTATCATTATCAATTTGAATAATAGAGAATTTTGACTTTTCGAAAAGAGATTAGGTTCTGTAAATTTTTTTAGTAGCAATGAATTCAATTTGCTCCCCCCTTCTCTTGATTGTTTGATTAAGACTAACAATAAACATTTAGAGTTTTTATCTCTTTTTGTTTAACTAGACCTTTTATTTCTAATATAGACTAATGGACTTTATACTTTGAACTGTATGTTGGACATTTTAGACTTTAATCTTTTGAAGATATAGGATTAGAGTAATGTTATTAGTTAAGAGTTAGTCATCTATGTCACGTCCCAAAATGGTAGAGTTGTAACAGCCCTGCTATGTAAACTATTCTAAGATAGAAGTTAGTCTTACAACCGCTATCCTAGACCCGATCTACACAAGGCGTCTACAACTAACCCACTTTAAAATAAACAGTTTATAATTTAAATAAATCATTTACATAAGAAAGTGAGAAAATATATATGTACACTATAATTCAATTATTACAATTAACGTTTATAACGTTTCACCATAATATATTTCCTAGTTATTACATTATTCAAAAATGAAAAATTCAAAAATGAATGCTTAAACTTTAAAAATATATATTTGTTCTTCAAATATTTTTCCTCACTCTCTAGAATCTAGTAGTTTCTAGCTTTAAAATAGTTGTAAACCACTTCTTAGCCAGCACTTACACGACGTCTATAGGGATATGAGTAATTACAACTAAGTAAATTAGGATAAAGGACTTAAAATTATACCATAAACATAATAAGGTTATCGACTAACTTATTAGGTGCAATGTATGTTCAAGCAAATGCCATCGCACGATGTTATTCGGCCTGTCATAAGATTAGAGAAATTACGTTCGCTCTAATCCCGGTTAAGGAGTTGTCATTAATGCAACAGCTTACGACCAAACCTAAGCTTGTGCAATGGAAACACCGTTCCTCCCACAACTATCTTCGAACCATTGACTTCACCCCCATCTTGAACTCCTCTCCAATCATTTAGTTCGACTAAGGATAAAGAAGGGACCATTATGCAATCCTATACTATCCCTTTCGAAAGGGTCGATATTTGGCCAGAGAATCTTAGGTTTCCCCTAATGGGTTACCATACAGGTTCGATTATGATTACGAGTTATATATTTGATTAAGTCCAATTTAAGGTGATCAATCATTTTATACAACTCATACAATACAAGTTAGAACAACAAACATAATCATAGCATCACTCATAATCAAGCACATGTGCACAACCAACTATCTAATAATCACAATTAAGTATAATCTCAAGCCTCCAAAATATAGCAACGTATTAATCCCAACTTACCTAGACTCTTCGCTCGCTTACTCGAGATCCAACTCGCTCAAGCTATAGCCGATCATCCCTATAATACAAACGTGGTTTCAGTTTTTCATATAACTATTATAGGTTGGTTTTATCTTATAACGCCTACTATTATCTTTTGTTTAAGGTTTAATATACCTAATTATCTAGGTCATAAGTCTTTTACAATTCTTCTTGAATCGTGTTAAGTTCTATTTTAATTTTCGTATTAATTTTTAAATTAGGTTTTTAACTTACTTTTTGTTAAAGATTTGTATGTACACCCTAAGAAATCATTCTAACCCATGATGTAAAATTAATCACATTATCTTCAGATATCTTAAATATCGTTTTTAGTCTCTAACTGGTGTTCTAGTTTGTGCGGTACACCCGGATCCTAGTTTAATTACCGAATTCACCCCTATTATGAGAAAATCTTACATTTTTCATATAATTACCCTAATTTAAGTTTCCTATAAGATTTATTGTATATTTTCATTATTATCATAATATCAATTTTTATTCTAATATCTTTTATTTATTATATTTCTAATAATTGTGTATTATGTATATTACTTATTATATATATAATACACATCTAATTATTTTATCACTCTAATTACTATCTCCCAACATTAATCATCATTTCAAAATGTCTAAATTCATTCTAAATCAGATTTTACACCTAATTGCCCTAATTTACAAAAATTAACTTAAAATTTACTATTTTTCCCTATTACTTATTTACTACGTAATTAACCTAATAATTACATCTGACACCTTAAATGCTACAGGTATTATACTTCATCAGATTTCAATATCCTAAAACATATAATTATTCACTAAATCAGTAATTAACCTTAAATTACCCATTTTATGCCTCATTTTAAGGCCTAAAAATTATCTAAAAATTTTAAAAATTAATTTTTCAAAACAAGCTTCATAGTACTGTTTTATACCATCTAAGTAGTCCACAAAAAAAAAATTGAGCTCAAAATTACACTCCTAAGGTCATTTATTTTTAAACTGAAACACGTTCGATTTTACATAATTTCTTGAGGATCATATATCACAAGACATATTTTTATCAAAATAATATTTTTTGTAAAAACTAAATACAAAAATATTCTAAAATAACAAAATTCATAATTTTATAAGAATATTTACTATTTTTACAAAATTATACAAAATCGAACTCACCGATTTTGATGGCTCCGGCCACTATCGATGGCTATGGGTGTGTCGACCCACCTAGGTGCTACTACTATCGTGTGGTGGTGGTGGTGGTCGCCCACTCCCAACTGTTCGTTGAGTTTGGGTTCTCTTTAGAAGCCTCAACTGTACAGATTTTTTGTGATTTTTTCTAAATTCCTAATTTACTCTCAATTTCACCACTCTCTATTTTTTTCACTCTCCAAACTGACCAAATGAGCTTTTAAAATTTTCTTACTATTCATAGAGTATTAAATTATTGTATTAATTAGATAAAACAATCGCTTTATCTCTTTTTTTTTCTATTTTCTATTTATTGCATTTTAATTGGTTGATTTTGTTTCTTCAATTCTAGATTGCCATGCCTCAATTATGGATTTTTATACATTTTTCCTGATTTTTTATTTAATTAATTATGAATTTTCTTTAATTTTTTCATTATTATTTTAGCACATTTCGCATATTTTAAGTAATTACGCATATTTCTACCTACATGTAAATTCAGATATAGTACAAATAAATATTCCTAAATATTATTTAGTCATTTTATAATTTTTAGTATACATATAATCTATCTCTAGCGATTCATTAATTATCGGAATGTATTTTATGCATTTGCGACAAATAAAGAGTTATATACTTAAAATTTGGAATTTTTATATTCTTTTATTTTATTGCTTATTTTCTTAAATTAGAACTACATAATCATTTTTACTAATATTTCTAACTTTACTTATAATTTAGATTCGATCGGATCTTTCAGCTAATCGAAATCCTGAGTAACTGATTGTAGGACTTACATTCTATATTTTTAAACTTACTTAGATATATAATCATTCATCGAATAGTTTTAGAGGTCTATAATCTTTAGTAAATGGACACAGAAAAACTTGCTTCCTAAGAATTTCTTGAAAAATCAATTGAGTTAGAGGTTAATTAAACTATTTAAATAAACTGAAATTAAAGTAAAAGTTTAGTAGTTGGTCTTGTTGACTTTGAGTAATTACACCTACGGGGTCCCTTTGCTCATTTTAGGGAAATAACCCTTGTTATGTTAGGATTATCAACTAAAAGCTTACTATATGAGTTAAGAGAAAAATTCAAAAAAGCTAAATTTAACCAAATAATGAAAAGAATAAAAAACAGTAGATAGATCAAAAGGGTATCTTAAAACTTAGTAGCCTAAAATCAACTGGCTTAAGACTTATTGACCAATGAAACTAGTTTCAAAAAAAGAAAAAAGAAAGAAAAAAGATCCTCTAATGAAAATAAATAATAAGGGGATGTAAAATGTACTTACTTTAGATTATGATGCTTAACAAGATTAAAGAAGAGAATATATACATCCTAGCTAAATGGTTAAAATATTTATGGCTTTTTTTTTTAATTAGTTGAAGTTAAATCTAATTTTAAGTTTAATAATCTTTTGTTTTAGCTTTTAAACTATGGTATAGTTTCTAATGCCAAGTACTTTAATATTTTTTTTTGTTTTAGGAGCATGATATGGTGATTGAGTAAAGTCATATAGTGAAAGTTGCTAAAGGTTTAGATTTTTGTTTGTTTGAATGCAATTTGATTTTTTGAGGTTTGAATGAATTAAGTGTAATGTATGGCTAATTTTCTTATGTGATAGTAAATAAGAGAAATTCTTGTCCTTGTATGTTTTCCTAGAGATACGTTTTACTTAGGGACAAGTTGACAAGTGCTAAATTAAACTTGTATATTAGTGAGCTTTTATAGTACTTTTGATTATTTTAAGTATGTTTTCATTGAATTTGACAAATGATTAGATAATATTTTGATTTCAAGATTTAAAGAGTATTTGATAAGAAAAGAAAGAAAATAAAGGAAATTTCACTTGATTTAGAGTTAAAATAAAGGAGTTACATACTTTAGAAGGTTAACACAGTTGATTAACAAGATCACATTGGAGCCATGTTCATTTATTCAAGTGAAAATTGAAGATAGGAGAGGTACATAACCTTTTCTAATATGGTTATGTTGGTGTTGTATTACTCAAACTGGTATTAGAAGAATACATGGTGGTTGCATAAAGGAGAAGTACACACCACAAACTAATGGAAGTGAAGTTGTGAACATGTTTAATTCACATGGATGGGGATTTACGTTGTGTCATTATTTAAAGAGGAAAGTTACCGGTGTTTAGAATTGGAATTGTGTTCTAGTCGTGTTTCTAAGGCATGTTGCAACCATAGATTCAAATCGATATTTGAGTCACATTATAAGACATGTCGAGGGTGTGTTGGCAATAAAGGATGCAAGATTTTTACAATATAAATAGAAGACAAGGCCAAACACTAGAAGAATATTAGAACATACATATTAGACTTTTTTTAGGGTTTTCAAAGACATTTTTTATTGTTGGATTCTTGCTCTTTCAATTAGTGAGTACTTTGATTAGATGAACCTTAAGAAGACCATGTAATTACTATTTTCTTTCAATTTGATTGATGATTCTTTATTTCTTTGTGATCTAATTATATATTTTTCATTGTTCTTTAAATCGATATTACTAGCCTATTAATTCAATTATTTGATTTAAGTCTTAGAAATTGAGAAATCCTATGTATGGATAGGTCTATTATAATTGGAAAGGGAGGCAGAGTGGTACTAATGCTCATAATTTCTATGTTGCAGAATCAATCGGTACACTTGCTTATATTAAGGAAAAGGGAGGCTATTGACCAAAGGTGATTGTGCAATCTTTCTTAGCCGATCCTTTACTTAAAAACCATCCCTAAGATGTATCATAACTTGATTTTTAATTAGTTCAATTCTAATTCAAATCATTCTTCAATTTGTTACATTATGTTGTTAAATTACTTCAATCACAACTTATTTACAACTAGTTGCTTTTTAATACATCGATGAGCATAACAATTTACAAGATTCAACAATATGATTAGAGCTTATTCTATCATAGACTAAATTTATTATCGAGAGAATTATATAGGAAAGTATTAATGTTTAAGGATGAATTCAAATAAAGAATTTCCGTTATAACATCGTTAGCATTAACTTATATGTCTATTATCTACCACGTGGCCCTTATGTAACACATGCATGTAGATATGCAGCCTTTACATGTATATATTAATAATAAATAGATAGAATAAACATAAAAAAAAAACATATAATTACAAAAAAAATGAAAAAGAAAATAAAACGTATAAAAAATAGAAAAGCTAATAATAAATATTTTAATATAAATATAATATATATAATAATATAATTAATTTAAAAATTAAATAATTCATAAAAAAAGATCAAAAAAATAAAAACCAACCACCCTAAAGCCAGTTTGGCCCTAATTTAAGTAAGTCATGACTTATTAATAGGCGATGGGGATGGGGTGGCTGCCCAACACTAAGGGTAATCGAGACGACCCCACTATAGTGGTGGGCAATGTCTCCATGGCTAAATTTTTTTCTTAAAAAAAAAAAGCCTTAAATCCCAATCGGGTCATAAAACCCTTCTTAGTGAAGGACAGCCACCCATTGCTTATGGCTACTTGTTCGCTCCTTGACTAGGAGTAGCTAATATTTATTTATTTTTATTTTGCAAATTATTTAGTTTTTTAAGTTAATTATATTATTATATATGTTATATTTATATTAATCTATTGTTATTAAGTTTTCTTTTTTATTTTTTCTTTCCCTTTTTAAAATTATTTTTCATTTTTATAATTATATATATTTAAAGTTCTTTCTCGATATTTATTAATATATATATATATAAGCATCATGTATCTATCACATGTGTGCTACGTAAGTACCATGTGGTAGATATCGGACATGTAAGGTAATACTAACGGTGTTATAATTGTAATATCTTATTTTAATAATTTATTGAAATATTGATCTTTTATTTGAACTTACTTCATACCCTTTCATGTTATTCTCTCATTTATTGATTGTTATAGACTTTCAATTAAGGGAAATGATGAAAAGGAAAAAAAAAAAAAAAAGATGCAACTCATTGGTTCGCACACGAGTCCAATAAGTGAAAACCAAAGCTGTCGTTCTTATGTATCTCACATAAATTAACCAATCTCCTTCACTAAAAAACCAACGAAAAATCCAGTTAGTACTCATTATCCAAATTGTAAACTCCTAATCAAACCATTCACTTAGTTTTACAAGATTTTTTTTTTTGTTATACACAATATAAATTTTACCTTAGCTTAACTAAAAATTCTAATTATGATTTTCCTTTCACATATGGTTAATAAGAAAGGAAAAAGAATGCGATGGGTTAAATGTACACAAGCCCTTAGCACAAATAATAAACATGACTTGGAGAGAAAAGAGAGAGAAGAAATGGTCTTTACCTATTTTTTTTTTTTTTATAGGAATGATGAAAAGGAATCAAAATATAGCTTTTTTATTTTTTCCGAAGCCTTAGTTTGAATCTAAAGTATAAAAATTAAAGACCTTGGTTAACAAGTTTAAGGAGAACTAGGATAGTGGAAAGAATAAAGAGATAGCTAAAATTAATGAAATTATAGAGGTTTAGATTTTTAAAATTTTTTATATTTTTATAAAGAATTTACATGGTCATCTACCTTTTGACCATTAGCTTTTAATGGAATTATGGGTGTTTCATGATGTGAGAATACATTTTCTAGAGTATGTTGTTGAAGTATATTTCTTCTTGAAAAAAAAATATAAAACAAAATTTTTTTGTCTTATAAACTAAAAGATACTATAATGAAAATTGATTTTGTTATTTACTTCATTTCAATAGATATTACCAATGATTAGCTTATCAATATTTGGTATATTAGAATATCAAATGTAATAAAAAATATATATAACTGTGAATTTCACTTTTCATAGTTGTGTTTTCATCATTTATCACTTTGCATATATGTATTTTGGTTTTCATACTTTATATACTTATATTTTGTCACAATTTGTCATTGTTTCAATGGAAGCATGTCAAATTTTGATTGGTATGTTATAGTTGATTCAATAAAATAATATTATTAAAAATATTATATAAATTTATATAATAAAAAATAAGAAAGGAAAAAAGCTTGAAAAATCGAAGCTCTTTAGGTGGTGGACAACTCTTGATTTTGGGGTGGCCTACTACTATTAAGAAAATTTAGTGGGCAATAATCTAGTTAAGGTGGTAGGAGGCTAAATACCTCCATTGAAAATTAAAAAAGAAAATCAATAAAGGAACCCATTAAATTAGTTTACTTGTTATTATTCTTTACTCTTTATTTTAAGCATGAAGGGTAAGGGAGAAATCTTACATTTTGGTCATAGAAAATGACCATACAATGTAGTCGCATTTAAAAACCATTCATAGCCTTATTAACAATGAAACAATGTCTATCAATAGTAAAATAAGTTGTTGATAGTCTCATTTTTTGTTATTAATACTTTTACTTTTTCATTAATGGACATGATTTATTATAAATAAAAAATGACTTCTTCTTCTTCTTTTTTTTTTTTTTCCAAACAAGAATAACTTACTATAGATTAGAGTTATAACAGTTACTAAAAAATTGAATATACCATATGATTTTTTAAGGAAGTAAATCGCTAAAAACCTAAAGGATGGTTATATTCATAGTCGTAGCTGGTCACTTAGATCATCTTAATCTAAGATTCTTAATGTCAAGCTTGATTTTTTAATCTCTCGATTTTTTTTTTAAATTAGGTCTTCTCTAAACCGATTAGTACTAAACCTTATTCATTTAATACCAATCATCGACTAACGTTTAAACAAAACTGTTCCTTTTCATTTTGAAAATAATTTTGGAGTTGCCACCTAACCGAAATCCGAAAAATAGTTGAGTTATAATTAATTGGGTGGATTAATTATTATTTAGCTACTAGTCTAACGATTAAAACCAAATTTACAAAACAGTTTTCGAAACTAGAGAATCTAGATCTAGGGCTTAGGAATTTTAAACCCTTACGGGTACCATTGACTTTTCAAAATTAGAATTAAACTTAAAAATCACTTTTTAATTTTGAAAGATAGAACTCGGTTATCGGTTATTCTAATTGGATAAACAAAATAATCCAAACTAAAGAAAAAAGAAAATTAGGTTTTTTCATTTTTATTGTCATCTTGTAGGTATCTACATACCCGCTATTTGAAATTAGACGTATGTAGTTCTTTTTCAAAAACTTTAGTGAGTAATGTTGATTTAATTTTAGAAAATATGCTGGATTTACGTTTTTAATTCAATTCATTTTTTTTTTTCAAAAAGTTCTAAAAAAGGAAGCTCCTAAATCAAAAGCTTTATTTTAAAAAAAAATAATAATCTAAAAGTAGTCTTAATTTGAAAGGGATTAATTTATTTTTGTTTATTTTTGAAAACTTGATTTTTCTAAGTGTCAAAAACAATTTTTATTCTTCAACTTATGAACTTACTTATTTTAGTTTTATTTTATTTTTTATTATTTCTACTTATTTTTATTAAACCAAATAAAAAAATTAAATAAACTACTTTTTTTCTTTCTTTTTTTTTATTTTTATTTTGTATTATTACATTTACATTCACAAATAATAAAAAAACCCAACAATCAAATAATAAATAAATAAATAAAAGAAATTGGACTTCGGACGTAATGGGCACGTGAGTCAGACTTTGGGTCTATTGTAGATCTAATTAGGTTAGCTGAGGTAGTCACTTGGAAGGGGTCACAAGCGTGATTGAGGGGCTTCAGCTGATTATAGGCGTGACACGGTGGTGAATGGTTGCTATCTTCAATTGATCATGAGCGTAATCCGGAGGTAGATGGCCGCTGTCTTCAACTGATCATGAGCATGATATGGGGTACGATGGTTAGGGTTCCATGGAGGTGGTTTGGTAGTGATGTTAGAAGCTATGGTGAGGCATGGGGGTAATTGGTTTCGGGTGCCTAAGCTACTGGAAGTATTCCTAGGGTGACACTCTGTGGTGTTGAGCTAAAAAGAGAGAGACTTGAAGAGAGATAGAGAGAGAGAGCTATGGTTAAAGAGAGAAAGTTATTAGAAAAAGAGAGAAAGAGCTTGTGAGTGTTCGTTGTTGGTTGTGTGTGTCCTTGGGATGCTTGTAAGCCTCCTATTTATATATAAATTCATGGAACGAACAAGGAAAGCTCAAATTCAGATTTGAATGTAAATTCCAGATTTTCGATTTTTTTTTCCACTTTTTGGATCTCAATTTGAATGCTCATTTGACTGAATCCAAACGCGTTCTTAGTACTAATTCATAGTAAGCTATGTGAAAGATGAAATCGCACTATTAATTGGTGTGTTTTGACAAGGAAAAGCATGAAATTAGAGGCCAAAGTAAGGGGGCTAAGCTATTCTAGAGAAGGACAAAGGAGGAAAATCAGGAGAAAATGGAGGAAAACTGAGGGAAAGTGCCAACGTAGCGCTGAAGTGGCACCACGCCAATCAACTCGACCAATCCTAACCTACTACATGTCATTCTGATGCTACGTGCTAAAATATGTGGCGTAATGAGATCCTGATACGTAGTAGTGTGCTAACTAATAAAAAAAAACTAACAAAAAATAAAAAATAAAAAGGCTTCTTTAATTTTTCTAAGATTCAAACCCAAAACCTTAAACTTAATGCCCAAATCAAGTTTATGTATTTAACTATTACACTGTTAGTCTGTATCTTATGTATATGTATATATGGACTCGATTAGTTTGAGTTAAATTTAATCTAAACTCAGGTTCAATAACTTAATTTTTAAACTTATTTCAAAATTAAAAAATTTATTGTAATAAAAACTTATTTTTTAAATCCCTTAAAATCTTCTATTTTTTCAAATTTTCTATTTTTTATATTTTTTTCTATTTTCTAGACTTCTCATTTATTGGGTTTCTTTTTAAACTTTTTATTTTTGATATTTTTCTAAATTTTTAATTTTTTTTGTCCTTTTTCTTATTTTTGAATTTTTTTTTGTATTTCCCTAAAATTCTTATTTTTTAAAATATTTTTTAATATTTTAATTTTTTTAATTAACTATTTTTTATATTTTTCCTAATTTAAGACCTATAAAAAAAAAAACAAAAATTAAGTGATTACACTCGATATAACACTCAAGACGAAAAATCTCCTTTGGAGGTTCTGCAAAAAAAAAAAAAAAAAAAAAGAACTCAGCTAAATTTAGCCACAAACAAATGAGACATCTGCATCCAGAAATGATAACGAAGCGCTTGATCTCACTCTCACCTCTCCATCTTCCTCACGAGCCACCCCTTCCCTTCCATGCTTCTGCTTCCAAACCAAACCATGAAGCTTCCTCCAGTGCCACAATACCAGCAACTCAAACTAGAAGACGCTTCTCTCTTTCATCACTTTCCATCACTTCGTTCCCACCATTATTAACTGCATGTGCATCCATATTCACCTGCCTGTCCTCTGCTTCTCCTACGTATTCCGCTACGCCCGAGTTCACTGAGTTGCCAAATTCAGGCGGTGTGAAGGCGCTCGACCTTCGTCTCGGTTCTGGTGGCGTCCCTGTGGACGGTGATCAGGTATACACACGCACGACGCCCATGCATAGGTATTTATTACGGTTATCAACAGGACAATAAACTTCGTTGAATATCCTATTGCATGCTTAATGCTGATGATGCACTTTGATTCCTTCTCACTAAAGGTTTAAAGCAAAACCTTGTTGTATGTTGGCTTAATTGGAGCGGATGTAACTTCAATGTCCTTCTGCCTTCAGTCATGTTCCATTCTTTTCCTTTTTTTTTTTTTTTAATATTATTGGGAACCTTGGCACTTATTAATTTTGTTGACATTCCGATATATTGGTAGGAGAACAGTGATCATGATCGCATCAACTTTTGGTTTCATTAGACTGACAAATATATGTGAGCAAATTGCAATTTACCGGTTGTGGATATACGTCAAACTGTAAAAATGGCATTTTTCCTGCTCAAAAAATTGGAAAACGCATATGTAAGTTCTAACAGTGAAGCATCCTTGCAGTTTGGGAAGTGAAATATATAACTAATTTCTTCTTGTGCTTGTTCATGATGCATTTGAGCATCCCATTAGTAAGCCGATGCGTGGTGATCTGTCAAATTCTGAAATCATCGATCCATTTCTTGGTATGGTAGAGGCCTTTCTCATCATCGCAATGCATCCTAAAATTATAAAATGAGCTTATATTTAAATACATGCTACGGTTGATACTGTTGACAGTTAAATTTTGGCTGTAAACACGAGATCTAAAATTCTTGGTGAAACAATACATAAACCCAAAGATGCTGCAGCATCTTTGCAATTTGCTGCTTCAAAATGTTCCTTGGCCATATTGTTGGTGGTTTTCTTCTGAACTTAGACATTCTAGCTTTAGTGTATAAACTCCAATGCCTGCCCCTTTTAGCCATGCACTTTCGTAGTCATTAAATGTCAGTGCTTCAGCCATTTCACTTCATTTTTTTGCCTGGCAACAAATACTTAGAGGTCACTCAGTTGCATTAATCTTCCAGGCACATGTGTGAAACAAATGATAAAGTTGATCTTTTGGTGAAAGGATTCGTTGAAATTGGTCTATTAACTTGTACTTTCATGAAAGCTTTATCAAGTGGATTTCATAGTTACATTACATCACACAGACAGGCAGCAGGTAATGTGATTGATCAGTAGGCTCCTGCTACTAAGAAGACATTCTGACAAGTCAAACATAAGGTTTCCTGATAAAGGCACATCTTGTTTGGCATAACATGTCGAGATGGCCTTTTATTGCAGTCATATAAAATTGATCATCAGTGACTGGCACATGATGCAAGTTTTGTCTATTCTGCAGTTGATGAATCGAGAAGTCACACTTTCTTCTCCTGGACTTTCTCTCAAGTCATTTGATTTCCTCTATGAAATCGCTTGTTCAGCAAAATATCTTCTATTCTAAATACAAACGTTATAGCTCACTGGAGTTCCCAAGTTCTCTGGTTTTCTCAACGTTGCAATGGGACAAAATTCAAGAGTTTATATGGACTTTTACATGGTTACTGTGTGTTGGAAGGAGAGAAACTTTAAACTTCATAGAAGAAGCAAGTATATGTTAAGGCTGTTCTCTCCCCTGTTTCATCAATGGGGATATGCAAGGTTAAAACAGCCTGTCCTCCAGTACAAAATACAATTGGTGATTTAGGTCCATCATAAAAGCATGGGATGTGTATAACTAGTAAAACTTCTTCATTTGAATCAAGAAAGCACTTGGGAGCAGTCAGTTGCAGCCTCCATTTCCTTCCTATGTACAATTCTGTTGACTTTTAAAATGTCAGCTTAAGGTGGAAAACAGTTTTCCAAGAGATTGGATATGGTGAGTCCATCAGATTGGAATATGGTGAGTGTGGTGATTCTATCTGCTTTCCTTCCAGCAAAAACAAAGAACTAGAGCTTTTCTTGGACCATGAAAAATCAATTATATCAACCATAACTATGAGTCTTGGTCTTATCAGATTTGCTTTGCATTTCCTGGCAATGCTTCTAATTATACAGGTTTTAACTTAATGACACTAATCTTATCGAAATCAATTTTTAGTCATTCCAAGTCATTTACAGTGCAAGAGCTCAACGAAATTGCAAAGGATGTTTCTTCCAATTTAGGTGGTGTTTAATTATTTATACTGTCATCCATCATCTAAAGATATAATAAAAAAATAAAGAAGGAAAACCAATAATGTTCATCTGTGATTTGCCATTTTCTCTCTTGTTGAACTCAAATATGAATCCAGTTTTGCGACTAAATTTATCTACATATTACAATGTCCAGCTCTATTTACAAAAAGCAAGAAGCTTGACTTTTAGTTTTGAATGTAAAGGTTTCAATACATTACTATGGAAGGTTGGCAGCTAAACAAGGATGGCGGTTTGATTCAACATATGATCACAAAGATATCAGTGGTGAATCAATGCCCTTCGTTTTCACACTGGGATCTGGAAAAGTAAGTCATGACCGAACAAATCACATTCATGCTTAATAGTGCCATTTTGCTGCACTGTAGTCACATAATCCTCATGTTCTCTTTTCTTTCTTTCTTTTTTCTTTTTGTTGGCCGTTAGTGGTCTTAAAAGATCATTTTGATCTATTGCCAGTAGATGATTGTTATGGTTATGAGGATGTTCTACTGTTGGATATATTAATGTTCAACCATTCAGATATGTTATGGATCTCTTTTATTGGATTGTACAAATTTTAGCTTTTGAATCCTTCTTGTTTTTGGCTGTTGATGTGCCAAGCCATTTCCTGGCTTTAAGCTGGATGGAAATTTTTGCAAAAGTAATCAATCAGTAGGAACAATTCTGACCAAAATATTTCTGTTCAGCATTCTATTCGAATGAAAGAGCTATTATTCTTGGCAAATCTGATGGATGATTGCTTAACAGATGAATGAAATTGGTCACTAATAAATAATCATTAGAAGCTCTAGAGCTTTGTCAGAATCCATAATAGCAGATGATTGATGAACATGAAATAACAACAATTCTTCATAATTTATCTTGTTTTCATATAATTTTTTACCATCTTCTATGTAAAGAGAGGATGATAACCAGACAAAAATTTACTCTATGTTGATAAATTTTTTAGTTTTTAACCAAAGATTGGAAGTTTGCACCTAGAAATGGACATTGTCAATGATGCTGTGTGCCAATGTTACAAATTGATCAAGTGATGAAAATTATGGACTGGCTTCCTTTGAATATGTCTACACATGCAAGAAGAAAAGAACTTAATATGAATAAGCATGTCTATTATGCTAATGCTGTGTTGTATGTATGTGTGCTGATGTTGTGTCGTGTGTGCAGTGTTGGTGTTGTTATAGGTTGGTTTGGTTTGTCTTGTGACAAGATGTCATAAGGCAGTTATGTGCCAATTATAGGGTACTAGAGGAGTTACTTTATGAATATAGTGTGTCAAGTTAAGTGTAAAAGTCAGGAAATAGCAGTTCTATTCAACAGCTCTCGGTAGTAGCAATTTCTGAAGAAACAAGGTAGAAAATAAACAAGTAGAGTTTTATAGAGATTTTAAAATCTCTTTTTAATTGAGCCCTTCATACAAATCATTGGGTTTTTCTTAACAAGCCCAATTTTATTGCAACGACAATAGGTAGACTTGGGGGGAAAAAGGGACCTTAAGAATAAGATTGAACCTGATTTCATTCTTAATGGACCTAATACTAAATGTTATATTTGATCCTATAATAAATTGGTATCGGAGCCAGGCATCATGGAGGAATTGAAGAGTCTACAACAACAATTTGAAGCATTGTTATTGATTTATAATGAGGATTGAGCACAAATTGAAGCATGCTAACAACAACTGTCCATACAAGTGCCAAGTTTGTCGTAATGTGTCTATACAATGAATGGAAGCCCAAGAGCAAGAAGCAGCTGGTGACAATCAAGGAAGGGGAGAGTGTGGAACAACCAGTGATGGAAGGAGTGATCGGGGAATTATCACTCCCAAATTCTCGAAATTAGACTTCCTGAAGTGTTATGATATCGCTATGTACATGTCTTCTAGCATTAGAAAATTCTTGAAGAGGATAAGGTGGAATTGGTGGCTTTTCATATGGAAAGGGATGCACTTTCGTGGATCATGAAATCGGAGTGAGACTGGCCTGATTTATTGTGGGAAGAGTTTAAGAACATATGCAACTTACATTTAGCCCTCCTCTGCATACTAAGGGGAATCATTGAAATTACAAGAAGTTGGGTCTGTGGAGGCATATCAATGAAAACTCAAGCATTCAGCTGCACAATCCCTAATATTCTCATTGGAATAAGAAGAGTTGCTTCAGCCCAAAGACATTAATCATGCCATGAGTTTGGCACCCTTGTGTGAAAGGAGGGGACCACCTTTAAAGGAGGAGTTGCTTATGGGAAGAAGAGCACTTCTACTTCTTCGAAAAATCCAACACCCTATATTATGGAAATTAAGTAGATTCAAATGGAAGAAAGAAGGGCTAAGAAACTTGTTTTAATTGTGATGAACCATTTATAGTGGGGTACAAATGTGGGAAATTGTTTTGCTTAGATTTTGTAGAAGAGCAAGATGGGAAAGTTATAGCTCTTTAAAACCCAAACGAAGAGCAGGTGATAAAAGGTGAGTGCGAGATATGATGTGCTAACGCTATCTCATCTTTGTGCACAAGGCCATGTGCATTTTCGAGGGGGGAGTGATTTTACTAATAAATCAAGTGATGGAAAATATTTGGTGTAGCTCCCTTTTAACATCTGTATGCATGCAAGAAGAAAATAACTTAATGGGAATGAGCATGTACATCTGCTGATGTTGCATCTTGTGTGCACGTTGATGTTGTGTGGTGTTTGTGCAGTGCTTGTGTGTTATGTTATTTGGTGCAGTGTTGATTAATGTAATGTGAGCGAAGTGTTGTGTCATTATGGGTTGGTTATGGTAATTTGTGACAAGATATTACAGGGCAGTTATGTGCCAGTTAGATATTTGGGAAGTTAGTTTACAGTTAAAATATGTGTTGAAACAAGAATAAGAGTAGACAATAGAAGTTGTATTCAAGTATTTTTTGTTCACCAATTTATGGAGAAATAAGGCAGAAATAGAACAAATTCTATTTTTCAGAAATTTAGAATTCTGTATTGAGCTCTTCATAGAAATGGTTGCTTTCTCTCTTAACAAGCCCAAGTTTACTGCAATCACAATCAGTAGAGTAGAAGAAATACCTTAATAACATTGAACCTGATTTCGGTTTAATAAAACTAATACTAGAAGTTATATTCGATCCTTTACCATAATTGGTTGTGGCCAAATTTATCTCAACAATGTGTGCAGGTAATTTTGGGCATCGAAGCAGCTGTAAGATCTATGAAAGTAGGAGGCCTCCGCAGGGTCATTATTCCTCCATCACAAGGGTATCAAAGCATATCTCAGGAACCTTTACCACCAGATGTATTTTCCTGTTGCCCTCATAATTTTGTCCTTTTTGCGCATGATTTGATGACTGCTGATTTTCAAGCTAAACTTTGTTGTGGCTCAATTTAGCTATGTATATCTGCTTGTCATTTTGTGGAAAGCTTACCATCTATGTTTATGTTTTTGTAAGTAGATACCAGTGGTTGTTATCAGCAGCGGGGAATTATATTTGGTATATGGAGCAATGTCAAAATTCTTATTTGAACTTTGGTTGTTTTTTACTTTTCTTTCTTTCTTTTTATTTATTTTTTTTCAAATTGACATCTCAAATTTTAAACTGCTAAATATTATACTGATCAAATTTACTATCTTGTCTCTCAGCGTATATATTTTTTCTTGTCAAATTTACTCTCTCTTTAAATATGACAAAGATGGTAAATTTGTGAAAGTTTGATTAGGTATAATGTATAGCAACTTCAAGCTTTAATTGTGAAATTTGATAAACTAGAGTTCTACTAGGTATGTGACATATAGCATCCAAAGTTTAGGTTTAAAATTGAAAAGAGCATCCAAAGTTCAGGTTGATGTTTTAGACATTACCCCATGATAGTTTTCACATGATGGTCATTGAATGTTAGTGTGCTCCTAAGAAACAATGTTTAGCAAAACATAATAAATCTGTCATGCTTTCTCTTTTTAAATATGACAGGCAATTATGATCATGTATCCTAGTTCTCTTACGATCATAGTATCCTTATTCAACTAATTTTATGTGCTTATAAGAGCTTCGATTATGAAGAAATGTCATAAAAAAAAAAAATGGAAAAGAAGTCCGGGATAACGTGATTAGCAAAATAAACACAATTTAACAGTCATACTTTCTCTTTTCAAATATAACAAGCTCTTAAGAATCATATCCTAGTTCTTCAATTAATTTTTGTGGGTTCTACACAAAATTTCTCACACTCACCTTTTTGTTTTGATTCTTTTTGTAGTTTTTTGACCGGCAGAGGCTGTTCACAACCATTTTCAATCCAACGCGTCTTGCTAATGGAGAAGGTTCAACATTGGGCACTCTAATTTTCGACATAGAGCTTGTCAGCCTAAGGCACCAATGAACTTTCGACTTTCACTACAGAGGAAAGACAATATTATAGAAGGTATATAACTCGTACATCCCACACCTAGTTGCAAAAAGCAGGGAATTATAAATATATAATAATATTGAAGTTAGGACCATCATATGCCTATTTTATGCTGAATTACAATATATGGAGAAAGGAAAGACACACCGAACAATTAGCTGATAAAACAGAATTTACAAGTTCATTTAAAGTTTTTCTAAAATGCTCTGAACTTGCACTATCGTTCCTTCATCACTCTTCCAGGAGCTATTCAGCTAATGTTTACTACGTAGTATGTTGTATTTTAGGCTATCTTTTTTGAGGTTCTGGTCTTTGTTGAAGTAATGCAGAGCTATTTGGTTTTCTTATCTTGAAAGCGGTGCAATGGGACGGGAGGCTTTCTATTGTTCCGTTACAAGGAAAAGAGAAAAACAAGTTTTCACTCTTCTAATTACAGTCTTGTGCGGAGTAAATTGAAGGAACCCTAAGAATTCTTCCCGTGCAAGTGAGCAGTGCATGGCGATGCATATTTACTTTGTCATCCCTTGCATGAATATTTTTTTGGCCAATGTGCAATTTCAGGTACCAATACGGGCTGCTATTTCCGAGCATCTTTAAAGCTTCCAAGTCATAACTGCTGTAGGATCCTTTTATCAACGATTTAAAAGTTTTACCAACGTTTGTGAAGGTAAATGCAGTTTTTGGAAGGTAAAAAGAATGATTTAGGAGTTGAAATTGTAGTTATCCCTATATATTTTGCATGTAATTAAGAAGGGTTAAATGAGTGTTCTATGTAAATGAAATTGAATATGAAAAATATACCTCAATATTTTCTGTAACGATGTATTATAGTTTTGTAATGTTTTCTGTAATAAATTAACAATATTGTGCATTCATGAACTTTTCTTTTGGTACGAAGATGGGTTTTGATCACTTGAAACTTCCCGATCCCTTTGTTATAAACTAGAAAAAGATAGAAGAAATGCCAGCCGAGGACTGATAGCAGGTCGGGAATGATTGTGAATGTAATTTCTATATTATTTGGGTCCGACGTTTAATACATTTCTTAAACCCTTGAAGTATAATCTCGCCTCAATATAACTTTTGAAAGCATGCCAGTAACCTTTGTATTATTGTTGAAACCCCCTAAATCAGTTGCTAAAAGAGTCACTGGAGTGATAATTTTAAGATTTTAGCAATGTGTATATTTTCAAAAGTCATGGGAAGGTGGACATTTTTTAGAAGCTTAGAGTATATATATATTTGCATCTAGCCAATAGCGTAATGGATATATTTGTAAATTTCCTCAAAAGGTTTTACTTTGTTATATTTGAATAAACGTGTTATCTAAATTGTATTTTTTATTCTTAGCTGTTTTGTTTTATATCATTTCATAATACACAGCATTGGAAGTTTTTTCGTTTTTTATATTGAACTTTTTTATTGTATTATTAATGTATTTTCATAATTTTATTTCCAAATTTAATATAATTTCAGAAACTCTTTCATTTTATAGCAAAAGGATAATTGAATATAATGTATTTCCATAAATTTTTATAGTATCATTATATTATAATTTAATATAATGTTAGTTATTGAATAAAATAATAGGAGGATCCATTTTAATAGATAAAATAAAGTACATTATCATAGTCATGCTATTGTTTTTAGTAATATTAGTTAGGTGAATAAAGATGGAAAGATCTATTTTTTTTATAGAAGGACTTTCTACTACATACATGCATATATATATATATATATATATATATATATACTTCCAGTTCAGTGTTACAACATTATATGTAATAAATAATAGTCATTTCTACATAACCCAAAATAGGAAAGAAAAAAAAAACAATTATTTCTATTATTTCATAACAAGATGGTTTTTTCCCCAAATAACATATTTATATAATGTTCATATTATGAATTTTTATATTATTCTAATTGTTTAAAAAAATTACAATAATTATTTAAATTGATATTATGTTTTCATTTCGAATAGTCAGAACAAACAAAAAGATTAATGACAAAAATAATGCATGAAACTAAAAAACAGTCAGCAAAGGGCGTATGAACGAAATTTATGGAGAGTAGCTAGTTGCTTTGTCTTGAGTTTTAGTCTTCCAAAATTTTCTTCATTTTGACATTTTAGTATTTATCCTTTACCATCTATCACTTGTCAACTTGCTATACTTATCCAAGGCTAACTCTTTGTCTGAGTTTGGATTTTTGGTAATGGCATAGGTTTAGTTGGTTGTGAGAATTACTTATTTATATTTATTACAAATGTGTTGATGTTAGTTAATCAGTCAGTTACATATACGTATTGATGTTAGTTAGTCAGTTAGCTTTAGTACTGACATTAGTTAATAAAAGACAATTAGTTTGTTTACAGTTAGTAGATCAGCAAGTAGCATAAAAACATAACTCTGTACTCTTCTTTGCAATTGAATGAAATAGGTTTTTATCTTCTCATTGCTCTGTTTGTAAACCTAAGAGCTTCTTGATTGGTAATGGAGATCATGAAGGAGGTTAGAAATTGAAACTCTTGCTTTTGACATGGTATCAAAGTAGGTAATTGTTCTCTTTTATCATCGATTCATTTCTTTGAATCTTGATTGTTTTTGCTTCTTACAAAATTCATCATGAATCGTGAAAATCAATTAAATCAGCTTGCTAACAATGATCATGCTAATTTGGATCCATCATACATCTCATCTTCCGATAATCTAGGGATGGTTATACGAAATATAATATTCAATGGAAACAATTTTCTAGCATGGAATAGATGGGTTAGAATGGGCTTAGGAGCCAAATTAAAGTTAGGGTTTGTGGAAGGTATTATTCTAAAACCAAAAGAAAACATTGTTGATTTTGTGAAATGGAATAGGTGCGATTATATGGTGAGATGCTGGCTTCTTAATTCGATGACTAGTAATCTTGCTCAAAGTTTTATATATGCTCAATCTTCAAAAGATTTATGGGATCAAGTAAGAGCGTAGTATGGTCAAACCAACGAACCTTTGATTTTCTAGTTATAACATGAGATTGCTAGTACATGACGGGGAAATCAATCTGTTACAGGCTATTATAATAAGTTGAAGTGTTTTTGGGAAGAATTACAATCAATTAGTCCATATCTAATGTGCACTTGTGGTAGGTTGTAATATTGCGCTTGTGAACTACATGATAGGCTTGTTGAATATGAATCACAAACTAAATTGGTATAATTCTTGATAAGACTTTCAGAAGTATATGAATTAGTAAGGAATCAAATTTTGTCTTTAGATCCTTTGCCTACTGTAGGGAGAGCTTTTTATTTAGTCTTACAAGTGGAAAAGTAACTCCAGGTTACTTTGATGATTGCAAATGATAGTAAATCATCCTCCTTTGCTGTTAACAAAACTTTTAGCAGGAATATAAGAGTAGTTCAAAGGAAAATTGCGATGTAATAATTGCAATGCAGAAGGACATTTAGTTCTTACATGTTTTGAGCTCATCAATTACCTGAATTGGTATAAAGGGAAAAAGAACAGAAAAGTAAATCCTAAGATAGCTACATATGTTAGACAAGAATCTGTTAGGAAAATTGATTCTCCATTAGATGTTTTGGTTGAATAGACATCTACTTTAATGTTTAATAAACAAACTCTTCACAATGTTTGTAATGAGTTGCATAAATTGATGTTGGGCAAAATTCAGCAAGACACTCAAAGAGATCAAGATGCAGCTATTCATTTTGCAAGTATGACCAATGTCATTGCTCATTTAAATGCTTCAATTAACAAGACTAATATTTTTGATTGTTGACACAGATGCAAGTGATCATATGACTCCTTTCATTAAACTTTTCTCTAAAAAACACCATCTTGCAACTCCAATTTATGTCAAACTTCCTAATGGAACACTTAAATTCATCCATACCATAGGCTTAGTTCATTTTGCACCTAATTAGACCCTTAACGATGTATTTTTTGTTTCAAATTTTTACCATAATCTACTATTTGTACAAAAATTGTTACTTAACAAGTCACTCATTGCACGATTTGATGCAAGTTCTTGTCATTTTTAGGACCCTTCAAATGATACTCTTGTTGTTACTGCTATGGTGCAACATAGACTTTATGTACTACTTGCTGATTCTCATCCTCATTATAATAGTTTAAATGATGTAGTTAATCAACACATATATGTTGATCCTATTACATGTTCTTTTCCAATACTTCATTTTTGTCTTAGACATATTTCTTCTTCTAAGCTATCTCATTTAGAATGCTATGAATCCCTTAATGTCAACAATTTTTAGTGTCATACTTGTTACATAGCTAAACATCACATGTTGCCATTTTCAAGAAGTGAATTTACATCAAAGTCTATTTTAGAGTAGCTTTATGTTGATTTATAGGGTTCATATCATATTCCATCACATTGTGGAGCTCAATTTTTTCTTACTATTGTAGATGATCACTCTTGAGCTACTTAGACTTATTTGCTTCAGCATAAACATAAGGTTCTTACCACTCTTAAACACTACCTTTCTTATGTTAATAATCACTTTCATATTCTTCCCAAATATATTCGAACAGATAATGCTAAGGAATTTCTTTCTCATGAGTGTCAAATGCTTTTCTCCACACTTGGAATTATTCACCAAAGAACCATACCTTATATACCTCAATAAAATGGGGTCGTTGAATGAAAACATAGGCATTTAATTGAGATTGCAAGAACAATGCAAATTTATGCTTCATTACCAAAAATTTTTTGGGGAGATTGTATGTTGATAGCCACTTATTTGATTAACTGAATGCTAGTTAAGAAACTTCATTGGAAAACTCCTTATGAGATTCTAATTGGGAGAGCTCTTACTTGTGATCATTTACATATTCTTGGTTGTTTGTGTTATGTTGTTGATCTAACACCACGTAAAGATAAATTTGATGAGAAAGGTATTCCTTATGTATTGGTTTGTTATGGGAATAGGCAAAAGGCATATCGTGTATATAATTTAAAAGTTAAGAAAATGTTAGTAAGCAGGATGTTGTTTTTCTTGAGGATGTATTTCCTTTCAGAAAATTTGATGTAAATTCACTTCCAAATCAATTCTTGCCTTCATAGTGACAATTAACTCACATTTCTCTAGACACTACTTCTTTTCCTTCGAATTCACCTGCTACATCTCCTTTTGTGAACACTGATTCTACTAACACCCCTTCTGTTACTCCTTTTGTTTGTCAATCTACATGCACCATTGTCCCACCTCGTTGGTTCAAAGATTATGTCCATCATGTGCATAAAGTTTTCCTTAATACCATCGATTCTATTCTTGATTTACCCTACAATCCTTCCATTCTCTTCCTGTTCATCATGCGCGATTTCTTACTAATGTGTTTCAATCTAAAGAACCTTTTTTTAGTTATAAGTATCTCAGGATGAACTTTGGGTTAAGGCTATGAACAAAAAGCTTGATGCTCTTGAGCTTAATGATAATGAGAATTAACGGATTTACCTCCTAGTAGTATCTATTTAGATATGCTCGAATGACCCCTTCTCATAATGAGAATGTATAGAACTCTATTCCGGTTCGGTATGGAATGAACTTATAATCATGGAATCGACTCAATCATCAGATTATAGATTATAAGTTTATAACCCTAGCCCATTCCCGGCAGAACAGATCTACTAATTCTTTGATTCCAGTTAGTAAGAGGGATCTATATAGTGTAAATGGGTTTACAAAGTAAAACACAAGGCTGATGGTACTGTAGATTGTTATAAAGCTCTACTTGTTGCAAAAGGGTCCACACAAGTTCAAGGGCAAGATTATCATAGCACTTTCCCCCTTGTTGCACATTTAGAATCAGTTCGTATCTTGTTTGCATTACCTGTAATTTGTGGGTAGCCCCTTTATCGGGTAGATATAAATAATGCTTTCCTTCATGGATATTTGGATAAAGAAATTTATATGCCACTGCCACAAGGATATTTAAAGGCAAAACTAGGACAGGTATATAAGCTTTTAAAATCATTATATGGTCTTAAACAGGCCTCTCTCGCCAATGTAATCTTGATATTTCTTAATTCTTACTCAATATTAGTTTTGTTCAATCCTCACATGACTTGTCTTTGTTTACTTGATTTGTTGAAGATGAGTTTTTGGTTGTTTTATTGTATGTTGATGATATGATTCTTACTAGTACTAATGCTTCTGCTATTGAATCACTCAAAGTGTAGCTGCATAATAAGTTTATAATTAAAGATCTTGGTCTTGCTAAGTATTTCTTGGGAATTGAGATATGTAGGTCATCATATGGTAATTTTTTTTTAACCAAAGAAAGTTTATTTTAGATATTCTATTTGATAGTAGACTTGTTGCAGCAAAACCAGTGAAATTTCCTTTACCTTTACCTTTTAGTTTTAAATTCACTACTGAAGCGGGAGCAGTTCTTGATGATGCTTCCTTCTATCGTCATATATAGTTGGACGATTGTTATATCATACACTTACATGACCTAACATGTTATTTGTTGTTCATAAATTGAGTCAGTTTTTTGTTACTCCTTGTGTTGGACACTTATGTGCTGCTTTTCATGTTTTAAAATACCTCAAAGGCACTATTGATTAAGGCCTTTATTATCTTATTGATAGTTCTTATATTCTTATTAGCTATTCTGACTCGAATTAGGGTGCTTACTCAATTAATTGAAAATACATCACTGGGTATTGCGTTTTACTTGGGCAATCATTGGTTTCTTGGTTTTCAAGAAACCAACCACAATTTTAACTTCATCTGCTAAATTTGAGTATCGTAGCATGGCTGCTGCTACACGAGAACTGCTGTGGTTGTCATATATTCTTGTTGATTTGGGCGTGAATGTTCATCTTCCAGTTACATTTTATTGTGACAATAAATCAGCCCATTTACTTGCTGATCATCCTTGTCATTGTAGTCGTACCAAACATAACTTGTGTTGATGTTAGTTAGTCAGTTAGCTTTAGTATTGATATTAGTTTGTAAAAGATAGTTAATTTGTTTGCAATTAGCAGATTAGAAAGTAGTATGAAAACATAGCGCTGTACTCTCTTTGGGCTTGAATGAAATAGACTTTTATTTTCTCATTACTCTGTTCGTAAACTTAAGAGCTTCCTGACTGGCAATGGAGATTACGAAGGACGTTCGAACCTGAAACTCTTGCTTTTGACATTGGTAATTTGAATGCGTGTTGGGTCCAATTTAATTTCCTTTATCTCCTAATTAGGAGATCAAATGGTTTCTTTCTTCAACCTTTGTTATAGGTATTAAAAGATGGAGAGCTTTAGGGATCGTTGTGAAGTTAAAACACATATCGAACTTCCTTTACCCCTCCTCTTTCATTTTCTAAACCTAAACCTACCTCGTACCATTTATTTGCTAGGATTAGCGGTATAATACCCAATCATCATTTGTTTTCTTAGCATCTTCATTGTACCATCCAATTCGGATTTGATCAAAGAGATTGTATCTAAATTATACACTTCACCGCCCTTTGGATTCCTCCACTAGTTTGTTTGATGATAGTTGCCTCTTGTGTTTGATTTGCTTATTTACCGAACTACCTACCTCCGCATCAATTTTTATCCAAACCAAATTGTTTATTCCATTGTAAGCAAGTTTGATGAAGACACCAACCCGATGGGGCATGATATAGACATTGTTGTTTTGGTTTTCTATACCATTGTTAAGGTTTGTGTATAGACTCATTATCGAAATGAGTGAAGCTTGTGATATACATGTGAAGCTTTGCTGTCTTTCGAATGGGAAATATTATGCAAGAAGGGCCGCCGGAAGTCCCAATCAACAGTGAAAGTATTACGACCTTACGAGTTTAGCCATTCACTCGTCTTAAGTCACTGGATGAGGGGGGAAAAGGAGAAAGAAAAAGAAAAAGAAAAAAAAAAGAAGAAGAACCACGGAAGATTAATAGTCCCATTGATCTTAACATTATCGAAGAATTGCAATACTATTTTAAGCATCGTTCAGACTTGGTGAATCATACTTTATTAAAGCTCAAGCATTTTTATAGTTCTATTCCAAGTCTCCTAATCTATGCAAGTGAGCGCTTAATTTCCAAAGAAAATTTCGGCTTTTATCTATGCATGCAAATGCAAGCATTGGTGTATATATGTACGTAGTGCCAGGACACACAAACAATGTTCTTAAGGGGGTTTAATCAATAAATAAAGGTGCTTTGTTATCTATCAGATGCCTTTTTACATGTAGTATCAACTTATGACAGGGTTCCATGAGTTTACATATGAAATTGAAACAGGAATACTGGGTTGTTCGTAAGGGCTCACTATTTTGCATTAGTCTTAGAATTATGAGTGCCTGGAGTAAACAAACATATCTTTTCTTCGACTGTAAGTAACACTCATTGACAAATAAAGGAAGCCAGAGAAAAGACTTATTACTTCCTTAGAACCTATATATATATATATATAGCGATGAATTCATAGTCTTATATGTATTTAGTTACCTTAGCTACTAATTCCATTAAAACTCGCTTTCGCATGTAGTCATATATTATATATAATAAGCTATTATTGTTAACTAACTTTATTTTAGGGTTTCCACCATAAAACTTATAATTTGCCACATATGTAAATATACATAATCAGAACACGATAATAGATTTGTAGGATCTCAAAAATAAAGTTGGCTTTCAGCTTCTGATAAACTCAACTACTCACAGTCTAACCTATTTTGAATGAAGCAAACAATTTGAGCTCTAATTTCAATTTAAGACAAATCAAATTCTCGTCCCAGGTAACGGCACCTTCAACGAAACCCAACATGAACAGTAATTTTGTTACTTAAGAGCAAAGCTCTTTATCATAGCGCCATGGGGTTTGTTCCTTTTAAATACGTGTATCAGAACAAGGGTAGGATTTCCTCATAGAAGTCGACGACACCAAGAAGGGTCTCATGGTTCCAAAGGTGGTGAAATTTGATTTTTCCAAATATGATGGATCCATGGTTTGGAAGGCTCAACAAATGTGAGCACAACTTCAAACACAAAAGAACTCGCAATGAGGAGAGGGTGGAAATTGCAACGTTTCACCTAAAAGTGGAGGTACAGCTTTGGTTAGTGAAATTGGAATGCGATAGGCTGGAAATCAAATGGGATGAATTCAAGGAACTATGTAACCTGAGGTTTTGGTCCCCTTTGCAAGGAAATAGACTTAGACTAAGGGAATTATTGAAGCTTAAGTAATTAGGATTATTACAGGCCTACTATGATAAAACAACTTGTGGCTCAAGGCCCCACATTAACATGCAGAGGAGATGGCCATCTTTGTAAGTGAATTAAAGGAATACATCACTGCGGACGTGGAGTTACAGGTTTTATTCGAGTTACGAAATTAGCTCGTTTAATTGAGAGGAAGAACATGGTGGTAAGGGAAGACGCTTAGAAATGTGTGAAAGTTAAGTAATGTTCGGGCCTCGATGTCCAAAATGCCATATGTTTGGAAGTACGTGAATCTTAGATGGAAGACAGGAGGGCTAAGGAGCTTGGTTTTAATTGTGACAAGCCCATTCTTGTGTGAGCGTACAAAAGAATTAGATAAGGGAGGGACTAAGATAGGAATTGCAAAAGAATTCAATGCATAAGGGGCGCTCCAGATCTCCTTATAGGAAATTATGGGACTGAGTCAGGCCAGACGATGAAGTTAGAAGGAAGAATGCAGGACGAGAAGGGATTTTTGCTAGTAGAATCTGGGAACATTGTAGCTTTGTAGATGCCATGATGGTGACAAAGTTAACCTTACCTATAGAACCCTAAGAGCATTTGAGAGTGATGGTAGCTAATAGAGAAAATATCAGCAATGGGAGAATTTGTAAACAGGTTGTCAAAACCTTGGCGACCAAGGATTTCATGGATGATTTGTATACTCTACTTTCATGTGGAGTGGAAATAGTTCTTGGAGAGAATTGGCCGAAACCATTAGGTCCTGTTGCCCAGGATTTTGTAGATAATGCAAATAGATTTCATTGCAAGGGGAAGAAGTGTTGTTGATGGGCATGGATGACCTAGTTGTACCTCCACAATGGTAATAGTAGTCATCAATAAGCAGAGTGACTTAAGGGTGTTGTTGATAAAATTCAAAGATTTGTTTCAACTGCTACAAATCATTCCATCGCCAAGGTTATGAGACAATAGAATTTAACTCTAACAAGATACATAATAGGTTATGGTCTAACCTTATCACTACCTATTTATGGTGGAATTTTGTCTAGTTGGGCCTTGAACCTCCATAGGCTTATTCTACACTAGATGAGTCTACAAAAGGAGAACACAGCTAAAGTAGGCACCCGAGTTTACTCTGACTTGATTACTTCGATGTTTGAGTCAGTCGCAAGTGGTGGTGAGAGAAAATATATGAAATAAGCTAGAGATAGAGAAGTGTCTGAAGTTAGACTTGGTGTAATTGGCCAGGCTTGATATTTGTAGATGGGCTTATTGAGTTGTTATTGGTTGATAGCCTTTCTCTTAAGGTACAGGCTATTAGGCCTTAGGGCATAGGCCATTATGTTCTCTTGACATGGTCAGGTTATGATGGTCTAAGCCATTTGATTGCATAAGATTCATTTCCTAATTAATGCAATACAGTTCTTATCATGTCTCTACTAACATGCTATCCAGCTTATAGGTCCTTAGATATGGTCTTGAGGGGGTTAGTTAAATGAGGAGTGTCATAAGGTTGGGGCGTAGTTGGTCCTTTTATTTTGACTATGTTGAACTTATAGGCTTATGCTCAAAATTAGCTATCAACATTACCCATGAAACCAAAAAGATGAAATAAAGAGGCAATGTAAAAAGATGTTCAAGTAAGGTTGGATCTGCCTAAGTCAATCTCCTTTCTTTGTGTTACATCCCGACATAGCACAATGTACTATTACACAAGAATACTTATTGAAAACTTAACTCAACCTACTCATTTATCAAGAGACAACATTATTTACATAATAAAAGGGTTTTTACATCGAAGTTCAGTTGGATATCCAATTACAGCTTATGTGTACAACATAATATTTACATCAAAATATGAACTAATTTTTTTTTCCTTTATTATCTTCATAAAAATAAGATTCATGACTTAGTACAAGCTCCATACAAAAGTCGCTGACTTTGACTCGCTCTCTTAGTATATATCTATCCCCCCTTAGTTTGGGCCATTCACAATGCAATAAACCTGAGAATAAAACATTTTTTCCCCTTACCTATTGAAGCTAAGTGAGAGTAGATAACATATAATACAATATAGACAATATAGCACATCATAATTGAAATATCTCAATCATAAACCGTAGGTTCAACTTCACATATGCATTTGCCCAATCGGGCATTTATTGCTAGCAACGCAGCATGCTATACTTATACATGTGATATGCATTGGTACCGATATCCTATGCCTTTTGAACTTCTTTCAGTTAGTCGACATAGTTGGGCATTTGGATACAACGTCCATGAACCTAGAGCAACAAGGAGCTACTTAGGAGTAGGAACCCCAACAAATTGAATTACACACTGTAGTCTACCATTTTCAAAAAGGGCAACAAGGAGCTACCTAGAAGAAGAACTCTTAACTTTGCTTTACAAAATTAGACTACACATTATAGTTCACCAAATTAAAGTGGCAACACTGCCAAATAAGACCATATACTGTAGCCTACCAAATTTGATTATCAAAATAGTTACAATGTTCGAGCAATACAATCTATATGCTTCCAAAAATTAAGTTCATAAAGCCTTGCTTTTTCTATGATCACTTGGAAGTCTTATTCTAAAATTTCTGACCCATAGGTCCCTTTTTCTGCCATACTGTGCCATGCAATAGCAACTCAAGAATATCAATCAGTACAATCAATCTTTAAGTTTTATTCAACCTAATGATCTGATTTTGGTTTTCGAACTCTCCCTAACGAAATTCTAGTATCTTACTTGGGGTTTACGTAAGTAAACACCCAAAAGATTGAGTTAGCAATCACTTAACTTTCTTGGTTAGCATAATTATTCGTAAGCACAAATTATCGCCTAATATGGCAACATAACAGTTTAACGAGAATATAGTTACTATCATTCAAAATCAATACATCAGTATCCACTATATTAGCATATCAATTCACCCAAGGTATACTCATATTCAATCAACACAATATCAAACAGCACACAATGTTATGAGTAGCAGTATATCTACTCTAAGCATAGGTTAGATCCACTTACCTAGGTTTAGCAATAGCGTAATATCCTATACTTCGTGACGTGGTTCTTCTTTACTTATCACATCTATGAAAACATAGTACAGTCTTTAAATCAAGTATAAGTTGAACCTGAATTATTATAACCTTTCATTTTTATGTTTTTAAACTTCATTTGATCGTATCTTACTCATTTCTTATCCAATTTCAGTAAACTTTATATCGTCACGATCATTATTTAAGTACTATTAATATATATTAAGAATCGAAACTAATCAATATTTTTAAAAACTCAAAAATACTCTTTTCTCATTACGACTCGACCGTACGCTATCCTAATTCTGTAATTGACTCGAGTAAGCTTTAGTACTAAACTAAAAACCTTAAAAGTTATACTTTCCAAACTTATCTAGCAACACTTATTATACCTTAAAGTATTCATTTGACATGAATTTAATAAACATTATAATAGTACCAGTTACTATATTACATATTAAGCTAATGTATAAGCTTATAGTAGGAAATAAATATTATACGAGCTCAATTAATTTCAAGAAAAATCCTATGGACTCAAAAAAATATTTAGTTTAATTATTAACCATGAATTATACTAAACTAACTATTATATATTTTTACGAAAATAGCGGTTTTAGCTTGAAATTATGGAAAATTAAGAAAAATAAATAAATTTACGAGTGAGATAAAAATTAAATATTCCAAATATAATCATAAATATCTAGAAGTTTAAACATGTAGGGCTCATTCATTAATTTCATTAAAAACTAATTATTTCAATAATTTGGTAAAACTGGCAGTTTTATTCAAAATAATTATAAAAAATAGTAAACATACTTAATTTAATTCTTGTTACCACAATTAAATATATATATTAGGTGTATTATATACAAAAATTGAGCTTGAAACAATATCATCTAATATTTATAAAAATTAGATTAATTTTTGCCCCAATAAGAAATTTTCTTAAGGACCTTATATTTTCAATAATTATTTATATAAAATAAAATTACTAAATTAATTTATAGATAAAATAACTCTATAAAACCAAGTTTTATAATTAAATAACATTATTTGATATTTTTAGAAAAATTACAAAGTTTAGGTCGGAAATTTGGTTCATCTGAACCGGCCGCCTCCGGTCCCCCAATCTTGTCGGAACACCTCCTTTGGTGGTTCTTTCCTTAATCCTAAATGGCCACCATAACTAGACACCAATAACCTATTGAAACGACTTGATCAGATTCCATGCCTTATTTTTAATCTAACTTTCTCATTTTTTTTCTAATTTGTTTTGAAATTTTCTAGAGTGTTTTTATTATATTTTCAGACTTTCAAAATGTTGTTTTTGAAGTTTACAAGCCCTATTTATATTTTCCAAATGGATAAGAATTTATAAAAATTGAATATGCGACTTATATATGTCATTTTTTTTTAATTTTCAATGCATGAGGTGTCATTTCCTCATTTCTTTACTTTTGACTCATCATCCAAATTAATCTTAAGCTGCTACATAGGTATGATGACTCATCCTTGCATTTTTTTTTATTAATTTTCCAATTTTTTATATTAATTTATCTTATTTTAATAATAATTTCTTATTATATATGTATATTTAATACAAATAATGCATATGCTATGTTAATACAAGTATATTACATATAATTTAACTTCATTTATTATTTTTATAAGTTAAATAACTTATCTCTAGTATATCGCTATATCTAAAAGCTCGAATTTTACTATTATTGGCTTTATTGATAAAGTAACGTTTTTATCAAATTAATATTTTTATATAACTTATTTTGAGAAATTGACTTTACTTAAATTACTTCGTTTAATTTTTATAACTTCACTATGAAGTTTGACACAAAATAGATATTATAGCCAAGCATCCTAAATTTAGGGGTTTGGATCCTAGAATTATCGTATGGGCTTAAATCTTAGGGTATTACACTTTGCCCTTGTACTTTTAGGACGATAGTTTGATCATATATGGAGATTTAGTGTTACGTCTCGAAGCGACAAAGTCACAACAGTTTTATAGTGTAAACTAACTTATGATAGTGATTGACTTCACAGTCCTTATTAGAGGTACGATTTACATAAGGCATTTATGACTTCTTGTTTTGAAGTAAGTAACTCATTCATAATTATAGAAAAAATTTATAAATGTAACTAAAAACTTTAAATTGTATTTACATAAAGATACTTATATTATCTTATAATCTTAAGAAATATTTACATGCCATATTAGTTTAGTAAGTAAAGTATTATAAGATTAGTATATAAACCTAAGAGTATTAGTAAACATTAGAGGGCTTGATTGTTCAGCCAGTTGATTCTTACTTCCTTAAAACACTTCAAAAAGAGACTAACCTTAGGATAGTTATATTGTGGCATCCCAATCGAAACTTGCAAGAAAATCTATAAGGGTATGAGCAATTAATAGCTCAGTAATTAGGATGGAGACTTAAGAATACATAACAAACATAAACAAAATTTTCAAACAATTAATTATATACAATGCAATACGTAAATGCCATCACGCAACGTAGTCTGGTTCGTTGTGTAATTAGAGTAATTTCACCCGCCTAATCTAACTTGAAGAGTTTTAATGTTTATGCAATAGCTTACGATCAAACCAGGGTTTGTGCAATAGAAATATCGCTCCCCCTATGACTATTGTTTGAACCATTGCTCTTATTCTTACGGTGACCTTCTCTTTTGTTACTTAGTTCAACTAAGAATAAAGAAAAGACCATTACGTTATCCAGTGTTATCGTTTTCAAAAGTATCAGTATTTGGTTGGAGAGTCCTAATATTCCCCTAAAAAGTTGTAATGTATATCCAATTGAGGTATTTAGGTCGCTTATAATTAAGTTTGGTTAAGGTGACGAAACAATCTCATACCACTTAATTCACAACAAACCACCAAAATATGAGATCAATTTTCAACAAGTAATTTGAGACACATAAGTACATGCACATATTACTACTTATAAGCACAATTACATGCAACCTTAAGCCTTCAAATATTTTAATATAGCACTTTAAAATACAGTGATGTATTGAAATTCTCGGTTCACTCACTTTACTTACCACAAGTTAACTTATCTCCCTGTGTCCTATAATATAAATACTCTTTTAGTATTTATATCCTTATGACATATAAGCTCTAAATTATGTTTTAAATTAATTTTCCATATATATATCACTTGTCACTGATCTATTCCAGGCTAGTTTTTGAATCAATTTCTAATTTAGGTTCTAATTTAGTTTTGATTACGGTGTTATACTTAATCTTAAGAACTCATTCCGAACTATAATGTGAAATTAATCACATTATTTTTAGATATCCTAAATATCATATTAATTTATAATAAGTATTTTAGTCTGTACGGTATATCTTAATCCTAATTTAATTATCAAATTTACTTCCAATATGAGAAAAATTTATATATTTCATATAATTACCTAAATTTAAGTTCCATATTAGATTTATTGTATTTTACTATTATTATTATATTATCAATTTTAACCTAATATTTTTTACTTATTACATTTCTAATTTTACATATTCTTAATTTACACATATACACTATATAATACACAAAAATTAAGTTTTGAAAAATCTCTTTATAGCATTATTTTGCATACTCTAAATAGCCTACATAAAAATTTTGAACTGAAAATTACACTATTAAGGCTATTTATTTTTAAATCGAAAATAGGCTCAAGTTTTGGGATTTTTTAAGCACCATATATTTACAAATCTAAATTAATCAAACTAATAATTTTTTTCCTAAATCTACATATATAAAAACCTTAGAATACCAAATTTCATAATTTTCTAAGTACATTTAATAATTTTACTAAATTAAACAAAATCAAATTGGAGATTAGACTCACTTGTCCAATTAGCTTCTAACCACCAGTAATGGCTCTATGTGTCGGTAGAGAGAGGTGATGGTAGTAGGGTGTGGTGATGATGGTAGGGTGTGGTGATGGTGGCCATTCGTTTCTAAGTGGCCATTGGTCATGGGTTCTCCTTACTAGCCTTAAATGCACTATAATTTTGCTATTTTTTTTTCTAAATATGCTTAACTCTCTATTTTTGGTCTCTCTCTATTTTTCTTGGATGAAAATCTGACCAAAATGAATTGTAGGGCATGATTTCTAATTTTATAGATGGATTTAGGGCTTGTTTTTTATTTTTAGAGGGCCAAATGTCCTTTATCCTTTTGTAATCTGCTTTTTATTTGAGTGAATTTGATTGGATAATTTTTTTCTACTTGATCTTATCTTGCTATAGCTTGATCTAAACATTTCCACACTTTCTCCTATTTTTCCTAATTTTTTTTATAATTTTCTTTATTATCTAGTATTATTTTAGCATATTTTACATATTTTTACCTATATGTAAATACACGTATAGTACAAATAAATACTTCTAAATATTATTTTATAATTTTTACTATGGATATGATTTATTTTTATTGATTCGTTAGTTATCAGAACTTATTTTATACATTTACGATAAATAACGAGTAATATGCTTATAATTCAATATTATGATATTTAATTATTTCATTACTTATTTTCTTAAATTCAAATTCACGGAGTCACTTTCACTAATATTCCTAATTTTCTTGTAAAATTTAGACTCGATTGGACAACTTACTCGATTACCTTAAACTTTACGTATCGACTTTGAACTTTTGATTGTAGGGCTTATACTTAGTGTAGATTATTGTACCCTTATCAAAAGGACTATTAAGGATGAATTCCTAATATGAGTAATAGAGGAACTCTTGGAAGAACTAAATGGAGCCCGTTATCCTCTAAATTGGACTTGAGTTGAGGTTATCATTAAGTGTAAATAAATGAAATGCATAGGAAGAAGTAGCCTTCTAAACTCAGTATGGGCCTTTCGAGCTCATAAATGCTCCATCCAACTTCTAAGCCTTAATGAATGAGGTATTTTATGGGGTTCTAAGAAGGTTTGTATTAGTATTTTTTAACGATATCTCAATTTATAATAGAAATTAGGTAAAATAGTTATGGCCTATTTACTTCACCAAATAGAGTAGACCCATAATGGAATCCCTATTCACTGGTAATTTAATAAACTCGTAACCCTTTATTACATTATTCACTTGACTAAAAATAACACATAGAAATAGCAATGTAATACATCTAAAATGACTATAGTCTTCATTTTCTACCTTTCTCACAATTGTCTTCTCCTACAGTGTCACACCAATAGAGCTAAGAAAATAGATATGACCATGTCTAGACTTATTGTTTAACCATCATACACAAGTTACATACACAACATATTTCACCATGCCTCTAATTATAGAGAATACAAATGCAAATAGATCTCAAATGATGATTGTAATCACAACCGGACCAAACCACTTGACCACCCAAAAACTATTACAACCCCTCCTTTTTTTTCTTGTGTAAACCTTAGTCACAATTGTAATCGTATATCTCTAATCGTGATTCTTTATCATGGATCCATCGAAGTCTCCCTTCATTACTATCTCTCTTTAATTTTTTTTTTCACTTACTCTTTTCATCACTCTCTCTCTCCAACTTCTCCTCTCTTAGTTATTCTCTCTCTTTGACTTTTTGTCATTGGTGGGTGGTGATGCTAGAGTGCTTTGATGGTGTTGGTGATCTGGTACAGTTGTTAGCAGTTGGTGGTACTAGAGTGCTTTGATGGTGGAGGTGATCTAGTGTGGTCGTTGGCTGGTGGTGGTGTCGAAGTACTTCAATAGTAGTGGTAATTGGTATGCAAAGAGAAGAGGGTAGTGAATGTCACGCAGTCATTGAATTATAATTCTTTGCATTGGTTAAGAAATGGCTATTACTTATTTTCATTGGATTACAATTCCTAAGAATCACAGCTCCATGAAGTAAACGGTATAATGAGGCTACATTACACTATTAAAACATTTGGATTACATGAAGTTTTAACTCTTCTACAAGAATCAACTTGTCCTTAAAGAAAGAAAGTGTACCTTTACATAAACCAATGTTGATTAGTTAAGCCATTTAATAACCGAAGATGAGAGAAGGCAGATTTGGTGAAGATAGAGCTTGTAATATGATAGCTAAATCCCTAAACGGTTACAACATTAAGGAGTTTTTGGGCTTAACGGGTTATTATCAGATATTTGTGAAGGTTGATAGGTGATTGTAGAACCCATTATCAAAATGTTGTACAAAAATTGGTTTTAGTGGACTATTGAAGTAGAAAAGGCATTACAAGAGTTGAAGGCTGTAATGACTAAGTTGCTCATATCATATCGCCTAAGTTTACACAAGTTTTTGTTGTATGCAACAACAAGGCAAGTCAATATCCTTCTTTTTTAGCAAGCCTTTTGCATGTCAACATCTCTAATTAGCTGCTTATGGGAAGGAATTATTAGATAAGAGAAGGTTGTTTGACACCAACGGGCTTAGCTATGGAGAAGGAAGTTCATTATGAAATGGATCATTATAGCTTTAAATTCCTCCTATAATAAAAAAGCTACAATATCTCCTTAACAATATTGGACAATCAAGCTCTTTGGCTTTGATTTTGACATTTAATATAGATTTGGACATGAAAACAAGGAAATTGATGTGTTATCTAGGCGTGATGAGTCAATCGGTTAAATTTATGTCATTTTGAGTCCTTAGCTCCATCTTTTCATGTTAATCAAGGAAAAAATAACAAAACCTCGCACATTGCAGCAATCAACAGAGCATGTTAATAAAACATGTCAATAAACTAGATAAAAGAGAGTTATCTAGTTTTGCTCAAATTGCAACATTAGACAAATTTTCTTACTTAAAAGGAAGAATTATAAGTTAGTACCTAAATTTTATGGCCATTAGAGTTCGTAGTAAAGTGTGTAGCATAGCATACCACCTTTAACTACCTTCTAATATAAAGATACATCTCGTCTTCCTTATGTCCTACTATGAGAAGTTTGAAGGGTAAGCTATAGCATCATTAGTGGTTCCCTCAATGAAGCACGAAGTCGTCATCCCAACATATAAATCTATTTTGGAACCTATAGGGTAGGAACAAAACTTGATATGTTAAAGCATTGAGAAGGATACTCTTTGGTCGACACTTCATGGGAAGATGCCAATATGATAGAAAAACTATCTCAACCTTTCACATGAGACAAACCTGATTTTGCAAAAAGTATTTTTTTTTTTTTAATGAGATAGTTGAGTTCTCTTTATTGAGTTCAAAGTCATTTCAAGGTTAGGAAATAAGGAAAGAAATTGACTACGTTTAGTAAAGAATCTATACAAATTTAAAAAGACCCATTACTAGAAGTGTGATTCGATCTTGTAACAAATTTCCATGATTTTTCCACTATATATACTAGCATAAAAATGTAACTGCATAGACAATCGAATATGTATTCATCATAAGCTAATTTACTATAGAACTTATAATTTAATAACCTATGGAAAGCTTCCCTATAAATTCCCTATGCATAAATTCTACTTCAATATCCTCCAAGTTCTTCTCGACCATTATTTATAGGATAGGGGTCTAGCGGTTGGAGGAATTTCAAGTCTTATTATAATAGGTGATTATTGCCTTAATTCACTAGACATGTCTAGTTGATATAATAGTGTCTCTTAAATGAAAAATCAGATCTATCTCTCAAGTATTTCATAGTTCATTCTATCTTGAACCAATGTTCATTTGTAAATATATTCTCTAAGGAATCTACTTGCAACATTAATTGAATATGCAAATATTTTGTCTTTTTATTATATACATATATACACATATACCATTGCGTAAATTAAGCCACCTACAATCGATGGCTAGGGAATATTCACAATTTCTTTCTTTTCAAGAAGATGGATACTTAACTTAACATAGCCCAAATTGGTGTTCTTTCAGGTTTAGTGTTTTCCATATTAAACTTTTGGTTTAATATAATTACTTTGTGATAAGTGTCTTAATTTCTTATTATGAGTAATCTATATGTCAATATGCATTCTCTTCATCGATACCATGGGCTTCAAATTAAAGGACTTACCAATCTCTTACTTGTCTTGTAAAGGTCTTCCAACACCCATTCCAACTAAAATTGTCACAACTCGGAAGCGTGATCAAGTTATGGCAGTACTATCGTGTACTATGGGAAGATCTAAGATCAAGTATTATTCTTGATCAAGAACCTTCAGTACACTATATAAGGCATCTCATAATCTTGACTTTCGCTTGGAGACTATTATATAGTAATAACGGAGTATTTAATATAAGTTAAGCCATAATATCTAATCCAACATGAAATAAAAGTGGGGTTCAAGGTTTTCCCTAATTTAAGTCATACAGATCTAAAATAAAATAGTATTAATAGTCTATGCTACTCAACATACTAAAAATTGTAAATAAGCTTATAGAGTCCAAATAATACATAAGTTGATAGGAATTAAACTACTGGACTTTTAACTTGACCTTGAGCATGAGGTCTTGAGGGACTGATAAAGCGAATTCTACTATTTTAGCCGAATTCTATCGAGGCCGAGCTAATTCTCACTATTGACCAACTTTACATACTGAGATAAGTAACTTTTCATTTGTCAGTAATCAAGTGTTGACTTGAAATATGATCCATTGGTAGCTCAATACTTTTCACATGTCTTCTTGACCATGACCATGCCGACCAGTAGCTTGGCAGTACTAGTGCTAAGAGCCCTAAAGCATATCCAGACCTACATGTCTTGAAAGTACCTCCAGGTCTGCTCGGCGACATCCATCCTGACCATACCATCTATCTATTACTACTAAAAGCGTCTCCAGTGGCCCAATGACATGTGTCCAATCTCATGTGAAAGGATTCTACTACAACAATCACTAATTTACTTTGAATTATTATTTGTACTGATATCAGGCAAGTGCACATATCAGTTTTAATATAGTGGATGTGAGTCCTAGTCGATCCCTCAGAGACTTCGAGTACTAATATTAACCTTAGTTTTATTATCTAATCGGAAAATTATGATGAGTTGAATGAATTAAAAATACTGAAATTAACAAAATAAACTAATTATGGGACTTGATTAAGCAATTTAGAAAGCAATATAGAAAGCAATAAAACTAAGAACGACTTCAAGTATACAATAACGTATTTAGGAATTATTTCCCCTAGTGTTTAACATGTGACCGCTTAAAATATATTCAATTCAATTCAATTTCTATTATTCTTGACCGGAGGGATTCACAATTAAAGTTAATACCTTTCTCAAGGATATTAACCCTAATCCTAAATTATTTATCGGAATCTCTTCACTTAGTAATATAATTTAGAATTGCATTAATGTATAATGAATTCCTACACAAATAATTAACTTTCCGGAAGAAACATGTATCTTATCTCTAAGTATACATGTAATTCTCTCTAATTATGTAAAGATCTAATTACACATGTAATTTCTCAATCAACATGCATAATATCATAAATTGATATTCTAAAAATATTAATTAACAATTAAACAACATAATTGAATCAAGCAAAGATAGAAACTTTATTGAGAATTATAAATCAACCCAAGAGTCACATGAAACCCTAGGTTCCATAATCCTAAATACACGAATTTTAAGCTATCATAATGAAACTAAAAATGAGTTCCATCAAAAACATAAAATAAAATATGAAAAACCCCCCTTTGATTGATGAAAAATCTCTCCGATCTTGAAGTCGGTGTTGCTTTCACCTTTTTTCTCGCTTTCACCTTTTTTCTCTCTTTCTCCTCAAGTCTTTTCTCTTTTGAATGTCCCATCTGTCTTGTGAAACCCTAATATGTCCTTTTATAATGTATTATAAGGTTTCCGTTTTCGTCACCAGACACGGCCTGAGACATGGTCATGTCCCCAGGTCGTGTAACTTTCTGATCCTGGCAAATTTTCCTGCATGGACATAACCTAGGGACATGGTCATGTCTCAGACTGTGTAACTTCAAAACTTCATAACTCCTTCATTTGAACTCCAAATTGAGTGAAACTTGATTCCTTTTCTTCGTTTTCAATCCTAGAACGTGTTCAAATCTTGAAATCAAATTTTACTCAATTAAGTATCAATTTCTTTAAAGAAAACAAAAAAAATGTAAAGGAAATACTATAAAATCACCATGTGAAATATGTTTAAAATCAGAGTCATCATATACCCTTTATTAGTCCTTGTACATTACTAATTTTAGACAATACCCCTTTTTGTCTTTTCCATTTTAAGTAGGATGCCCTAAGTGTTTTAGTATAATACTATTTGTAATAGGTAGCCACATAATCATTATACATTTGATATTGAGTATACTTCCTTTCATGAGCTCAGTATGCTTATCTTTCTCTTCTTACTGTTATCCTAACCCTTAAGTAAGGTTAAGTGGCAAGTAATCTCATCGAGCTGCTTTTGCATCATATCGAGTTAGCTTTGTGAGTTCACAAAGTTTCCGTAGTATGTCATATCCTTAGAATCATTCGTGGTTTTTGCTTGTTCATTTTGTTTACTTGTTCCAATTTTTGCATTTCGTCACCCTTTATTTCCAACTTTCTACAAGCTTGGACCTACTCCAATATTGTCACCCTTGTTTGCTTTTGGCGTGGCATATCATAAGTGACTACTCGTGCTCTCTTCTTCTCATTAACCTTGAGCATCACGCGGTTCGGTACCAACTAAGGATCTTGTTGCAACAATTAACTATAAGAGGGTAAATAACAGCAGCTTTGTGAGTAACCTTTCTATCCTAGCAACAAACAAGTAATAAGCAAGTGAATTAACATGCATATGCAATACAGACAAGCATATGAAATGCAACATTGTATATGGTCTGCCAATGATTGTGCAAAGTACGGTATTATGCCCACTGTTGCTCGGGTTAAGAAGTATTTAAGCACGTCAGGACTCGGGTCTCTACATCTATCATCCAAACATGTTCATCTCTTTTTTAATAGACTCGAAGTAGTAGACATGACTTGACCTCGAGTAGAGAGTGATACTCCTTAAAGTCAAGTAGATCTTAAAGGTCGAGATAAGAACATATTGCATGAGTACGTCAGATGAATCAACAACATACATAATAATAATAATAATAATAATGATAATGGATCCAAAATACATGATATCTCGCTCCATTACGTAGTGTTGACACCTTATACATATAATGCATAGATGCCCAATGCATGATCGGTTTTTGTTAAGGTCGAGTAGTTATTATTCCGGTTTTACGGGTGACCAACCAAATATATATATGATAGAAAATCCAAGGCCCTATTTACTAATGCATTATCCAATTCGTAATTCAGATATATTATTGTCTCTTAACAAGCAAATACATCCAAATCAAATACATGTATATAATCCTTACCTTAAGCATATTCATTTCTTGCATATATATGACTAAATAGTGTTTTACACCATATTCACAAGCAAGATAAGACAGGGATAGGTATACTCACTTTACTATGAAATCTAATAGTCCCAGTAATCCTTGATTGCATTAAACTCAAGGTCTTCGTCACTTGGAGAATACATTTAAAGTATATTAGTATGCTACTTATATTAACTATCTATGCTTTCTTGCTTTAAGTTCCCATTTTAACTGTTTTCATATTTTGAGCGTAGTTTCCTCTTTTTAAATCCATTTTTAATGATCTTATAATCATTTTTCATCCTCTTCAAGTGTTCTTTCATTTAGTGAGGTCGTTTTTGAGCTTTTGGGTCAACAAGAATCTAGTTTGGGCTTTACAAGTTTATAGGCCTAAAGTTCGAGTTTGGTCACTTTACAGCTTGAGATTAGTTTTGGGCTTAAATTTTGGTCATGGACCTTGCACTTAATATTTTGGGCTTTCTTTCAAGTAATTTAAGTAAACTTATTCTACTCAACACTTTAAATTTTTACCTTGAGCCTTAGTGTTGCCCTTATAGGCCTAAACGAACGCTTTTCTCAAGTTTAAGGCTTCAACTCATTAAGAGATCCATAGTAGATGCCTTGGATGAGCTTTAGAGTTTAGGGGCCTATTGAATAACTTATTTTAAACCTTTTAAGATGGAGTCTAGATCTAGTCACTTAATTATTTGGGCCTTAAACTTGGGTCTTTTGAGGCTTTTTGGGTATATCTTAGAATTTAAGGCCTTAAACTCAATCTTACTTGCCTTTTTGGACTCAAGCCTAACATTGGCCCTAAGTTTAGTCCATATTTCACTAAGTTACAGATTTGGTCATGATCATTAAGGTGGCCTTAAATACCATTTTTAAGCTTTTAATCTCTAACTAAGCTAGCCTAGAGCCTTAACTTATCATTAGCCTATTTAACTTGGTTAATCAAATACTAAATCATGCTTAGCACTAAATAATCATGTTATTAAGCTAATAAATTAAAATTTATATATCTTAACCCATCATGAATGTGGTGTCCAAGGATGGGTTTTGAGGGTTTTCAATACACATCTCACATGCTACATGTTTTAGTGCTTTTTTCTTCATCTTGGTTATGTTTTCTTCTAACATAAGTTATGTATCTATCTTGTATGAAGAAAATAAGTTGGGAATACCAAGGTGAAGGTGTTGACATGTTAAAGAATGTTAGGGGGTTTTCTTGTTGATTCATCACTAAAACTATCAAGATGCTAAACTTCCTTACATATTAGTGTTAGAACTTCAACTAAGGAGTCATTTCCTATCATCAACTATACTTGTTTTTCATTAAAACATCCTAAAACATTTAAGACATAGCTATACATAAAGTTGGGAGTCTAAAATGCAAGATATTAGCAAGAAAAATAAGGAAAACCTAGCTTAGTCACTTACTAGAGCTAGGAGTGTTGTCTTACTTTTAGGGGGTCTAATCGAAGCTTGTAGAAGGTGTAGCTTAGGGAGTGGTTAGTGCCGGTTAAAGGTGGCATGGCTTTTTTTTAATGGTGGGTTTAGTGGTATGGTGGTAGAGTTATGGAGTAGAGTAGTGAAGTTTGTAGGGTGGTAGTCGGCAGTAGTTTTGGGGGTTGGTTTTTGAAAGAGTTTTGAGAGAGTTTATGAGTGTGAGTGTGTGAAGTGAAAACAAATGAAAGGGAATGAGTGTGAGGGATGCTTGGCTAGCGAAAATCAAAGGTGGAGAGGGGGATAAGGCTTAGCAATTTTTGGTAGTGAAGGACTTGCTTATACTTAGGACCATGCACTCTTTTACTTTATTATCAAATAGGGAAAGATCTTGTTCGCTTAAGATACAAGATATTTTGATGCTATTTAATTCCTTGTACTTTAGTCTTTAATTAGGTTTGACTTGTTGTTAATTAAAATGTTATGAGGATTGGTTATAAATTAGGGTTTACATAAGATAATTAATAGTGATTAAGCTTAATTAGGCTAATTAAGTGTAATTAGGGCATGTTTAGGATTTTGTCTTGTTTTGTTGCTACATTTAAGATAGTCCAAGTGTCTTACATGTGTACGTAGGGTTGCCTTAGTGTTTAGCATCCGTTTATAGTTATTTGATTTGTGTATGTGCTCAGAACTTAGGGTTTTAGGTAATTAATGAGTTCGATTACTTTTAATGATTAATTTAACCTCATGATTAGGGTTTATTTGTCATGTTAGGGTATTTGGTCATTTAATTGGAGCTTAACAATCTTTTTAAGGTTTTGTTATCGTTCTAGGATTTCTCAAGTATTAAGGTTTATAGAGTTTTACTCGTATAGTTAGGGTTTTAAAAATCTTGTCTCCTCTAAGGATTTAGCTTAATATTTAGTATTCGATTCTTTTATTTAAGGTTTCCATTATTATGTTTGAGTGGTTCTAGAGATTATTTACTGATTTTCTTATTCAACTTCACTTTCGGTTATTGAAAATCCGTAGGATTTACAAAAATATGTGTTGTCCACATGAACAAAATGAAAAACAATACTCGATAAATTTTTTTAGGGTATATTTGGACTTCCATATCTTTAAATAAGATGCTTTTAGATTTTTTTTTTCTTATTGTTCCATTGAATAAAACAATAAAAGCTAATAAAATTAACATAAAATCAAGGATAAATTGGTTATATAGGCATCCACATCTACAATTTTTCAAACGTTGGAAGGTTTGATGTTTACTATCAATGGCAAGGGGACTATATTACGTAAATATAGTAGGGTGTATTTGTAGTTTACCTTTTCTTTTTTTTCTTCTATATGGACATAAGAATCTGTATTTATCGTTTCAAAACATGGTTTACCATGAATAGATGAAGTCATTCTAATATTGGGACATTAGTTAAAATTCGAATTTTAACTATTGCGCAAAGGGTCTCGTTTGAACTATTATTTAGAGTTGATGGGCTGGCTGACACAATTCAGAGCATAGGGATATGATTAGAATTTTCTTTGAAGTTTTCATGTTCAAGGAGGGGAAAAGGAAAAAAAGGGAAAGATACCGTAATTAACTTGAATTTGAATCCACCAGCTTTCCAAGTTTTTCCATTTCGGTGCATTTCATCGTGATTTAACATCTTTTAACTAAGCTATAATAGCCATCTTATTGTAAAGCTTTCTTGTCTTCATTCACCGTCCCCGCGCATGTCTCTATCAATATACATTATTCCATCATCTATAATTTAATACTATAAACCTTACTTTGTGTTTTCTTTAACTGTACGTAACATAGTATGATATGGTATATAATAAATGTGAAGATAGATATTTTACCTACATAGTAGATAAGGTTGGGAGAACTATGTTCATTTGTTTGTGCCGACGTGTGTGCATATATATATGTCTATGTCTAGTACACCCATAAAAGAGAAAGAACAAGGAAAGAGACCACCACCCCCGATATTTCAGAGAGCGAAGGATATCTTCCTCTTGGATTCATATTCAAATCATATTGAATAGGTACATCATACCACATGTGAATTAAAACTAATTAAATATTAATATATATAATATTATCTAAAACATAAATAATAATAATAATTATACTTAAAACTATCTAATTTTATCGTAATATATATTAATATTTTATTAATATTTATAGGTTACGTGATAAATAATAATTTTTTCATCGGGCTACCGATTTAAAATTTACGAACGTCCACATCATAAGAAGACTTAGAGCAAAGATCACGGGAAACAGCGTAGCATACATTTAACATGGTACGCGTGACTTAGCTACCGACAAAACTAGGTTATACAAAAATCTAAGAAGGGCTGTTAATATGTGTGTTTTTGTCTTGATTTGTCATTTTCTGCGTGCATTTAGCTAGCAACCCTCTCCTTAATAAAGAAATGTTTACGTGAAAGTAAATTAAATTTATATCTGTGCAGGACCCCCCACAAATGATGTCACGATCGTCGAACCGACGATTATCATCGATCAGTTCATGTCTATTTCGTGTTGACAGGATTGACATGTTAAATTTAACGTGTGTACGATTTGAATTCTAGAGGGAAATATCGTGATCGTCACGCACATGGGATGATTCAACTTATGTGGCTAAAAAACTCCATAATTTATAATTCTAGGCATACCATTGCTATTATGCTAGCCTAGCTATGTCAAATATATATATATATATATATATATATATATATCCTCCAGAAAACTAGTTAGAAGGACGATGAAACTAGAGATAGGATGAATATGACTGGAATGAAGCTACAAAATTCTTCTTTATAATTGATAATCAAAAGTTTATGTGAATATTGAGAAATAGGGTTTAAATGAACTCAATCCAGAGCTAAATATGGGTTAGATTCAATTTGTGCTCATGTCTAAATTCTATGTATTTTTCTATGGAGTAATAGCTAGATCAAAGAAATGGTTTATTACTCAATTGATAATTTTCAATTATTTATGAAAAAAAATAAAATAAAAAAAGGGAAAGGAGATCAGAACTTATATGAAAGAATTCTCATCAATTACAATCAAAACCAACTTGTGAACTTTAATTTTTTAAAATAGAATCTTGAAACTTGAGTCATTCATAACACCCTAACAAAGAGAAAATATGTTGGTCATGCTTATCAAAGAAAATTCGATCGATTGAAAGTCAAAATTTTTCTCATAAACAAAAGCGGCCATAAATTCTGAAGCGTAGGAAGATAAATCCAAAAATCAAGACATACACCTCATCAATTAGTTGGTAGGAATAAGAAAAAAAAAAAAGAAAAAAAAAACGATTATTAATTGATGTCAATTTCTCACATGCCAAAACCGTCAAAATGAAGCAACAAAACATGAATTAAACTGCCCCAACATGAAGTCGATCCATCAACATGTCAAACGATGTGTCCTAAAACTAATTCGAATTTGTAAAAATTTGATCGGGTTGATTGAATAACTAACTTAACGTCGTCCAAGCACAGGTACGTTCACGTTTTCTCGTGCATGAAAATTAAATCGATTTCACTTTTGAATTCTTGTGGTCAAAAACCAGATTTCTAATTTCTTCCCTTATCTCTCTCTCTCTCTAATAGATAAACAAAAGTTCGTTTAATATAGGGTGGGATGACTTTGAATGTTCAAAGAGTATATTCACTCTATAGACTAGTGACAATTTATCCCAAAAAAAAAAAAAAAGTAAGTACATAGACACGGTTGAATGGTGATATTCGAAACATAAATAACGTTTAGGAGAAAATCGGAGGCAAGGCACCTGATTGCATTGATTGGACGGAAGTCAGATATAGGTATAGGATTCAAATCAAACAACATTTGAGGTTCAGCTTCCATTAAAAATTTAAAATTGGGAAGAGCATATTTAACCAAGCTAGTTTGAATTGTCTGAGTTTTAGATTAATTCAAGAGAGCTAATTTAAACTCCGATTGCTTTTAAGAAGTGGCATTTTTTAATTCAATTTAATATTGACTTAATTCAAAATTGGTAAAAGTTCTTCGCTAAGCTTACAATCATGGATTCAAATATTTTGTAACTCAAATTGAGCTCAATGTACCATTCGAGTTACAGCTTGAATCGAATTCAATTAAGACTTGAGTTGGACTCGAATAACTTGGTAATAACTTAAATAATTTTAGAGTCTTATATACAGGTGATTGGAATAAACTTTATATAAATTTTAAAATGTAGCTTTATTTTCTTATAAGTTTTGGGAGTATGCTAAGAAGTTGATATTATTGTCAATTTCAAAACCATAATCAAAGACCATAATAATGATGATTTTTGGGTTTTAGCCAAATGTATATACACATTTAAAAAGCCATAAATAAGTGAAGTCATATTTAAGATTTTAGGAGGTTTGTCTGCATATTACCAATGGTTGTGTATTTTATTTATTTATTTATTTTTGGTTTGGATTTTTATATTTTGAGATTTCTAGTACATTAAACCAGCGGGATCATTCATTTACTAAAAAGCTTGAAGTAATAAGTTGCGCACCGTGATATTTTGAATATATATTTTGCTCTTTCTAGCTAATGATTTATTTGTAAATCATGCAAGGATACGAAACTTGCTTAATCACAAACCTAAAAGAAGTGATATCTCCAACAATAACCAATACAAAATATAAATCATCAAGAGAAATTTAACCATACACCCCATAATAATTAGAGTGCCATTATAATGGCAATGTCAGGATGACATATGGCCAACCATTGAGATAAGTGTTGTAAAGAGACTAAGCTTTTATATGTCACTAAAAGACAAAGTCTCTTTTCCTTGGATAATGTTTGTTTGTTTGTATTTTTTTTTTCTGTAGAGTGCTTATCATCATCATCAAAGTTCATGTGAATGGAGCGACATATAATAGGCAATTATTAAATGAATTTCCTTGCAGATTTTAGGCATGCATTGCATGGATTCCAAGTGGAGTCAAGTCAAATCATTTGATTTCAAGGGGAACCAACCTAATTGTTCACGAGTGATCTAGCAGGTCATCGTCCCCGTTTTTCTTTGCGGGTTAGGTCAGTTACGTCAACTTAATTAAAAACCTTTCCTGCCTCCTCAATCAATAATAATAATAATAATAATAATAAAAATAATTAAACCTTTTTCTTTAAAGAGGACCCAGACCCAGTGCTTGCTGTCTAGATCTTTTTTACACTTTAGTTTCAAAAAGCATCATTACTTTATTTTTGTTGCATTATTTCACTTGGAAAAGCATCGGATACATATCTATCCACTAAGACAAAACATCCAACTTCACACTCACCAAATTGAAGGTTTGTGTTACATCGCAGTTCTTGTATTGAAATTACTCACCACATGATAATATATATATATATATATTTCATGGTGCCAATTTGATAGCCAAGATTCTCTCCAGATAATAATAATAATTATATGTGTATGCTTGATTAGTGCTCGTAAGTCTCCTTGTTCACATGGAAATCCACTTCAATGCTCTTCGTGTACTCGCTTCAAGGAAAAACTGTGATGCGGAAAACAAAAGCGCAATAAGTAAAATTGTTGTTTTCATGGAAATGTGGGCTTAGATACATATAAAGATAATATTGATTATAGAGAAATCCATGAAAATATTCTTATGCTCAAATATTCTTATTCTTATATCTATGGTACTAACATACCTCCTCAATTTCATATTGCAAGTATCAATGAGACACGAAGTACTAATTTATAAAGCTATACAAGTTTTATAAAGCTATACAAGTAAGTCAAATGAACTAATTTGTCACGAACTATTTAATATATAGACTAAATTTTATGGCCCTAAGCCAATCCTTATGGGCAAGGGGGTCAAACATTCTGGCTAATCAACCCAGCTCATTAAGCCCATTGATATATTTTGGTGAATTCCTTGAGCCAATCGAGCCTATATAACCCATTTATGTATTTTAATGGATCATATGGGCTAACTTACAACATGTTAGTAATAGCTTTATTTTTTCATTCAAAATTATACAAAATGAAACGGTCATAGTAACTTTTTATTATTTATCTAGGAGCATGATAGATAGATTTGATATTTTATCCCATATTATTAATATCATAATTGCAACATTTTTATGATACAGACATTGTAAAATGATGGAAAGAATAAAGGATGGAACTAATGATTTTATATTATATACTTCAATTTATATTATCAATAGCTTAAAATGAATTAAAATATTTGATTCTCTTTAATTCATTATTTTTTAAAAAAAAAAAGATAGAAAATAGATCAATTTTGACTATGTTTTTCCATACATATTAGATTATATATTAAGAATTTTTATGAAAAAAGAACTTAATTTTTTTAATTTTTTATTTCCATTATATATTTTAAGTTTTGAATAATTAATATAAATATATTTATAATTTTGTAAAGCTCTTTTACATAAATTATAAAAAATTACGTTTTTATGTTTTGATTTTAGAAGCCCTTTGATATCAAATAAAATTGCGAGTTTGAGAACTTGAACTAAGTTTGCTAGCAAGTTGTCAAATCCAGGTGAATTCAATAATTACACAAGCAAATGCCTAATGTTCAACTTTAGTGGAGTTGTGAGAAATTATAAGCTTTTCCTTAAAGTGCTAATAGATGATACTATGTTATAGGTTGATGCATTACTGGTTAGCGATCCCATTACTCGCATGCGCATCCAAGGCCTCCAATCCATCTCCCGAAAAATTCTCTCTCGATAATTTGCTGATGATAAGAAACTGTACATCGAAGAAAGGTGATTGAACTTCCTAAGCTCCTTACATTGTCATACATTGATCTATACACTCAGTAGTGATGATATCGACCATTCCCTTATTAAGAACCTTGTGCTGAGTACTTTGACAAACTATTGCCGAGTGATAAGAGACTCACTTAAATGGCTGAATAGTTTCTCTCGATATACCACCATTTCTCTCGTCTCGACCCCTTTAATGCCGCAAAATTTTGACCCTTCACATTTGCTATGCTCAGAGAGTATTTGTACGAGATTAATACTGCACTACCAACTGTCCACTTCGTCTAACATTTAACTACTTTTCCATTTTTGGTTTGTTGTCTTTTTACCCTTTTCGTATGTACTAGAAATCCCCTTTTTGTAAATACTTTTTTGTACTTTTTTTTATCTGTAATGCTGCCCTAGATACTTATTATAAATAGTCATTTTCTCTTGTAAGCCGGATTTAACTTACATCTTAGTACTAAATACTCTATTTTTGTGAGACAATTCTCTCCAAGTCCATACCCCTTACACTTTTATTTAATCTTGTCAAGTAGCTTAAGATTAATGGCGGGTGGACTTTAACATCAACTTATGCGTCATATCAAGTGAGGTGTCAAGTTATGTTATGTTTGTTGGTGAGTTACATCCTCTGAACAGCTTCACATTAGCTACTCTTGTTCGATTGTGAACCGTTTCCCTCTAATTTTCTTTGCTATCTCGAAGGACTCATTTCAATTCAATTTTTCCTTAATAAGTCTTAGTGATAATTGAGCTCCTAGGCATACCATATATTCTTGATATCATAGCTTGAGGTTGAGACCGAGAGATGTGTAATGTTAGTCTGTTATGTCTGTTGTTCAAGATATTTGTGTGTAGAAAGCATTTGCGTGAAGTATCCTTTCTGAAGCTTATATTGAGAATGTTAAATCCTAATGTATAGGGAGAGATTCACAATGTCGAGAGTAATGCTCATGGTTATGGTTGAGTTAGCCAAAAAACACTACGTACTACTGATGAGTAGATACAAGATTTTGCTGCTATTGTGGCCAACTTGGCTATATCAGTTTACCGGGTCTTAAAGGCTAGACTACGTAAAAGAGTTACCAAGTAGGGCTGAGAAATAAGAGATAGGCCAAAGAGGCAGATGAACGAGCAAAATCCGAAAGCCTTTCTTGTGAACCGAGTACTACCGCGACATACCGATAGAGTTACGACAAGAAGGTTAGAGTTAGACGAAGTGGAAGAGTATGAAGAGGAAGAAGACTAGCATGATGGGATGGATGAGCGTAAATTCAGAGCGCCAAAAGGTGCCGAGCATCTTAAAGTACATATTTCGAGCTTCAACTGTTCTGGTAGTGTTGATAACTACTTCGACTAGGAAGAGAAGATCGAAAAAATATTCGACTTCTGCGATTACGAAGATGCTGTCCGCATTAGGGTGGTCATGTTAGAATTTTCTAGATATGCGACAATATGGTGGAAGAAGCTATAGAATGTTTGTTTGAGGGCTTGGCGCGAATTCCAAACATGGAATAAGATAAAGAGAGCTTTAAGAAGTAGGTTCGTTCCCAAATACTACGAGCAAGACATTCCAACGACTCAAAAACTTGAGGCAAGGTAATAGATTCGTAAATGACTATGTTCGAGAGTTTTAGTTGCTCATGATACGATGTGATGTCGATGAGCCTAAGACTCGAACTATAGCACGGTTCATCTTAGGACTCCGAGTTGAGATTGGTCACGTCGTGAAATGGCAAAGCCTTACAACTTTGGATGAAACCATTTGTGTAGCCTAAAGAGTTGAAAGGCAACAGCGGAACCAAGCTAGTTAAATGTCGAGTAATAGAACGATGATGCTGAGTAGGAATGGCTTGCCGAGTTGAGTAAGGAGTGATAGGGCATCAAACAGATCTGAGGTTGAATGCCGAGGTTACATGCTGAGTCGACTAGATGGGGGTCGAGATAAGAGCAAGACCAAGGAACTTGAGATCCAAAGAGACCAGGGTCAGAGCTCAGGACGGAAAACTTGAGAAATCAAATGTTTTAATTGTTTTAGATATGGATACGTAGCTAGTCAATGTCCGAACCGCCAAGTCATGACCTTCAAGGGAGATAAGCCCTAGTTTGAAGTAGAAAGTGCGAGTGAAGGAAAGGAAAAAGTGGCAACCGATCAGATGTTAGAAGAATTTGAGGAAGATTCGAGAGCTGAGATACCCCTTGAGGTGGTGCCGAGTATTGCTTTATTATTCGGTAATCTCTCAGTACTTTGGTGGCTAATGAGAACGAGCAAAGAGAGAACCTTTTTATACAAATTGCAGCGTGAATGGAAAGCTATGCGCAATGAACATTGACGGAGGGAGCTGTACCAACATCATTACATAAAGGGTAGTTAAGGTAATGAAATTGCTAACTCTGCCACACCCCAAGCCATACAAGATTCACTAGCTGAATGAGAGAGGAGGATTACACGTTTCCAAGTGAGTCAGAGTACCGATTATTATTGGTGATAGATATAAGGACGAGGTGCTGTGTGACGTCCTACCCATGTGTACATCCACATATTGCTCGGCCGACTATCGTTATTTGATTTAAGGGTGTTACACGATGGGTATAGAAACTCCTATATGTTTCAAAAGGACAGGAAGAAAGTTATATTGACGCTTATGAATCCTAGGAAAGTGCAAGAAGCCTAGGAAAAGGTTGTGAGATCTCTACAGCGGAGGTCCTTAGTGATTTCCCGAGCTTAGTTTGCACAAGAGGTCAAACCCAAAGACTATGTACTCCTCTTGGTCAGGAGACTCTTAAAGGTTAGAGAGGCTGAGAACTTACCTACCAAAGTGCTGCAACTACTTTAGGAATTTGCTGACCTATTTCCATCCGAGATGTCAAAAGGATTGAGCATTGCAACGATCTTCAACCTGGAGTAGGTCTACCAAATCGACCCGCCTATAGACTCAATCCTGAATAGGTAGCTGAGCTGAAAAAGTAAGTTGATGAGTTGGTGGATCACGGATATGTCCGTGAGAGCACGAGCTCATGTGCCGTCCCAACAGTGCTAGTACCAAAGAAGGATGGATCATGGAGGATGGATGACGTACGTTAACAGTCATGCCATTAACAAGATTACTGTCAAATACCGATACCTGATCTCGCGGTTAGATGATATATTTGATGAGTTGCATGGTGCACGTATCTTTTCAAAAATAGATCTAAAGAGAGGCTATCATCAAATACGAATGAAATCGAGAGATGAATGGACAACAACCTTTAAGACTAGGGATGGTCTATTTGAATGAATAGTTGTAAGCCCTAAAGTTAAGCCAAAAGACTGTAGGATTAAACTTAGAGTACAGGGTTTAGGGTGATCGGTTAAAGGATCCGATCAAACCCGAATTATAAACTATGGAGAGAAATATTAGTAAAAATGACTCCGTAAACTTGAATTTAAGAAAATAAGTAATAAAATAGGAGACTACAAAATTTTCAAATTTTAAGTATAATAATTGTTAATCATCGAAAAAGCGAAAAGTGTAATCTAATAATTAATAAATTACTAGAGATAGATTATATATATATTAAAAATCATAGAACGATCTAAATAATAATTAGGAATGTTCACATATACCTCACATGTATTTACGTGTAGGTAAAAATACGCAAAATTACTTAAATTATTAATTAATTTTAAAAAATCAGAAGGATATGAAATGATGCAAATCTGGTCATGGCAAGTCAAGAGCTAAAGAAGAAAAATTATCCAATTAGAATTAAACAACACAAAAGCCAAAAATCAAGGGAATGAGACAACGTCATGTCTAATTAATACATATTAATTACCAAAAATGTCTATAAATAGGAAAAAAATTCAGACTCCTTTGGATAGTTAAGGATTAGAGAAAAATAGAGAGACCTGAAAATTCAAGAGAAAAACTAAAAAAAAAAAGAAAAGAAAAGGAAAACTGTCCAGTTAAGGTTAGTAAGACAAACCCATACACCATTACCATCTGAGACTGAGCCACCACTACTACCCCACGCCAGACCCACCGCCTAGACTGACAGACACACTTGGATTGGTGTTAGAAGGCCAAAAGCCATCGGACCGAGTGAGTCTCTAATCTGTTCCGATTTTGCATAATTTTCTAAAATTAGTTATTTTACCCAAAAAATTATGAAACTTATTATTTTGAGGTTTTATTGTATGTAGATTTAGGGAAAAATAGTGATTTAGTTTAATCACATTTGAAAATATAGGGTTTTTAACAAATTAAACAAAACCAAGCATGATTAGAATTAGAAATAAATAGGCTTAGGAGTATAGTTTAGAGCTCAAAATTTTTTTGTGAAATGCTTAAGGAATATAGAACAGTGTTATGAAGCTATTTTTTTAAAATTAATTTTCGAAAATTTTAAGTTAATTTTTAACGCTAAAATGATGGAAAAATTGGGTAATTTTGAGTTAATTAGGTGATTAAGACACTAATTACTGATTTAGATAGTAATTAGATGTTTAGGGATGATAATATCTGATGTGAAAACCTAATCATAGCCTTTGGAGTGTTAAGTATAAGTAATGAAGGCATTATGTGCTAATTATAGAAAATTAGGAATATTATAAAAAAATTAGGTTTAATTAGATAATATAATAATAGAAATCAGAATATAATAAATCTGAAATAAAATTTAATTTTAAGTAATTGTATAAAAAAATGTAAGATTTTCTCACATCGAGAATAAATCCGGTACTCCAATTAGGATTAGCATGTACTGAATAGTTTAGAATCCTAAATTTAGACCCAATGGGATATTAGAATACTTGAGCTTAATGTGATTAATTTTACATTAGGATTCGAGTATATTTAAGATTTCAGAATCAAAACTAGAATCTAATTTTGGAACCGAACCCCGAACTAGGGTGGAATGAATCATTAGTAAATAATAGTTATACATAGAAAAAAATAAGCTAAATCATAACTTACAATGTGAATCATTAAAGTATAAGAACTAAAAAGGACCTATTTATATTATAGGATATCCAAAGACGAATTGACTTGTAATCGAGTGATCGGACGACCGAGAAACTCCAAGTAAGTTGGGTTATTACTTACTGTATTAGAGTGCTATTTTATGGTACTTGGAGACTTAGGATTGTATATGGTTGTGATTATAAGTAGTCTACGCATGTGTTTGATGTATCTGAATGCGTGCTGAATTTGTAATGTGAGTGATTTTGTGATTAATTGAATTGGTGTGAAATTATTTAAGCATCCTAAATGAAATTTAATCTTATTCAACTCTAATAACAAAAAATGTTATGCATTATAACTCGTTAGGGGATTATAGGATTCTCCAACTAAATACTGACCCCTTCAAAAGGGATAGCGCAGGATTGCAAAATGGTCCCTTCTTCATCCTTAATCGAATTAAGTGATAGGAGAGGAGGTTGCGGCGAGGATAAAGTCAATGGTTCAAAGGTAGCCATGAGAGGAGCGAGGTCTCCATTGCACAAGCCTAGGTTTGGTTGTAAGCTGCTACATAACATGGAAACTCTTCAACTCGGATTAGAGCAGGTGAAATTTCTCTTATTTCACAACGGACCGGACTACGTTGTGTGATGATACTTGATTGTTGCATTGCATTAAATAATTGCTTGATAATCTTGTTTGTGTTTGTATACTTTTATGAGTCTCCAATTTAACTTACTGAGCTGTAGTTAGTTATACCCTTATAGATCCTTTTGTAGGTTCTGATCTTTGAACACTTGAAGTATTATACCGCCTTACAATTATCTAGAGGTTAGTCCTTTTGAAGCTAGGGGTGTGAGGAGCAATTTACTTAGTAGTGATGTGTAGCGAAAATATCCTTCATAGTTTGAAGATGAAAAACTGATAATTATTATGTAAATTAGTAAACTGTTGTGTATATGTAGACTTTTCTGGGAAGTTCTGTGAACTTTACATATAATTATATAGGTTTATTTAAAATTTGTAAACTTTACCACATTGGACTATTTACTTCAAAGCAAGGAGTCGTCGACGCCTTGTGTAGATTATGTCTATGGTAGGTACTGTAAGGCCAGTTATTATTATAGAATGGTTTACACGGCGGGACTGTTGCGACTCTGTGACTTCGGGGCGTAACGATAGTTATGCCATTTGGTTTAACTAACACGCCGAGTACATTTATGCGACTCATGAATCATGTACTTCGAGCATTAATAGGAAAATGCATTATGGTTTATTTTGACGATATTCTGGTTTACAGTACCTATCTTCTTGTTCATATTGAACATTTGAGATTGGTGTTTAATATACTCCGTGTCGAGAAATTATTCAGCAACCTGAAGAAATGAGCGTTCTGTCAGAGTGAGGTTATATTCTTCGGATATATCGTTTCAGGGAATGGAGTTCGCGTTGATGAGGATAAGGTCAAGGCTATTAATGAGTGGCCTACGCCAACAAGTGCAGCCAAAGTCAGTAGCTTAGCCTCATTCTATTGAAGATTTATTTAAAACTTCAACTCCATAATTGCATCGTTGATTGAATTGACCAAAAAGAAAATTGAGTTTAATTGGATGGAAAAGGCTCAGAGGAGTTTTGAAGATTTGAAGTGTAAGCTGACGTCCACTCCAGTACTTGGCCTACTAGATTTTGAGAAGGTTTTTAAGGTTGAATGTGATACGTCTGGTGTCGGCATTGGTGCTGCACTTATGTAGGAGCACCAACCTATTGCTTACTTTAGTGAAAAACTTCGAGGTACTACCCTGAATTACTCAGCCTACGACAAGGAGTTCTATGGCCTTGTTCGTACACTCCAGAACTAGCAGCATTACCTATTGCCGAGAAAATTCATCATCTATTCTGATCATGAATCTCTTAAGCATCTTTGCGGGTAATAGAAGCTCCCTTGGCGTGACACCAAGTGGGTTGAGTTCTTGGAGACCTTTTGTTATGTCATCAGGTATAGGAAGGGAAGCACTAATATAGTGGTTAATGCACTTTCTCATCATCATACCTTCATCACGACGTTACAAGCTAAAGTACTTGGATTTGGCAATCTACCTAATCGATATGAGCATGACCTACATTTTGGGCTTTTAGTAACCAATTGCAGTGATAGAAGAGTTATGGACAGATTTACTTGAGTGAAGGGTTTTTGATGAAGGGTATCACGCCCCGAAGTGGTAGAGTCTTAACAACCCCGCCGTGTAAACCATCCTAAGATAGAAGTTAGCCTTACAACCGCTATTTTAGGCCTGATCTACATAAGGCATCTACGACTAACCCGCTTTGAAGTAAACAGTTTGTAATTTAAATAATTCATTTATCTAAGAAAGTGAGAAAAGTTATATATAATCACTATAATTCAGTTATTACATTATTCAAAAATGAAAAGTAATAACATATGTGTTGATTCTTTAATGTTTTTTTCCTCACTCCCTAGGATCCAGCAGTTGCTAGCTTTAGAGTAGTTGTTGCAGCTTCTTAGCCAGCACCTGCACAACGTCTATAGGAATGTGAGCAACCACAGCTCAGTAAGTCAGGACGGAGGACTTAAAACTATACCATACACACAACAAGGTTTCAATCACTTATTAGGTGCAATGCATGTGCAAGCAAATGCCATCGCACGACATTATCCAGCCCGTCGTGAGATTAGAGAAATTGCGCCTACTCTAATTCAGGTTGAGGAGTTGCCGTTAATGCAATAGCTCACGACCAAACCCAGGCTTGTGTAATGGAGACCTTGCTCCTCTTACAACTACCTTCGAATCACTGTCTTTACCCTTGCCGCGACCTCCTCTCCTATCATTTAGTTCAACTAAGGATAAAGAAGGGACCATTTTGCAATCCTGCGCTATCCCTTTCGAAGAGGTTGGTATTTGGCCGGAGAGTCCTAAGTTCTCCTAATGGGTTGCCATGCATGTCCAATTATGATTACTGGTCATATATTTGATTAAGTCTAGTTTAGGGTGATCAATCATTTCATGCAAATCATACAATACATGCTAGAGCAACAAACAGAATCATAGCATCACCCATAATCAAGCTCATGCGCACATCCAACTATCTAACAAGCACAACCAAGCATAATCTCAAGCCTCCCAAAATACAGCATTGTATTAATCCCAACTTACCTCGACTCCTCGCTCACTCACTCGAGATCCGATTTGCTCAGGCCATCGCCGATCATCCCTATAACACAAACGTGGTTTCAGTTTTCATATAATGATTATAGGTTCATTTTATCCTATAACGCTTATTGTTAGGTTTTGTTTAAGATTTAATATGCCTAATTATCTAGGCCTTAAGTCTTTTATAATTATTCTAGGTTTGGGGTTAGGTTCGGGTTCGGGTTCGGGTTCGGTTTCCACATCTATTTCTAAATTAGGTTCTAGTTCGATTTCTAAATAATGTTTTATATTCCAACCCTAGAAATTCGTTTCAACTCAGAATGTGAAATTAATAACATTACTTCCCGATCTCCTAAATATCATTATTATCCCTAGTCAGTATTTTATTTCATTCGGTACACTTATATCCTTATTAATATGCCGAATTTACTCCTGATGTGAGAAATTTTTACATTTTTCATATAATTACATAAATTCAAGTTTCTTATCAAATTTATTATATATCTTTATTATTTATATAATATCAATTTTTATCATAATATTTTCTATTTATTATATTTTCAAAAATTACATATTATGCATTATTGCCTATTATGTACACAATGCATTTCTAATATTTCTATCACTTTAATTACCATCCCTAAACATCAATTATCATTTCAAAATATCTGAATTCATCCTAAATCAGATTTTACTTCTAATTTCCCTAATTTACAAAATTAACTTAAAGTTAACTATTTTTCCTTATTAATCATTTACTACATAATTAACCTAATAATTACATCTAACACCCTAAATGCTACAAGTATCATACTCCATCAGATTTCAACATCCTAAAACATATAATTATTTACTAAATCAGTAATTAATCATGTAATTACTTAATTAACCCTAAATTACCCATTTTATGCCTCATTTTAGGGCCTAAAAATTATCTAAAAATTATAAAATTAATTGTTGAAAGCGGGCTTCATAGCACTGTTCTATATTATCTAAGTAATCTACACAAAAATTTTGGGCTCGAAACTACACTCCTAAGGTCATTTATTTCTAAATCGAAACATGCTCGGTTTTGCATGATTTCTTAAGAACCCTATATCACGAGACATATTTTCATCAAAATAATATTTTTCCTAAAACTACATACAAAAATATTTGATAATAACAAATTTCATAATTTTCTAATAATATTTACTATTTTTACAAAATTATACAAGAATCGGGCTAAAAGGACACGTCTGGGTAGTCGGTACCACCATCTGGTGGGCCACGGGCTACCGCCATGTGGGGGGGCCAGTATCCGGCCCCGCTGGGTTTCTTTGTAGCCACTGAGTTTTCCTTCCATCTCTAAGCTCTCCGTCGGATCTTTCTCTCATTGAGCCCTAATTTCTGCATTTTCCTTTTTTTTTGTTTATTACTTGTTTTTCTCTCAATTTTCCTTCTGATTTTATTGGATTTTACTGTCCAATGACTCTGAATTTTATTGGCTATTTATAGCTTTAATGTATTTTTCTTTTTTTGTCAATTCTTGTTTTTTTTTTTCTTTATTTTATTTTTTGTGGATTCTGACCTGCACGATCTGATTTGGATCATTATTGATTTTTTCTTAATTAATTATGAATTTTATTTAATTATTTAGTATAATTTTAGCACATTTCGCGTATTTTAAGTAATTACGCGTATTTATACCTACATGTAAATTCATATATAATACAAATAAATATTCCTAAATATTATTTAGGTTATTTTATAATTTTTAGTATACATATAATTTATCTCTAGCGATTCGTTAAGTACCGAAATGTCTTTTACGCATTTTCGATAAATAACGAGTTCTATGCTTAAAATTTGAAAATTTTGTAGTCTCCTATTTTATTACTTATTTTCTTAAATTCAAACTTACATGATCGGTTTACTAATATTTCTAGTTTTATTTTATAATTTAGGCTCGATCGAATCATTCAACAGATCGAAACCTTAAATTGCTTAGTTGTGGAGCTTACAAAGGGCAAGTAGATTTGTATGCTGAGTGGTTTTGTAAGGGAGCTACTAGTTCGAGAAGCTTGTGTCAGGGGTCTGGCTGACCATTTTGGGGAAAAGAAAACAACTGAAATTTTGAAGGAGCATTTTTACTGCCTTGGGATGATAAGGGATGTGCACTGAATACTTAAGGGGTGCAAGGTATGTAAGTATGCTAAAGGGAGTAGAGAGTCTTATAGAGAATACGTGCCCCTGTCAATTCTCGACCGGCCATGGATCGATATAAGCATGGATTTCATGCTTGGCTTTCCCCACAAGTTGAGAAGACATGATTCGATTCTGGTGGTGGTTGATCGTTTTAGCAAAATGGGCCACTTCATTACTAAAATCTTTTTATAGGAAATTGTACGACTACATAAAGTGTCAAGAAGTATTGTGTCTTATCGTAATTCAAAATTCACGAGCTTCTTTTAGAAAACCCTATGGAGGAAACTTGGCACTAAGCTCCTGTTCAGTGCCTCTTGCCATCTTCAAACAAATGGCCAAACTGAAGTAGTTAATAGAATCGTTGGTAGTCTCTTGCACGCCACTGCTGGAAAGAACTCTCGTGACTGGGATTTATGCTTACCCATCATTAAATTTTCCTACAATCGCTCAACTCACAGCTCCACTAGAACATCACCATTTGAGGTTGTTAATAAACTTAACCTGAACTTACCCTTGGACTTGGTTAACAATCTGTCTACATAAGGAAAGAGTCAATTCAACCTGAAGTGTACTGAGGAGTTTCACAAGTTACACTAAAGAATTGCTGAGCAATTGACCAAAACTATAACTCGATACAAGGAAATGGGAAGCCTCAAAAGGAAATGGATCATTTATGCTCTTGAGGACCTTGTCTAGATCCATTTTAGCACAGAACGCTTTCCTAGCAAAAGAATGAACAAACTATCCCCCAGAGTAGATGAACCCTATAAAATCCTGAGGCACCTTAATGATAATGCCTACGAGATTGAGTTATCCAAAGGTTTCGGCGTATCCACCACATTCTTCAACGTCGTCAACTTAGCTCCATATGTACTTGATGATGACAAAGATTAAGATTTGAGGGTAAATCTTCAATAATCCTGAGAAACTGATGTATTGTCGGTCAGCGGTCCCATTACTTGTACGTGCCTTTGAGGCCTCTAATCCCTCTTCTAAAGAATTCTCTCTCGATAACTTACTGGTGACGAGAAACTGTATCTCGAAGAAAGGTGGTTAAACTCCCTGAGCTCCCTATATTGTCATATATTGACTTGTACACTTGATAATGATGATGCTGACCATTCCCTTACCGAGAACCCTGTGCTGAGTACTTTGATAAATTGTTGCCGAGAATCTATTGCCAAGTGACGAGAGACTCACTTAAACAGTCAAGTACTTTCTTTTGGCATATTACCATTTCTCTAATCCCAGCTCCTTTAGTGCCATAACATTTTAACCCTTCATACCTGCTGTGCTTAGAAAATATTTGTACGGGACCAATGCTACACTGCCAGCTATCCACCTCGTCTGACATTTAACTACTTGTCCATTTTTGGTTTGTTGTCCTTTTACCCTTTTCATATGTATTACGAATCTCCTTTTTATAAATACTTTCTTGTAATTTTTTTATTTGCAATGCTGCCCTAAAGACTTACTATAAATAGTTCTTTTCTCTTATAAGCCGAAGAAAACTTACATCTTAATACTGAATACTCTATTCTTGTGAGACAATTCTCTCCAAGTCCATACATCTTATACTCTTATCTAATCTTGTCGAGTAGTTCAGGATTAGTGGCGGGTGGACCTTGACATCAAGTTGTGTGTTATATCAAGTGAGGTATCAAGTCGTATTGTATTCATCGGTGAGTCACATCTTCCAAGCAACTTTATGTCAACTACTATTGTTCGATTGTAGACCATTTCCCTCTAATTTTCTTCGCTATCTCGAAGGACTAATTTCAGTTCAATTTGGCCCAGTAAGTCTTAGTGATAACTAAACTCATAGGTACACCATAGATGAATCACATAACTTATGATAAAGTGACAAGTGGTAAGGTTGCCAGCATGGATAGCTGTAGCATAAGTTGAGAGATTTGTGGACATAATGCCCCGAACATAGTAATGAACTCTTTATTGTCTACATATTCGTTTTAAAAGAATGCATGTGTTAACTTTATGGGTTGATTGCTTATTTGATACGTACATAGTTGTAAGTAAAGCATTTAAGTATGGTATCGAGTTAAATAATTCAAAAACTATCGGCATTGGTCCATGATCATAAGGACAAGGGTATATGGATAAAGTCATACAAATGTGTGTTTTGAGATATGGTTTTTAGTATTGACGGCTCATGCTTTTCCTTCAATTTTTTTATTATGTCACAATGATAGGAAAATCAAGTAATGGGGCTATTCGAGATAGCATTGGAGTTGCTCCTGAAGATGTTGAGTTTAGGATAGAGAAAACCTTATGGGTTATATGAATATTTGAAAAGCAATAGAATCCTTTAAGATCATCCTTAAGGAACTAGAGTGTAGAATGTAAATAATGTAGAAAAGGAGTTTTTAGCTATTATGGTGAAGAGTATGTCATCATCATAAAGGGGTAAAACAAGAGTGTTAATCCCTTGAGATTAAGGGATCATGGACATGTTAGCCACTTTGAGTGAAACTTATGTATAGAGTGTGAATACTAAAACAATTGAACTAATCAAGCAATTTATGATGCTTACATAAACGGTGAGGTACTTTTGATCAACAAAACCAAGTAGTTTTTTCATGAACATTTGCTCAAAGATATTATCATGGAGGAAAGATTAATAAATCAAGCTTACTGACTAAATGAAATAGAGTGGATTTTGATAGAATAAATAGTGGTAAGTTTGACGATAGAACTATGTTTTTCAATAGGCAATGTCTTCATGTTAGATGAATACTTGCATAACAAGGTTTACTTTATCATGGTTAATGCAGTACCTATAATTGTATTTGTTGGTCTTAAGACTGAAAAATAACATGGACTTAGGAAGTTTTAGTGGTATTATTAATTTGCTTTACTATAAAAGCTAGTATTTATGATAAGTGCTTCTAAAATTATCTACTATAGTTTAGTGGAGATATAAAGGAGCAAGAACTATACTCTTGCATCTAAGAAGAGAGACAAATCCCTCCTTAATAGTAGCTACATAAAGAAACCTTTTAGGTATTATTGTCGTGATGTGGATCGGAAGGATGAGTTTAGGTTTAGAGATCGAGAAATTTATCTATATTTGAGATTATTTTTCTTTTGGAATGAATGAGCATAATGATTGTTGGATGATTAATAAAGAAGTAGGAGATGGTTTAAAAGTAAAGGTGATGTTATTAGCTAAAAGAGATGAGATTAGTGGAGGATGAGGTGGTAAAAAATGTTCCTATAGTGGAAGGCGACTTGGGAGTAATGGTACTAAGGAAGAGAGGAATAGTATGGGATGAGGGGACACAATAGAGAGTATTGGCCTTAAGAGAGGGTTAGTACATAAGAGGTGGTACTTAACGAGGGTAAAGCAATAGAGAAATAAAGAGTTCATGATGAGAGGTTTTTATAATAACTAGTGGTGGGTAAGTTAGCAAATTTCAAGAAGGAAAAAGTAAACTTATGAAAGATTATATGTTGACTATTCATTTAAGCCTAGGGTTATTATTAGCATCTTATGTTGTCTTAAATATTCCATAATGACATAAGCAATGAACAAAAAAAGCTGTTAGTTTGTTAGATGCTTAAGGAGTGCCATATGATAACATAAGCAGTTAAAGGGTTAGAGAAGGTTTTAGGCTACTAGTGATAAAGAGCTCATAGAAGGTTTTGTTATGAAGAGAAGGAGGAAAGAGGAGATTAATGGTGTAGACTATAAAATATCAACCTAAAAAATGAGAGGAATTAGGCAAATGGTATTTTTTAAATCATTAATATGATAATTTTTTCATTTAAAGATGCCATTTTCTTGTAGTATGTTGGGATAGAAAAGATTATGTTTGAATACCATTGGTTAGCAGGAAGATAGCGAATAATCCTTGTTGACAAATTCATTACCTCCATCTTATAAGGCACCTTAATGGTGGTGGAAAGGTGAGTTCCAATTAAGGTCTTAAAGTGTTTAAAGTTAGATGTTACTTTAGACATATTATGCATTTGAAATAGACATAAATAGCAAAACAATCAATGACAAACAAGATATACTATTTGATGCCTAGGTTCAACATAATGAGTTATTATCAAATGTTTAAATAGATGATATTTAGGGAAAGAGTATTAAGATAAGGTAGGGAACAACAGATCAAGTTGTTAAGCTAGAAATATTTCTAAAATTTCCTTTAATTTTGATTTATATCAGGTTTAGAAAGCTAATGAGAAATTAAAAAAAAAATCTTATATCTCATAAAAAACTTTGAAAAATCTTTTATTTTATTTTTTTTTGCAGCTACCATTGACCAAGATCTGAAAGAAAAGGCGATAGATCAAAATCTTGTGGGCAAAATAATTTCAACCCATCTATTAGTCTACTTTAAAATAGGAGAGACTAGTTAACCCTATTATATAAGGTAATTACTCATACCTTACTCGATTAAAAGGTTTTAAATAGATATTAAGTGTCACATGGTAGGTTTTGAGCATAAATTTCCCAAGAACTACTTCCATAAGGTAGGGTACGAGTAAGGAGTCACCTTACCTAGTATCTACCTTGAAACTTATACTCTAAAGTATAAAAGGTGTAAGTTATAAGGTGCTTGATATCAATCCTATAAAAAATTAGTAAACAATATTAATAAACGAATATCATTTTTTTTTTGGCCAATAAATGTTTTAGTAAAAAGAAAAAAAAAAACCAAAGAAGCCTAATCAAATAAATTAATAATTGTAGATAAGCTCAATACCATCTCTTACTTTATGCTTTTCATCATTTCCCTTATTCTTTCCTATTTTTCTCTCTAACTTTACATATTCCATTCTTTCTCCTTATTCTTTCCCATTTGCTAAGTAGCAAGATTATAAAAACTTAAAATAATAAAGGTAGGAAAAATTATTTTTATTAATTTCATAGATAATTTGCCATAGATTTATAAATTTTACATAAAAAGAATCTGTAATTTCACATATAAATTAATATTTTAAAATCACATAAATTTGAAATTTTTTGGAAGAGAAAAAAATTTTCGAGGTAATATAGGATATGTTTTAATTCCAAGATTTAGGAACTTGTACTTTGCAAGATAAGCTACAATTAGGGTCCCATACCCTACCTATCATGTACCAACTCACCTTTACTTTAAAAATAAACTTAAAGGGTTTGAAAAATGTTTATTGTTTATCCATTTATGAATTTTTTTTATTACTAAAAACCACTCCTAAAGGATGCTTATGCATTTGTTAGTCGAGATCAAAATACCATAGTCTGCTTTTGAAAACTTCTTTTTCAGTTTAGTTTTACTTTTCAACAATTTTATTATATTTTATCAATACTTCTAATGATATGTTGTTCCTCTTTTTTTAAGAAAATATTTTATATTTATACATTTTTTGTTTCTTTTTCAGAAAATTTATTTATTTACAAAATTTTTATTACTGAAAAAATTTGTGTAAAAAAAATTATTCTTAATTATTTATATTATTTTATTTATGCAAAACCTTATTGTTATTATTCTTGGGAAAACTAAAGAAATATCGTATTAATTTTTTGAATAAAATTAATTGAAATTAAAAGAAATGGGATTGGCTTAGATATGACTTGCATTAGGCTAGAATTCGAATCAGATCTTTGTTTTGGTTGCTTTAAGGTCTGACTATAGGTTAGCAATTGAGTTTAGACTATGTTTGGAGTAGATAATCAAGTAATCAGGTTGTTGTAGGAAATAGAATTCACAAAACTTCCTCAAATTGCTTTAGTGCTTATAGTCTCTAAGTTTTCTTAGTTGAATTTTACCTGTGAGTGGTGCATTGCATTGCTTTATGGTGATGGCACAATAGTATGATGCGAATAGGGGTAGTTTTTAAAGTGGGCTAAAGGGTTAGGGTTTAGATTGCCGTTGGTAATGGTCTAGAGTGGTTTAAAGTTAGATAAAGGTGGCTTTAAACTAATAGGAGGGTAGATGTAAGCATGGTAGTGATGGTTTAAACCTTGGATGAGTTGTTAGTAGTAGTTGTAAAGAAAGGGAAGCTTTATGGGTTTTATTTTTTAACTTAAAGGAGAGAAAGGAGTTTGGTTCGAGCTTTTTGAGTGATTTTCAGTTGGAATAAATAATTAATCCAAGCTTCTTTTAAAAGGATTCATGTATGGTCACCTTGTAATTTTCTTTCTTTTTAGAAACTCAATATTTTATAATATATATGCTTATATATTTATAGCTTCATTTGGTTTCATATATTTTCATTTCAAATTTATTTCTAAATTATTATTTTTTTGTTGTTTTCATTGCTTTTATGATTTCTTATGGATTTTTTTTAGTTTCACTTTTTTTTTTCATTCATGGTTACTTGTGAATTATAAATGCTACGGTACAATTTATGCTTTTAAAATTATTTTTTATAATCTTTTTTTAAACATTCAATTTATGTAAAATATTTAATCATTTTTGTACCTTATTTTTGGAACTACGAAAGTTCAAAAAATCACTAATTTTCTAATTTTTCATAAAGTTTTGCAATTTTTTGTACCTTATTGTTTTATAATTTGACGTATTTTGTGCTTTTATTTGTCAAATACTTTTTTATCCTTTAAATTTTTTTTATCTTTCCATGTTTCAATTTTTAAATTTTATTCCTTTTCATATTTACTGTGAATTATAATATTCTCTACATTCTTGCATATTTTAATATATCGTACGAAAATGATAACCTTATGGAGTATATTTTAGATGATAGGTTTCGACATTCTTGCAAGGGCAGTTGCTTATGGAGTATATTTTTCTAAAGTTAAGTGGTTTTTTTTTTTTTTTTCCAGATTTTCCTATAGTTATTTATACCTCTAAAATATCATCTTATAAGTAAAATTGATTAATAACACACCAGTAAGCATGTAATTAAGTTAAGTGAAACTAATATAGTATTAGGCTTGAACTCAAGCTCGACTTAAAACTTAAAGCTTGAGCTTGACTCAAAGATATATTTAGCAAGCTTAAGTTTGACACAATTAACTTAATCAAACTCTAACTTTTATAAAATTTTCTTAAATATCTTAAATTCATTTATATTTAAAAAATAAAATATAAATTAAAAATTATATCAAGCTCCATAAGGTTTATGACCTTAACAAACTTAGTATTTTAAAGCTTAAGCTTGTTTGCTACTCAAAGACTTAAGCTTGACTTAACTGTCATAGAATTGAATTTGCATAAAAACCAAGTTGAACTTCGGTAGTTTACGAATTGGTTTAGTTTATTTACACCCCTGTACATCAAATATATTTACACAGCAGTTAGGATTGGTATAATAGTATTAGAAGATTATGTGTTTAGCTTTCATTATAGAGGGAAAAAGAAGAATGAATAAATTCATTGATATGCCGGTTTATTGAAATTTGCATGAATTATTGATGTCGTGTACTCGATTATTTAAACTTATGCATAAAAATCTAAAACAACCAAATTTTAATCATATGAGAGTGACTTTTTCAATGGTGAATGTGATTTTATGGATTATAAGTATTATTGCTTGATTTTCGAACGCGTTATAATAAAATAAAATAAAATTCATTTCACATTGATTGAATTTTAATAAATATATTTAATTCATAGTAAATTTTGACAATTAATATAATAAATATGTAATTTATATATAATCAAAAAGTCGCTATGTTGTAGCGAGAACTTTGTCCTTACAAGCCATGTAAAAGTAAAGGTGTATAAGTAAGTTAAATGGGCTAATATGGATAGATCTACTTTGGCTCACTGGTTAAATGGAACAGGTTTATTTGACCCGTCATTTGACCCGCTTTTTAAATAAGTAAAAAAATGTTAGTTTTAATTCATTTAAAAAGTAAGTTAAACGGACTGATTCACAAATTAAAGATATAAATGTATTAAACAGACCGATCGAAACGGGTCTATTTTAGCTTACATATTAAACGGGTCGAGCTCATTTAACCTGTTTTTTAAACAAGGTAGAAATTATAAATCCAAATCCATTTAAAAAATAGGTTAAACAGAACAATTGATAAGCTAAAACCTACTTACGCATCTTTAAATGTGTGTCATGCATCTAATATGTGGTTGTAACCACTGACCCATCTTGCTATTAAGACTTAAATGGGAAATATTTTCCAACCCTTCAGTTTAAGATGGCTTGATGCAAATAGGATTCTCTTAAAACAATTTTGGCTTATTCAAGCCCACTTGTTTTTACCAAAATATATAGAACATAATTTAGTGTATGTTATATTCTATATGCATGAAATCAAAATATTTGGCATTAGGAACTTCTATTGGATTGCCATTTTCAAGACGCACTAATTTGCAAGCTTCAAAATGGGATAAGGATAAAAGTAGGATGCAATTTGACATGATTTGTAATCAAGTTGAATAGGAGGAGAGGAATGGAAGAATGAAATTACGACAAACGAAGAATTAAAAGGAAAATGAGGAAAAAAAAAAAAGAGAAGAAAAAGAACAAAGCAGAGGAAGTTTCTTGCAATATGTTTATTGGAAGCAGTTGATTGACTCTTATACAATTATGGCAAATAAATTCCAATTTGAACTCATCATAGTCATTGACACCCAACACTTCAACAACCATAATCAATCGACACAACGCGTCAAGCATGTACATAGAATCTATTGGGAGCAATAATTTTTGGCTGACCATATTATTAGGTACGTTGTAAATAATGCATTACTTTCACCATGAATTCAATGTTTTTTAACATTGCCCACGACTCATCATGAGCATGTTGTCCCCACCAAAAGGACCCAAAAAGAAAATAATGAAACAAAAATAAATACTGAATCATCATAGTATCTTCCCAGTGGATGGCACATAAAGCCAACCTTTGAGGATGAAAAGGGGGGAAGTGAAATAACAAAAGGGAAATGGATGCTTAGTGGCCACTCTCCATGGACTCCAAGGATCTCCACTTTTAAAAGCATAACATATACTACTATAAAAAGCTTTTCATGGAACTTCAAAGGAAACTACAAGATTCTCCACTTTAAAATATTCATGAGTGCACTTCACAGTTAGGTTTAAGCACACACTAGAAAAGAAAGTGAGGGGGAGAGAGAGGAACAAAAAAAAAAAAAAAAAGATCCTTGAAAAAATTCTTAATGTCGAAGATCATTGGCTAGAGTGTTACCTTTTGCGCGTGTCATCATATATATTTCTTTCTTTTGAGGTGAGTAAAGTAAACTACATGGGCTTTAAGATTTAGTGTAGATTAGATACCCATTAGGAATGACATTGATTATGACACATACACACACAAATATATATATATATATATATATCTGTTTTTACAATTAAGGTATTGGTTTAAACTGCTCATCAAGCGATGTAAATTCAATTTTTATTAGGAGAGGATAAAAGAAGTAACAGTACGGTTCGGTTGTCTTTTAACTTGTCTGAACAATTGTCTACTAGAAAAAAGAAAAAAATAAAAAATAAAAAAAATTGAAACAAAGAGTGTGACTATGAAAGGCAAAATAAAGAGAAAGAATTGAAAAGCGTGAAAGAAATATATATTTTGTGTGTGTGTGTGTGAGAGAGAGAGAGGATACATATAGTTGTGGAATAGATATGGGGAATCCATGAAGTGTGATATGTCTACATTGATATGTTCTCTTTTTTGGTGGCAATTCTATTTCATTTCCTTTTCTATTCTTTAATACATCTTTTGCCCTTAGCTTCCTAGCTACTTTTCCTTATCATGGTGGGGGGGGAAGTGTATGTGTTGGAGAGAATTTAAGAAGATGTGTATGCTGTTGATGGTTTTTGGGCACATGTAGTGGGGGTGACTATTTACCTTGTTGCAATTCATCAATTGGATCAGTCAAATTTACAAATGATGATAATGGCCTTTTATGAATTATTTGTTGGGCGGTCAGTTCGTACTTGGGGGTGTGATGAGGGGGACCAAAGACAAAGATAATAATAATGGTTGGGTGTGAATAAATTGACCCTTTTGCTTTTATGGTCCATTATATTCTATCTTTTTGGCTACCCTGTCGCTGTTTGTTTCCTTATCATGCCAAATCATAATTGAATTTTGGGAAATTTCCCTTGAAATTTTTTGGTTCATGAGGCCCTTTGGTTATTTGGGTGGAGTCTGATTACTTGCGATTTTGATTCTTTAAATTTGGCCGTAGCAAGCAAACACATCATCCACACTGCCATATAAAGTTGGCTTGATATGAACACTTGTTGGACTTTTAGTTGGATTTTCTTCCAACATGACCGACGCCTTCACGCCTCTAGAAATTCTTTATTTATGAAGATTATTATTCTTAAACCGATTGTATTGAATTTGGATTCTTGCTGAATTCACGAAATACATCTGTTTGTAAAATGACATAACAAGATTATCGGATAGAGACTAACTTTTGCAGATGGCGTGTTCCATAGCCTACCGCATTGTATTTCGAATTTTAGTTGAATTACCAAACAATGTTATCTTGAGTCCGGTTGTGCTTACCCGAACTACTAAAAGTTGTGCCATGTTACTCTGTGCCCGCTTGTATCACTGTACTGTACCTTCTTAAATAAGGTTATACTATAGGTACCAATGTACAGATAAAATTGTATTGTTTATATTAGAAGAGAGAAAAATTTTCGTGCTTCAGAATTGATGGTATTGCAGTTGAATTAATTAGTGAGTGTCTTCCAAACTATAGTATGTACAAGCTATTTAGTACATCAAAGCTTGTTGTTTTCCAATATAATAAATAATCTTGATGATAGCATTTGAGATAAAATTATTTCATACGAGGCATCCCATGTCAAGATCCAGTTATCAATAACTAAATACATCAAATTTTAACTGAAGAATAATATAATAACGAAGATAAAAAGTTAAATCTTAAATCATGATAATGACGACAAGAAAGGATGCAGCATGAAGCTTACAGAAAAACTTTGTTAAGTAATATACTGAATTTAGAGCTGGAAATTTGAATGAAGGAGCAAAATAGGCTGCCAAACCAAATGCGGTCTATCTTGCTGAAGCCCATGATATAGGTAAAGTCTATCATGCTCATATCTTATCGTGCCTACAGTGGGCACTATTTATTTTCATATAAAATCATTGGAATAGGCATAGAACTGTTGAAGTAAGGTGCTGAATTTATCAATGTAGATTTACTCATTAAGAAAATGCCCATTTATATTGATAATCATGATTCATCTTATATATACAAAACCTTTCATGGAGAAAACTTTTGAATGTCATATAAATAAGTAAACATTTTTAGGATAATGATAAGAAGCAACTAAAATGTTTATAATTATAATTTGTTGTAGTTATTGATTAATAAAATACTTCCTAATGAAACTTTTGCTTGAGAATTTATCGTGTATATTTCCCAAACAGCTGTTCTATCATTAAAATTGTTTAAAAATGCGTAGAAAGTGGTCAAGTTGATAATAACTCGAAAACAATACAATTATGAAAAAATTTAAAGAAAAAGGTAAAGACAAAATATATTATTAGGAATAAAAGGGAAAAAGTTAAGGAAATAAGAAGGCAAAGGAAAATAAAATTTGATTTGTAAAAGTTAAAGTGAAAAAAAAAGAAGAAAATAAAAAAAAACGAGTTGATATTTGGGAATTGAATCCTTGCCTTTAAAGGACTAAGTGCATAACTTGACCAATTAGTTGTACTGATTATTACTTTTGAAAATATAAACGTAATAAACACTTTTTTTATTTTATATTTAATCATAATAATTGATTTTCTTCGAACTTGGGGGAACTAAGGTCCCCTCCCGACCCCACCTATAGCCATCCCTAAGCCATAGCACTTTAAGCTTGTGTAGTGCTTGTGCAGACTCGTCTAGTTTTTGCACGAGCTTTTTCAAAGTGCTATATGTATTTTTAGTAAAACGCAGTCGAAACATGAGCTTTATCAGGTATTAAAGTTACCAGGGCCCTGCATTGCTCAATGGTAGAAATATTTGTCTCCAGCATTGAATCCCCTTCCTCTACAGTTGTAGTTGTAGTAATAGTTAACAGAAAATAAAGGAAAAAAGAAAATGTCTTAATACCTCTAAGGAAAAAAAAAATTATTAAATGAAAAGAAAAAACTGCATATAACTCCACAAATTTTGAACTTGATGTTGATAGATTCCTGAACTCATGGATTATACTTTAGCACCTCCTAAGATCATATAAATTGGCAACATAAGAGGATGTTTACTTTTTCCAAAAAAAAAAAAATATATTATCACACAAAAATCAAAGCTTAAAAGATGTTAACATCCACTTTAATAAGTTTAGAATAGTATTTATGTACTGAAATTAAGGTTTAACAGGTTAATTTTAAACTTTTAAGTTATTTTTCTATTTATGAGTATTTAAGAGTGTAAAGGTAGACTGTAAGTATAGTATTATATCTATTCTAAAGTCAAAACTTAGGAGATTCTTGGAATTATTTTTTCCCTTAAGAAAAGATATATATAATAAATAAGAAAAAGATAAATAAATAAAGAACCAAATGGTGTGAAGACCAATTTTGGTTCGTAAACCTTATTTTAGATCAATTAGGTCCTTTGAACTTCATAAATGATAAGCAAACCAAAGTTTTGTGAGTACTACAAGGATTAATGTCATAAATGGTATCTAAAATTAATCAAAATATGTAATTTATTATTTATATTGTTTTTTTTTTAAAAAAAATTACTATATAATTGGAAATTTTTTTATTATTTTTATTATATGAACTAATCATATTAAATTCGTTTACTGATGTGAACGTAAATACGAACTAAGAATTGAACATTTTGATAACTTTAAAATCAGGTGGTAGCCAACGACCACCTATAGAGAGTTATGTGTTCACTTACTAGATGCTTAATAGCCACCTCTTGGTCCTTGAGTAGTTAGAGTAGTCACTTATAATAAAGTGGATCACGATCCATCTTATAAAGTAATCTATTAGATCCATTAGTAATTATTAGTTAATTCTTAATTTGTTTTTATATTTATATCAATAAATAAACTTAATAAATATAGTTAGATCGATAGCAAACAGGATTACGGAAACTTCTATTAAAAAGTAAGTTAATTTTTTTCAAGATGTAGATAGTGAATTACCATTTTAACAAAATTTAGGCATTCTTTTTGAGATGAGCCCTTACTAAAATTTAGAGGCTACATGGAACTTGAATAACTGCAACTATCTCCATCATTATGTTTTCTCATGGGAGGCTGGTTTCTGCGGTAAAAAGGAAATTTTGAACAGTAACTTGATGTAGTTATTATTGCTGTACGTATCGATTACCAGTAAATGTCGGCACCATGTTGGCTTATTTGGTCCATCAGCAAAATTAAACCTAATTAGACCACGCTAAAGTTTACATAATTATAATGGTCTTTCATGAAAATCATGGAGAATCATTTTGACATGCTGAATTTTATCATGAACCTTGATTATCTTCTAATAAGATATGCTCCCTATGCTCACCTGTACTAGAAATATATGGTTCGGAAGCTTAAAAAGCTAACTGTTCCATAAGAATTTGTAGTGTATCTAGATTGCAATTTCTGATTGCACATGAGATCTTTTATTTAATAGTTTTTTTTTTTTTTTTTCGGGAGGTCGAATCAAATCTGAACCATTATATTGATAAGTCAACCAGCACAATACCGTAGTTAGTCTTAAAAGGTGTGTGGCATCTTTTATATGATATCGGCCTTTTTGAACTTTCTGTTAGCTGTTGCTATTGCTCTTCTCACACCTCTATAACAGGAAATGTATGATAATATATAACGGGCATGTGGCGTGGTTTCGAAAAATCTTAGAATGTGAATGAGAGAGCCTGTGCTTATTATCTCATAAGATGTCTCTAGTAGTTCTCCAAATAAAGCTTTTTCGGTGATTTCTTCTTTATATATATATATATATATATATTATACAAGCCATTGATGCCCAGGGGAAAAAGAAAAAAAAAAGCAAAAAATAAAAAAATCTTGAAAATACTACTTTTGATAAAATATTTTTAGAAATACAATATTTAAAATCATCTCTTTCATTTAAAATTAAAATTGCCTTTTCAAGAAGCGATTTCATCTGATTCAACATGAAATCGTATCTTGAAGACGTGATTTTAAATGATGTATTCTTGAAAATATTTTTTCAAGAACAACATTTGTATAATTTTTTATTTTTTTTTCCTTTTCCCAATGCCCGTGATATGGAATTAGAGTTGAATATATACGTATTTGATCGAATCGAATAGGTGTTAATTATATTATTTTTTTATTTATATTGACATTTATAATATAAGGAGAGATAAATTTTGATAAATTGATTTAATAATAGATAGAAAAACAAAATACAAGTTTGTTTAACATGAGAAAATTTACAAGGTGACTAATATATAGTAGAGAAGCAAGCATTTTGCTTATCAATCGTACAACTTTGAAATTCTAATAAATTAGTAGCGATATATATGAGGGATTACCGACATATAGAGAAAAAAAAAAATCCGAAACAAGTAATTCTCGCTATGATCTTTTATTTGTTTGTCTTGGTTTCGCAATTGAGGTAAATAAATTACCTTCATAACTAATGAAATGCCGCGACCACACCCCCGCCACCACACAAACCAAACCCCTACCCCGCCCCCGCTCCACCCCCATAGAGTTAACTATAGAATTATATGTCTTTCTTCTTTTTTATAAAAAAGAGACTAACTTTCTCTTTTTCTTCATAAAACTTAAGTTATTGTATGATTACTATATTTTTATGGTTTTAAACCTTGTTTAGTTTGCATATTTAATTAAGTTACTGGACAAAAGGGTCTTTAGGTGTTATTAAAACTAAAAAGATTATGCTATATACTTAGTGACATAAAAATCTATTTTGCAAATTCAAAATATAACCTTAAATCAAGTTCTTAAATCATAGTATTGAAATTTATTATAATTGATAATATGAATAACTAATTTTTTTATTTTATTTTGAAAAATTTTTCAATCATAAAAATTTTGTCTAGTACCACATGCATCAAACATAATATAATTATATTGCACTTTATACTGTACCATCGGATTCATTTTGTATTGCTTAATTCTACTAATTAAATACTACCTAAATGCAAACCTTAGTCTCCCCCTTGTAGCCGTTGTCTCTCTCTTCCATTGAACTAGAATCAATCACATCATTTTCAGGTAAATATGTAATCTCTTCAATTCTGCTGTTATAATTTTCATATCAATTAGGGAGATATGATAGGACTCACATCCATTCTTATTTCACCATGGAATGGTAGGATTTTGGAATCCTGTTAATTAATTAATTAATTCTCAATAGATTCCTAACAAGATTTGTTTTTATTATTCTATGCATCATTTATTTAAGGTAATTTATTTTATAAAGATAACCATATTTCAAGATACAATACATCAAAAACACAATTAATATTGATATTTTCAGACTAATGCTAGCTATTCAGTGCGACACTTTTTGGAACTATAATTTAAATAGAAATTTCGATTTAATAATAACTTTTATAGTTTTATATATAGAAGATACTATACATTGAATAACTTTAAGCTCTTTAATTATGAGCACATATAAATAACTAAAATATGGCAAGATTTGGCTCCTGAAATGGAACCTTTTTTTTTTTTCCTCTCGAGACCAGTTTCTTTGTTCAGCTTCTCTGATGTTTTAACATCCTCCTTAAGAGGAGAGTATCATATTAAAGCATGAAATTGAATTTGATATCTTTTACTACACCGAATTGAACGTAGTTAATCGCACATATTTCTGTGAATTGATTCATCGATTTCAATGATTATTTAATTAAAATATGAACAGACAGCATATAATTAAAATTCTTATAATAATAATTCAAAATCTTAGAAAGGAGTGTACTAAAAGACTTAAGTTTTATTTTTCTATTTTTTCCTCTCAGGGATTCTTTTTTAATTTTCATTTTACAATCTAAGTTTTCAATTTTTGATCAAAATAGCACTTTTGATGCTCTCCGTTAAAGTTAGATCTTGAAATAAAAAATAAATATAAAAGTATTGATCTTAAAATGGAAAAAATATCTTTATATATATAAATTAAATCAGTTTAAGGACCGAATTTCTTAATACGTTTTCATTTCAAGTCCATAATATTATTTTTTTATTTTTCATTTGAGGACTAGATTTCTTTTTACTTTTCTATTTTAGGACCTATCTACACTTGTGATAGTAAGTTATAGAGGTCCTAATTTGATTAATTTTTTGAAAATTCAGAACCTAAAAATTTAAATAAAATAAAAATAAACAAAATCGTGGAGAAAGCTTTGGTTATTTAACGTAAATTTTACCAAATCTAAAAATGCAACTAATAGGGTCATTAAAAGGTATCCAACCCATTAAATCCGATAAAAGCATTACAAGATATTACTCTGTAAGGTTTAGGGTCAGGTTTTGAGATATAATTTAAATCCCTATCGGGTTTTAGGATTACAAAAAAATTTAATAAAAAACTTGACTCTGTTAAAATATATATATTAATAAAAATATTTATTTTAAACTTATGTAACTACATATCTTATAGAAGTTTTAAATTGTGTAATATATTTAATTATTAATTTTTATTATTGTGTAATTCCGTAAATATAATTGTAATCTTATTTAACTTATTTCCTTCTATTCTCTTCTTAATTTCATATAAACCTTATGAAAACTCGCCTCTATATGTTCAGATTGGGTTTTGAAAATAAAATGTAAAACTTTATCGGCTTGTTCACTTCATGAAATATAATGAGATAGAATGAAATTATAATTCTTAATGAATACAATAAGAATTTATATACAATTTAAGAATAGATATGTAATATAAATTTAATGACTAAATTATTTTCTGTTCATTTTCTTTTTCAATTAATTTTAAAGTAATAAGTGGTAGTAGCAGCAGCAACAACGACGATGGCGGTAGTGGTAGTGATAGCGGTGGTAATGGTAACGGTAGTAATGGCGATGATAACGATAGCAATAGCGATGTTAGTGGCAGCAATTGCAGTGGTGATAGCGGTCATGGTGTCAGTGGCGATCGGTAATGGTGGTGATAGTGGTTACGGCTATAACGGTGGTGGTGACAACTATGGTAATAGTTGATGGTTAATGGCAACGATGAGTAATGCCAATGGTAATAGTGATGGTAGTAAAGCCATTGTAGTCAATGAGAGCGATAATAGCAATAATGGCAATAACAGTAGTGGTATTGATAATAATAGTGGTAGTGATAGTGGTACTGGTAGCATTAAGAAATTATGATTCTTTAATTGAATTAAAGAATCCTTATTATTTAATTTCAAGTAATAAGAATTATTATAGAATTATAATTTAAAAATAAAAAACTAAATAAACATTGTAATAAAAAAAATATTCTAACTAAAATAAAATAAATGGATCATATAAGCTTTTTATAAAATTTTAGAAAATGTAAAATCGAGTAAAGATGACCCGCTTTCAACTCATCCGATTGCATTCCTACCCAAATCTTCAAATAATTAGAAGAAATATCAACAAGCTCCAACCATTTTTGTCCTATTATTCAGTAAACTGTAATAAAAGGTAAATGGGCGGCGTGTTTTGCGCTGCATGGGAAAGCCACCTGTCCGTACAGGAGGCGAGAGATTTAAAAGGGAAAGGAGAAAGGAGAAAAGCATAAGCATTGCAAAACGGGCAAGTCTTTGCTACTGTGCGTGTACCCTCCCTCCTGGATCCCACCAAGAACTGATGCATCACTTCGCCTTCAACTGCCTTTCTAGAAAAGTAGAAATAAAAAATTTGACTCTAATTAACATATGCGTAAATTGATTGGTAAAATATAAATATAGATAAAATTTTAAAATGTAAAAATATAAAAGATAATTTTTTGACTTGCTGTTGAGCTCTATTTCGTGTGACTTTAGTTGGTTTTTGCTCAGTGAACTATCTGATATGGCTCAACTTTCTCATATTTTCGTTGTAGACGCTTTGGTTTAACTGTTAGTGGATTTTATGTTCATTAAAAAAAAAAGTTAATTTTCTAAAATTCTATATATTATTATAATATGTAAAAATTATTCATTTAGATACATAATATATTAGTATCAATAATTTTATTTTTCTCCCGCTTGCGAATGCATTCATATGCTCACAACTTTCCATACGTGCAAAATGTCATACTTATAAGCATCACAGCACCAGCACCTTCACCATCACCTTCGTCACGCTCTCAACGAGACAGTGTGTCTATCTGGATGTGGATCTAGTAGCGAGTTTTGTTGGATGAGATCCTAAATTTACCGGATTCATAATGCAAACGTTACAAACAGATACATGAACTCACTCCTTTCTTTCTTTTTTTTATGTATTTTTTTTTTTTTTTGAGAGTCGGTGTACTGTTATTATATAAGTTTTTGTATTTTAATACTAACAATCACTAAAATAAACAATGCATATCCGACCACCATTTTCACTGTATAGCAAGTTCGAGTATGCTAAACAAATGTTGAAATTATATTTTCCATTAATAATATTTTATTCCTTATTACTTTGCGGCCATTAATTTTCAAATTTCAATTAACCAAATGAAATTTAATAACAAAGAAAAAAGGACTTTAAATTATGTACTTGCTAATTGCTGTTACATACAAACAGCAGCATGTCATTATGTTTCCTAAATAAAACTCATGTTTCACACTAATGGATGACATAATTTTAATGATAAGCCCAGTAGGAAAAAGGTCTAAGAGGTAGTTCAATTATCTAGATAAGGTTCCCTCTTATTTGTTTAAGTGCCAATTTTTAGTTCTTCTTCTTCTGTCTCTATCAACCATATATTACCATTTACTATAGTATTCTAGCTTTTTATTTATATATAAAAAAAAAAATACAATCTGTGGATATGAAAGGTTTTTTATTTTTTATTTTTCCATTATATCATATTACAACATTAGATATGGAAGTTTTATTTTAAGTAATATATACTATGGACAATGGAAATAAGCTTTCCTAATTCTTATAAATTTTCCAATTTTCTTTTTTTTTTTTCATATCTACCCTTTACAAGTGAGAAAATATGAATATTAAATAATGTACAAACGATTTTTCTATTTCTTAGAACTTCTTCTTTGATCTATGCCGAAAAGGATAACATTGTAGAAGAATAAAAGGAAAACTAAATGTAAAGTCAAATTTAAAATTTGTCTTTATCCGTTTTTTCTCCATTTCTTCACTATATATCTTTATTCTCCTTCTCTAGAAACATCCTCCTAGATTATCAATTTATCATAGAGTGAATATATTTTGTCTAGATGTAATAGAAAATCATTCGTTTTAATTTCTTTTTGCCCTTTAATCTTAATTTATGTCATCTTATTAAATACCTTTTCAATTGTTTTTACCTATACTTTATGTTCTTTATTTAATAAATCATTTATTATGGTAAGCTAATACCTTAAAATCCTTCTCTCCATGTTGGACAAATAAACGGTAGTATTAAAATAAGCAACAAACTTTATTACTTATTAGGCAAGGGATCGACACTGTATGTTATAATTTATTTTGGCCAATAACTGATAATAATATCATTCTTAACATAATGGTAAACTGGATAGTGCTTCCTTCTTTTATTATGTTAAGAATTAAGATTTCTCCATTACCAATTTACCACTGCCCAGTTTTATTTAATTTTAAAAGATTCCTCACTCTCTCTTGCAGCACAAGTTTTATACCTTTCGGGTATTATTTCCTTTTGTGATTTTATATATAAGAAATTAATCACCAGTAATCTAAAAGAAATGTTGGATTTGGTTGAATCCTAATTACCATTGTTATTTCTATCTAAAATTTTGCAATTTTTAGAAGGAAAGGTGATTTTCTCTAGTTATCATTAGAAATTAAACCTAAAGGCTAATATTATAATTCAGAAGATAGAAACTCTACAATTAAAACCCAAATAAGCAAAGTAGAGTATGCTAAACATAGTTTATGCAAATATTTTTACCCAGAGCTGTGGATGAAAAGTGTCTTCTAAATAAAGTATTTGCAAATTGATAAATGTAATATATATATATGAAATATTTGTTAACATAGCCAATAATCGATAAAATATTTTACATCCATCATTCCCATAAACTACAGAAGATATATCAAAATCCAATTGTATGTTTACATCTTTTAATATTCGTTTGATTCATTTTAAGGGAATTATCAAAGGGTGTTCATATAACTATTAAGTTTTTTTTAGATATTTATGTAATTTCCAAAATTTATTAGATGGTTGAGTGTTTTATTATATAGGATTCAAGTTTACAACTAGAAGTATCAATTAGGGTTATCAACAAGTGAAATTGAGATGATGCAATATTAAGTTTGATCTTGAACTCAATTTAAAATTTCTAATGACAAACTCGACTCAAACTCAATTCACAAAGTTTGAGTTTAATTCAATTAGACTCATTTATATTTGATTTATTTAAAAAATATTATTATTTTAATCAAAATAATATTAATATATAAGCTCTATTAAACTCAGTAAATATATGCTCAACTGAAACTCATTTATACTTCATTCACTTGAGGAGAATTCCTTATTGCAGTATTCATTTGGTTTTTTTTTTTTTTTCCGAATTGCAATTCCTTAAAAATCTATATTATATAAACTTAAGTAATAAAAAGTCCTTGATTGAACAAAAAATCACAATTCCTTATAAAATTTTACATTTTTTTAGAAATAGCCTCTTATCAATTTAACAATGACTATTACTAGTATTATTATTGCTATTTTTATTACTATTGCCATCGCTATTATCGACTATTACTACTATTATCATCACCACCATTATCGCTACCAATACCATTATCATCATATTGTTACCACTACCATTACCACTATCGCCGCTATTATTACAGCAGCCATCGTTGCCACTACCATTATCTCTGATCACCACCACCATCATTGATCATTGCTATCATTACCACCATTGCTGTTGTCACTACCGCCACAACTACCTCTACCACCCCTCCAAACCTCTACCTCAGCAATTGCCACCACTATTAACCATCACCATTGCCATAACCACCACCATCGATCACTATCGCAACCACCGTCGACTATTGCAACCACCGCCTCTGCCCTTATAGCCAATTTTCACCATCATTAACTATTACTTTAGAGTTACTTGAAAAAGAAAATGAATTAAGGATATTTTAGCCATTAAAGTTTTATTACGTATATATTATTAAATCATTTATTAATCCTATTAAATTATTTATTAATCCAATTAAACAAAATAATACACATTATATCTTTATTACATTTCTTAAAAATTTCAAATATATTTTTCACTCATTTCATTTGGTAAAGTGAACAAGATATTAATCTTATAAGCTAATTATAAACTTCAAGCTTAAAACTAATTAAGGTTGGACCTGAATAAATAGTTAGTGAAACTCATTTATATCCCCTCCTTGTAAAGTACCTCTATTCAGCAAAATAATTTAATTGGTATATAATAAAAAAGAGATTTTATAGTTCAGTTTTTATTTTTATAAGATTGATCTCGTTTTTAATTTTATTATTTATTTATATTGATTAAAATTTTAATTATTAAATTTATAGTTTGTTAAATAATTGAGATTTAAATAAATATAAATTAAAATTAAAAATTAAAATTAATATCAATTTCATAAAAAATAAAAATAAAATCGTAAAAAAATCCATAATAAAGCGGAGCAAGAGTGACTGTGGGAGCAAAGGCCTGACATATGGCAGAACCACCGTGTTTGTGTAAACTGAACCCAAAATCCAGCCAGTAAAAGTGAACGTACAGTCACGCCCTTTTCCCCCACACACACACACACACTCTCTCTCTCTCTCTTTCCTCCCCCCCCCCCCCGGTTCTCCTCTCCTCTTTCTGCGTACATAGTGGGTAACCTGCCACGAATTCTGACACACAAAAAAGTTATAATAACGATTAAAAGCAAATCTCGATTGTTGGTGAATAATTTTTCATTTATTTATAAAAAAATTTTTAAAAATCGAGTAGTGTAGGAGTGGTGTTTTTCAAAAAAGAAGGAAAAGAGGAATCACCAATATAACTGTCCCTTTTTTAAGCCCCCTTTGACGGGCCCATCCTTTAATTATACATTATAATATAGATATATTTTTTTATTTGTAGACAAAATCTGGCATTGCCATTTGCCACCTAATAATTTACTATTTATTTTTTAATTTCTTCGTACGAGAAGAAGATTTTGATTCTCTCTCTAGACTAGACTTCCCCTCTCAAAGTACTCCTTTTGACTTTTCCTCTTCTCTCTCTCTCTTTCTTTCTCTCTCTAAATCAATAATAATATATCTCAAACCCCAAGGCCAAGGCCATAAGGCTTAATAAAACCCCCCCATGCGCGTTGGTGTGTGTCCCTTGTGGCCACCTCTCTACTCCTCAGCTTCTCTCCCTCTCTCAACTTATCCTTCTTACAATTGCAATAAACACATCTTTTGGCTGGCTTACACCACAAATACAAGAAACCATTAGAGAACCAGTAAATACAATCCCATGGCTATTGAAGCTCAACAGATTAATCTTCTTCCTTATCAGCTTCTTTCGGATAGGTATGTTATTATAGCAAATTTCTTGTGTAGGTATGTTATTATAGCAACTTGTTTACAACCCTCCAGTCGGTCAATTATCTGCCCACTGACATACCCTTGGAATTTAATGGTCAGATAATCAACTGGGCTGTTTTCTTCACGGGATTACAGAATAATCTTTATTTTTCAATAGCTCAAGGGTGTGGTTCTTATTTTTATTTTTCTTTTTTTTTTTTTTCTTTCAGGGATTATATAAGCACCAAGAATCGAATGACAAATCCGTACGACACCCAAATGGAATCGGCACTTCCTTTGGCTACAACTCTGCCTGAAGCAACACTGGTTCCGTTTTATCAATCGTCAGTTTGCGATTTGGGTCATGCAACAAAAGCATCGCTTAAATCCGACAGTGGGCTCACTTACAACAACGTAAGCAACATCCCCGTTCCTAGGAAGAGGACGCGTGACACGTTCGACGAGCTAAACAATGCTTTCAATGTTGTGTCGCAAAAGCTGCCCAAGATGTCAAGCTTCATGGACCAAGACTTGGCATTGTTCCAAATCCAACAACAGCAACAGGATTCAGAGATCAGCAACATAATTGAAGAGCACACCCGGAAGATGAAACTAGATATCGAAGAGATGGTCAAACAACAATCGAAAGTATTGGTCTCGTTGGCGAGCCGTGAGATTATGAATAAGGTGAAGCAAAAGGACCAAGAAATCGAGAGATTGGTGAAACTGAATTGGATGCTTCAGGAAAGGGTCAGGACTCTGTGCATGGAAAATCAGATATGGAGGGGTCTAGCTCAGACCAACGAAGCGACTGCCAATTCACTGAGGACCAATTTGGAACAGGTGCTTGCCCACGTCAGCGAGGACCGCCCCGCATGCGACGCTGCTCCAGCAGCAGAAAATGATGCAGAATCATGCTGCGGGAGCAGCGACCACGGGAGGGAGGCTGTGGACGCCGAGGTTAGTAACAAGGCAAAGGTAGCAGCGGATGACCGTGGGGCACCGAACGGTGGTTGTAATTACAATGATATTAGGATGTGCAAGAGCTGTGGGGCTAGGGAATCAAGTGTGTTGGTACTGCCGTGCAGGCATCTCAGCTTGTGCACAGGTTGTGGGCCCAGTCAACATAATTGCCCCGTATGTAATACGGTCTTAACTGGTAGTGTACATGTTAACTTGTCCTGAGAAAAAAAAAAAAAAAAAAAAGAAGAGTAAATTTAGATTTTCTTTTCAGTCCAATTGTCAGGAAAAAAAAATTAGAGATACCAATAGAAAAGAAAAGATTACCTTTTGTAGATCGGTATTTCCTGGTAAAATTTTGCTTTTTTTTCTTTTTTTGTTCATCCAGTTCCAAAAAAAATTCTTTTCTGTGTATCAACGGATTTTTTATTTTTTATTTTTTGGGCCAAATGTATCTATGGATTAGGAATTTTATTTCATTTATCATGAATTTAGGAATTTTATTTCATTTATCATGAATTATGGTTTAGCTAATACCAGATAACGCATCGCATTTTGTCCATCTCGTAATTGAGGTATTTCGATTTTTTCATTAATTTTTTTCTCCTTGAAATAATGTGAACGAGTGATCAGTGATGAAATTGAAGAGAAAAGATAATGTTATAATACTGGTTGATAATTAATCCACTTAATTCTGATATTAATTTAAAATATAATGGAAATTAACATGGATAAATCGAGAGAATCAAATTCTGACGTCGGATTTGTCTTATACACAAATCTCATTACATGCAGGCGTGCTGGGTTGTCTAATCGTTTTTTTTTTTAACTATTTAAAGTTCTCATCGATTAAAGAGTAGAATAGGGTGTTTAATTTAGATAACATTTAATTATGTGCAATTCTAGAATGCACGCCTTGCAAAGTAAGCTGCCTTAATTGATACAGATTATATAATGGATTCCTTTAACATGGGGCGCTTGCCGAGTTTACTCATTAACAGTATAGGCAATTTTTTAATAACTTGATAATATATATATATAATTTTGTAAAGTAAAATAATAATATATATAAAGTTGCTATTTAGGGCTTTCTAATAATTGTATAACTCACTAGGCATTGGTAAGGTATTTTTTGTTAATAGTATAAATGTTTTTTTTTTTTAAGAATGAATTAAGTTCAAATATATTTTAAAATCCTTTTGTTTTTGTTAGTAGAAGAAGAACGGATTTTTAATAGAATAGATTAAATTTAAATATCATAGTAAATACCGAAAGGAAAAACTCACCTGAAGTATTTATTTCCTAAAATCTTTTTTCTAAAACAAAAACGGATATGACTAATTAATTCATGTAGCCAACGAGAACCTTCTCGGTAAGGCGGTCCTTGAATCAAGGACAGTAAAAGCGTTGGGCTTTCGGGAGGCGCGGGGAAGCGTTAAATGTGAAAATGGTTTCATAATTAAGATAAAAGGGGGAAATTGATTGACTGGAATATATTTTGGCGTTTGTATTGGGGTTTGATAATGTTGTCTGTTGATGGGCAAAGCAATTGTAACGGTCCATCGCATTTTGGATTTGTGGATAGATTCCATTCACTCATGATATCCATCAGTTCCTCTCTCTCTCTCTCTCTCTCTCTCTCTCTCTCTCTCTCTCTCTCTCTCTCTCTCTCTTTCTGTGTCTATTTTTTCTCCCCATCGATTCAAGACAACTGAAATAATAGTAATATCGTGGTTAATAATTTAGGTGACAATAAAAACATGGAGAAATTTGTTAAGATGAAGAAAGGTGCATGCTCTTTCGAATGGTATTCGAATTCAATTATTTGTAAGTTTTGAAAATAACATATTACCTTGTTAATTAAGAGGTTCAATTGGATTTTCTTTTAATCAAGTTTTACCCCCTCAAACCAATTACAAATATTCGGTTTAAACTAGTTTGAAAATTATTTTTAACTAAATTAAAAAAAATTATATGTTTGATTCGATTTGATATGATTTACTATTTTGTTGTTATATTTTTTGCATTTTTAGTCATGACTATGTTAAAAGGAAAACTTACATTTTATGCTCATTGATATATATATATATATATATATATTTTTGCCCTTTTAAGGTTATATGTCATAGATAGATCATTTTAAAATATTATGGTACTTAGAATCACTTAATTAGATATATAGTGGCTCCATAGCCTCTTATATATATGGAGGTTAATTTTAAAGCAACTTATTACTCATGATGAGTCTAAATTTCCTTAGATAGTAAATTATTTTTCAATTTGAGACCAAAAGGTATAGAAAATTTGTAATTATAAGATTGCAAATTAACCGAGTTGAGTTGAGCCGAATCAACTCAAATTAAGTCGAGCTTTTAAAGTCTCATGTTCGGTTTATTTAAAATTATCGAGCTCGACTTAAACTAAGCTTTTATCAAGCTCAAAAAATTATATATTTAAACTTGATTAATTTAAATAAACAAGTTTGACTGTGAACTCAATCTTAACTCCTGTAGATGTAAATCTCGAATGAAGTATAAGTAACTCAATTCGTTTACTAGTCTTATAATAACCCAACCTAATCGGTTCGCATTCACCCTTAAAACCATTGCATTTATATATAAAAGACATAAGAAATTGCTTAAGTGACGGTCCAGATCGCATCACCCTGCTCGAGAAAAGCCTTATCCTGATGGCATACAATTTTACTTTCGCATGCATCGATTTACTTTTGGTGGTTCAACAACGTGAAGGAAAGGAAAGTGTGACTTTATTCCGAGTAAAGCAAGAGAGAGATATGAAACGAAACAAAACAAAACAAGAAGACATGATTTTAATTACAATGTACAATATCGCCAGTGAAGTTAGGCACCTAGACAGTTTTTCACACATGCTGCTCCACTTGCACCAAACCCCATCCTGCCACAAAAAGAAAGGACCTCCATTATTATCATCATACTTCCACTTGGGAAAATTACATCCAACCTTGGTCAGATTTGTCAGACTACTACTTCTTACTCTTTCTTTTATATATATATTTATTGTTGTTGGTGTTGATAATGATGATGAAATGCATATGAAATATTCGAGGAAGCTGCAGGCAGCATCGGCATAAGGTCACCATCGATATTGGGTTTTATACTAATATTTTCGTTTTCAAGAGAGGCCTTCAAAAAAAAAAAAAAAACAAAGAGAAAAGAAAACTGTACCTATAAATTTTTTTACATATTATTATCATCATCATCATTTCTTAAAACAGGTTTTTAGAAAGTGAATGGAGTTTTCGTAAAATAAATAAATGAATAAAAATCAAGAGTAAAAAAATGTGATGTTCTTATTTGCACTTATTTTAATGCTCTTATTGATATATTTAGAGAAGATGAATAAAGCTAAGGTTATTGAGCAACCATATAACGTAGAGTCCTAAATTATATCCTAAGTTCGCTACCAACTATTTATTCCTATTCTTAATCTTTTACTACTCTCTACTCAATGAGTTCCTTATCTATCAAATGGCCTCTATTCACTTGTTACTTTTTTCTTTATTTGTGCCCTTCCAAGACATGGGATAAATTTTATGAGTAAATTACTACATCAATAGAACCAAAGTAAAGAAATTCTAAGCTAACTCTTCAATGGTGAAAATAACACCTTGGCCACATAAATATGATGATAACATGTCAAAGAATTATCATGAACATGAATTCTGTTGTTTATAGTCAATTAATGAAATAGGGGAGTACAAAAAAGAGGCTTCTTGAAGATTAGATAAGGATATTAATTTATTGATAAACTATTTCAAATATGGTCGCTAGGCCCGGACATCCCTATCCAAATCATAGACTAAGCTTCAACAACCTAATCTTACCTCTTTACATCTGTACCAAGCTCCTAAACATTAGGTCACCCTCAGCAAGACATGAGTCAAGCATTTGAAAGCTCTACCGACCTTGCCAAGCCATCAACTACAAGCTTAACTTGAAGGGAACGAAGACCTCCAAGCTCTTGTAGACTTAGGCCATGAGTTAGCCAAGGCTAGCCTAAGTGCTCAACTGATGACTACAAGAGAACAACTCAATAAATAAGGAAAGTTAAAGCTATCAACATGTAAATCCCATCAAATTTGAAGTAGATTTTCGTAAATTAATCTCCTTCCTAAAATGGCTTGGCCTTATCGTCTTAAAGTATAAGGCCTCCTAGCAAAAGATTTCACTTTCAACACTCTTTAGGCATATATTCTCCTTTTTCCTCCATTATTAACCTTTATGTTGATTTATGTATTAGAGTATTTACAGTAAATCATTCTCTAGTACCTCCATAACCTCTATTTTCTCCTTTCAAAGGTGACTTCACTACTAATTGAAGATCTTAACACAACATTAGTTGGAACGGACTTAATGAAATTGAGACTACTACCATTAAAAGTTACTGTTTGAAGCCAAGGTTACTAAGATACAACTAAGATCCTTTATGATAGTGGGATAATGGATAAGCATAAAATATACATTTCATGTGATACTCTTTAAATAGAAGATGAAGCAACTGTAATCATCGATGTATCTTTTGATTTAGTGACTTAGAACTTGTTATAACTTTAAAGTTAAGCTTGCTTAATCGAGAATACCCTTAGGATGGGTAACCTCCTAAGAAGCAGCTAGTATCAAGAGACAAAATTGTGCATTATACCATGAAAAAGCAGATAATGCCTTAGTAAGAGGAGTTCTGATCGGGTTATTATAGAGTGGTATCAAATTAGTTTACTATAGTGGAAATGAGGGAGCTATGTGCATGCTGCCCAAGGAAAAGTGCCATAAGATGGGGACAACTCTTGAGCCTATAAGGGAGCACCTTTAAAGTCTTCCTTACTTGGTTTGCAGACCTATGTAATGAAACCGATATGAAGGGTAAATTGTGATACTCCTTAAAAAGAAGATGAGACTTTAATCAATGAAGTGCCCTTTGGTATAACGACTTCGAGTTTGTTAAAACTTTAAAGCTAAGCATGTTTGGTAGGGAGCATTCTTAAGATGGGTAACTTCATAGGAAGAAGTCGACACTAAGGGACAAAATTATACAACTTACACTAAAGCGAAGAATATCTTGATGGGAGGAATTCCAATCAAGGTGTTATATTTCATGTGATTATAAATAACATTCCAACTTCAATATTAGCATTTGACACAAACATCGTAACAAATCAAATAACATGTCCGATATCAACTGTAGGATAGGAGTAGATTAATGAGTAGATTCACTTCTTTAGTGCAGGTAAAGTTTTTTGTACTATAGGATTAGTATTATTTCAATCATCTTAATTTGCAGTTACCACTTAAACACAAGTATCTTTTGTTGTAGTTTTTCCACAAAAATAATGGTTTAGCCAACTTAGTATAACACTAACAAGGCGAGAAAATTAAGGAACATTGTAGTTTAGAATAAGAAGATGATTTGAGAACATTGAGTTGAAGAAGCAATGCATGAAACATCAAGGACTCCTAATGAAACGACAAACCATGGCTACACTAAAGGACATCAATCTAGGAATGATCAACAATCTTGAGGAGGTAGTGGTATCTTCTTATGGCAAAAAACAAAGAGGTTATTGGAAAAAACTAACCTTTTAAGAATACTAAAAGGACATAGAGGACAATACACCTTTGTGAAATGGAAAAGCTAATGTATCTACAATCACCCAGATCGAATCATATCTCGTTTTGGTTCTTGGAAGTGATACTACAAAGTCCATTGTAATGTGATCCCACTTGCATTTCGATATCTCCATAAGTTGCAACTATTTACTTGGCCAGTGATGCTTTGCCTTAATTTTTGATATGTTAAGCATTCTGCTACATATTAAGCAACATCCCTTTTCATTACACTCCATTAGATCGTGGTTCTCAAATCTTGGTACATCTTATTTCCCCATGGATGCAATGTATAGCTTGTGGTGCGTGCCCCCTCTAAAATATCTCTTCTTAAATTAAGATTTTAAGGTATATAGAATCTTTCCTTAAACCTCAATATACCTTCCATCCACTTTGTAATTAGACACATCCTTGTGTACCAACTTTCTTAGGTAAAATACATCTAACTATAATAATCAAAATAACTATTGTTAAGTTTATGGCATAGGAAATAAGTATTAAGAAGATCCTTATGTGAGTTCAAATTATGATGTGTAGATTAAAGAGAAGAGGATCTATATGGTAGGAAATGATTCAATCTTGAATAGAAAAAGAAGGAAAAGGTACTATACTAACTTGGCATAGCATGAAATTTTTGTTAAAGAAAGAATTCTTACCTCTAAATTATTAGTAGATTTTGTTTTAGCAAAATCAATGTTGTTAACAGGGGAGTAGGACAATGCATGAGTATACAATTGAACTTATGAGATCAGTAGAAGAAATAACTTTCTTGAATTTGAAGGTTAGCAAGTTATAAGATATTTAGATGGATTAAGGTAAGCATTGAGAGATAGAATCAAGGTATAAGTTATTCATACCTTATTAGAAGTAAAGAACATAACCTCAAAGGCAAAATTGATGTTGCAAGAATAGAGTAGAAGGAATTATGAACTTGGATATCACGATTAGGTTGGTTGTGAGAAATCAATACTTAATCTCTTAACAGACTTAATTCCTTCTGATTACTCAGGTCTGTTCATTGAAGGACTTGTGTCTTAAATAGCAAACTCAGACATCGAACTAGTAACTCAAGTGAATATTAATTCAATAACAATAAGAATAGTGTAATTAGATATTTAAAGAATAATATCATAGATTGAATAAAAAGAAATTATTGCAATAAGAACTAAGGTTCAATAACAATTCACTAAGAATAAATTAAAACAACGACATAATAAAGAGAAAAGAAGAAGAAATATAAGAGATCCTTAATATAATTCTAACTTACAACTCTTCCTAAGGGAGCTCTCTTTGCGAACCTAGGCTTATACATCTATTTATAGGAGTTTGACATAGATTTACAAAGAAAACTTAACAAAAATAGGAGATTTATAAATCATTCCAAGTCTACGGGCAAGTACATGACCATAGTGGATGGGCATGTACTTGCACTTGCACTTCGTCTGAAATCTTCAAAACTCAATGAAAATTGATGACAAGGGAAACATAGGCATAGGCCACAACCATAGTTTTCAACTATATTCTTTTCTAAATTTGATTTCTCACTTGAATTTCTTCTACTTCAACTCTTCAATTAATGCTTTTATCCAAATAGGCTTTGAAACTTGATAAACCCCCCGAAAGTTTATCAAATGCCTCTTGAAGTCCCTAAAAATAAAAATTAAACAAATTAAGCTCAAAATACTATAATATTAACTAGATTATCCAAAATAGCACAAAATAATTATAGAATTTGTATGCTAAATTAATGTTATTAAACATCCTCACATTTAAGATTTTGTTTGTCCTCAAACAAAACATTCAGATAAAACATCTTAAGGACAAGGTAATTTAAAATAATCCTTAGAAAAGTATACCCTCAAATTTGAATAGCTTCACAAAAGTTCTTTTACAATCACCATTTTTCCTTAATTTAATAATGTCTTTAGAACACTTAGATAATAACTATTAAGGACTACTGAATTTCAGTAATCAATCTAAATAATTTAGAGTTAGCAAAATCGTTTAAATAAAGACTAAACTGGAGATTAAAATAAACATTAATCATTTAAGAAAAAATTATAGAGATTTCCTTACTCTAATTTGAGAGAAGGGAAATCTTTCTTTACTTTGTTCAAAATTTTGAAAACCTAAACTAGATACATGTTACATCAATTCATCTTCCGATTATCTCTTTATTTTTTTCAATTTTCATTGGGAGGCTATCTAACTACTTTATTGAAGCCGATTAGCATTGGGGGAAAACCTCGCTCTTTTGATAGACAAAGGCCAATTCTTACTAATTTAGCCCTTTTTATTATTTAGCAATTGTTAATGGGAGGACACCCCATTCTTTGAGTGATTGAGGCCGATTCTTAACAACTTAATTTAATTCCTTTTTGCAAATTGAGAGTAGGAAAGAGTCTTGCTCTTATGAGGGCCTCAGATTGATCCTTATCAATTATTTAGCAATTATTTTCATTTAATTCGATTAATACCTCCAATTACTTGATTTATAAGCAACTTTCAAAGGACAAATTTCCTTTATTTATCTAATCTAAATTTTTTTGAAAAAGAGTGGGATAGATAATTATCCTCTAGAATTAAGGTTGAAAATCAAAATAACTAATCTTTAACTCATCTATATCTATCCTAATCCTAAGTCCAAGTTTAAGCTTAAGTAATAAGGAACTTTGAATCATAAGAATTTAATCACTCAAATTTAATAAAATATTCTAAATTCATAAAGGATTTGGGAATATTAGTTTTTTTTTTACTTAATATAAGGGTGTATATTTCTAAAATTTAATTCAAGAAATATTTTAAAAGTTTAAGTGAGTATCTAAAAGTATTAACATACATAACCTATCCTTCCTCCCCATAGGTTGTACATTATCCTCAACGTACATAATAATAAAGCAACTCAAAATAAAAGTGGGAGAAATATAATGATAGAAAGAAAAAGAACCGAGACTTCCTTAATTGTAGCATTGATCCTTGAGAGAAATTTGAAGTCCATAATCTAAATTCCATCAATATATTTAAGTATATGGTTTTCTTTACATCTAACAAAATGAATTAACTAGAAAAAAATGAAAAGAAGAAGTTAATGAAATAAACTAAACTAAGTAAATTACTAATTCAAATTCCAAAGTGTTAGTATCCTATAGACTTATAAAACATCAAAAGATTAAATAGTTAAAGAAAAAGAGCAATAGAACATAAGTTATGAATACCGTCATCTAAAAAAATCAAACAGTCTTTGGAAAAGAAATAAAATATGCAAAGGAAAATCATTTTTCATCCTCATCTTCATCTTCATCCTCCTCCTCAATGTCCTCTTTAATAGATTACTCGTCTAAGTCTAACTTTGGCGTGGGTGGAAAGGGTGGTGGCTGAATCCCCTGATAAGCAAAAATTACATTCATCTTTGCCTTTATGTGTTAGAATGCGTTGCTTCTTCAGTATCTTTCTCGTAATCCTCTTGATTGTGCCAAATATTGAAAAAGATGATGAATCGGATGGTGGCTAGGACGATGAAGATGTAGCCTCATTAAAAGGCTCAAGAATTGGACCCTTAGGTGCTAGAGGAAGCTTCATGACCATGATGGACTCATAACTCAAGGTAGTAGGAGGATCTAGTTCCAACATGTTTGGAATGCTATGGAAGCAAGCAATGTTTCTCACTAATCAAGTAACAAAGGGATCTACAAAAATAAAACTTAAATGACCCTCAATAGCCTGGTTTCTAAGGAATCAGACTGTCCTAACTCCCAAGTTTATGGGTTGTTGACTAGTAATGCTATGCAAGTATAAGATATCCTTCTTATTACTAACTCTTGATTATTCTTTCTCCCAATAAATCTCCTAGCAAAAATATAGTGCACCCACTCGAGAGTTGGATCTATTGATTTAAAAGCCTTTGACCTTCTTAGGTCATAGACTCCTTCCTCCTTATTAGTCAAGTTAAACTACACATATGATTCATGAACATCCTAAGACAATTTATATGGTAGCTCCATATATTCTTTGATCTTAACATAATCCATAAAGTATATACCCATCTTAACAGCCAATTCATCAAATGACATGGTTGCCTTTTGATCATTACACATAAGTTATGGAGTATTCTATTTACCAAGCTCAATGTTATCAAATGCTAACTTGAAAGCGCTTAACACTTATAGTGTTAATTCCTTATATACTAGCTTATTAATTATCAGAAGCCGATCCCATCCTCTAAACTTGATTAATTGTCGGATTTTATCATTGTAACCAGCTTGAATTAGTGAACCCTAACTCAAATATGTGGTCTAACAAAATTCCTTCTTTGATAGTTGAAGGTATCACTTCTTTTGGTAAAACTCATGAAAAGTTAAAAGTGCATGTATAGAAATAATGCTTAAATTCTTGCACGTAATGTGCTCACCCTTAATATGATTCAGAAATCAAAAAGAGAAGAATTCAACTTTGATAGAAAGAAACAAATTCATGTTACATTAATAATGACTAATTCAAGAATTTAATAGGATTAAAAAGTCATTGCTAGTTTTTCCTAATAAGCAACATAGGAAATGTTGAATTAATATGAGATTATGTAATAAAATGCTAATTTTCTTAAAACCTTGGATTAATGAAATGATATGATTAATTCAAGATTAAATCTTATTTCCATTTATAATCTCTACTGACATAATATTTAGTATTTAATATACAAATTCTTAAAATTTGTTTGTAATTTCTAACAATTTTATTTTCATGTGCAATCATTAATAACAAATTTCATATTACTTATCATGAATTTTATAGCATGTTGAATAATTTAATCAATATTACAAATTCATGAATTCTAGGAATTGCTCTAATTGCACAAAAATTCGATTCAGAACGAGTTTTCCTATTTACAACATGAATAGTTTACATTACATGTTAATAACAATAACAATATCAATATCAATATCAATATCATAGATTCCATCACTTTCCCTTAGCATAACTAACAATCCACCTTCTCATGAATTCAATTCTTAGTAAGCATGTGCTTTTCAAGTGATTCTAGTGAATAATAAGAAAGCAACATGTTTTATCACATTATCTTTTCTCAATTACACTTAAAAAATAAGATTTCTATAATTGCAAGTCACATTATTCTTCATGAAACCCTAAGTAAAAACCAAAATCTTATACACTATAACAACAAATAAGAGAAAGTAAATAGATGCAGATAATACCATACCTTAAATTTGAAGTGTATGGTGTTCGATTGTGAAAATTTGTGAAATTTTAGTACAGTGTAGTGAGAGGATTGAGAGAAAAGCGTGTTTTTAGAGAGAGAGGGAGAGTTTAGAAAGACTTGGAAGACAAATACCTATGGTTTTTGAATTCGCAAAGGATCTTGGTTAAGGATTATGATTGTGGAGTGTGGCTATAGCCTTTACCTTTAGCTTAATATTGTAAACCTGGTAAGACCACAATCGAAGTCCACAAGTGTGATCCTAATAGTAGACCTCTTATTCAATAATTTTTTCAATTTCCTCTTGCAATAACTTATGTAAGGAATACAATCTAAGTCTATGGGTGTAGACTTTAGCTGTATTCTTCCTCTAATTCTTGAAATCGAATCACTTTGACTCCCTTTGACTTGTTTTTTGCAATTACTTCGAAAAATTCAAAATTAACATAAATTGGGGCATACAAATAGATCAAATAACAATGAAGTTAGATGACAACTTCACAACCACCATTGCATGAATAACATTCAATAATCGTTTTTTACAAAGCTCGTTCAAAGCAAGGATAAATTATAACTTAAAACTCGATACTTGAATTTACTCAAAACATGAAAAAAACTAATAAAAATAACTAAAACTGAAATAAACCCAACTTAGGTTGCCTCTTAAGGAGCATTGTTTCTTAATGTTGCTGGCTCGATAGTTGAATCCATTGCTTAATGCAATTTTCTAATTAATAATTGCAATACTCCATTGGTTAAAAACATGCTACTAAAGAAAAATACCAAAGGAACTGTAGGAAGGAGTTATTATAAGAATGTTAAAATAATTGGAACATTAAATTTTTATGCTGATATCTTAACTAGGTTACTCTTTTGGTTCTTTAGTAATGACGTCAAAAACTTGATTAAGATGTAATGCATCAGATAAGTACATCTTGTCAAGTTATAGTATAGATAAAATGGATTGTGAGCTCGCATGTCGATTCCATGAGGAACAATAAATATGAGAACCTTAGATTACTAGTAATTTACCCTAATATACTAATTGTCTAACTTAATAATGTAGGGATAATTGTGATTAAGTAGTAAAGATGAATAAGGAATAATAAATAAATAAAATAAGAATAGGAAAATAACAAGGACAATAAAAATAATTAAACTAAATAAACAGGACAAATCAAAATAAGTAAGTATTATTTCATAAAATTAAGGAGTACATAATCCTTAGTAAATCATTGTTATATATCTAGTTCTATGTAGCTTTCAATCTCAATTACTCTTTGAATCGTGGAAATGCCTAATTTGAACTAATCGAACTCGTGTCTCTATCCAACTTCTAATCTTGAAATCTTTTTTACTTGAATCACTTTTGAATAGAGCGTCGTAAAATTGCATAAAGAACTTGGATCCTACTATTGGATTGACTGTTCTAAGTTACCCTAATTTAAAGAAATTAGTGCTTGATCTCTTAGAATGCTTAATTCTTTCTAATTGCATGGGTTTGTTCATTGAAGGACTTGCATCTTAAACAATAAACTTAGCCATTAAATTAGTATCCCAAGTAAATACTAATTCAACGACAGTAAGAACAGCATGATCAAACCTTCAAGGAATAATATTATAGATTGAATAAAAAGAAATTATTGCAATAAGAATTAGGGTTCAACAACAATTCATTGAGAATAAATTAAAATGATGACATAATGAATAAAAAAGAAGAAGAAATTTGAGAGACTCCTAATATAATTTTAACCTACAACTCTTCTTAAGAGGGCTCTCAGAAGAAACGTAAGCTTATTCATCTATTTATAAGAGTTTGACCTTGATTTACACTAAGAACCTAACAAAAAAAAAAAAAAGAAGATTCATAAATCATTACAAGTCCATAGGCAGATACATAGTTGCGGTAGTTAGACGTATACTTGTACTTCGTTTAAAATCTTTAAAACTCGATGGAAATTGATGATGAAGGGAATACGAAGATGGACCATAGCTATAGTCTTCAACTATGTTGTTTTCTAAACTTCATTTCTTGCTTAAATTTCTTCCACTTCAACTCTTTAATCAATGTTTTTGTCTAAATAAGCTCCAAAACTTGATAAAAACTATTAAAAGTTTATCAAATACTTCTCAAAATCTCTAAAAATGAAAATAAAATAAATGAAGCTCAAAATACTATAAAATTAACTAGATTTATATCTAAAATAGCATAAATAGTTATTTAATATTTTTGATAAATTCATTGTATCAAAACACTTAGAAGTAGCTTGTCCTTTATTGTAAGAATTCAAGGAGATAATGCTAGAGGAAGCACCTAATGAAATACTTCCTTTAAGGGATATATAGCATCATATTAATCTCGCACTCAAAGTAAGCTTACTAAATTTACCTCATTATAAGATGGGCCCAAAATGAATGTGAGATTTTAGAAGATAAGATAGAAGAATTGTTGTGGAAGGGACATATCCAAGAGAGCATGAGTTAATATTTAGTCCTTACATTGCTAACTTTGAAGAAAGATAGTAGCTAAAAGATGTATGCTGACAACAAAGCAATAAATAGAAGTATTTTGGATTAATAAGGCTAGTAATTCAAGCTGCAATCTACGAACTAGAACATGGAGGTATGATTATAAATGGGTTGTGCATGGAAAAAATCCATACAAGATACAAAATGGGTTAGACCTATTTAAATACAATAAAATTCTTGTTCGAGTGTCGGTTTAACCTATGGACCTATTTATGGACTCGTTTATTTAGCAGATTCCATAAACATATCCTAAGTTCAACTTACGAACCTATTTAACACTTAAATAACCAACAGTGTGATATTTCTTTCTATTGCCATATATTTGCTTATTAGTGCTATACATTTGGTTTAGTGTATGATAACTAACTAATTAAACCCTTGTGCTATACAAGGATTATTCTTAAAAAAATTATGTTAATGAAGATAATATTTTTCATCATAATAATATCACAATTTAATCGTGAATAATGTATGTTATCAAATAGTTATAATTATGGTCAATATTATTATTAATTACATAAATATATATTACATACTATTGCTTTATATGACTATTAATGATATTTCCACAATTATATGAAATGATATGCTTTTCTGGATAAATTAGATTTTTTCAATTGTAAAGTAAAATATTATCTAATAGAGTAATGTTCTTTTCTTTTAATTTATGTAAAGGTTGCAACTATCTTTTTAAGTGAAAGATGCAACCCTTTTGCAAGCATTATAATTTGTATTATGGATATATCTTTTAATGCATAATTAAAGTACAATAATTGTCAACGAAAAAATAAATATGTTAAGGTGTAAGCAAACAAAAGAAAACTTATAAATAGCTCAAAGGTGCTTTTAATGAAAAAATAGAAAAAATTTATTAATAATAAAATTTATAAGTAAGAAAAAAAAAATAAATGGGAAAATGTATTATTAATTAAAAGTTACAACTAATATAAGTGAATTTTGCTTAAAATATATTTATATCAATGAAAATAAAGAATTTTCACTTAAAATGATCACGATCAACATATAATGATATATAATCATAAATAGTTACGAATATGGTGTCAATATTATTATTTCATTGTATAAACACACATACACACCCACACAAACACACTTTTAAGTCAAAACTACTCTTGCAGTTATGATTGTTGCTTTATATTTTGCAATAGAGAGTTTTTACAGTTTCTATAAACAATTACATTTTTAGGTGTTTTTAGTTATTGACTTCAAAGAAACCTTAATACTATGATGTTGTGTTACCAATTTATGTTTCCATTTGTCATAAAAACCTTATTGCATTAAACTTTTGTTAGCTTAGAATATTCATATTTAATTTTTAATACTATCAATTTTACTTGTAAATGTTATTTTTATAATCATTACTTTCCTTATGTACTTATGACTATTTCATATATTTAGTTATAACTTTTTGATTGATAAACAGGTCTAATCCGGATATAAAACAATGTTTATTAAATGGATTGAGTTACGGGTTTAGGTTTACATGATTAATAGTCAAGTTAGGTTACATGTTAACGTTCTCAAGATGTGAACTCATTTAGATTAGATACGAGACATGACAAATTAACAAATTCCCAATTTTAAGGTTGTAAGATGTGTTAGACAAGTTATACATAGCTAAATAATTTTCAAAGATTGATTTGAACAATAAATAACATTAGATTTGGATTAAACTTGGTGATGAGTGAAAATAACATTTAAGACCAAATAAAGGTAATACAAGTAGTAACTGATGTTGTTTAAGTCATCTAATGTTCTTAGCATTTTTATGAGACTAATGAATTAAGCATTGAAATCCTTCGTTGGTAATTCATAGTTGTATATATTGAGAGTATCCTAATTTATGGTAGTACTGAGGTTAAACACTTAATGCACTTAAGCCAAGTGTTAACAACCTTACAAGAAAGTAAGTTATATTTTTACCTTAAGAAATATAGTTTCGTGATAAATAAATTGTTATTCTTAGGGTATGTTGTGTTGGTGAAGGTTGTCTAAATTGATGATTCCAAGAGTAGAAGAATAAGAGTTTAGCATATACAAACAAATGTTTCTACATTGTGAAGCTTTTAGAAGTTAGCCACTTTTTACATATGTTTAATAAGAAATTTAATACTATTGTTGCATCAATGATTGACCGTTTGAAGAAAATGAAGTTTCCATAGGGAGACTAGGTAGCAAAAAGTTTCATAATTTTGGAATATAAGTGATGGATCATAGCAATTCTAGCATTGATAGATATTAACAAATTATTTAAAGTTGATTGTGATGCAAAAGAGGTAAGAATGGGAGTTGTTCTATCATAGAGAAATGACCAATAGCATTCTTTAGTAAGAAATTTAGTGAAGCAAAGAAGAATTTGAACACTTACAATAAGGAATTTTACTTATTGGTATGAGTATTTAAATCTTAAGAGCATTGTTTTATAGCCAAAGAATTTGTGTTGTTTTCTAGCCATGAAGCTTAAAATACTTGAATAGTTGGAAGCATATTAGCAATGGCGTGCATGCAAAATAGTGTCTATATTTGGAAAATTTTTTTCTTATGTTGAAACATAAATTTGGTGTTCAAAATAGAGTTGCTCATACTTTGTGTAGGTGAGTGTTCTTATTGTTTACCTTAAACAATGAAATTATATGTTTTGAGAAGCAAAAGGGAAAATACAAGCATGATAAGGATTTTGCTAATGGAGTACGGTTTTTGCAAATTAATTAGTTGATGGATTTTATGTTCTTGATGGTTATATGATGCATGAGAATTAATTGTACTTAGAAAGAACTCTTTGAGAATAAATGATTCAGGAATTGCATGGAGGAGATCTAAGGAGTTATTAGGGGATATGACATATCATAAAACAAGTAACTTCATATATGATATAGATAAACATGAATAAATATAAAAATATGTATATGTAAACATACATACATACATACACATACAAATATTATTAAATTGTTACATTTATTATTAAATTTTTTTGAAAAGTTTGTTTTATTTAATTGTTATACACATAATTAAAATATATATATATGTAAAGCGAATTTTTATAAAGAAAATTTGCAACATATTTTTTTTCTTTCTTTATTTTTTGGAATTTATTTTAATTTTTTATTAATTTTAGTTATTTAACATATAATATTTTAAAAAAGATGTCAATAATATGCATGGTAATGACAGGTAATCATTTATGTCACATCAATGTCTTAGTATCAAAAAGTGGGGGGACAATTACAAGTTTATGAAAAAGTATGGTATTTATAATATTTATAAAGTTTATAGGGGGTGGTCAATGTAATTTATCCATAAAAAAATTGATATTGTCAGCGTACATATGAAAATTTTCAAGATAAAAATTTTAAGATTTAATCACATCATAACTTTTAAATTAACCTATATAAAAATAATGTAATTTTCCCGTTTTAGTTTTATCTATCTACTTAACCTTCTTAATATATCCTGTAAATATTATCATATATACCCATTCTCAATAGATATAATATTATCTTATAATTAGGATAAAGTCAGAACAAGTAGCTCAACTTTTATAGTTTTTAATTTTAGTATCTAAACTTTAAACTCGTTTATTTTAGGCTCCAACTTTTAAAATGAGATAAATTCATATTTTCGTTATAATGGTTGTTATTATAAAATGGTGAAATAATAATTCAAGTACATCAACTTTCATTTTATTTCCATTTTAGTTATCAAATTTTATTTTTTTATTTCATTTTGGTATTTTAAATTTATAAATCATACAAATTAGTATATCTATTATAACTAATTTGTATTATTTAAAATGGTGGGGGTATTAAAATGAACAAATTTAAAGTTTATATATTAAAATGAATAAAAATATGAAAGTTCAAATATTTCTAATGACTTTATCCTCTTATAATTTATAAGATAGCCCATTCGGTTTCTTGCATAAAGACTTTTGACATAGTGTTTCTAAGTTATTTTTTAAAGAAGTTGCTTATTTACATGAATTTCCTAAGACATTTGCTTCTAATTGCAAAAATAAGGTTGTGAGTTATTTTATAGAACTTTGTGGAAAAATGTTTGGTTCTTCTTTGAACTTTAGTAGCATAATTCATCCATAAATTGATGGGAAAACTAAGTAATAAAAAGAGCATTGGGAGATTTAGTCTATAGTTTTGTAGAGATAAGTGAAAAAGGGGTACAATATTACGATAGGTAGAGTTTGTGTACAACAATACTATTCATAGTGTTGTTAGAAGATCTCCATTTTTCCATTGTGTTTTCATACACATCAATACACTCTTGACTTGATTAGATTATCTAAAGGTAAGGGGATTGGTGTCCTTATTGAGCATATGTCAGAGTAAGTAGTTAAAATGTATAAAAAATGTGAAACAGAAACTAGAGGTTGCAAATTAGAAATACAAGTCAACAATGGATAAATACATGAAATTTAAAACATTTAATGTAGGTGGTCAAGTTTTAGTATATCTTCAAAAGGATAGATTTCCAATTGAGGCAATGTTACCGTTTGTACCTTATGTTAGCAATTGAACTTCACAAATTTTTTCAATTATATATGTGTACTTTCAAATTGTCCTATTATATACCCGATTGAAAGTTTTCTTGTTGCCATCATCCATTATCCAACTTTAACTCTGTTAATAGAGTCAACATGATCAACTAATTATTTGATGATACGTGTTTTTTTTTTAATTTTTAATTTCCAAATCACATTTCCCCTTTCCCACTCATCCATCTATACGAAAAAAAAATGGAAAGGAAAAGAAAATAATAATCCACATTAGAAAATTCCAAAACTAAAAAATAGAAAGGATTAAAAATAAAACTAAGAAATAATTGAGAAAGGCATACAACATCACAGACAAATCTCTCGACAAATTGGCCTAACCTTAAAATATAAAAAACATCGAGACCTTAGAAATCAAAACCGTAGAATTAACCTTCAATGAAACCTTAGAAGGTCTGTCTCATAGGAGTAACTATTTGGCAGCAAAGATGGCAAGACCACAGAAAGATGATGCAAGGTATAGATCGCTTCTCTATTGTGACTTATCTTATTTTAAACTTTGGGTGTGATGTCTAGAAAGAAGATGATGTCTCGATGTGTTGGGGACTTAGGGTTTTGTTGTGTAAACATTTTGAGTGTTAAGGACTTAGAGTTTTTTTGGTTCACTATTGTTGGTGGATGCTCTAATGTGTTGTACGATTTTGTATTGATTCCTTATATGGTCCCAACTTCGTGAAAAGATGCTACCCTTGTGTGTACTATTTACTTTTTTATTCATTCCAATGGTTCCAACATGGAATATATAATTAAAACCAAAACTATACATATTAGATAAAAATGTTGTCTTTGTGTGTCTTGTGAGTTTTTTACTTTTTTTTTTTAATTTTTCCCCATATTTGTGGCCCTATCTTAGATTATAAAACTAAGAGAACAGTACATGTCTACTGATGTAAGAGCTTAACTGTCTTATATCACATTTACACTTTATTGGTTTAATTCTCCTTAAATGAGCCAAAGTAGAGAAGAAGTGGAAATGCCTGTGAATTGAAAAAATTGTGACATAGAAGTTTCTTAGCATAATAGAATTGGTTTGTAAATTACGTGTTTTGCACTTTAATTCATTTGATCCAATACCTTTTCTATTGAACTCAATAACATTAAATAGATAGGAATTGTATATAGTGTATATAAATAGGACTTATACAAGAAAAGTCCATACTTTATTCTATTGAACTCAATAATAATTAGATAGGAATGTTGCAACATAAACTTAAAATAGTAATGACATTTCTTTATCATTGATTACAATATCTCAACCTAAACCCTTTATTAGTTTATTTGTCCTCTATGCATGCATTGATTGTCCTCACTATTGTTCATAATTTACTATTCACTTACAACTCTATAGTTGCTCTTATTTTAGAGTAAATTTAATCATTCATGTCACATGGACATTTGATGATAACGGAAACAACCTGGCGTACAAGGGAGGAATGCAAATGCAATGGACAATAGATTTTGAATCTTTAACCAAAGGATGACTTTTGTCCTTTCTTGAAGATATTTGTTACATAAACATCATCAATATATGGTTCTCAATCCCTAATACGTCTTGGATAGATGGGTTGATGTGTTTAGACAATACCATGGCATATAGTGTTATGGTTGGGGTCTTGAAAGGTTTGAGGAGTGGTCATGTATACGTTGAGCATAGTGAGGGGGCAAATACACATATTACTAAAGGTTGGGACTTAGATTGTGGTGATGATACAGTAGAGGAGGAAGTTGTGGAAGTTGAGTGTCTTTCAAATGATGGCGATGAGGAGCTCTTAGCAGCTCGATAGAAAAAGATGGCATACATTGCTGCTAAGGGTAAATACATGGTTGAGGGATCGTAATTTCCTTGAGACATGACTTTTGAGGATTATAGGGATGAGGTGTGTAAAAGGGTAATGGAAAATGATGACCTAGAGGGGAGTGAGAATTCACATGTAGGTAATGATTACTTGTTTTCAAGTGATGAAGGAGTTTCATTTTTTAATTTAGTGAAGATGGCAATGTTGCTTGATTACATCGTACAATTAAGATTAAGGATTACTATGATCCTAAAACAAAAGCTCTGTACATATGCGTTGTAATGGTTTTAGAGAGTCCTACCTAGTTTAAGAGCCCATGAGCTAGTATTCGATCCACCATAAAAGTAATTTAAAGCTTGAACTAGCCGATAAGAGGGGAGTTTAGCATAAGTGTGAGATAGAGAACTGCCCATTTATTACATATGCTTCTTAGGAGGGTAGAATTGGCCAATTTATTATGAATACTTTCACCAAGAAACATAATGAGCATTTTAAGCCTAAATTTGTCCTCAAGGGAGTTACCTATATATCCTAACAAAGCACTTCTTACCTTGTTTGTACCGCACACCACACATGAAGTTAGATAATATGAAAAAAACTTACTTGTGAGGAGATATAAATAGAGGTGACCTATAGTCAGTGCACACATACAAAAGAGAAAGCTATGAAGGAGATACATGGTAGGTATGAGTTTAAGATTAGTCAAGTGTGGGACTATGCTTGTGCACTTAGGAAAACATTTAGAAGACATGAGAATACAATTGATGTGGTTACCAAAAGGCCAAACATAGGTAGTCCACTGATTTTCAAGAGAATGTTCATTTGCCTAGAAGGATGCAGGTTGGCCTTTATTAAAGGGTATAAGCTCATTTTAGGACTTGATAAGTGTTTCTTAAAGGGGGATTTAAAGGGAAAGTTATTGTTTATAGTTGCGTAAGATGTAAATGATCAGATGTATCATGTTGCTAAGGATTATGTTAAAAATGAGAACATGAAGACTTGGAAGTAGATCTTGGATAACTTATTGCCTTTTGTTGGTATCTACTTATCTAGATTCACCATCATTAGAGATATACAGAAGGTACATATTCATTTATTTTCTTTCTTTACATACGTGCCAACATTTTTTGTACATGTGCTAACAAGTCATACGTGTTATTTGTATTATAAGGTTTGATGGAAGTAATGTAGTAACATTACCCCCAGGTGGAGCATAGGTTCCATGCTAGCTATTTCTTTGAAAAATAGTGAAAGAAACGCAAGGGAGTCATATTGCAAAAATTTTTTTAAGCTACATGCAAGGCAACAACAACTATAAAGCTTAATGAAACGAAGGCTCGTATGACAACAGTAAAGCTAGAGGCACATGTGTAAACCTCACAATCAGTCACTCAAGACTTCGATCGGTTGGAAGATCCAATCGAGCCTAAATTATAAGTAAAGCTAAAAATATTAGTAAAATGATCCCATAAGTTTGAATTTAAGAAAATAAGTAATAAAATAGGAGACTACAAAATTTTTAAATTTTAAGTATAATACTTGTTAATCATCAAAAAGGCGAAAAGTGTAATTTAATAACTAATAAATTATTAGAGATAGATTATATGTATATGAAAAATCATAAAATGACCTAAATAATATTTAGTAATATTTATTTGTACTATATATGAATTTACATGTAAGTATAAATAAGTGTAATTACTTAAAATACGCGAAATGTGCTAAAATAATACTAAATACTTAAAGAAAATTCATAATTAATTAAGGAAAAATCAAGAAAAATTAGGAACAATCTAGAATTGGGTCGTGGCAGTTGGGAAAAATAAGAAAAAAATCGGCTGATTAAATTAAGACAATACAAAAGCCAAAAATTAAGGAATAAGGCAATCGTCTTATCCAATTTAATGCATAATAAATTCCCTAAAGCTCTATAAATAGGAAAAAAAATTTAGAAGCTCATTTGGACAGTTAGAAATAAAATAAAATTAGGAAGAGATGAAAATTGAGAGAAAAATTCGGGTTAGGAAAAAATTAGGAAAAACTGTGCAATTAGGGCCTTTAAAGGGAACCCACACCAGACGAGCAGCTGGGAGTAGACAGTCACCACCACTACAGGGTGGTGGCAGTGCCCAGACTGCCCGACAAGGCCATGGCGGCCAGGGGTGGCCAGAGCCACCCAGATTAGTAAGTCCGATTTCCAGCCCAATTTTATGTAATTTTACTAAAAATAGTAAATATTCTTAGAAAATTATGAATTTTGTTATTTTGAAATATTTTTGTATGTAGTTTTTAGAAAAAATATTATTTTGATGAGAATATGTCTCGTAATATATGGTCCTTAATAAATTATGCAAAACTAAATATATTTTGGTTTTGAAATAAATGACCTTAGGAGCGTAGTTTCGAGCCCAAAATTTTTGTGTCGATTACTTAGATAATATAGAATAGTGCTATGAAGCTCGTTTTCAAAAATCAAATTTAAAAAATTTTAGATAATTTTTAGGCCCTAAAATGAGGCATAAAATGGATAATTTAGGGTTAATTAAATAATTAAATGGTTAATTACTGATTTAGTGAATAAGTATATTTTTTAGGATGTTGAAATCTGATGGAGTATAATACTTGTAGCATTTAAGGTGTTAGATGTAATTATTAGGTTAATTATGTAGTAAATGAGTAATAGGGAAAAATAGTTAACTTTAAGTTAATTTTGTAAATTAGGGAAATTAGGAGTAAAATCTGATTTAGGATGAATTTAGACATTTTGAAATGATAATTGATGTTTAGGGATAGTAATTAAAGTGATAGAAATAGTAGAAGTGTATTATATACATAATAGGTAATAATACATAATACATAATTATTGGAAATATAATAAATAGACAATATTAGGATGAAAATTGATATTATATAAATAATAGGGATATATAATAAAACCGATAGAAGACTTAAATTTATGTAATTATATGAAAAATATAAAAATTTCTCACATTAGAAGTGAATTTGGTACACTAATACGGATTTAAGTATACCGGGTAAAATAAAATACTAATTAAAGGTAATGATGGTATTTAGGAAATCGAGAAGTAACATGATTAATTTCACATTATGAGTTGAAACGAATTTCTAGGGTTAAGTATAAAACACTATTTAGAAATTGAACTAGAACCTAATTTAGAAATTGAACTAGAACCTAATTTAGAAATCGATGCAGAAACCGAACTCGAACCTAACTCCAAACCTAGAATAATTATAAAAGACTTAAGACCTAGATAATTAGGCATATTATACCCTAAACAAAATATAACAATAAGCTTTATAGGATAAAATGAACCTATAATAGTTATATGAAAAATTGAAACCACGTTTGTGTTATAGGGATGATCGGCAATGGCCTGAGCAAGTCGGACCTTGAGTGAGTAAGCGAAGAGTCGAGGTAAGTTGGGATTAATACAACGCTGTATTTTGGAGGCTTGGGATTATACTTGGTTGTGCTTATTAGATAGTTGGATGTGTGCATGTGCTTGATTATGGGTGATGCTATGATTCTGTTTATTGCTCTGGCATGTATTGTATGGTTTGTATGAAATGATTGATTACCCTAAACTTGACTTAATCAAATATACGACCAGTAATCATAATTGGACATGTATGGCAACCCATTAGGGGAACTTAGGACTCTTCGGCCAAATACCAACCCCTTCGAAAGGGATAGCGCGGGATTGCATAATGGTCCTTTCTTCATCCTTAGCCGAACTAAGTGACAGGAGAGGAGGTTACGACGAGGGCGAAGTCAATGGTTCAAAGGTAGTCGTGGGAGGAGTGGGGTCTCCATTGTACAAGGCTGGGTTTGGTTGTAAGCTGTTGCATTAATGGCAACTCCTCAATCCGGATTAGAGCGGGCGCAATTTCTCTAATCTCACGACGGGTCGGACAACGTCGAGCGATGGCATTTGCTTACACATGCATTACACCTAATAAGTTGATTGAAAACCTTGTTGTGTTTACGGTATAGTTTTAAGTCCACCATCCTAACTTACTGAGCTGTGGTTGCTTACATCCTTATAAACGTCGTGAAGGTACTAGCTAAGAAGTGACAAACAACTACTCTAAAGCTAGCAACTGCTGAATCTTAGGGAGTGAGGAAAAACATTGAAGAATAAACACATATTTTTAAGGTCTAAGATTTTATTTTAGAATTACTTTTCATTTCTGAATAATGCAATAACTAGAAAATATATTATGAAGAATTATTGTAAACTTTGATTGCAATAACTGAATTATAGTATATATATATATTTTCTCACTTTCTTAGGTAAATAATTTATTTAAATTACAAACTGTTTACTTCAAAGCGGATTAGTCGTAGACGCCTTGTGCAGATCAGGTCTAAGATAGCGGTTGTAAAGCCAATTTCTATCTTAAGATAATTTACATGGCGGGACTGTTATGATTCTGTCTCTTCGGGACGTAACAGTTCTAAATTGGTATCAGAACAAAGTTCTAGTGAACTCGCTTTGAAATGAATAATTAAAAAAGTTAGACATCTTAAGAGTACATTGAGAGTGGGTAGAAATAAAGGGATATTAAAGTATCGTATTACAAATTATAAGATAAGTAGCGATTATAACGCTAAAGCGAGATAAGCGTTAATCAAATTTAACTTTAGTGATGAGATCATATGGAGAAATTGGTGAATAGTTGAGGTGATTCAAGTAGAATGAAGGAAAATCCCTATTTAATTCAGAATTGAGATGTGGAGAATAATATCAGAATTGATTAGTGGGAATATGTTAATACTATGGATGATATTACTGAGAAGTTGTGTTGTGATTGATGAGAATTGATGAGACTTACGGACAATAGTAGAGATTAATTTGAGGTTTAGCATAATAGGGATCATGTGATATGTCTTGTTGAATAAATATGGTTTGGAAGTGAAAGATTGTAACTCAGATGACGCTAGTAAGATATGTATAGTAACGATAGAAAAAAGATACCCTGTTCTGCTAATACAACCTATACTTTGACTAGCGCATCATATATCTTTAGATGATTAACCCTAAAGGTTTAGTGAATGGCTTTCACATTTTCCTGGATTAGTTGGAGTAGACTAAGATTATATACAGCATGAGAATACAATATATGAGGTAATAGTTAATTTGAATGATGAATACAATGTATTGGTTGGTTATATTTTGTCAGGAGTTAGACTTGATCATATGATTACCTATTCATATAAGTTAGGATCCGATTGATCTTGTAATAGATACAGTAGTGCTCATCGATGGATGCATATTCTCTAGATATGTACATATGCTATAATGTAATAGACATTTGTGAGTAAGAATGTAAAAGGGGATTGGATGCATTTTAGGTGACTGATTTTGGAAGTGCTTTATATATGTAAGAATTGGTGGTTTATTGAAGTGATTTAGGTTGAATGAAGAAGAATTTTTGAGTTAAGATAGATTTGAGGTGTAAAGAATATTGATAGAATTGATTGGTGGGATATGTTAATATTGTAGATGAAATTCCTAAGAAGTTTATTGATGAATTTGTGTTGTAATCAGTGAGATGTAATGAAGTGATGAGACTCATGAATAATAGTAGAAATCAATTTGAGTTATGGAACGAGAGAGATATGGCGATATACACTGAAAATTAAGGTGAATCCAAAACTTATAGGATTTCTGAGACGATCTTACCTTTGGTGCTTAGCGTAATATAATTTGGAGTAAAATAAAGCATGGTATAGAAGCGGATTCTAGAAAGATAAAACATTGAGGGAGAAAAGTTAGAAATCGATTCAGAAATGAATCATAAGCTGTATTAGAAGTATAATTAAAACCTAATTTAGGAAGTAAATCTTGTATAGAATGAGAATGCGATATAGGAGATGATAAATGATGACAATAATAAGGAGTTTGATAATAATAAGGTATATGAAGTGATTGTTATTTCTGATTTTCTTATAGAAGTATAAAGTACTAAATTAGCAAGTGGGCCAACCTTAATACGGTGCATGAAAGACAAAATTTGCTAATCTAAGCCTGAGCTTGACTCTTTTTCAAGTGAAGGAGATAATGTAGACGAGTTAGGCTTACAATTTATGGAACATCTTGATCCTACATAAGAAGATGGAGGATCAATTAGAAGCAAGAAGTTATGAGAAGCGAGCTAAGACTAGGTGCAATTAGAAGGATCATAAGCAAAGAGCCATTTAAAGCTAGTCAAAATTAGAAGTTGGTAAGAAGTTAATATCAAAACCATACTTAGAAAAAGAAGGTGTTTGAGATCAGGATTCCAATTTTGATTTGAAGCTTTATAGATATAATAACTCCTATAGGTCATAACTTTTCACTTATGAGAAATCACAGAACCCATAATATATCACTAAAGAGTGGTTTGAGTCTATTTATACAAGTTGATTCAAAATGGATTGTTGTTTGATGGTTCTTCCAATGCCAAATTACACATTTTTTTCTAGATACCAAGTAATGAAAGACTTCCAATAGTTTGGGAAAGTTTATCTTGATTTATCTTGTTATTCCCATTTTTCTTGATTTTGAATTTATTGTAATTTCCTTAACAATTATAAGGCTTTAGGACTATAAGTAATCTTATGAAACTGCATATTGAAAGTTATCACTTATCACTAATTAATATAAATTATTTCTCACCTCGTATATTTCATTTACGCTTCATGCTCTATCATAATACACATACACTTGAAATGAAGGCAAAGAAAGACTAATTATGGAGATGAGGGAAATAAGTAAGGTTATGACTTCTATAACTCTTAGTAACTATATACTACGGTTAGAATTTATTGAAAGAAAAAGTTGAGATGAAAAGTTATCTAAATACATATTATTTAATCTTGAAATATCATGTCAATGATGTCTATTTTAGGATATACTTGAATGTGACATTGACTTAGCTAAATTAAAATTAAACATACCTAAAGCAATATTTGATCAATTGTTTGCAGACAATATGATTAAGTTATCCAATAGTCATTTTATGGCTAATCTGAAAGAAAAAATTATTAAGGAAATGGGTAATATAAATAACATGTTAAATGGAGTAAAAATATTCACAACTTCGTCATTTTATGTAGTTATGTAGTATTTGTAAGCTGTAATTGTGAATTGATAGCTCATGTTACTAGAAAAGGATATGAAAGTTGATGAGAATCCTTTTTCCTACCTAGACCATTAATACATTTTAGCCAACTAGCTCAATCCAGCAAATAAGGTAGATGATGCAAGATCTAATTGTAAATCCATTATGTTAGCTTTGGAATCATTGAATGCATTGACTATTAAACTAACCATAAATATATTTTTTCAAGATTAGATTCAGTCGAGGAATCAATAGAAAAACATATACAAAGGATATGAAGATAAAGCTAGATTTTATGATGGAGATTTGGGGATAAATCCATAAACGATCTTATATAGAAGATTTAGGTTGGATATTAGTTATAGAAAGGAAGCCCAATCAAGGGTAGCAATCTAAGAAGGAAAATCTTAGATTAGCAAAAAATGATTACCCTTAAAGAGGAAGTATCAAATCAAATAAGGGAAACGAAGAGGGCTAACATTAATACAGTGCATGAAAGACATAAATTTTGTTTTCGCTCGAGATATCTTACCAAAAAATATTTGTATGAACTAGAGGATCCAACCATAAGCTGTATGATATATGGCAATGAATTGGTTGTAAGTATTGGTGTAAATGAGTTTGTTGCTAAGTCTTCATAGACTTAGTTCTCATGAAATTTTCCATCTTGTCTTATCTCCTTTCTTTTTTTTTTTCCAAATTAAAAAATGACATTACATATCGATGTTAAGTTGAAAACTATTAATTTTATAGTTAAGTTTATGTAAAATGGTTTCATTAAGGAGGAACTAAAGTTCTACGTTTTTCCTTCTAAGTTATTTCTTTGATAAGGCAGGCTTAGTTCAAGTTATAACTGAAAAACAATGGTTATCGAATAAGATTAATTTTAAGGGAAAAAGTTAATAGGCCCTATAAACTTTAACTTTAGTGTAATTATATCTTCTAAAATTTTAAATATTACAAATAACCCTCATAAATTTTCAATAAATAGGAAAATAACCTCTCTAAGGTTACAAATATCCCCCCAACCCCTTAACACACTCCTACCACCATCATACCCAAAAACTTCAACATTATTGTGAAACCCTTAGACTTATTAAAGTGTTCCCTTTTTATTTTTTTTTTAACACCTTATAAAATTTTTCCTCCATTTTTAATGTAGATATAACCCTTAAACTTTTAAATTTTGCAAAAAAACCCTATAAACTTTTGGCAAATTGAAAAATAACCCCTCAATGGTTGCAAATATCCCGTCTCCTAAAACTTTAATGTTAGTGTAGAACCTCTTGAACTTATCAAAGTGTTTTTTAACAACTTATAAAATTTATCCTCCATTTTTTTTATTAAAAAAGAAAATGCCCATATATTACCAATTTATTGAAAATTTAGGGAATTATTTGCAATTTTCTTGTAGAGTATAGAGCTAATTTATATATGCTTGTACATTTCCACACAGATGTCTTATTTATATGTATCAAAACTCTTTCAAGTTAGATTATTTTGATCTTTTGGAGATATTTTTCTATCTACGAAAACCAAATTTCTAATAATGATGCTTTGAATTACAATGATGTAGGGTTATCATTTGCGGTATTCGTAAACCAAATAACGTTGTGTATATCTTCCTCCCCTGCTTAATCTTCTTCGAATCATCAATTGATGCCAACAGAATTGAATTGTCAATCTGAAATGGTGGATGGTACGGGATGGCCTCGAGCAATTTAACAGGCACATGGTTCCACAATGGAGAAGAGATCCAGCAACATCAGATTCAAAAAATAAGAATATGAATTTAGAAAAGAAAAAAAAAATCAACAACAACAACAGCACAAACAATAGTAATATGGTCCTACCACGTGGGATACAGCAATTCATAGCGTGTGTTAAGTTGTTGTATTGTATGCATGCGTGTTTGTGCTATCACACTGTGTAGAGAATCCTCAAAGATTGTATTTGTATGATGGCCCTGAAATTTGTAAAGTTACACCGTCTCCTTTCTGAACCGTACCTCCACATCGTACCTCCGCCTCGTCCGATCCCCATGTGTTGTGTCTTCTTTTTTCTTTTTTGGGTAGTTGCGGTTAGATGGATCGATGAATGCTATTGCTGTTGGATTATCTTCCAAAATTGATGGACTCATAATTTTATTTATTTATTTTTTTGAAATCTTATGTTGATCTAAATCTAAAAATTAGGGACCATCCGTTTTGACTTTATTGATAATAAAATCGATAGAGCGAAGCAAATAGAGGAACTAAACAAATGCCTGAAGCAATAGCTTATAATAGTTCTGGAATAGAATTAAGATTGACCTTTCGAACTTTGTAGGTAAAGGTATAAATTGACCTAGAATAGATTTAACAGTCATGCAATCCATGTACTAAAATTAAAGGAAAACCATTTGTGCGAGGTGTGTATGAATGAGAGGTTCTTACGATTGGTTAAAGATTACGGAGTGTTCACCGAGTCAAGAAAAGTTAAATAAATAGAATTTAAAGCCACGAAGAAAAAAAAAAAAACACAAAGATACATGCAATCAACGTCAAGATTAAGAACAATTTCGATTTAGGGGGGGAAAGGTTAACAAACAGTTCAGATTTAGCACTTTTGCACTCGTTTCTAGGACTTCCATCTTTTGCCCACTTTTAATTATTTTAAATTTTAGTTGGGATTTCATAGGCATTTGATTTATCGGTCTTTATACTTATGCAAAGCATTAGGACAGGAGTAAGTTCTATTTCTTTTGTCAATCATTTTATTTGTAATTTGTAACTACTTTACATGTTTTATTGGAATCAATTATTCAAGAAAACAGGGAAAAAATGAGTCCTATGGTCGTTCGATTTATTCAGTACTTTCATATTTGCCTCCCTCCTTTAATTTTTAACTTATAATGCATCAAAAATTTTTCCATTTAGGCATTCCGTTAGATTAACAATCTATACTAAAATACTAATGTGAGTGCTGATTTTTCAAACTTATGGGCATATGAACATCCAGGTAGATGCCTTATACTCACTAACCCGAAAAAAAAAAAAAGTAAAAGGGCGATTTTTTTTTCCTTTTTAATTATACAAGTAGGAGTAGAGTAGGTAGATCACATATTCTGACCAATATACCATCTTTTATGTTCTTTACAACTTTTGCAAGTAAAGATTGAGCCTAAAAAGAGTTGGAGATTGCCTCAAGTGACCTATAAAATAGATAGAGTAAGAAAGAAAAATGGTCAGGTGTTTATTAAAATAGACCACTCCAATATTTAAATTAATATTAGTGAAGTAAGATAGTAATTGTAGCAAGTTAATGAGTAATATCTACGTATAAGTGAAGGTGATTTACTTAGAGGATTCATCCTTTATTTATAGGAAATGAGAGAACAAGGTAAAGCTAAATTAGGAAAATGGATTTTTTGACGGCTTGCTTTGAGAATCTGAGGATGTAGCAAGAGACAATTGGTGGTTGCCTTTTGTAGCAACCATTCCTGTGTAAAGATATAATAGCTTAATGGCTGAACCTAAGCGACCTAGGGCTTGAAGTCTCTAGAGTTTTAAGGGACTCCAATTCTAGCCTAGTTTAGATCCTAGCTAACCACTTAGAATAGATCAATGATGATCTCCTATGGATGGGTTTGGTTTAACACATATCTTGTTTGGAAACCCAAATTGCATAGGCTTTGGCATTTATGGAAGAAGATGAGGCAAGGCAATAGGAGCTCAATTGACACAAAAGGAGGTTAGATCGGGCTCAAGGAGCTTGACTCATGCCTCAAGCATGTCGGGTTAGGCCTTATGGGCCCATTGCTAACAATTGCCTATCAACATTTTATATGTATTTTAAAAGTTTACAACTAAAACCTAATATGTGACTCATATAACCTTTCTACAACTTATATTCCCTATAAAGTCTACCAAGTTATATAGTTGGCATTCATATCTGAAATCACCATGTTTGAATTTAAGTTAATAGTGCTTCTAAATATAAGTTATAACAAATATATGTAAAAATGAGTTTCAACAAAAAATAAAGATGATAAGAAAATACAATATAAAAACCACAATATTGATAAAAATTGGACATTCAAGATAAATTTGATTGTATATGACCTAGTATTGCTAAAAAAATAGTAAAATTTGTTGATTGCAATTTTTTTCTAAGTATTTAGGTTAGGATTTCATGGTTTGGTTTAGATTTACCCTCAAACCAAGCCATAAAATATTTAGATCCATCTTGAATTAAATTACGAATTGAACTATAATATACAAGAACTAACATTTATGTTTTGATTAGGTTTGCTTCCCTTTTAAGTTTGATTTAATTCAATAAACAATCCTATAGAAAATCATGAAATTCCTATAAAGTATAATATTGTATGTTCATTATTCATAGTACAAAGTAATTTAAGTTAACTGTGATGTTATTGGTAATTTGACATCCTTTAAATTTATCCTCTCAACAATTTTGAGAAGTTACGGAGTTAAAACAACCTTGAGAAATTATGGAGTTAAAATCGTTTTTTTAATATGTATAGTAAAAAAAGCTTTTGAAGAGTTTAAAGAATCTGCCAAAAGAAATGAAGGATTGCTTTCAACCATTTATTTTTAATAAGGGATCCTAAAATATGAAGTAGTTTCATGAAGGTATCCTTTTACATATACATATATATTGTATATCTCACACTCTTAAATTAAGGTGTTAAAAAATAAAAAATAAAAAATAGGTAGCTCGAGGTCTTGTTGGATTATACTTGTTGAGATTAGTGGAAAACCAATCCGTGGAAAGATCGGCAAAGAAGGGGGAAAAAAAATCGTAGAAGTGAAATTGTAGAGAGCATGAGCAATGCCCGTACAAAATATATTGATTGGTCAAACTATAATTTTCCCTAATCATTCCTTAAAATCAAATCAATAAGAAAAGAAAAAAGGATTACGATGGGGCCTTGAAAAGTATTGCATTCCAAAAGAAGGGAAAATCCGGATTGCACGGGAAGAGAGAGAGAGAGGTGTCCTAGTAGTGGTGGTATTGTCCCTAGTCAGTGTCAGAGCCAGGTCTGATAACTGTCCTTAGTGGACATGTCGCCGACAAATTAGGGCGAGAAACGTCATCGTTTAATGTACCTCTAATCTGACTATTTCCATGGTTTCCTTTTCCTTATAATTTTAATTTAAAGAGTAAAGTAAAGTGTTGTTGGGGGTTTTATAAAAGTATTGGAGAGTGGATGAGGACAAAAGTAGATTCGAGACAGGCATAATTCAAGGACATTGAGGAGGAGGACACTATTGTGACTGCCTTGAAATTCATGCAATGTCCCTTTCTTAACCTTCTTGGATCCCCACTTTACTATTCCCATGATCTATTCAATATTTACCCATTCAAGAAATCTTAAAAGCAAATAGAAAATATGAAAAAAAAATATTCCTGGATTAAGTAATATATCAAACAAATAATAGGTGCAATTAATAAAGATTTCCGTGCATAACAAAGCATCCAAATATATTTATCTATCATATCTTTTACCCCTCTTCATCTAGAATATTAAAATCCCATGCCTCCTATCATGTTTCTAAACTCCAATTATTTAAGAAAAAAGTCACTTTTTAATAGAAAATGTTTTCAAGTATTTTACTAAAATTGATAGGCTTTCATGTGTTGGAATGTGTTTATAAAGATGTATTGAAAAGAAGTTTTTTACTTTTTTTTTATGTTTAGATGAATTTTATGTAAATAGTCATACCTAAATAAAGTATTACAAAGATACCAAAATATGTATTTATAGACTTTCTACGCAAAAGAAAATGATCGGATGAAATGAACTTTTAATATTCATGATCATAGCAACTTCATGGATTAACTCTATAATTTTCTAAACATGTATTTCCAAAGTTTTTCCCCCATTAAATTATTTTCACGCTTAAAATACATTTTATGGATGAAATCCAATGAAAATCAAATGGATTTTGCTTTCTAATAATTAGAATTCCAGTCGAGACTAATTTGAAAAGTGGCTTTCCATATTGAAAAAAATATGTCATTTTTCTATAAATTACTAAGGTTTATGGCTAGCAATTCATGTTATTAGCGGATCGTCTCTCATGTGCTTAATTATGTTAAATTCGTGTTAGTATGAAAAATAAGTAAAATTGAGTAGATATTATACATAATTAAGTTACAATGTAATCATGTTTATTTGAGTTCTAATCATATCCTCTTATCTTGTATTGTGTTATGTCTCGTTTTTTCTTTCTATAATAGTGTAAATAATCATGTCGTGTCCTATCCTATGTTATTGTATTGTATCAACAATTGCTAGCCTTAGTTTTCCCTTTAATAAGAAAAATGTATTCCCTTGCAAAAAAAATTATTTTCTACCTAAATGGCCATTTTCTAATTAACAAGTAAAGAAAATAAATTTTGTACCATTTGAATTTTTTTTTTTCACAAAGCATTCCTTAATAATAAAATTTATTCTTGTAAATTCCATGTAATATTGTTATCGATGATGCTCAATGGTGGATATATTTGTAATTTTAGAAAAGTAAAGCTAATTTAGCAAAATAACTAGGGTAAGTTATGTAGACCTCCCTCGTAAATTTTCATAATTATATAGACTAATGGTGAGCGGGTAACCTTAATATACATAGGTACTCACCCAAATCCTATTTAATTAAGTAGGTTTTAGTGGGTATTTAAAATTATAAGGCCATTTTTTAGTAGTAATTTCCAAGAATTTGTACCTATATGCTAAAGTATATGTATAAGGTCAGGGCACTTTGTACTTACTCTAGAACTTATATTGTAAAGCATATAAAATATACGTTTCATAGTACCTTGTACTTATCATATAATAATAATTAAATAAAATTAATAAATGGACTTAAAAAAATAACAAAACGCAACCCATAAGAAATCCTAAACTAAACTTGATGTCCTCATATCAGTCTCTTCTTCTTTAGTCTTTTCTTTATTGCATTTTCTTTCCTCTCTATATTTCTCGTTTACTATATCTAACTTTGCATGAAACCACCTAAATAAGATACGTTATTAACTCATTTTCTTTTGATGCGTTGTATTAAGTTTGAAAAACATCTCGTAAAAAATTTATATAACGTTGTTTAAGTCAAGATTTATTCGAGATTAGTGTTTATAAGTTTTTCTCTTGTTCAAAATTAGAGTTTATACTAGGTTTAAAAAGGATTTAGTTGATAGATTAAGATTTAGTAATTATTGTGCATGGAGCATCATTGTAGATGCTTACAATAAATTGAGAGATTGTAATTTATAATATAGAAATATTCTTATTACCAAAATAAGTCAGCCTTCTAATTAGTCAAACTTACAATTATTTATTTAGTATTTAAAGTTGAAATAGATATTTCACTAAAATTGATATGTTTGTATAATAATGATTGATAAAAAAAATGATAAAAAAGAAAAATAAATGAAAGAAATTGGAAGGACATGAAAATAAATAGAAACTAGCCATATAAAATTTATAAGAAAAAATACTTACAAGTTCTACAGGATACCCTGTATCTTGTACAATTTATAAGGTACAAGGTGAAGTATATAGGGTGGTTCCAAAGTATTAAGGGTAAGGTATGGTAAAATTTCATACCATACCCATTTTGTACTTGCTCACCCTAAGTATGAACACTCTCTATTTTCAAAATTGAGTACTTACATCCCTAAAATAGAGGTGAAAACTACATTACTTAAATAATGCATATAATAAATGCTTATATATTAGTAATATATATATATATTTAAAATTATATTTAGGTATTATAGTTAATATTACTATAGTACTATAAGTAATTTATAATGCACTTATAATATATAATTTTCAAATTATTTATCTAAATATGTAATAAAAATATGAAAATATATAAATATATTGATCTAAACATCAACTGATATATTTAATATAATTAGAAAATAAAAAAACATATAAAATTTTCTTTAATATTAATAGTGCAAACAATTAATTATCTTTCTTTATATTTTATCCATTCATATTATTTAGATTGTATTCTTTATGTCCATTAAAAAAAATAGAATTGTATGTTATAGTGTGTAGACAGTAAGCTTTCATTTGCGGTCTATGCAGCTTGTTTCAAGTTAATATCTCATAGTAGGATTTTGAAACCTTCCTCATGCAATTTAAAGTACTCGTAATATTTTCACCAATGGGAGAATAGTGAAGCAATTCTCTTCTAGCAACATATTGAAGATAGGGGGGGGGGGGTGCTTTAAAGTAATTTTACAATAAATCAAATAGGAAAATAAAAAAAAAAAGCATATTAAAGATCTCTAATAAGCATGGAATCGGCAAGAAATTAAAAAAAAAAGTTAAACATCATCATTTTTTATTTTCATTATGAGTGTATTATAAATTACTTATAGTATTATAGTAATATTAATTATAATACATAAATCTAATATAAATATATATATTATTAATATATAAACATGATAAATGTATGCAATATTTAAGTAATGTGAGTTCCACATTTATTTTAAGGCTGTAAGTGCTTAATTCTGAAAATTGGGGTTGTTTACGCAATTACAAAAGTTTATAGGAGAGGGCCGTGCAATTTACCCAAATAACTATGTTACTAAGCTTAATTATGTTATAATTAACGAAGTGATATGTTTCCTTAAATGTAAACTAATTAAACATTAACTAATTGATATTTTCATGTGAATGTAAGTTGATTGCGTCATATCAATTACATACCTTTACTTATATATCTTTGATTACCATTAATGTAATTGACTAAATGAAATACAATGTACTTAGTGCATTTGCTATAATTATGTAAGGATTATGACCAACCATATTTTCACAAAAAAAAAATCCTATTAAAATATATCTATAGTATAAATAACTACTATGAATGGTCTTTCCCTTTCTCTATTCATTTTGCAAATGGTACGAGACACTTTGAGTTACCAAGAGCAATAAAATATTAATATAAATTATCTATACATAGATGTTTGTACGTACATGAGCACATGCATATATGCATATATCTATATGTATGTTTGTGTACGTGCCTGCATATATATTTATGTATGCATGCGAGAATAAATACGAATTAATGAAATTTTCAAAATTGAGCCAGGTTGAGTAAAAAAGGCTTTGATAATTTAAGGTTCACATTAGAAATCCAAAATTTGTTCAAATTCAATATAGTACCTATGGAATCTAGGTATAAGAGAACCGGAAATGGGGAGCTTAAAAAATACACCCAATATGTGTGCCACCATAAACCTAAGCTCTTTGATAGATTTGGCTCTAAACAAATCCTCTAGAAATGTATATTAAATATACCTATAATGGGGTTCAATTATGGGAAACACGAAAGATCTTTTTTTGGGTCTCTCTTAACTCTATTTGTTTTTTGGGTTTGGAAAAGTGAGGATTTAAAGAGAGAGAGAGAGAGAAGGGGAACAAATATTAATGTAAATTATCTATACAAATAGGTGTTTGGCATGTGCATACGTGTAAGTCTATACATGCATATAAGTGTGTGTGAGGTGCTTGGTGGGGTTAATAAAACACTAATGTAAATTATCTACACAAATAGGTGTTTATACGCATACACGAGTGTATATGTATGTGTAGGTACATAAGTGTATGTGAGGCACCTTAGGGAGGGGGGGGGAAGGGAGGGGGTAAGGTGGTGTAGGGTGTGTCTTTGTTCGTGTATGTGTATGTGTGTGTATGTTAATTTTTTTGTTTTTTTAAATTTCCAAGTGTAATAAAACATTAATGTGAATTATCTATATAAATAGCTGTTTGCATGCATATGTGTATATCCGCGTGTGTATGTATGCGTGCAAGTAGATATGCATATGTACATATGCATATATATGTGTATGTGTGCGTACGTACGCACATACACATGTATTGATCCATTTTAAAAAAGATCGATAGTGATACCAATTAGGCATTCAACCTTCATGTGGTCCACCAGTCTAGTGCAATTGGCTTAACGTTGGGTTTTGTGGGAGTAGTTACTTCTTTGTAGCTTTAGTTATTTCATGTTATTTTCTTTTAGTTTATTAAGTTAAATAGGAAATTATTTAAATATTTAGCTGTCATTCTCATTATTTTGGAACTGTAATTTTATATATTATTTACTAGCGTTTATATCCTTAAGCTTATCTATAGGCCGGTTTTATAATAGCCAAATTCAGTTTAGTTTGTTCTTTCTATTGTGTTATTAATATTTATGTCATTAAGATATTACATCTTTTATTGAATATTATGAACTTTTTAATCCTTATTCATGTCGTGTTCTTAACAGTCTATTGTAAATGATGGTAAACGATCTTGATTAGATCATTTGATTCTATTTAACGCTTATACTAGTTTCATATATTGCATTTTTTACTTCGATATTTGTATGTAATATTGAATATTAATTTCGTCCATATCCTTTTCCCATTTTATATTTATTAACCCTAAAAATTTCTCTTTCCATGGTTAAATACATAAAAATCCTAAACACCATTTTGTTGAGATTCATTAGTTAATTGGGATTTAGGTTGAAGGTGAAACTGATCTACATCATATTTGGCATCTAAATGAAGGTAATGGCAAGGTGTTCGATAATGTGTGATATGTGATTGAAATTCTTGTATATTTGGATATAAAAGTATCATCTTTATTTGTAAGTGTTGATTCTTAATATTAGAAATTTCAAATTCATAGTTGCTTGTTTTCTTGGTTCTAACATGGTGCTTGGTGTTGGTGTAGTTGTGGTTGATGAGGAAGTTTTGATTTTTTTTTTTGTTTTGTTATTGAAAATTATTCACGGAATTAAATTGTTGATATTGGTGTAGTATTGATTTGTTAGGTTTGTTTACCTTTTGTTTAGGAGTTATTGTTGTTATTTGTTAATTTATGAAGATGTCAGAAAAAGTGATAAAATGTGTAAATTTTTAAATAACATAGAGAAATACTTAAAGATATGAGAAATACTAGGTCTAAGAAATTCTAGTATGAGAAATTGAGTCTAACCAAAGATGTATTAAGGAGATCTAACGTGATAGGCTTAGATTGCTGGATTGATTTATTATGTTATTGGCTTTACTCAATGGTTTTGTGCAAAAAAGCAAACTTGAATTCATTTTTTCTTAATAAGCCTTAAGAAGGATTAAATATGCATTAAACTTATTTTTACTAAAGACAAGCTTCTTTTAATTCTTATAAACCTTTAGAGTTACGCAAACACATACTGAAGCACATAAGGACTATATAGGAAAAAAAAAAAAAAAGGCTTCAATCACTTTGTTTGAATATTGTATTTGAGATGCATTATTGAAACACTCTAGTTAGTTAGTATTTTATTTAAATTGTAAACTCCTTAGGCTAGTATAGTTAGAAATTGAAAGTAAGGTTTTGATTTAATTATTATTATTATTTAACATCCTTATTTTACATATATAGCGAGCGTATTAAATTTTATATTTTATGTATAGATTACAATAATTTTTTATTAGTACTTTACATTATAATACTTTTATAAAAGGGTTATTATCCTAAATACTGAATATATATATTTGTTTATTTTAATTAATTTATTATTTTCTATTTAAATATCACTCTATAATGTTCTACTTTATCTTAACCCTATATCATTTTTCCCCTTCCCATAAATTCTTTCTCTCTCTCATCATTTACATGATTCTCATTGAGCTCTCTCTCGTCTTGCCCCTAATTAATGGTCGCCCTTACCCTATTTTCTCAATCTTGTTTTCCTTAATTTCCATAAGCCCTTTTCCCAATCTAATTCTATCCCTTCCCCTCTCATAAGTTCCCCTCCCCATTTCCTTTTCCTAATTCTTTTCAAGTAATTAGACCCCACCCCCTGTTATTTGCGTTTTATGACTTAAATTATCTAGACCCCAATTTTCAACTTTTTTTTTCTAGCCGCCATCTCCCTAATGAAATCACATTAAGCCCTCCATTTGCTTTTCCTTTCCAAATTTAGTTTACTTCATCTCTTTACAAGCATTTCATCGACCCCACATCCACAAATTTCGCGCCCCCTCCCCTCCCCCAATCTTTCTGAAGCTCAATTTAATTTTTCTTAACAGCTCTCGTTCATATTCATTTTAGTTCCTCACTCATTGTTGGTTTGATTTGTCTCTGATTTTTTCCGTCCTAAATTAACCGATAAATGTTATTAATTAAATGTTTTAGTATGTCATTTTATGAATTATAATTTATTTTGTATTATGGTTTATGTTAGGTTCTTATTCATGACATCCGGTGTTCTCGTCTCTTGTCTCATTTTGAATTCGCAAACTGTTTCGATTTCATATTCGATACTGTAAATATAGTGTAATACTCTATTATTATTATTTTTTATTCTGTTGTTAGTATTGATTTAAGTATTGCTAGTATTCGATTACTGCTTTTAAATTATTTGCTTATCACATTTCGGATTGTTAGTTATACATATATATCTTGGGGCCAATTTTCTGATTTCTATCGCATTCAAGTGGGTTGCTAATTTCTGTTTATTTATATGTTATGTTAATAATCATATTTTTATACAAAAGTCATAACTATTGATTTAACGTCCTACAAATCCTTTTTATATTTAGTACGATTAATTATTGTTATCAATGTTTTCATAATTTAATTATTCTATCACATTTATATCATGTACATATATTTAGCATATTAGATATTACGTAGTATGTCCATTTTATTTGTCAACGCTTACTTTATGAGTTTTTACAAAATTATTTTATCTTTCTAGTTAAGTACATATTACTTACTTGTCTTATTGATTCAATAAACTATATGATTCAATATTCTAATTATGTGTCCATTTTGTACCTTCATTTATTTATATATATGTATATATTATGTGCTTTATGATTTTCTATGAAAAGTGATCTTATATATATAGTTATGTCACTTTTTAGCTTAATCATAGTATGATATTATTAGTTTGACTCAACAAGTTCTTTCGAGACCTTATTTGAATTAATCATAAGATCTTAGATAACTCTTAGGTAAAATTTATCTTTAGAATGCTTAAGGGTTAACGTGTTACTCCTTTTAGATCGTGGTGTTTGGTTTCCTTTGTCGAGGTTTGACTTTTGTTCGGTTTGAGACTAGAGTATAGTATTTGATCTTGGAGTGCTTCTAGGTATGTGGTGTTGATTGTTGCTTGTGTTTGATAGGACTTAGTAATCAAATTGGACAAACTTATATTTGGCCTAATTAAACTTGATTGCTAGTTTTGCTTGATCTACCCACGTTAGGGGCCTACAACTGCAGATCCGTAAAGAGGAAACTGCTGATTATGTACGAGGTTTCCTTAGTAGACTTTCACAAGGGACGACGCAGCTAAAATATTAGGTTTTGGACTTTGATTTCCTAGCGTAAAGGACTTGAAGGAAAACTTATAATTATATTTACTTATGTATGTAAGCAAAGACCAAGTGTGGCGGGGTTTGAACACCTCTTTATTGTTTTATGGGCTTAAATTGAGATGATTAAACTGTTGATTGCATTATCTTCTATTAATTGTATATCTATATGTAAATGATATGTTTGACATGCGTATGTGTTTGTACATTCTTACTGAGTTTCGGCTCATTCTTTTTTCTTTTAGGTACTAGATTTGAGGACCTTCTTATTTATGAGGAGATGTTTATCAACGACATCCAGGAAGAGAATGAAATCGAGTATCCATATTTCTATGATGACTAGATGGAGTGATATTTATGTTATTGATGGTTTATGTTTTGTTTAGGATTTTTTATTTTAATGAGATGAACTCCTTTCGATATTTGAGGATTTTAGTTATTTGATATGCCTTATTTTTTATTGTAAGTCGGGACACTTCCGAACTTTTGGATGTTGCAGGTTTATATGGGGTTATAAGTGGATGCAGTTTCTCACTCCTTTATGGATATTTATATATTATGTATTGTGATTTTTCATTTTTTTCGATTGTGGATTTAGAAAACCTTATATATTCCGGATTAATCGGGATATGTGGCAAGTTGTAGCGCTATTTATGATCTCGGGATGTTACAGTTTTATTTCAACTAAATGGTTCAGGTTAAACAAAGTTCTCCCTAATTGAGCAATTAGAAAATATTTACATAATAACATATTATAGTTTTGTTTAAGGATAGAGATGAAGGGATAAGAAGTGGGTGATTTTTTTTTGTTTTTTTGTTTTTTTTTTTGCTATAAGGTCAAGAGAATTTTATAAAGAAGTCCATTTTTGCTATACTTTCTAATACTTACTCGAAGGGAATTTTAATTTTCTTTAGTAAATAAGTAGGATTGTTTGGTGTACTTTGTATGATGTTAAAATAATAACTTTACTTTTTCATTGATGTATATATATTAATTGAAATGTAATTATTAATTTATATAAAATGGAAGTTAATGTATAAAACTTATGTAAGTTTTATAATCAACTAACCTAGATCACAAAAAATAATTAGAATAGAAAATTATGAGTAGAAATCTATTAATATGACTCACTATTTATCATTTAATAGCAAATTCACCATTTAACCAATATAAAGATAAATATAACTTCGAAAAGTAAAATAATTCTAATGGGAATTTAATCCATCACTTGACTTACTTATACTTTTAACACTTAGTTAAAATCATTTTGATCCTATTTAACAACTCATGCATACATGTGCAATAATGCATCATTGAGGCCTGAGGGGGAAAAAATAACATTGATGCCCTACATGCCGTTTCACGTCAATTTAATTCAAGTCATATTTATTTATTCCACCAACTCGAAGAGAATAGACTTTAAATGCATGTACACAATTTTGCCGTCTTAATCGACACACTCTAAGCTAATGTATCAAGATTCTTGCGTGAGAAACCATATCTAAACTAGTACTGCATAAAATAATGCGTAAGAAGACAAATTTTTAAGGTAAAAAAATTAAAATTAAGCCTCGAATTGTATGCACTCATATGGCCCCTATTCTTTATGTCGTTACACCGTTATTTTAAATGGGGAGAACATATTGTTCAATAAATTTATAATAAGGATATCGTAAATTCAGTATTGGAGCGTCAAAGTAGTCGGCTTTAGGGTTTTTTTTTTTTTTTTGTTCCCCTCTCTTTTTTTCTGATTCACCTAATCACATGATGTTCATGTTTGGATTGCACATGTCACTACCAGGTCCTCTGCTATTATAATAAAGGCTTAAGAAATTACAGGTCATGAATAATCTACCCTAATTAATGCAAGAAGATGTAAAGTGATCCATTTAGGGAACTTTTGAGCATTTTCAAAATATATAAACCTTTTCTTATTGAGTGGTTAAGTATTTGTGTCATGATAAGCATGACTATTTGACGGAATGTCACTTATTGTTGCCAAAAACTATACTTGGAAGCAGATGGGTTACACGTCGCAATGTCATATATATATATGCTTAATGGTGGTGGTTGGTGTTTGTTAGAATTTCAAAACCAAACTGCAACCTATTCAATATGTTCACTTTTTTTCTTTATATTTTTTTTATAGCTGTAAAGACAGAAATATAAGGACACCCACCCATGTTTCTACATGTACAATCCTTGGACATAGATCGGGACATGATATCATTTCATGATGAGCAGGTAAAAGTGATATGAATCAGTCGCCATATCGCCTCAGATAATTGTAAATATTTTAGGATTTAACATGGTCCATTATTCATTTTAATATTTCATGTTTATGCTAGAATTAAGTAATACATGCCACTATAATGTATTAAAATATGATTTATGTTTACATCTCCTTTCTCGAGTTAAATACATGGTGAAATTTGACCGGGTATGTAAAATATGGCTTTTTGGGACAATTGAACCAAAGTGCTAAATAGCAAGCCGCTAGGAGAACCATTAACGGAATTCTCGTCCATCTCGGCTCTTGGAGGAATTTGGAAATTTCGTTTCCCTAGCGAAAATTATTTTCCTAGCAATTCCGAGGAATCTGTGGTTTAGAGTTGGTTTCCAGACGTTTAACACAAAAGGACATACTGATAAGAAAGGATGTTGGATTTCTTATGATGATGCCCCTGCCTCATTGCCTTTTTGACATGTTTCATTAGGGTTTGGACACCACTGTCGTCGCTTCCATCACAATCACATGGACGGTCCTCGCCAAATTACGATGTTGTAAGCCAACCTTAGTCTATCTAGGATGATTTTTTGGCATCGATATGATTGCCCTTGATGTTTTATATAATGATGGTTATATTATATATATATATATATATATATAAAACCGTGGGTAAATGAGTATAAACATGCGGATATACAGTTTACCTGTGGTTAAAGTAATGGTTGTTCGGAGGAAAACTTCAATGATGTATATGAGTGTGGGGATACACGCCGGCTTGACACCATTTTATTAAAAGACTCTATTCATATTTGTCGTTGTGAATAATTGAATACACATACAAAGCAAATAAGAGAAAATGTGATATGTGAGATTCTAAGAGAGGAACCTTAAAAGAACCAAAGGGATTATCATTAATACCTAGTTCTCATAGCTATTTTTTTTAGAAACACTTAAAGATTAAAGTCCCCTAAAATTTACAGGATTCTCTCAAACTTAATATATCCAATACCTTAACTTAAGCACCAACAATGGCTTACTAGGATACAATATATATCAACAAATTCTTATAGTAGAAACCATGAATAAACTCGATATTATATGTTAATCTCATATACTTTTATTGTAACCAAAAACCAACATAAAGCAATCAGTAAATACCTAATATGTCTTTGTCGATGTGGAGTTTTTGGCTAAAGCTATTACGTGGATGGTACATGAGTTTTGTGCAGTATGTGACCATAGAGAAGTGATGCATTGATAATTTTTAATGAGATAATTTAAACACATTTGTGATAAGTGAGAGAGTTATTGGATATTAACATCATTGTGTTTTTTTTAAGTGTCACCTTATTCTTTGTTTCTAAACTTTATTTTATCTCCAATAACAAAAACCTTATAGCCAAAGATGTACAAGTGAAGCAGGTTACACAATGTGGCAAACCTTTCAAAAAAAAAAAAAAAAAAGAAGAGTTAGGGTTGAAATTTTCAACTTGTTTAAAAAGAGGGGATAGTTGTATATGTATATCATAAGGTTGACACAATAGAATTGATTGAACTACTTCAAATTGAATTGTATATTTTTCTCCTCTATGTAAATAATTTATTTTCACAAAATTTATTAGAAAAAATGACATTTGTTTTTAGTGGATTTATAAATTTTCATATTAAAAAAAGTCTTAGCAAGTTGGTGGGTTGACTTGCTTGACTTACCAAATTGTACAAATAAGTTAAATGTTATATTAACCCACTAAGTAGCAGGATAGGTTGGGCCTGAAATTCTAACCTATTTATTTAGTAAGTTAGAGTGGCCAAGCTCATTAAACCATATGCCAAAGGCAAGTTGTATTGCTTAGCCTACTTATATAGCCTTATTTTTACCCTTGTATTGTTTCTTTCATATATAGAGATTTTGAAAAAATATCAAAAGAGGAGGCATAATTGAGTATTTATGAAATTTTAGGCTTGATGACATCTATCTAATCATGTTGATGATGGATGGATGAGATTGATCTTGCTCATCCAAAATTATCCGCATAAGTTTGTTATGGGCCCTATGCCAATAGCGTATCTAGTTGAGTATGAGAGCTTATTTGAAAAAAGTTGAGAGTGGATAAATTGATCCGATAACCCTTGTTCTAAACTCGCTAAGATAGATTTATTTAAACTATCCTAATTATTGGTTGAACTCCCTAAACCTTGTAAGTTAACCCAAGGGTCAAGCCTAATTATGCAATAGGGAATGGTTTATTATGACAAATTTAGCCCTATATAGTCTTCACTGATTAAAAACTACCAAGTATGTATAAGTATCACGGCATTATATACATATAGCAACAGTTTGAATATATTTTCTATAAGTTTTTCCGTTTGATATATGTCTTCTTTGGTTTTAGATAACCTTTTGAAGCAATTCCCTCTTCTTTTTTTTTTTTTCTCCTTCCTTCCTAATTATCATTTTTACAAACAGTTTCGGCTGATTTAAGATCCATATCGAAGATACATTCCTAATGTAAAAGAGTTTATTTGCTTAATTAATTTAGATAATACATCTTAATTTACTGTAAACGTTGGTACTGAGCTATTATTATTCCCGAAGGAACAAAGAAACGTGATGTTCTTAACTTGGATTTTAAAAATAAACAGAAAAAAGTATCTTTCAGAAGACACAAACGGGCAACAAGTTTGTAGATGCATCGCTGTCTTCACTTCCTAGAAAGCCAAAACAAAATACAGGAAATGACATATATAGATAATGAAAATTTCTTCTATTCAACCACGACATTATTATGTGCTCAGTACAATGTCCAACTTAATTTGGATCACCGATGCCACCACCGATGTGGGTCCCTGTCTAGATCTAACTATTATGTATCGACACATGCACAGGAATATATAAAATAAAGCAGATATACATGATCAGATGCATGGGGCCTTGACTGAAAGCAACCTTTGAAAAATGGGAAATATTGTAATATATATATATATATATGTGGTGGGTCTATTAGGGTTAGGGCACACAGTGGAGAGGAAACCAAAACTTGAATAGTTATGAAATGTTCAAAACCTTTTGCTCCTCTGTGGCCGACATGTGATTAGGAAAAAAAAAAAAAAAAAAAACACTTTCATATACATGGTTGTCATATATAAATACTACATGAATATGTTGTCAATCAAACCCTGCTTTTTCCATGTTTATCTCCCCCAAATCAACGAAATGCTGAATGATTCCTCTTTCCCAAAAGCACGTTTTCATTTGTCAATGAATTTTCACTGACATCAAGACCGATTTCTTAATATAACTTTGTATGGCTTTATATTTAATAATAGATATCCTTAGTTGGATCGAAATGTATTTATTTACAATACCCGAGGAAGAATATTATCATCAGAATAAGCAACATAATGCTAAATCTTTAGAATTATTAAATTTTGTTGTTTATCTATCGAACAAAAACACACTATTATTTTTTATCTGATTGAGTAAGGTTCTAAAAAATCTAAAACCTTGAAGCGGTTTAGACACGCTGTCAAGGTAAAACTTTCAAAAAGGATACATTATTTGACCAAGTTGATTTTTTTGACCAACCAACATATCAAAATGAAAAAAAAAAAAAAGAATTTCCACCCACCCCGCTCCATGATTTTAGTTTTAGGAGAGTTATAGAATTGCGAAAAAATATCATGCACGTATTATCTTGTTAAAAATAAAGGAGTTTGATATTTTTAATTTTACCCCTAAATGCAAAAATGGTGGCTATTTTACGTAAAACGGTTTTAAGAAAAATGATAATTATGTTTATAACTTTTCATAATCCATACGTCTAACCATAAACGAAGAAAAGAAAATATATTGCATAATTATATGGAAGTAAAATATATTATATATATATATACAATTAATTAACTATTGTACAAGTAGTTGGTCACATTCCAAGCCTAAAGAAAGATAAGGATGGAAATCGGATTAAATTATTACAGGTTTTTGGTTAAAAAAATTAAAAACCATTACTAACAAAAAATATTATATTAAAAATATTTTTTTCCCTACGAAAGAGTTATTTAATTTTAAGTCGGCCAAAACAAATATTTTTATTAAATCTTATCTGTGTTAGCGATCCATAGAAATCAATTGATGTGCCACTTTAAATTAACATAATCGATGGATTATTATTTTAGTGTTCTATCGATTTCCACTCTCTCCCACAATACTCGTTCTTCACCAATATAAAGTATTCGTATATACGGTCACTATGATCATTTTTTTGTTTTTTTTTTTTAAATTGATGGGGAGCTTTCATTTCCAAGTAATATAAAGAATATTATTAGGTCAGCTATAGAAAGGGTACTTCTAATCACGTTATAGAATCTTGAGAAAGGAGTACTAAACAACCGATGGGGCAACAAACTTTTGAATTGAATTAATTATTATTTTTCTTTTTCATGTGAAAAGATAAGCACGATGAGTGACGCACACTTGAAACTTTCTAATTATGACTAGTCACCGTCTAGGAGAAGACATAATTAATGGCCTAATTCCGTTTACACGTCTTTTTAGGTTCTTTTGTCTATGCCCTAATCTTTCATTGCATTTTACTTAATCTCATTGTGACTTTAATAAGATGGATTAATTTAAATTCTTCATCCCCAAATTATAATATTTTTTTAAAGGATCCAATAGTCTTTACCACTCCTTTTATGCTTTTTAGACTAAAATGAAATACATGTTATTAATATCTAACTCCATCATTAGATCTTTTTTAAACCTAAGTCAATGTAATTGCTAGAATACAACATTTTATAGGAGCAAAGGAAGATTAAGCATGCACCATATAATAGGATATTATTATAATTGGATCAATTTTTCGTGTCCAAACTAGGTAAAACATGCATTTTGAGCTCTTATTATAGTTATGGGACTTATAAAGTGCTACAAATGTAATTAATTTTTGGTCATTGCTTTAGTTATTGTCCATTGAGATGGTCTAGTGTTCATACTATGGATTAGGTTTCGGATGAGATGAGATATATTATGGACTCAATGGGAGAGTAATGATGAAAACAAAGTAAGATCCAAAGAATCTTACAATTATGGTTCAACAATTGAAGTTGAAATTGGAGTCCTAGGGCAAGTATTAGCAATAAAAACTATTTAAAGAAGCTTTGCGGTCAATAATCACTTGTTCGATAGTCCCATTGGTGGTGGTAGTTATGCTAGTATCATTATATGTAACTTGTAAGGTTTAGTATACAAATCAAATTTACTTGTTGAAAGTTGTTTTAGATCCTCTGGTTTGGGTAAATGATTAGATTAAATTTTAAGTTTTATGCCACCGAGTGTATAAAGTACCTTTCTTAATAAGCACATTACAAAAGTGATTCATGTTACATTTTTTATGTGAACATTTACCACGTAATGGTTGGTAGACCATGGCAACAAGATATATAAGCCTAATGTTTGGGAATTGAGGACCAATTATAGGTTAAAGAAGAATAAGGTTTGTGTATACGTCGTCACATACAAGATATTGGCGTCTTAAATCTGAGAGGGGCAATTTTTGAAGTGGTAAGACAATTAAAGTAGGTGAGGATGTGATGGTGTTCTTGCAAGTTGAAAGTCAATACTACGTGTATAGCTATTGATTTAAAATATACTTATCAGTAAAAATAACACATCTACTTAAAAGTATCATGATCAACAAGTTAAAAGTACATTTTTTAAAAATTATTATAGATATAGGATAGATACTATCATTTAACTATATGGAAAATATTATGTGTTAATGGTTTTCCAACAAATAATGCAGTATTTCAAAAAATCTATAATCTCTCAAAACATAGGATTAGTAAGGGGTTGTGTTGTTTTAGATTAAACAAACAATGGCAAGTATTTTCAATGTTATTGCTTGCATAAAAAAGATATATCTCTCAAACAAAAAATTTTAGGATTATATATATAAGATGTCTATACACAAGTCTTTATGCTGTTACACTTTTCCACATGAATTTATGTCTCTTGAGAAATATTTATGAAATATGATTTTTCTTTTTATTAAGTTGTGCAATATCTAAGCCTAAAGTATTCAATAGCTAAGTCAATAAACATTAATAAACCTTTTTCAACATTTAGCTCAAAATTTTCTAACTAGTATTAATACAATATTTGTTGTTTTACCTTGTAAACCAATATAAATTCTCTCCCCCCATTTGTGTAAAACTACATCCTACATAAGGCATCACAACTTTTCTCTCTTAAATACGCAAAATTCTCATCATGAAATCTTATAATTAAACTTAGTTCTTTCCCCTCAACCATGTTGTTTGGGTTAACATCATATCAATTGAATTATGGGAATCATTTTCATTTAAACTAAATATTGATGGATCCGTGGTACATCAAGCTAGATAAGCAACTGCTGGTAAGGTTCGAAGAGATGAGGGGAGTTGATGGATCATAGGATTCTCTAAAAATTAGGGATGGTTGACATCTTATTTTCAGAATCATGGGAGATAGTTTTAGGGGGTAAACTTTTGTTTAAAGATGGAATTTAAAAAATTAGAAGCTAACTTAAATTCTACTATGAATGTTTCCTTATTAAATTCTAATCAACAATGTAGAAATAAATTTGTTACGTGATCTCTACTAGATAGAAAACAACTCTAGCTTGAAAAAGAGAAAATTTCTTTTGTTGCTAGGGAGGGAAACTCAGTTGCTAATTATCTGGCTAGACAAGCACAAGAATCTGCTCAAGAGAAAATATTAGTTATTTTGTTCCAACAGTTCATGTAAGACCTTTGTTAAGAAAAGACTTATGCACATCTATTAATTACTAGGACAATAAGATTCTAATGAGATCTTTTACCGGCCTTAAGCCCAATAATATGTACTTAGGTTGTTAATCTACCCTCTTTTGCTTGTAATAATATATATAACCTAGTTTATCACACACACACAAATACATACATACATATATATATATATATATATATATACACACACATACATACACCTTACCATGAAATTCTTTTTTCCTTTTCCCTACCATGCTCAAATCACATCTATATGCATTTCTCGTTGTTTTCTTATTAATGAAATACAAAAGCACAATACCATTTATATAATCACAATTCACAAACTTCTAGACTAGATTTTTTTCAATTAATTTTACAAAAAATTTCAATATTAAACCACTAAAACTTTCTCATAAACACAAAAATCTAGTGATATTTTGTAATTAATAATAAGTCATGTGGATTAGTTGGTGCTAGAGGTGGGTATAGGGCTCTAGTCGAACCCATCTAGCTAAGAATTAATTGATCATGAGACCCTAACTATGGAATAAGGATTGACTTATTCTATAGTGTCGATTCATTGATCTTAGACCTTATAAATCAGCCTAAATATTTTTTTTAATTCTTATGTTTTATAATTGAAAATTTCAAGCGTAAAAACTATATAATTCAATCTAATTTTCTTATAAAGTTGAAAATGATTTGCTTTCTATTTATGCGAACTATATCCAACTTATACTATAATATTATTGATGTGGGATTAAAAAAAAAAAAAAACTAAGAATAAGTCAAGAAGGGAAAAGTTCTTATATAATCGATTGTTGACAAGTGATTTTTGTTAAAGGCCCAAAGCTCAAGCTGATCTTTATGGGGATTAAGTGAAGTTGTTTAGCTTAGAATGACTTGTTCAGTTAATCTAAACCATGCTTAAGTATGATGGTTATATGCTCTTAAAAGAACCTAGAGCAAGCTAAAACAAGTTAGATAAAAGGTTATGAGAGGCTGGGCCATAAGGCTTAAGTCGATTAAGCCCAACATAAGAGTTTAATTGTTTGAATTATGATAGGTGGCACAAGTAGTTCAACAATCACTGCACCTAGCAAACGCTAACCACCCTACTTCTACCAAATTAGTAATTTGTCTAGATAATTGAATTGCTACATGTAGATAGGTAAACCTATTCTTCTATAAAAAGAAGACAGGGGCCTATAGTAAATGCTTCACTATCATAATCTCGTAAATATTTCACATACTTTAACTTATCTAACTTAAACATTGCAATTGTTGTTGGTGAATTTTTAGATTAAGGAAAATCTTGCAAAAGAGAATGAAATGCTTGGTACTGAGGTCAATTTGGTGCGATCACTCCGATACCTAAGTTATTTAGGTGACTTTGTATAAAAAGTATATGAGTGAAGTGTTAGAGAAATCTTATGGGGTTTTCTTTCTCATATTTATAGCTAGCTGTAATGTCTAAGGCAGTTGTTGGAGTAACTATTAGGACACGTAGTAGCTTCTTGATTTGACATATTTCTTGATATGTAGAGAGAGCAAGCGGTTGTGTAAGATAATCGTGCTTATGATAATTGTTTGTGCCATGGGCTTGAATTCAAACTAGGAACGAATTTAAGCTACTTGGCATAAATGCCGTATGTAGTCTTTCTAGAGGTATGCCAAGAGAGTCAAATATTCAGCTTATTGATAGTCGAATGAATGAGTATACTAAATGAGTGAAAACTGACTATTAACATTTTCCCCCCAATTCCCGTATTTAAATAGTCGATAAAGGGAGTGACATATATATATTGCACTAAAGGTTGAGTGGAGGACTAATTCATTAGATTAATGCTAAGCAAGATAGGAAATGGGACGGATCACATCCTAGTTGAAAGGTTACAATTTTTAAACTCCTACCCGTTCAAGAAACCAAGAAATTGGAGGCATGACATCTATTGCTTAAGTTATCATTTTGCTATAGGCTTAATAATTGTCAGAAAGTCGTTGGCGGTTAGATTTTTGTCACTAAACACGTATTAGCAATCCGCATCATTACTAAATCAACGCATTATTACTGTCAAAAGCAGACTTGTAGATATAAGGAAAGGTCATCCATATATAAGGTACTGTTCATAATTAGATTTCATTTCTCTGGTTGAAACTTAAACTTTCATTTGCTTTCTCATCTTCAAATTCACATTCTTCGACTTCTATTATTTCATTTCGTACAACCATTTAGGTATGGTTCGCAAAATTGCTCATCGACTTGTTCTATGCGATTCCGAGACAATGAAAACTGAGGCCACTTCCCCCCTCCCCCCAAATAAGGAGTGAGGCAGCATATTCTTCAGGCGGTTTAACCGATAGTATGGATACAAGGTGGGATAAACTTACTCAGATTAACGAGTTTCCTGTGGATAATTATGTCAAGGATAAGGAAGGGAGGTCTTTAGCAAGATATTTATACAACAAAATAGCCTACTCTCACGACTCTGTTGATGGAACTGGCAGTTCCATCAACAGAGTTTTCATCACAAAGTATAATAAGTATTGGCAAGATCTTCCTAAAACATGAAACTTAAGGAGGCCGAGAGATAAGGAGAGAGTATGCTTCCTAATGGAACACTAGTTTCACATATACCTTAAATAACTGAATTTTGGGCTATACTTCCCTTTCTTGGCTTTTGTTTGGGGCTTCTTCAAATACTTTAGAGCTGCACTAAGTATGCTCTCACCAAACACATATCGGCTTCTGGCGGCTTTTGAGATAGTTTGTGAAGAAGTCGAGATCAAGGCTACACCTCAGCTTTTTAGGTTTTTCTTTATTATTCGATGGCAACCTGACGGGTAGTACTTCATTGTTGCGAGGCATGGGCGTAAGTTCATGGACGAGTTAGAATCCAAGATTCACAAATGGCATGAAAAATTTGTGTCAATAGTGTCTGACAAGGACTTAGACTTCTGGACCCAATAGACTGAGCCGATATATACAAAAGATATAGATCCGATGCTCAATGATGTAGCGATAGCGAAGAAAATTCAAGAGAGGAGGAGGAACAAAATGTTCTACTGGGGCGCCGAAAGAATTATATGGCGTTATGAAAATGGAGACCCAATCTTTTTTTTTAAAAAGGTTTGCTAACGTGTTACCATCGTACTGAGTATAACCACAAGAGGAAAGCCATTCTTGAGACTTAAGGGGAGAATAATGGCCTTTGAGCCTTGCTCGGGAGGGAAAATGTAAGTTCATTTTTTTCTCATGTTTATAATAATTGGTTCTTATATCGCAGATATGGGTGTTAGTGAGGTGAATCTGGTAAAACTATTAATTCAGGCTAAGGCTAAAAAATCCAAGCCTAATAAGAAGACCACCACATCAGCAGCTGCCACTCAGCTTACTATCGTAAAGAAACCAGCAAAGGATGCTGTAGCAAAGCAGATAGCTGTGTAAAAGACCTATCGTCTTGCTGAGAGGAGGAAGGAGAGTGAGAACACACTGCTGACCGAGGTTCAATCTGAGGAGCCTTTGGTCGAGATTATTCAAAATTATGTTGAGCTGAAGGATGATGAACGTCGAGAGACACATCTTGGCGAGGAGAACCAAATAGTCATTGCCATAGAAGGGTCATCATTAGCAATTGAGGCAGCACCGAGTACTGATAAAGGACTGGGAAAGGAACTAGCTAGACAACTACCTACCAAGAAAGTCAGTGGCTTGGACGAAAGGGCGAATGAGGCAATGTGATCGAAAGCTCTTGGCATCGGTAGTGCTGTTCATCCCCAGCAACGAGGTCGGTGAGTACTTCGTCCCTTATTAGAGCCACCAAATTATGGATGTTGAAAGAGAAGGATGTTGATAGGGTCGGCGGTTGCAATAAGGCCCATATTATAACCAAATTATATGATGAAGTATCCATAAATATCACTTTTAATATGGAATTCGTTTGGGTTATTAACACATTTCCTTTTTAGATGAGCAGCCATATTTTGATAGCTTTAGATGAGGCCGTCAAAGAGACAACGAAGGTAATATCTTAAGTTGTATCCATGTGTTTTACTTAATCATTTCTCATTGTGTTAAATGAATTTGCTACAGAGAGTTGAGGATGCATACAATGCATCGAAAGCCCAAACTGTTGCTACTGAGAATGTGAGAATAGGGGCGAAGATGGAGGCGAGAAAGCTTTAAAAAAAACTTGTTGTCGAGAAAATGGTACATGACCTTGCTGCTAATGAAATCTCTAGCCTGAAGGCTAAAATGGAAGAGTAGTACAAAAAGTCTGAAGGCGTAAAAGAGAAGCTGCAGAAGAAGAAAGAAGAATGTTAGGGCTTAGGCTGAATTATTTGCATGATGAGCAATGATGAAGGTAAGCTTAGGATGTAGATAAAGGAGATGGAGACCAACAACTTGAGCTTATAGAGCTGTATGGTCAAGTTGGAGGAGACTGTAAGGAAGGGACCATCAGTTGAAGAGGCTCCCGATATAGTCACTCCTAGTTGGCAATAAGAGAGGCTTCTGTGGAAGAAGTTGTTCGAAGGGGTTCAAGCAGCAAGAGAAGAGGTCTTGAAGCTTCATCTTGATTATGATCTCTCTTATCTTAATTTTGCTGATGTCGACTACAAAGTTAGTAGTGTCGATGAAGATGAAGGCGACAAGATAAGTGTCGAGAATATGAATCAAGGTGTCAATGAAGCTCATGTCAAGGAATTTGCCCGCTCCAAGACCCTAGTTGCCGAAGAAGCCTTAGCCACTGATTTAAAAATCACTTCTACTAATCCTAAGGATAGGCCATAAAACTTTTATTATATTGGCACATTGCATTCTCGTGTAATTATCAATTGAAATATATTTAAGGCTATGTCGAATGCTTATGACACTCGTTGAGTGAAAATAGTTTACATATATCCAATACGTTTAATTTCACGTACTTCACTTTTACGGCGTGTATGGTTTATGATGCGAATCGGCCTCTAACAATATCCAAGACGAGTTATGTCAATGCTTACTGAGGCCAAGTTGCAACCAGAAGGATGAGGGGAGGGAAAATAAACACTCGACATCAACTCTGTTGCCAACCGAAGTATTGAGAAACCGCAAGGCTAAGTGCTTTAGACCAAAGAACCATTTGGCACCTTACCGAAAGACTCGTGTCGACTGATTCTAGTGTTCGACAATTATGGGCTGACCTTTCTAGTGTTTTGACTAAGCCATGCGAGACTTCAGGGACTCTATCTTAAACCCACACATCCAAATACCGACCCCATCCGGTTTGGATACTACTCCTTCCAGGACATGTCGAATGATTGCACGTCGAATTCTGTAAAATGCACAATTTTGTATTTTTGTACATGTTTTCCCTTTATTTTATTTGTGGGCCCAATTCTTTAGGGTTTAAAGCTTTGTACATTATTTACAATCTTACCACTACGGTTTAGGACTTACTATAAATAGCTATATTTGTACTAAAAGAGACACATAGATATATAGATATAGAGATATATATAGATAGATGTATACAAAAGAATATACAGAGAGTGAAACTTTCCTCTTTCAAGTAAGGCTATACTTGAGTTAACGTTTGTCGAATTATCGAGTGTTGATTACTCTTTTTAATCATCCCCGCGTTCTTATCAATCTTGTTCTCAAATTATGGTGAACCCCTTCATTTGAATCGGTTAGTGAGTTACATTTAACCTTCATTTGAAACCCCAAGCAATATTTAGTGTTCGTGAGTCGTATCGAACTCTATTTTGAGCTCAAACCCCTTGATTATGTTTATGTCTTGGTGAGTTATATCCATTTACATTCACCATCAAAACCGTTCTGTTCTTCGTACCTATTTTCTTTTGAATACCTATTCCTGTTCTTTCATTCCAGATCCGCTGCTGTTTCTTTCTTCCATTGATTCCTTATCAGATTGGTTTCGGAGATTTGACCCTTATCATATTGGTATCAAAGATTTGACCCTTATCGTATTCGTATCAGAGCTTTGGCCTTTATCATCTTGGTATCAGAGCTTTGGGGAGACATGTGCTAGTGTTCTTCAAAGTAGATTTGTGGTTTTAACATTTCTGTTAATCATTGTTCTATAGTATAATGTACTGTTCATAATAATTGTAAGTAGTTACAGAAGCCGAAGAGAGGTTATTTTTGGGTTACTGTTATTGTGTTTTGTTATTTTTCCAATTCTCTAGTTAATTACTGTATAAACAAGAATGTCGGAGGATAGTGTTTACAACACTGGTGATAGTCTTCATGGAATCTTGAGGCAACGTGTTAACAAATTAGAATACCAGATCCAGAATCTTACCGACTCTATTAAGGAGCTTACTGGGTTAGCCAGAGGTTGCAAATGTGATGGCTGAGAAGGAAGAAGGGAGCAAACACTCACTAGTGAAAGTGGTTCCAATGAGCTCGATAATGATAAGTGATAACTGAGAAGAGCTGCTAAGCTAAGAAGAAGAGAAAACCATCTAGTATCGAGAAGGAGAAATGAAAGGAGTGTTAACTCTGAAACAAATCAAGAAGCCTAGAGAAGAAAGCCGGGGCCAAGAAGGAACATAGCTAAGTAGAGCTCCAATAGAAGTGGCCGAACTAATGTGAATCGACCAGCTCAAAATGCAAAGGATGAACCCCGAGCACCTGGTCGAGGACTTGACAATATAAAGCTTAAGTTACCAACCTTCTATAGAAGTAGCCAACCTGAAGAGTTCCTTGATTGGGTCTCCCGAGTCAAGAAATTGTTTGAGTGCTACGAGTGTGATGAAGAACAAAGGTTAAGTTGGCTTTATTATCCTTTGTTGAATATGGGAATCTTTGGTGGGACAAGCTGGTTGCCAAGTGAGATGTTGAAGGAGAAGAGCCGATTAGAACATGGAGACTTATGAAGCAATTGATGAATTGGCGCTTTTTACTGACCTACTCCAAGTAAGAGATGCTCCATGCCTTCTAGCACTTAAGACAAGGTTGAAATACTATTGAAGAGTATTTACAAGAGTTTGAGACCTTGATAATGAGATGTGAGATTGCCGAGCCATAAGACTGCACCATTTCTAGATTCCTAAGTAGACTCTAAGATGATATTGCCAACATAGTTGAATTGCAGCCGTTTAACTCCTTGGACGAGCTAATTAATTTAGTGTTAAGAGTAGAGAGGTAGAGGAGAAGAAGGCATCAAAGCTTAAGTAGCCGACCTCAATAAGGTAGCCCTGAGCTTAAGAGGTATACCAGGGGAAGGTAAGAAAAGAATATGGAGAAAGGAGAGCCTAACCAACTAGCCCATGCTGAGAAAAAGATTACTGAGAAAAAGAAGACATCCAGCAAGAAGGCCCGAGAAGTGAAATACTTCAAATGCTTAGGCTATGGACATATTGCGTCCTAATACCTGAATAAAATGGTCATGGTCTTGAAGGGCAAAGGGCCCGAGGCTCAAATCAAGAGTCAGAGTGACAAGAGCTCAGATGACTTGATAGAAGAAGATGTCTATCCCAAGGACCTCGATAAACTCTTAGTTATGGTGATAAGAACTGACTTGAAGGCTGATCCCAAAAAAAGGGAAAATTCGTTTCATATGTTGTGTCTGGTGCATGGGAAGACCTATTCCCTAGTTATCGATGGAGACAGCTGTACCAACATTGTCTCTATTGAGCTAATGGAAAAGGTGAGGTTACCGACTTACCCGTACCCCTGACCCTATGGATTGGAGTGGTTTAATGACAAGGATATGGTCCATATGCATAAGTGCTCTTGGATTGCATTCAAGGTAGGATAATACGAAGACGAGATCGAATTTGATGTGGCCCCTATGAATGCCGCAAATCTACTTCTTGGCCGACCATGAGAGTTTGATCAGAAAATGATCCATAACGGATTCCTCAACACTTATACTGCTCAGAAGTATGGAAAGAGCTATCTATTAACCCCGATGAGCATTGAGGAAATCTAAAGACACTCAACACCTATGGTAAAATGAAAAGGAAGAAGGAGCTTATTCGGTATCTTAGCCTGAGCTTAACACTTAACATTGAGGACGACTCCTTTCAAATTCGCGGTAATGATGGGAATCAACCTCTGACAATATCCAAGTTGAGTCTTGTTAATGCTTGTCGAGGTCGAACTGTAGCTAGAAGGATGAGGGGAAGGAAAATAAACACTCGGCATCAACTCTTTCATTAGCCGAGGTGTCAAGAAACCATAAGGCTGAATACTAGAGACCAAAGAACCACTTGGCACCCTACCGAGAGACTTATGCCAATTGATTCTAGTGTTCGACAATTATGGGCCAACCTTTCTAGTGTTTTGACCAAATCACGCAAGACTTCAAGGACTCTTTCCCGAACCTATACATCCAACTGTTGACCCTGTCCAGTTTAGATACTACTCCTCCCAAGATATGCTGAGTGATTGCATGTCGTATTCTGTAAAACACACAATTTTATATTCTTGTGCATGTTCTCTTTATTTTATTTATGAGCCCGATTCTTTAGGGTTTAAAGCCTTGTACATGATTTACAGTCTTACCACTAGGGTTTAGGACTTGCTATAAATAGCTACATTTGTACTAAAAGAGATACACAGATATATAGATATAGAGATATATATAGATAGATGTATACAAAAGAATATACAGAGAGTGAAACTTTCATCTTTTGAGCAAGGCTATACTTGAGTTAGTGTTTGTTAGATTATCGAGTGTTGATTACTTTTTTTAATCGTCCCCATGTTCTTATCAATCTTATTCTCAAATTGTGGTGAATCCCTTCATTTGAATCGGTTAGTGAATTACATCTAACCTTTATTTGAAACCCTAAGTGATATTTAGTGTTCATGAGTCATATTAAACTCTATTTTGAGCTTAAATCTCTTGATTATGTTTATATCTTGGTAAGTTATATCCATATACATTCACCATCAAAACCTTTCTATTCTTCGTACCCATTTTCTTTTGAATACCCTTTCCCGTTCTTTCATTCTAGATCCGCTGTTGTTTCTTTCTTCCTTTGATCCCTTATCATATTGGTATAAGAGATTTGATCCTTATCATATTGGTATCAGAGATTTAACTCTTATTGTATTGGTATTAGAGCTTTGGCCCTTATTAGTATATGTATGTTGCTTCATGTTCTTATTCGTTAGCATGTTTTATTTCATATACTAGTCATTTCTTAGCATGTTTTATTTCACATGCGTAACTATTTTTCGACATGTTTTATTTCACACGCCCATCGTTTTATATTGTTTGTTAACTGTTTAAGATATGGACTAGTCGCATTACTCGGTGTAAGGTTAATTTATATAGTTTGTTAACCACGTTAGGCTAGAAACTAGGTCAGTTTGTTTGCCATATAGCTTAGAACTCATTAATGTGTCAATCATAACGAAAACATAATGAGACTTCAAATATAATTCTCATAAATAAGTACTGTAGTCTTATAAACATGTTAGCCATTGCCAAATGAGTGACAGTAGAAATCATCCGACATTAATTTAATTGAAATAAAATTTCAAATTCTTAGCGTTCTAAGCTTGAGGGATGATGAATCCATCTAACCTTTCTTATTGATCGGCTCCCTCGCCAATGACTTCCTGGATCTTGATAAGATCCTCTCAATTCACGTCGAACTTTCCCTGATTTTCTCGTGCACCAATGGCTTCCATCTTTCGGCAAACTAGATCTTTAGGTTGGAAAACCTTGTGCTTCACTTTCTGATCGTAGTATCTTGTTGCTTTATGTTGATATGCCAATATGCCGAACCCTCGCTCTTGTAATGTCTCGAATTTCCTTAATAGTATCCAAATTCACTATCAATCTGACTTAATTAAGCATGATATCAAAATTATGCATCCGCAAATTAGGTAAGTCTAGCTTAATCAGCAACATAACTTTCATGTCGTATGCTAACTTAAATGGTATCTCTCCCATTACAATTCCATGAGTGGTTTTGTATCCCCATAAGATGTTCGACAGTTTTTCTGCCCATCTCACCTTAACCTGATCTACTTTCCTTCTTAAGCCGTATAATATGATCTTGTTGACGGCTTCAACTTATCCATTCGTTTAAGGATATGCTATTGACTCATAGTTCAGGCGAATGCCATGTTTCTCATAAAATGCCCAAAACTTATTATTATCAAATCGCGGGTTGTTATTTGTGATTATCATATAAGGAACTCCAAATCTTGATACGATGGAACCAGAGACAAATGCTTCCACCTTCTACTTGGTGATCTTCGCCACTGCTTCAACCTCTGCCCATTTAGTAAAATAATCTATGGCGATAATGACAAACTATTGTTGGGTGATAGATTTTGGAAAAGGTCCAAGGATGTTTAGCTTCTACTGAGTGAAAGGCCAAGGGTTGGTCCAGCTACATAACTCTGTAACTAGCGCGTTACTTGGTGAGTCATGCTTCTGGCATTGAGGGTAATGCCAGATAACATCCTTCGTATCTTCTCTCATAGTCAACTAGTAATAGTCGAGTCGTAGAGCTCAAATGTACAATGTTTGCGCCTTTACATGGTTACTGCATATACCATCATATAGTTCAGATAACACCCTTTGGGCATTTCTTGGGGAAGGGCATCTCTCGGGGAAAGACATTGAAGGTAGGGTTAAGATATGCTACACTTGTACAGCTGACCATCAACTAGCGTATAGTTTGCTGCTTGGTAAGCCAATCTTCACACCTCTTTTTTATCGTCAAGGAGAGTACCATCTTTTAGATAATTCACTAGGGAATCCATTCATGATTTTTCTCTTAGGCAAGGAGCTAACTCATAGCTTTGCGAGAGATTGGATAAGCTTTTCTGCGGAAGAAACTCGACGAAAAGTTTCTCGCTCAGCTTGGGGAATGCCATACTAGCCAATTTCGATAACTTGTCGGCAGCACTATTCTTGCTTAGAATTTTGTGAATAAAGAAAAATAGGAATTTTTCTACGAGTGTTTGTACCACTAGTAGGTACTTGCTCATCTTTTCTTCTCTTACTGCGTAACTTCCAGTGACCTAATTTACCACCAGTTGGGAATCAGAGAATACTTGAGTTTCTCAGCACCAATTTTTTTTTTGCTAAGTTCAATCCTGTAATTAGAGTTTTATATTCTGCTTCTTTGTTACTGGTTGGGAATCTAAATTTCAGAGTGTAATGAACTTTGATATTATGGGGTCCTGAAGAACTAGGCTTGCATCACCTCTTTTTTCGTATCGACGAACTGTTGACATAAAGAAACTAGATAGGTTTCTCGGCAATCTCCACACAATCTTCCTCTCTAGTGAATTCAGTTACAAAATCCGCCAATACTTAGGCCTTTAGTGCCGTTCTGGTTTTATATTGTACACTATGGGCACTGAGCTCTAAGGCATATTTCATCATCTTCCTTGAGGAATTAGGCCGCTGCAATGCTTACCGCAATAGTTGATCGGTGAGGAAGATAATCTAGTGAGCTTCAAAATATGGCTTCAACTTTCTCGCTGAAAGAACCACTGCTAATATAAAATTTTTAATCTTTGTGTATTAATTCTCTAGCCCATGCAAAACATGACTTACGTAATAAATGGGTCGATACTTTTTACTGTCAATTCGAACCAGTATAAAGGAAAGTGCTCAACAGCTAACTAATAGATACAAGTATAATTTTTCTCCAAGAATGGGTGTTCAGAGTGTTAGGAATGATGTAAGAAATTCCTTAAGCTAGCTAAAAGCTCTTTCGCAATCGTCGGTCCAATTGAATTCTTTTAGATTCTTTAAATTTTTAAAGAATTCTACATACCTATTTACACTTTTAAACACGAATCTATTGAGAGCAGCAATTTGCTCGGTGAGTTCTTGTATTTGTTCAACTGTATGAGGTGATTTCATATTTCTTATGGTTTCAATCTTTTTCATATTAGCCTCGATGACATGTCGTGTAACCATATACTCGAGAAATTTCCTTGATGTTGCGCCAAAGACGCACTTCTATGGGTTGCGTTTCATGCTATATCTCCTTAATGTGACAAACATCTCCTCTAGATCAACGAGATGCTAATCTTCCTTCATACTCTTCATAATCATGTCATCCACATATATTTCAACATTCTTATGGATTTGAGATTTGAACATCTTCGTTACTAATCTCTGGTATATGGCACCAGCGTTCTTCAACCTAAAGGGCATCACCATATAATAATACGTTCGAAAATTGGTAATAAAAGATGCATGGACTTTATCTACCTTGTTCATCTTGATTTGCTTGTAACTAGAGAACGTGTCCATAAAGGAAAGTAACGCATGTCTTGCAATTGCATCTACCATCTGATCGATTTTTGGTAATGGGAAATAATCTTTGGGACAGGCTTTGTTGAGATTAATGAAGTTATGCACGTTCGCTACTTGTCGTTAGACTTTTTGACTAGTTCACAATTTGCTAGCAAGTTAGATAAGGCTCTTCTCGGATGAATGTTGCCTTCGATAATTTCTAGACCTCTTCTTCTATTGCTGTTTGTCTCTCTAGTGCAAAATGTCTCTTTTTTCTGTTGGACTACCTTCACATTTGGGTCAATTTGGAGTATATATACCATAACTTATCTCAGAATACCTGGCATGTCCGAAGATGACCATATAAACACGTCAGCATTGGCTTGTAAGAAGTTAATTAGACTTTGCCGAACATCTATTGACAACGGTTTTCCTATCCTTGTTGTCTTCCTAGGATCATTTTTCAAAAGAATTTCCTCAATATCATTCTTAGCATTCTTTATGCTGACTGACTTGCCTTCTAGATAGGTTTCAACTTGAAATATTTCCTCTTGTCTCAAGGCCCTTATATATAAGGACTGTGCTAATTGTTGATCCCTTCTACATACACTGACCCCTGTGTGAGTAAGGAACTTGGCCTTAAGATGTATAGTTGAAGGGACAATGCAGAATAGATGTTAGCATGGTCGTCCCATTATCATGTTGTAAGGGGACCAACATTTAACGACAAGAAAGTCCACTTTATCCTCTGTAATATGCTCATCATCACCGATTTGTATTGACAAAGAGAAAACTTCGGTTACTTGGATAGGTTAATTATTGAAGGCATAAAGATCATACTTGTAAGACCGTAGTTGTGCTTTGATCTTGAGCCTCATTTGATCAAATGCATGCTAAAAAATGATGTCAGCCGAACTTCCTATGTCAATAAGAATTTTCTTAACTTTGAAGTTGGTGACCCTTGCACTAATTACAAGTGCATCATTATGCGGCCTCTAAATACCTTCGAAATCTTCTTGTCCGAAAGAAATTGTATTGTTGATCTTAACCTTTTTGCCTTGAATGTTACATACGTAAATTTTGGCGTTAATCAAGCTCGAAGAGCTTAACTAGCTTATATTTGGTTCATCTACAATGGTATTAATTACTCCGTTGGATGCTCTGTTAGGATCAACATCCCTTGCATCTCTTATGGCCATTGCTAGTTAAGTATCATCCTATTGTTTGTCTCGTCTCCTCTAAGACGGTCTTTTGATTCTTTTAGCATCATGTGTTAGAAATTTTCGCAAGTGTTCGCATTGTATTACATTTTAAAATTGTATTCTTGAGTTGAATGCACTTATATGTATCATAACCTTTGTCACGGTGGAAATCACAGTATTTGTTTGAATTCTTCTTGAGGGATTCCCTTACATTCTTTTTGGCCACTAGAGGATGCGCCTCTCCCTACGTACCTCCATCAAAATGTACGAGATTGGATGATCAATAGGTATGTAGGATGAGTATGCTGGTATCTTCGGTCTCTTCCTCTCGGTGTCTGAACTGTGGTCATTATCTGTGATGAGTCTATCCTTTGCACTTTTTCAATTGTCATTATTTTCGCCTCCTTTACTTTTATCGACCTCTCATCATACCTTTATGTTATATTCTTGTCGGATGTATAAGATGGCTTTAATCTTAAACTCAGTGAAAGTTTTTGGGTTGCTCTTTGCGAGAGACTTAAAAGAGTCTCCATGAGGCTTGACTCCGTTGATTATAGTATTGAGGGCCATACTCATATCCAGTTCTAAGATTTGGACCATCTCGGCCATAAATCTGGCCAAATAGTCCCTGATTGACTCATTGGACTTTTGTTTAATGGTGTTAAGGATTGATAAGTCCTTAACAGGAAGTTTGCTTGAGGAAGCATTGAAGGAACACTTCTGCTAGTTCATCAAAACAGAAAATGTTATTTGGTTTTAAATTTTTGAATTATGTGCTGGCTGCATTTCTCAATGTTAAAAGAAAAGCTTGACAGACCACTGCATTACTTAAGCATGCAACTTGGCCAACATACGATAGTACTCCAAGTAGTCTTTAAGGTCTTTTATTCCATCATAAGTCTCAAACTATGGCAACTTTATGTGTCGAGGTATTACTTCCTCCAAAATTTCTAGAACAAAGGGATTCTTTTTAATTTGGAACTGTTTGCTTGGGGCAGTAATGGTGCTGACATGTAAAGGACCTGTATGGTGTACCTGTTGAGGACCTGCATGGTGCACCTGCTGCGGTTGTTTGCCTTTGTCATTCTTTTTGAAAACTAGAGCCAAAGGTCCTATCATATTCTCGGTTTGCTTTTTCTACAACTTGGGTGAATAAATGGAATCATCATCTTTTTTTTAGCGTCATGATCGCCTTGGTCTTTGTTTTGGGTCGGATTCAGGTGAATATTACTATGGAGGAGGTTAAAGACTTGCTTGTGTTTTTTGTTTATTTCTTGGTTTTCTTTGGTTAAGTTGAGGTAGAGTTGCTTGAGCCTAACCAATCGCTATTCATTGGTGCACTGACTCGCCCCTTAGGGTGTTGGGAGTTAATGTCTGCACCTGCACTCTTAGATACTCTTGTTTTAGCCATATAGGTGTGTTTAGAAAAAAACAGACAGCGCTGAATGTTGTTGGTAAATTTTGAGATTAAGGAAAATCCTACAAAAGAGAATAAAATGCTTGGTATCGGGACCAATTTGGTGCGGTCATTTCGATGCCTAAGTTAGTTGGGTGACTTTGTATAAAAAGTATGTGAGTGAAATGTTAAAGAGATTTTATGGAGTTTTTTTCCCTATATTTATAGTTAGTTATAATATTTAAGACAGTTGTCGAAATAACTGTTATGACACGTGGTAGTTTCTTGATTTGACATCTTTCTCTATTTGTAGGGAGAGTAGGCAGTTATGATATATAACTGTGCTTATGATAATTGTTTGCGTCATAAGCTTGAATTTAAACCAAGAATGTATTTAAGCTACTCGGCATAAATGCCGTGTATCATCTTTTCAAAGGTATGTTGAGAGATTTAAATATTTGGTTTATTGACAGTCGAATAAATAAGTATGTTAGATGAGTGAAAACTGACTATTAATGGGAGTGACTTTGCACAACAACCTTAACACTCTTCTTAACCTTTCCTTTTCTATTTTGCAAGTCCCAAGCCTCCCATAAAGATTGGGGAATAACATTGGCCTAGACCAACGCTTGATGCCTAACTAATTCTAGTATTATTAATAGGAGCAAATTAAATCTTATGTTGTTAGTAATAGTTTTATTTATTTATTTAGCCAAAAAGTTAATAATAGTATTTAAATATTGTGAATTGGAAAATTTTTTTTCCTTAATTCACATGAAAATAAATTAAATTTTCACTATAATTTATCTTTTAAATTTTAAATTTTTCCTTTTTTTTTTTGGGTTAGCAACTTATTATAGACGCATCTCATTTAAAGTACTAGAGGCATGAAATTCGCCCTTGACCCATGGACCTAACAAGTCCATGTACGGGTCAGGACTTAACCCCACGATGTCGGCCTAGGTCCAATTAGTGACATGACAAGGCAGATTGTGGTCGGTGCACGGATTTGAACCGACCTGTGCCATTATCTAGTTAGCGCTATTGGGAAATAGGGAAGAAATGCATTCTCTATACCAACAAAAGGAAGTATCGATACTATGATGTATAAACTTTTCTGTGCTCACCACTACATTAGTATTTTCCCCAATCTCATAATTTGATATCACTTTTTCTTTTCCCTTTCTCTATTCCCCATTTAAAAAGATTATCGTAGAGGACATCCCAGAATAATATTTATCTTTTTGAACATGTCTTGATATCTTTTCCTTACAGTGGACGGTCAATTCTCAACCATTTTTTCTTAACTTTATAATAATCTTCTTTTTGAAAACCCTTTATAAAAAGCATCTAAAAGTCTTCTCTGTTCTCATGGCCATATATAACTTGTCTTTATTGTCCAAGAAGTTACATGTAAAAGCGACCGAAAAGCAGCAATTGTCCTCAACGTGCAAGTTGGGGAATTAGCTGAGGAAAAAAAAGGCATTCTGGCCCAGATGAGACTTTAATTTTGCTGCCCCCGTTCCAAGAAAAATAAAGATCATATTCGATGGAGAGACAGAAAAAGGCTAGGTGCCTACCATCGTATATAGAAATAAATACATTTTATAATTATGCAATCATATTTTTTTATAGAAAATCTAAATCTTATATGTTAGAGATTTATCGAAAGAAGCACCGGAAAATTGGGAAATTAATTCTTTTTTTTTTTTTTTGTTTTGTTAATGGGTCGATTTCCTAGAATCCGTGCATTGGTTTGGAGGAGTGGACCACCCACCCAACTTATGTGTGGAGAGATATAATTGCCCTTTTGACAGTATCTATTGTATCTGTCATATGAATATTTTGTCCATGTCTCTTTTGGTTTTATTATAAAGTGACATTTGACAATGGGAACACATGCCGAATCCTAATTATAGTTATTGTCCAAAATAGATGTATGAATTGATTGAATAAATACGATATGTATTGAATATGACAGGAGAAGCGTTTAGGAACATCAATGGTCCATTTTTACGTGTGTTGCCGTCCTCTCGAAATCGACACATCATTTCCCGCTTTGAAAAACTTGGAAATTTTAGAAACCCTTAGAGTCAAGGCATGATTGTACTCCATTTCATTCAACTACTACAATTTTCGCGTAAAAATTTTATCTCAATCCCGTTATTAGATATTCCTGAAACATAAGTTCACAAACCTAGAAAGAATAATCTTTTTACATTTTTCAATCCCGATTATAAATTCAAGGAAAAAATAAATGTATTGAAAAGTTTAAAAGAAAAAAAAAAAAAAACTTACTTTGACGTTTAACGAGTGTACATAAGAAACCCAACCTAGAAAGAATAATCTTTTTACATTTTTCAATCCCGATTATAAATTCAAGGAAAAAATAAATGTATTGAAAAGTTTAAAAGAAAAAAAAAAAAAACTTACTTTGACGTTTAACGAGTGTACATAAGAAACCCCCCCCCCCCCCCCCCCCCCCCCCCCCCTCCCTTTTTTTTTTTTTTTTCAATTTTCAAATTATTATAATATGCTGGAAGTGTTCAAGTGGTACAAGATGACATGGACATTTCATTTTAATTTTTTTGTCCGGTTTGTGCCTTGTATCTACGATGAAATGTGATATCATCATCGTCATGTCCCACTCCTTTAAACAATTCATTAACTTATATTTAAAATGATAAAGTTAGCCACCATCATCTCTTCATCATTCGATCTTTGATTAAAGACTAAAACAAATAAAGGAGGAAATTAAAGAGAGACAGAAAGAAAAGTATGAATAAACTTTATTTGCTTTTATTTATTTATTTCTATTATTGTTTCCTTACCGTTGTTCGGCCGACGAACAGTCACACAATCACATCATCTTGCCTCTGGGTCCATTCATTCTCCCTAATAAGTTAGGACAAAATTTTAATTAATCATAACTTTTTTGGAAGGCATTGTGCAGCTTTCCAATCAATACTCCTGATTATGTATGGTGACATTTTAATATTTCAAAAAACATGATTTTATCCTCTCAAAATTTCAAAAAGAAGAAGATATCTTATTATGTTATATAATAGCACAAAAGCACTTGTACTGATATACTTGTTGAAACTCGCTCCAAAACATGTCAATTTTCACATGTTGCAGGATTTTGAGTACTGCAGTTAATATAAATTTCATAACGTCTATCGGCTTAATTTTTTTTTTTTTTTTTACGGTTACTAACTGAAGTTTATGGGCGTAATTGTAATTAGCTGATGATGCTAAATTAATAAAGGAAATGAAATTACATGAGATGTAGTTTATAATTAGGAAAGAATACGAAATAGCAGTTTTGTTTATTGGTTAGTAATTAAGAATTATGGATACTTAATTTCACACGATAACGGGAGTAATTTCTTTTAATAACATCGACATTTGCAGTAATTCTTCTTTCTTCCTTTTTTTTTTAAAAATTTATTTAGTTAATATAAACTTTTTAAGATGTATTACATTTTTAATTAATAAATTATCATATGAGCATTGTTCATTTTTGGCAACAATATTGCAACCATATCTTTCAGAAAAGAAAAAAAAAAATGTAACCGATGGTTTTCTATTTGTTGAGCTAAATTTCCTGAAAATAGGAAGTGACAGGTTTTTCCATTGGGTTACTTCTTGCTCTGTACTTAAGCTAGTAATTGGAATAGGTCTTACTCTTTTTCATCATTTGATTTGTTTTTTCTTTTTATTAACAATCATTTAAAAATTAGAAAAAAAATATTTATAAATGCGCATGACTGATTTTAATAGGATAAAATAAAATCGATTCCTCTTCTTTTCCATACTAACGCACAGAACTTTCCCAAAAAAACGAAATGTCATGCACTTAACAAGTGTGCAAGCTTGTATTTACAAGACTTTTTATCCCTGTATTAGCTAAAAATAATTACCCATATATTCAATTTACTATTAGGATGAAATTTAGAGGGACTTTCGTATAAATAAGGTAAGGTTTTGCTTCTAACTTTCTATAATCAAAGAAAACATAACCGAAAATAAAAAAGCAAATATTTCAAGTATGATTTTTATTGTTAAAGCTTAAAACTAAAGTTTCTTTCCTGAGTTGCAAAATGATAACATTTCGTCATGTCACCCAAATAACTTTTGTTAAAAAAAAAAAAAAAAAAGAAAGAAAGAAAGAAACAAGAATACCAAGCTGTTTGTCCAGTTCAGAAGCACGGGTCATGGGAATAATTAGCGATATCAGTGCCTTTAATAATTTCGGCAGTAACTGGCGAAAAAAATAAAAGAGCCCAACAGCAGAAATTATAAAAGCATCAGAAAATAGCAATCAGTGGCAGCAAATAATTTCATCTCACATGGCTTGACAACTCTCCTTTGCCAATAATAAAAAAAGGACAAGTACGAAAGCGACCAGCAACACCCAACACCACCAATTCAGACTTCTAGATTTTTGGAAGTTTGGAAAGTACTAGTATATGGTTTAGTGGATGAAAGATCCCAGTACATAGCCCCCCCCCATCTCATTTAATTTTCCATTTCCCATTGAATGTATCATAAAAGCATGGACAATTGGCCTAGAATAAATAACTTATCATTATGATAATAAGGGTTACCTTAAAAGATATCGAGCATTTCATATTTTTTAATATTAATTATAAACCTTTCGAAAAAAAAAGAAAGAAGTAGATGTTTAAATAGATGAAAAGTTTTTCTATTTAGTGTCTTAGTTAGTGTGTATCAAGATACCTGTTAACATGTTGGTGGTAATAACAAAAGAGTAACGAGTGATGGTGTGCCACTTTGCAAGATTTATCTGCGTTGCATGCAATTAGGGGATGGTGACTCCTCCTCGCATTAGTGATGGACCTCGTTTTGAACGAATGCGCTATCTCTTGTTTTTGTTTTTGCTTTTGTTGGGCCTCGATTGTCACCAGTTTCATTAATTATGACATGATTTTTGTTGCTTCATTTCCTCTCTCTTATATTGGGGACATTTCCTTTCCTGGTCCCACTATACTTGGTGATCAGAGAGAGAGAGAGAGGGATGAGTTTATCTCCATTCTCAATAAGGATTTGACTGTCAATAAGGATTTGACTGTGTGATATGAAAACTCCTCGAACCCTCTTAATAGGATTTTGCATATTGTATTGTTTGTATTGGCCCAAATTGGGCCCATATCAAAAAGCCCATGTGGCCAAAGCAAATAAACCTATGGATATATTTTGAGTTTAAGGTATATTGTGAGATTTGATTCATTTCATAGAAAATCACATAAAATACAGCGAGCACATATATATTTTTGAATTTATTTATTCATATTCATGTATATTGCATATAAGGTACACGCTATAATTAAGTGGTATGTTACATTTTTCTTTTTTTGAAGCTTTGTTGACATAAAAGATGTTTAGTGTGGCATATTTAAGTACGTGCTGTCTAAAATTGTTTATATAAAAAACATATATTACACATGCTTGTTTCTGTGTTTTGTATTATATTGCAGTACTAACACTTGTTGTATAAGTAAATGAAATACCTCGAAAATTTGTCTTGAAACCAAGAATATAGAGGTCAATTAACTCCTAAAGTTTTCTTTGAATAAGAAGCAGGAAAATAAAATCCTAGCTTTCCATCCTTCTCTTCGATATATGGAAAAAAAAAAAAAAAACTGATAAAAACAGTTAAGCAAGTCTAAATGCAAAACTTGCAATGGCTTAAAAAGATTTAGAGAAATATATTTCATGCAATTTTTTTCCCCTCGTGTGTTTAAAAGATTTTTATTGAAGATTTCAGTGGCTCTCCAAAGCGTAACAAAAAAGGATTGTTCTAACTAATCATAGGTACATAAGCACACATTTCGCTATCAAAAATCCTAAGGGGTAAGGATAAGTCGAAGAAGTGCTACCTTGTAGCTTCAGTTAAAGGTAAGCCCTTCTATTGAATCAAAACCTTGGTGTCTAGTGCAGTCTCTCATTTAATGATCTTCCTCTATAATGTTACACATGGCTTGACAAGCTCAATGTATGTAATCTTGAGTAAAGTAAAGGAAAGTTGTCATCATATCGCTGCTTACAAAGTCAAAGTGAAGACATAAGATGGTAGATGAATAGTCAAAGAGTTTAGAATATCATTTAATTGCACAAAATTTATGAGATTGAATTAGACAAAATCTTTTATCTAATTTTTGATTTGCAATTTTAACTTGGAATTAGACAAAAAAAAAAAAGGGTTTGAAAGACTTGATGAATAGCTCCAAATTTGTCCCACCTTAAATATGGTATAAGGTTAACTTTATTAAACAAAAATATAAGTATTGATGGTATAAATATAATTAAATAAATATTAGACAATATAGAAAAATTGTACTTTCTAAATGATATAAAAATATAATTAAATAAATGTTAGACAATATTAAGGATATAAATGTCGAAATATAATATTAAGTCTAGTAAACCAAAAACCAAAGATGGTATAATAAAATTACATTGTCTTATACTCCTTATACTTGTATTGTTCAATTATTCTTATTTTATCTAGTTTTAACAATTAAACGTTGCTTGAGGTTTATTCCAATGAATCAAAACCTTGATATCTATTAACATTCCCTCTTTTAACAATCTTCCGCTCTAATATTACATGTAGTTTAAGAGGTTTATTATCTATAATTTTGAAAAAAGGAAAGTTGTCATCACATCTCATTATTTATGAAGTCAAATATGAGAAACATTGAACAATTCAAGATGTCGATAAGTCTCAAGAATATACCTTCCATACTATATATGTATGCTATCTCAGAGGTCCAAAGAATTTAAGGATAATATTATGTCGTTGTTATTTTAAAGTTATCAGTCTATAAGGTTAGAGCTTGGTCGATACCCAAATCTTAACCATGAACTCTTGATCACTCCTCCTTTAGTATGTTGAACCATTTTATTTTGAATATGTTTCAAGTGATATTGCAAATTGGTGAAGCATGTTCTCCATATCCCTATGTATCTCGTCTATTGTAGTGTTACTTATGTCTTCTAGCGAGGAACATGTAAAGGGGACATATAGCCATAAACTATCTCTAATGGGGTTTGAATTAGCGAAGTATGAAAGCTAATATTGTACCACCACTTTGCCAAAGAAAGATATTAACTCCATTTCTTATAATTTTTTGAGCATCTATTCACTACCTTTATCTACTCGTCTATTTTTAACTTACAATTGAGGCTTTTAACTAATTTCTTATCAATCAAATTTATCTACTTGTGATTTTTTCTCTTCTTGTAATACCTAATTAACCTTATGTATAAAGTGCTTCTATCATTGGACATTCTATTGAACACACATAAAGTTAACTTACATACTAATTCTCAACTATATGCTAAGTGATGTTATCATAACCTAAGCTCAGGAATCAAGGAAAACAAATTTGAGAGTTATACTTTGAATTTAAAGATCATGGAATTGGGAGGGCACCAAAATAACCAAGAGTAGACTAAGATCAAGATCTAACAGTTAAAGTTATTGAAAAGATGAAGAAGTTGCAACTTACAAATTTTCTAGCAAGCATCTGAATGCCTAGCGACAGATTTTTGAATGCTTTAATGAACATAATAACCATAGGATACTCAACTATGCCTTTAGATGATGGAGGGTAGGAATCTGAATGGCATTTCTTAGTCTAATGGATCTTGAAGCGAGTTTTACACAATATTTTCAATAAAAAATTTAACTAATTACTAAATTCCCTTAGCACATGTAGGTTCTTATATCTAAAGCCATATGTAGTTCCCCTCCTCCTCCTCCCCCACCATGACATTAGTCTTGATATTTTCCTTACCTAACTATAAATCAGAGCTGAACTTAAAAAGCTAGTAGTTGAGTTACAGCCATTTCCTATAGTAGATTGGAAGTTAGTGCATATCATCATGGATTTTGTGAATGAACTCCTAAAGATGGTTACTAGACATAGTTGGTTTAGGTGATTGTAAAAGATTCACAATCGATCTATTACATAGCCATGAAGACGGGTTATTCCTTAGAGAAGTTAGCACAATTGTATAGAAGGATATAATAATGTAGCATGTAATATTATAACTATTGTTTCTAATAGAGAAACTCATTTTTTAGTAGGTTTCAGAAGAGCTCGAGAATACTTTAGCTCAAGGTTGCAATTCAACACTGTATTCTATTAAGAGATAGTTAGACAGTTAACGAGAAGAATATAGATTCTAAGGAGATAGGTGATAGGTTTGTGCTTTCAACTCAAGGGAAATTAGGGTAAACACTTACCTTTTATAGAATTCACATATAACAACACCTATTCATATTGTATATGGGTGTAAATCAACTATTCATAATCTTTAAAATTTAAAAAAGAAAAAATAGTTCCTTTCTCTTTTTCTCCTTTAAAATTACACCCCCTTGGTCCATATAAGGTCTCAGCATCTCCTTGGACTCTAGGCAAGTGATCTCTTTTCTTTTCTTTGCTCATCAATTGCCAATGAAAATAAACCTTAATTTGGTCTTTGATTAACCTAAGGCAAAGAAGTATGATGCATGGATTTTAAAAGGGAAATCGCGGAATTATGGTTAGTTGGCTGTTTTAAATGAGGGCTTTTTGTTTCAAATGGCGAGATCAACTATTTCTTTTGTTTGCAAGTTAAAGGATTTGTCAATCTAAGCAAGTTTACATAAGGACAAGTGTTTTAGGGTTTGGTAGATGTAAATCATGTATGTAAATAAAAGTAAATCACCTTTCTTTACCTTCTCTCTTTTTCGTTTTCTTCTACATCTTAATTAAGAGGATTTAATCAAATTAGGAGTTTATATCTTAGTAGTTAGCAATTGGAACCGATGTTATATTGTTGATCTAGAATACAATGATGCTGGTTATTCAATTGATTGTGATTTATTATTATATTTGAGATTTTAAATTGATGTTTAATTATCAATGGGGTACATTTGGGACTATTGGAGTAAGAAATTTAAGGTTAATTAAGACTAGGTTAGAAGAGGGTTGAGATTTGAAGAATTCAATCCAAATTGCATAGCTCAACAAAAATTAGTTAACTAAAACTCATTTCAGCTTACCTAGTCTATATGGGATTTCAGTTGTTAAAAATTATTTTAGGTTAACCAATATGCTCTTTGGGATCAAATTCTTGTTTCTATTGATTGAAATTACTCCTATGGTATCTCTTCGTCTCCTTTTAAGCAAAGTTAATTTAAATTAACTCCTTTTAGTATTTAAGGAAGTAATCTAAACTAGTTAAGCCTTCTAATGATAATGAATTTTATAGGATTCTTAGGATCGAGATTTCTTGGCCTTAATTGTTAATTATGTGTTTAATTCTAGAATTAGTATGGGTTACTTATTTTGAAAACCCTAAGAGTATTATAGGTGCATAGTTATCATATTTGATACTTATGCTTGTAGAAATCGTTATTTTAATAAACTAAAATTATCAAAACCTTAGTTGAAGTGCTACATTTGGTTGTGCCTTTGCTAAGAAGACTGATGTATCGAGTCTACAAGTGGTGATAACAAACTAGTAGCTGAATGGTCCTATAAGGGTAGCAATCACATAATGATGTGGCAAATAGGTTAGGCATTAGTTCCATCACAAGGTAGGCGGGTAACGGATCTATTAGTTGTTGTATTACATGTTAGGTTACTAAATAAAAATCGCAACTAGGTCATACTGGTGGCATGGAATGACTTTGCAAATGGTTACAGTATACTAATTGTACTAATGGTTGATACAAATGACAACTTTGAGATGAGACGATTATATTGGTTTTAAGGATGATAACAAATACCTGCACCATGGTTAAGTACATGTGTGTAGGTACACATACGTGAATGAGCATACATACGTGTATATGTGTTGAGAAGTGGAAGCTTCTCTAAGTTTTAGGTTGCAAAGATTGTGTTATATATCATGCCTAAATATAATAATAGCTAGTTGTTGTTGCATTTATATTATATGTGCATGTGAATTGTGTTGCATAGTATTGTAGTGACTATGTATGGAGCTTTTGCTCGCCCTTTTATGGGGCATTGTTTCTTGGGTACAAGTTCGTAGCGAATTTAGACCATATGATGATCTTAGTTATGACTTATATCATGGGAGCGTACAGAGCAATAACAGCTTTGGTTAACATGACATGAAAGACCTATTTTTGAATGTTTTGAGCCATAAACTTAGTTATGGTTTATGTAAAATTTGTAAACTTTTGTGAGTTGATGTTATTTAGATTAGTCAATTTCACGGATGTAATTTGCTATTATTTGACTTGGCTTATGTGACTCAATGTTAATTGCTTAAGTCATATAATAATATCTTTTATGAGAGTTAAGTAGATGTTATTTCAATTTTTTGGTTTCAAATAAGATTTGAGCCTTTACATGCTCATGTAGTTTGAGTAAATAGCATAGTTGTTGTGTCTAGGTTCTAAAGGGTTACATGTAGCATAGTAAATTTTTTAATAATAGTTCAAAGCAAGTAAAATATAAATATCCAAATAATAAGAAATAGAAAGAAAAAAAGTTCTTACCTATACTGGGTTAGCTAAAGATGCATTTCATTTTGTAAAACAAATAGCATAGAGTTCTGTCGTTTATGGTTTGTAGAAGTATTTAAAAATAAGATACAGTAGTATCAATAAGAGAGCTTCAATATGATCAGTATAATATATATTAGTTTTGTAGTAAAATTTAAATAGTTAAGTGTAAGAAAGGAGCAGCTTTACTATGAGCATTGTGACATTCAAAGTGTTGGGTTTTTATATGATATTTAAATCTTAATGCACAATTGAGAAACATAAGTTTAGATTTAACACTAGATGAAAGAGTTAGATCATAGAATGATACAACTATAATATTCAACATGCAAAATTGGTGCTAAAATTATAATTTCATCAAATAAAATATGCATCCATTACAAATACAAACATTAAAATATAACTGTAGGTCCTAAAAAGTAACCGTAAGGGGTAAGGGTGAATTGATTATGATAAAACTTTGAACTTTTTCAGAAAACAAGATTAAAAAATGTCCCATTTGATTACTTAAAGTAAGACTAAGTGTGAAATAATATATAATCAACAATAAAATACAAAGTAAAGAGAGAGAATGGTTGAGAAGATCAAGCAAAAAATTTATAGTGCTTTGGCCTTATGCTTACTGTATTCTTCTAACTCTACTACTAGGGATTGAACAATCCTAGCCAGTATCACTCCACTATCCACTTTTCACTAAATTCAACAAGAGAAACAATTACAATTCTTTTTGCTCTATCTCACTAAGCTACGCATGTTTACGTACAGAAGTATAGAAATTTGATTCTCTCTCTTATACAAAGACTATCACACAAACAATTGTGATTAAAGTAACTATGAGGATAGAATACAAAGACTCCCTCAAATAAAGTATACAATGAAATCTAACTATGAAAGTAGAATAGACAGTATTGTCTCTAAATTAGATTTTGATTATGGTTTTGAATTCTTTCGAATATTAAGTTTTCAGAAAATGAATATTGCTTTGATATGCTAATGTTTATCTTAAAAAATTTGTACTTATCTTTTTTTATATCTTTTGATGCAATGTCTCTTTGCTATAATCTTAGATAATTCTTGATCAAATCATGAATAATTTTGAAAAAGTCTTGATTCAATATGGCTTTTGAAAATTATATCGAATTTGAATGTTGTACTTTGTGTATTTTTATCTAATGTACTTTATAGGCATTCCTGTATAAAAGACTTTGATTTCCCTTCATGTCTCTCCAATATGGCTTTTGAAAATTGTATCATTTTTGAAAATAAATATCTTCTAGGAATTTGGAGCAAATCTTGATATTTGATGCTTTTGAATTTGAATTATGGAGCTTCTGGAATGATTTTCTTGATACTGCTTACTTGTATCTATTGAGAAAATCTAATATACTTGAGTACACAAGCTTTGAAAATATTTGTATAATATTCTTTTGAGTTTGACGTGCTTAGGAGTTAAATTGATCACTGAGACTTACCATAAAAGCTATAACCAAGTGGGTCATTTGAGATATCGAAGAAGGAGGGATGAATAGAACAGCAAACATAGTAGCTTTTGTGAAGCTTCTTGATGGATATGACGTATTGACATACCGACGAACACAATACGATTTAGTACTTCACTTGATATGACCCATAAGCTAATACTAAGGTTCACTTATCACTAATCTCGAGTTACTTGGCAAGATTAGATAAGAGTATAAGAGAAAATATACTCAGAGAAGGTTATCTTGTAAGAAAAAGAATATTCATTAACTACAAAGGTCTAAGATGATTTTAGCTACAAAAGATAAGAAACTATTTATAGTAAGTTCTTAAGGCAATAAAGAAATATGTGCAATTACAGTAAAGGATGATACAATAATATTAGCTTAATATATTGCAAAAAAGGTAAAGGGGGGCAAATAGTACAAAGGAATATAGTACAATGTTAGAAAACGAAATGACTGGTGGCATGCTATGATTAGGTTCGCGTTTTGGGATCTTGGGATTTTGTGGCTTAATGGAGCTAATGTTTGGGTTACTATTGATAAGTTTTGTTAAGAGCTGTCGAGGTGATTGAAGGATGCTACAGTTTAGTAGGCTGGAAAAGTAGAGCTTAGCATATAGTGTCCTCGAACTTGGTACTTAATAACTCGGATTTTAAACATATTTCATAGGATGATTTTATAGTATTTTCCTCACATTTTTTTTCTTTAAAGAAATTGATACTTAATTGAGTAAAATTTTGATTTATAGGTTTGAACGCGTTCTATGATCGAAAATAAAGAAAATGAATCAAATTTCACTCAAATCGGAGTTCAAATGAAGAAGTTATGAAGTTTTGAAGTTGTGTAGAAAATTTTGCCGTAGTGTAGAAAGTTACACGACCTGGGGACACGGCCATGTCCCAGGCCGTGTCTGGTGACGAAAACAGAATCTTTGTAATACACATATAAAAGGATATCTTAGGGTTTCAAAAGAGATGAGAGACGTTACAGAAACGGAGAGACACAAGAGAAGAGAAAGAGACTTAAGGAACAACATCAAGAAAGAGGGAAACAACATCAACTTCAAGATTAGAGAGATTATTCATCAATCAAAAGGGGTTTCCATGTTTTATTTTATATTATTGATGAAACTCGTTTTTAGATTCATTATGATAGCTTAGAATTCGAGTATTTAGGATTATGGAACCTAGGGTTTCATGTGATTCTTGGATTGATTTAGAATTCTCAATAAAGTTTCTATCTTTACTTGATTCAATTATGTCGTTAATTATTGATTGATATTTCTAGAACATCAATATATGATATTATGCATGTTGATTGAGAAATTGCATGTATAATTAGATCTTTACATAATTGAAAAGGATTACATGTATACTTAGAGATAAGATACATGTTTCTTCCAAAAAGTTAATTAATTGTGTGGGAATTCATTATACATTAATACAATTCTAAATTATATTACTAAGTGAAGAGATTCCGGTAAATAATTTAGGATTAGGGTTAAAATGCTTGAGAAAGGTATTAACATTAGTTGTGAATCCTTCCGGTCAAGAAATATAGAAACCAAATTGAATATATTTTAAGTGATCACATGATTAACTCTAGGGGAAATAATTCCTAAATACATTATTACTTTCTTGAAGTCGTTCTTGATTTTATCGTTTTTTCAATTGCTTAATTAAGTCTTTTAATTAAAGTAGTTTGTTAATTTTAGTATTTTTTAATTAATTCAAACTTTCATAATTTTCCGGTTAAATAATAAAACTAAGGTTAATATTAGTACTCGAAGTCTCTGAGGGATCGACTCGGACTCACATCCGCTATATTAAAACTGATAGGTGCACTTGCCTCATATCAGTACTTAACAAGTCGGCTTTAGCATTTAGATAGTCAGCCATAGTACTTGGTAGGCCGACAATTAGGTAAGAGTCCAAATAAAGCAAGGTGTATCCGAGCTAGGCTGTTAGAGATTTTGTCCACAGCTCTTCCATATATAAGAACTCATCTTCGGTAGGCTAACAAGATATAATCCTCTTGGTAAGAGATTGGAGGCTTCAGAAGCGGATGAAAGTGATGGGTCTATAAGTTGGCAATCTATTAGTTCCCTAGGATTATTAAAGATTTTCTCTCAAATCTTGGTCTTATTCTTCTTCTTTCAACATATAAGGCATCAAGTTGGCAACATTGAAAGTGGGAGATACTTCATATCCTTCGAGTAGCTCTAACTTAGAGGTACTGTCATTAATGCATTGAAGGATCTTAAAAGAGTCATTTGACCTAGAAGATGACTTGTTTGTACTCTTCCATAGGAATCCCTCCTTGTTGAGGTAGATCCAAAGAAGGTCTCCTAGGTTGTAAATGACTTGCCTCCTTCCTCAGCTTCCCCATTCTCTTTGATGAGCCACAGTCTTGGCTAATTGATCGGTAACCTTCTAATGTAGTTTTTGAAATTCCTTGGTGTGCTGTAGGCTTGTTTGACTTTCCCCTTAAGAGCTTAGGCTAATAATCATGTCTAAGGATAAGTTTGGGTTAGGTCTATGGATGACCTTGAAAGGCATCCTTCTTGTTGAGCTATGAGTGGAGCGGTTGTAAGCAAACTTGATGATGGGCAGGAAAAGATCCCAATCATATAGATTCTTCCCAATAGTAGCTCGAAGGAGGTTACCTATAGTTCTATTCACAACTTCTATTTGGCCATTTGTTTGTGGACGGTAGGAAGTACTGAATATGAGCTTAGTGTTAAGATTCTTCCATAGTGTTTGCTAGAAGAAGCATGTGAACTTTGAATTATGATCATATACAACACTTCTTGGAACTCTATGTAGCTGCATGATCTCTTGCAAAAAGAGGACGGCAATAAATAAAGCATAATTGGTTTTGTGGCAAGGGATGAAGTGACTCATTTTGCTAAAAGTTCAACTGCCACCATAATAGAATCATGTTTCTAAGGTGCCTTGGGTAAGTTGAGCATGAAATCCATGCATAGTTTGGTCCATGGTTGCCTAGTTATGGGCAGAGGTGTATACTCTCCATATAGTTCCTTTCTCCCCTTGGCTCGTTTGCACATCTCGAACTACGCAAGAATTTTACGTACATCCTTTATCATCCCAAGCTAATAGAAGTGCTTTTTCAATAACTCAGCCATTCTCTTCTCACTAAAATGGTCGGCTAAGCCTCCTGCATGGGCTTCTCAAGTAAGTAAGTCCTTAGCAGAAATACTTGGCATACAAACTTGTTTTCCCTTCATCAGAAATCCTTGGTTCAGATAGAAGCCATCCACTACTCCTTCGATTTTTTCATTTCGCCACTAAGGGTTTAAAGTACAGATTATGTTCATATTTATTAGACAGGGTACTAAACCCTAGTATTTTAGCCTACAATGTTATGAGAAGAACATGTCGACTTGAAAAGGCATCAGCCATAATGTTAGCACTTCCCTTCTTATACTTAATGACATAGCAAAAGGTTTCTAAGAACTTGACCCATTTAGCATGACATCAAGAGAGTTTCTGTTGTCCTTTGAGATACTTAAGAGATTTATGATTTGAGTAGATAATAAACTCTCTTGGTAGTAGGTACTATTGCTAATTCTGAAGAGCTCGAATTAGGGCATAACATTCTTTTTCATATGTCGAGTAATTCAGTTTAGCCCCTCTAAGCTTCTCATTGAAATATGTAACTAGTTGGTACTCTTACATGAGAATAGCTCCAATGCCAACTCTAGATGTATCACATTCTAGTTTAAAAACTTTCTTGAAGTCCTCTTAATTTCATCAAAACTATTCTAAGCTTTCTTAGACTGTTTAAATCCAAAGTTCTTCTTAGTTAGCTTGATTAGTGGTGTAGCTATGGAACTAAAGTTCCAAATAAATCTCTAATAAACGAAGCTAGACTATGAAAACTCCTTACTTCGATAGTACTAGTCAGCATCGGCCATTCGAGAATAGCTTGGACTTTCTCATCATCAACTTTGATTCTTCCTTTAGAAATAACATAATTGAGGAATATTACCTCACTCTGGTAGAACACGTGTTTCTTCAGATTGCCAAATAATTGCTTAGCATAAAGGATATCAAATATAGATCTTAAGTGCACAACATGAGAGATGAGGTTGGCATTATATTTGAGAATATCATTAAAGTAAACAATAACACATTTACTAATCAATGATTTTAAAACATGATTCATGAGTCGTAGAAAAGAGCTCAATGCATTTGTAAGACCAAATGACATTACCATCTACTCGAATAGACCATCTTTAATCTTGAAAGCAGTTTTCCACTCATCTCCAAGTCTTATTTGGATATGGTGGTAACCACTCTTTAGATCAATCTTTGAAAATATTTGCATACCATGTAACTCATCAAGCATCTAATCCAATCATATGATTGAATATCGATATTTGATAGTAATCTTGTTGATTGCTTTGCTATCAATACATACTCTCCATACGCTATCCTTCTTCAGCACTAGGACAGTTGGCACAATACAATTGCTCATGCTTTCTCAGACATATCAACGTTCAATCAACTAATCAACTTGCTTCTTCAAGTCGGCTACCTACTTAAGAATGAACCTATAAGCAGGTAAAGCAGCACCAGGCTGGAGATCAATGTAATGCTCTATCCCTTTAATAGGTAGTAAACCTCTCGACAGCTTAGTAGGAAATAAGTCGACATACTCTTAAAGCAATGCTTACACCTTGGTAGGTAAGGTTTCGACTTCCTTTAACTTTAGTAGTGATAGGAATCAACCCTCTAGACTGATCACAAGAAGCTGAGCTAAAGGACTCTAAGGGCTCATACGAAAAATACTAGCTCTAAGCCATAGCTGAGATGGGGACTCCTATCACAACCCGACTTCCTATTAACCTATCTATCAGATCCTCACCTGTATTCAACATGCTCTTACCTGGCTACGAAGTCATCCAAAAGGTAACTTAAGAAAGGCTAGCCGAGCTGAGCTCTCCAACCAATCACTGAGGCCTGACTCCTATACAGCTAACTTCCTACTTAGATTGTTAGGCCTTCGACCTGATCCAAATCAAGTTGGCCCCTGACCACCAGCATTTTCATTTTCACTTGCATTGCAACTTACTCTTGACGTCTAGTCAATAAGCGACATGTGTCTTCTAATACAACATTCCAGAATGATTCTTTCTTTTTTGTATTGAATATTCTTTATCTTTTTTACCACTTTTAGCATGATTCATGTAACCTAATTGTAAAATACCCTTTTATCTTTTCACACATGTAAAATAACCATAGTAGGTAAGTATATAAACCCCTACTTTACTTGTATGCAAAACATATTCAACTTTCAACACAAATTTACTCACTTGAGCAACTTTAGTGTTCTTGTTATCACTGAACTCTTATCTATTCCCTTTAGGAAGGAGTAGTAGTAAGAGACCCTTTAATTCAGATCGATGTGTCATATCCAGTGGGTTATAGGTCGAGTAGGATTGAGTAGTGAGTCATATCCATTTGGTAGTTGCTTAGACTTTGCTAGTTTCTTTTCTGTTTCCTTTCGGTTGATTCGTTGTGGTGTTTCTCCGTATGTACGATCCTAGAGACACATTAGTTTCGCTAGTATCAAAGCATGGTTCTACACAGAAGTGTGTGAAGTTACAGTGGAGTTTTTCTTTACCTTACTATTTGCGGCTACTGTGTTCCTTCCGTAGCTATTGTAGTGTATTATGTGTATTCGTAATTATAGTTTCATTGTTACTCTATCTTACTCTGTTTTTCATCATGAAAACATAGCAAGTTTATTTCTATTTTGTTTAGTGACTATTAGGTATTAAGGTTATTAGTAGTTTGTTAATCTATTTGAAAAAGTTTTATATTATGTTAGATCCAAGTGTTCAAAGAGTTATTGGTGACCAGGGCAGTAGTGCTCAACCAAGTTGTGGTCATAATGGTAATAACACCCTAAGGTTCGTTGATGACAGACTTGACAAGCTCACAAACCTTGTTGAGAGTCAAGTCATAACAATGTAAGTAAATAGGCAACAACCCTAAGATGTATAGCCGCCTAACCCATAAGAAAATGCCTCTAAGAGACCCCATGGCCAAGGTAACCGAACTAACTGCCTAGGTCGACCACAGCAAGCTGGAGGAGTAGTGGGTCAAGTTACTAGACGAAGATTGGAGTTGGAGGAGACTGAGGAAGAAGATGAGGAATTGGATGTTGAAGAATTTATGGAGGAAGAAGAGGAAGTTGATTATTACCCATTACAAGGACGAGGACGCCGAACTTCTCGAGGGTTAGATAATGTCAAGGTTCAAATCCTGCCCTTCAGTAGAAGTGGAGATACCGATGAATACTTAGAATGAGGTTGAGAAGGTATTTAACTGTTATGGTTATATGGATACTGTTAAGGTCCGACTTGCTACACTAGAATTTACTGGGTATGTGACAATGTGGTGGAAAAACTTGGACGCAGCACGAGAAAGGTATGGAAGACGAGGTGTTAGAACTTCGGACGAGATGAAAAGGTTATTGAGAGGGAGATTTGTGCCCAAAACATACCTACAGGACATGTTTGCGAAGTTGCAGGAGCTTTGCCAAGGAAACCAATTTGTTGATAATTATGTCAGAGAATTCCAAATGTTGATGATTTAAGCCGATGTAGAAGAACCTAAAGCTCGTATAGTATCATGATTCAATTCTAAGCTCAAGTATGAGATTCACAATATCATGGAAGTACAGAGGTTTTATACCTTAGAAGAGGTGATCAAGATTACGTAGAGGGTCGAAAAACAGCGGAGAAATTTTTCGAGCGAACCTAGGTAAACATTTTCCCAAGCTCCCTTATCGAGCTAACTTGTTCAATTCAAGCCGAGGAAGTGAATGATTGACCTAATGAATGCCGAACAAACCAATATGGTTGAACAGGACAGTCGAGTCGACTTGAGGCAAGGCTAACCCTAAGAACCTATGAGAAGGGCCAGCTATTTGGACGGAAGACCAGCATGGTGACGTGTTTTAAATGCTTAGGCTTCGGACACATGGCTACTAAATGTCTGAATTGGCATGTCATGGTACTCCAAGGAGATGTGGTGGATAATAATGATGAGAGCGACCCTAAAGAAGAAAAGAATGTTGGAGAACCCAAAGTAGAAGAGGAAGAGGAGACTTATGTCTATGTTGACTAGGGAGAAGTAATGACCCTAATCTTGAGGTAAGTCTTAAGTTCTCTGCCAACTACTGAGGAAGACTAGAGAGAGAATCTGTTCTACACTAAGTGTACCATCAGAGGCCAACTATGTACAATCATCATGGATAGAGGAAGTTGTACTAATTTCATTGCATATTCCTTTATGCAGAGGTTGGGTCTGCCAACCTCAAAGTATCCTCGACCTTACAAGTTGTACTGGCTTCATGATAAGGGAGCTTTGCATGTAACTGAACAAGTGACCGTAACGTTCAGTGTTAGGAATGTGTATAAGGATGAAGTTATGTACGATGTCATCTCCATTGGAACTTCACATCTGCTACTTAGACGACCTTGGTTATTTAACCAATGTATTACTTATAACAGGTATAAGAACACCTATGCCTTTGTCAAGGATGGGTAGAAGATTATGTTGCAACCCTTAACCCTATCCTAAGTAAATAAAATCCACAATCAGCTCACCCAGGCCAGTAAGAAGAGAGACTTAGTTATGAGTCAAAGAGAGCTTTGATCTGCTAAGAAGGCTGATGAACCCATGTTTTTATTGGTTAGAAGATTGATGGAGATAAGGGAACTGCTGGACGTCTTAGAAGAAATTTGAAGATTGCTAAATGAGTTCTTTGACCTGTTTCTGAAAGAATTACCTAAAGGATTGCCACCAGTCCGAGACATAGAGCACTGTATTGATCTGTAGCCAGGTGCCGTCCTGGCGAACCGACCTGCATACAAGATGAGCCTTGAGTAAGCTACCGAGCTGAAAAGACAAGTGGACGAACTCGATGAATAGAGATATGTGAAGGAGAGCATGAGTCCCTATGCTATACCAACTTTGCTTATTTCAAAAAAGGATGGTTCATAGCGCATGTGCATCGACAACCGAGCGGTTAACCGAATTACTATCACATATAGATACCTGAAATCGAGGCTCGATGACATGTTGGAAGAGCTTCATGATGAAAAGATATTTTTGAAGATTGATTTGCAGAGTGGCTACCATTAAATTTGCATGAAGCCGGGAGATGAATGGAAGACTGCCTTTAAGACTAGGCATGGACTCTATAAATGGTTAGTTATGCCATTCAAACTAACTAATGCGCCAAGTACATTTTGAGGTTAATGAATGACGTGATATGCCCTCTTCTTGGAAGATATGTGGTTATGTACTTTGATGACATATTGGTATATAGTGTCCACCTGAACAATCACATTCAACATCTTCGTGATGTAATTGACATTCTGTGAGTGGAGAAGTTGTATGGGAATCTAAAGAGATGCATGTTCTACCAGAAAAAGGTGATATTCTTAGGGTTTGTAGTGTCAGGGGAAGGAATCCAAGCAGATGAGGAGAAGATCTGAGCTATTTTGGAATGGCCGACGCTGAAGAATGTCATTGAAGTCTAAAGCTTCCATGGCCTAGCTTCTTTTTATAAGCGATTTATTAAGGACTTCAGCTCTATAGCTGCCCCATTAACCGAGTTGACAAAGAAGAGTGAAGGGTGTAGGTGGAATGATTGAGCTAAGTGAAGCTTTAGGAAGATCAAGGAGAAGCTCACTTCAGCGGTTGTCTTTTCACTACCAAATTTTGACAGGCCCTTTGAACTAAAGTGCGATGCATCGAGAGTTCGAATTGGTGCTGTCCCGATGCAAGAATAACAGCCTGTCGCTTACCATAGTGAACAACTGAGTAGCCCAGCCTTGAACTATTCTATGTACAAGAAGGAGTTGTACTCCCTTTTCTAGGCCTTTACCATTTGGCAACACTACTTGCTACCATGAGAGTTTGTTATTTTCACTAACCATGAATCATTGAAACATCTCAAGAGTTAGAACAAACTTTTGAAGAGGTAAGCTAAATGGTTGAAGTTTATGGAAGGTTTCTCATAAGTCATTTGGCACAGGAAGGGAAGCATAAATGTGGTTGCCAGTGCTCTATCATGATGGCAAACCTTATTGACTACTTTGCAGACAAAACTCTTGGGATTCTCACTCATTATTGAGCAGTATGCTAATAACCCTTGTTTTATTCTTGTTGTTGCAAAGTGTCATAAAGGATTACTTGTTGGAGGATATTACCTTAAGGATGGCTATCTGTTCAAGGACTACTGGCTATGTATTCTCAATTGCTCCACACGTGAACTGTTGGTTAAGGAAGCTCATAACGATGGACTTTCAAGCCACTTTGGGGTAATCAAGACAGCTAATCTGTTGAAGGAGAACTTTAACTGGCCAGGTCTAGTTAAGGATGTCCATAAGGTAGTCGGTAGTTGTACAGTATGTAAGCGCACTAATGGGAAGAGAGAACCCCATGAAAAGTACATGCCTCTACCAACGCCTACTTTATCTTAGGCTGACCTCAGCATTGACTTTGTCCTAGGGTTACCTTAAACATCTAGAGGGAAAGATTCTATTTTTGTTATAGGGGACTGTTTTAGCAGGATGGCATACTTCATTCTATACCATCGAACTAACGATGCTTTATATACTACTGATTTGTTTTTACAGGAGATTGTCTAACTATATGGGGTACCGAAGACTATTGTCTCAAATTGGGATACAAAATTTTTTAGCTATTTCTAGAAGACTCTTTAGAGAAGACTTGGGACTAAACTAGTATTCAACTCTAGTAGCCACCCTTAGACTGATGGCCAGATTGAAATAGTGAACAGGACACTAGGCAATATGCTTAGAGCTATTGTAGGGAAGAACTTGAGGGATTGGGATATGTATCTACCGGTTGTGGAGTTCGCATACAACCAAACTATCCATAGCACCACTGGGAAGACCCCATTCGAAGTAATTTATGGCGTTAACCTTACCATCCCCCTTAATATAATCGGTACCCTAGTAGCTGCTGAAGAAAGTCAATTCGAAGTGGATTGAGCCCAAGAATTGCGTGAGCTTTACTAATCTATGACAAGGAAGATCACCAAGTTCAATAAGAGACAATAAGAGATTAGCAGTAGAGGCTGCCAAATGATTTCCTTTCAACTAGGAGACTTAGTATTGATTCACCTTTGCCTAGAGCAATTCTTATACTTAAAATAAAGCAAACTATCCCCTCGAGCTAACGACTCATTCAAGGTCCTGAAGAAGATCAACTGCAATGCCCATCAAATCAAGTTGCCTGATGACTCTGGTGCCTCCTTTACCTTCAATGTATCCGATTTGATTCTATACCAACCATTCGAAGACCCTGCGAGCACTCTAGAAGAATGAGCAAAAACTACTTCAAATTTGAGGACAAATCTTTTTGACCCTCAAGCAGATGATAGGAATTAACCCTTTAGACCAATCATAAGAAGTCAAGTTAAAAGATTTCAAGCGTTCGTATGGAAAATACTATCTCTAAGCAATAGTCGAGACGGGGACTCCTCTCTCTACCTAACCTACTACTAACTTGTTTATCAGATCCTCACCTATATTCGACATGCTCTTGCCCAGCTGTGAAGTCATCTAGAAGGTACCCAAGAAAGGTTAGCTGAGTTGAGCTCTCTAACCAATCACTAAGGCTTGATTCCCATACAACTAACTTCCCACTCAAACTGTTGGGCCCTCGACTTGATCCAGATCAAGTCAGCTCTTAACCACCAGCATTTTTTGTTTTCGCTTGCCTTGCAACTTACTCCTAATGTCTAGCTAGTAAGTGATACATGTCTTTTGACACAGCGTTCCAAAATGATTCTTTCTTTTCCATATTAAATATTCTTTGTCCTTTTTACCCCTTTTAGCATGATTCATGTAACCTAATTGTAAAATACCTTTTTGTCTTTTCATACATATAAAATAACTCTAGTAGGCAAGTATATATACCTTCACTTTCCTTATATGCAAAACATATTCAAATTTCAATATAGATTTACTCACTTGAGCAACCTTAGCGTTCTCGTTATCATTGAACTCTAATCTATTCCCTTTAGAAAGGAGTAGTGGCAAGTCACCCTTTAATTTGGATTGGTATATCATATCCGGCAGGTTGTAGGCCAAGTAGAATCTAATTGTGAGTCATATCCATTCGATAGCTACCTAAACTTTGCTAATTTCCTTTCTATTTCCTTTCGGTTCATTCATTGTAGTGCTTCTCCGTATGTATGATCTCGGAGACGCATTAAGTAGTCTTTTAACTAATAAGAGTACACGTTCTTCTATCTTAACATCTTTGGAAAATTAGGCTTGGGAAATCACTAAGGACTTCCTTTGAGCAATCTAAAAATCTTCTTTTGTGAATCTTAGACTTTTTTAGAGCTCATTGGATTCAATATAATCTTCTTCCCATCCTTTTGCAACATATAGGTGTTACTATGCCCATCATAGAGCACCTTAAGATCAAAGAGCCATGGTTGGCCTAATAGTATATGTGAAGTGCACATAGGTAGGATGTTGCACAACACCTCATCCTTATATCTATCACTAATAGTAATTGGTACTTAGACTTGCTAATGACAGGCAAACCTTCCTTTTCATTATGCCAAGGAATCTTGTAGGGCTTAAGGTAAGGCTAAGTCGGCAATTTTAGAGCTTTCATTACTCCTTATGCTATAACATTGGTATAACTCCCCCCGTTGATGATCAAAGCAAATAATTTGCCATTCACTCGGGGGTTTGTATGGAAGAGGATCTTTTTTTGTTCATTCTCATCAGAGCTAAAGGTATTGAGAGATTTTCGTATAACCATACAATAGTCTCCCATTTCAAGTCTGGTTACGGCGTCTTAATCTTCTTGAAACTCTTCTAGCAATCGATCGACTCCCCCTTCTTCTTCATCACCTTTATTAGCATTCTCTACTTCAAATTGGGGATTCTTTCCCTTAATGGTCATGACATTAATTAGCTACATGTTGGAAACCAAGGCACTTAAAACACTTTATCTCTCAGGTCTTCTTACTAGAGCTCTAACCTTGATCCTTTTGGACCTCAAGGACCAAGGCACTTAAAACACTTTATCTTTCGAGTCTTCCTACTAAAGCTCTGACCTTGATCCTTTCGGACCTTAAGTTCCTTAGCCATAGTCTTTCCTTGGTCATCATTAGGTCTACTCGACATCCAACCTTAGCGATTTAGCTTAGAATTTTATTGAGCTCAGTCATATCTTAGTCGGCTTGGCATATTAGTCTTAGTCGACAAACTAGGTCAGTTGTTCGAAACTCAGTTGATTTGATTTTACCTCTACCTTTCGACCCTTTGTGCTACTCGTATGGTCTCATCTAGATTTCTAAGTCTTTGTACTTCCACTATGTTACCAATTTCAGATCTTAGTCTAGAAATGAATTGTGCTATTGTCCATGCCTCGGGCTCATCAATATCGCATCAGATCATTATTAACTGGAACTCTTAGACATATTCGTCCACAGATTGGCTACCTTATCTGAGTTCTTGGAGACATCAGAAAGTATCTTGCTCATAGCGGACTCTCTTCATCTCATTCTAAGTTCAGATTTCATGTTAGTCTTGCTAGCATACATTCTGCAATTTCTTCCACCATATTACTATATACCTAGAAAATTTTAGAGCAGCTACTCAAATATGCACCAAGTTCATGTAATCATGAAGTCAAATATCTTTCCAATCTTCTCCTCCCAGTCTAGATAGTCATTAGCACTACTAGACCTACTAAAACTCAAAATCTATACCTTAAGATGTTCGGGTCCTCTAGGAGCATGAGGTTCAAGCTCTTCGAATACTTCATGCTACTCTTCCTCGTCACCACATTCTTCAACTTCATTTCACTTAAGTTTTCTCATTGCAAACCTCATAGTTTGTTGGGGTGGAGCTATGTTCTCATTAACAGCCTTTGGTGCTTTAAGTTTAGTTACTTGTCTTCTTGGCCTATCTCTCACATCTCAGCTTCATTCATCAACTCTCTCTTATGGCTTAATCTCCTCTGCCCTTTATATAGAGATAGCCAGGTTGGCCACAATAGCAACAAGGTCTTGCAATTGTTTATTAGTAGTTTGCAGGTACTATTAGGTAATACGATCGCTACCATGAGCATCACTCTCGGCATCATTTATCTCCCCTTGAACACTATAATTCAACATTCTCAATACAAGACTTTAGGAATTCCACTACTTGATAGAAGATTACACAAAACTTTGATGAGACGATTTCATACAATGACTTAAGAACTTCCTTTGTTTTCCACTAGTGAAACAAGGTATAACAAAACATACACACTCTAATACAAAATACTTCAACACTAAGCTTTCAATCTCAACCTCAAGCTTTGATACCAGGATTATATGATGTGCTTAGCAGTTGAGTTGATCATTAGGACCTACTATGGAAGTTACAAATAAGTAGGTTCTTTAAGATATCGAAGAAGAAGGGATGAATAAAATGGAAAAACATAGTAGCTTCCGTAAAGCTGCTTGATGGATATGACATACAAACGAACACAATACGTCTTAGTACTTCACTTAATATGATCCACAAGTTAATACTAAGGTCTATTTGTCACTAACGTGAGCTACTCAGCAAGATTATATAAGAGTGTAAGAGAAAATGTACTCAGAGAATGATATCTCGCAAGAACAAGAATATCATTAACTGAAAAGGTATAAGATGATTTTGGTTACAAAAAATAAGGGACTTTTTATAGTAAGTTCCTAAAGCAACAAGGAAATATGTGCAATTACAATAAAGGGTAATACAATAATATTAGCTTAATACATCGCAAAAAGGATAAAAGGTGGTAAATCGTACAAAGGAATATAGTATAATGTTAGAAAAAGGAATGATAGGTGGCATACCGTAATTGAGTCTGCAATCTAGGATCTTAGGGCTTTATAGCTAAGCGGAGCTGATGTTTGGGCTGTTGTTGATGAGTCGTACTATAAGTTGCCGAGACAATTGAAAGATGCTGTAGTTTATTAAGCTAAGAGAGTAGAGCTTGACATACAGTGTCCTCGAACTTGGCACTCGGTAGGTCGGTCTCGGTACTTAGCATGTTGGCCTCAATACTCGATAGGCCAACAACTAGGCAATAATCTAAGCAAAGCAGGATATGTCTGGATAAGGCCTTTAGAGAGTTCGTCAGCAACTCTTTCATGTAAAAGAGCTCTCTCTCAGCAAGCTAACAAGAGAGAATCCTCTTGGAGTGAGATTGGAGGCTTTGGAGATAGTCGTGAGTGATGGGTCCAGATGTCAGTAATCTATTAGAGTTTAATGAAAATCTACATCAACAAAATAAGATTTACCCTTATCTCATCATATCTTTAGGCATATGTCCTTATCCATGCTTGCTTTGATTTCAAATAAAGATCTAATTTGAATTCCTTAAAGTTTTCTTCATATCTTGATGATAAACCACAAAAAATCTCACGATATTTTTGACAAAATGCCTTTAATAAAATTTACCTACTATCATAAGATATCATATCTAATCAAGCTTATCCTGAAATTAATTCCTCCTTAATCTCTGTAGATTTAGTTAACTAACTTCATGGAGCGTATTGGATACATTACCGAAATATATCTAATAAGTGGAGTTAGGCCTTCAAGCATGTAAAGATCAAAATACTTCTCGAATAAGTTGGCTTTGTAACTTCTTGATGAGCTGCCAACCATTGGTCCCCTTACTTACATACAATTCTAAGACGTCTAATCCCTCACTCTAAGGACCTTCTCTCAACAACTTATTGATGACGATAGACTACGTCGAAGAAGGATGACTAAATTATTTGACAAATCCAGGAGGTTATACCTTGCTCTATTCTCTCTCTTATGTCGATACTAACTATTTGCTTGCCAGAGGCTCTGTGCCGAACGATTGACCTTTTAGTTGCCAAGAGACTCCTATCGAGTGACGAGACACTCTTCTTCTTGCTGAATACTTTCTTCCGACTTCCTACTAACACTTGCTATACCCCTTCCTTGTCTTAGCAATCTCTGATGCTGCAACATCTTGATTCCTCTCGCCTATTGTAATAAGAGAATTTGTGTATGGAATTAATGTTACATTGCCACCTGTCCACTTCACCTGATACTATATTATTTTTTCCTTTTTGTCATTTATCCTTTTTCGTGTATACTAGGAATTCCCCTTTTTGTAATTTCTTTATTTGTATGGTTTACCTAAGGATTTATTATAAATAGTTCATTTTCCTTATAAGCCGGAATCATCTTACTTCAGAAATAGACATTGACTATTTTGTTCTTGCAAGATAACCCTCTCTAAGTCCTTTTTATACACTCTTATTTAATCTTGCCGAATAGCTTAAGATTAGTGGTGGATGGACCTTGACGTCAACTTGTCTGTCATATCAGGTGAAGTGTCAAGTTGTGTTGTGTTTGTTGGTGAGTTATGTCTTCTGAACAGATTCATGTTAGCTACTTTAGTTAGTTCTCAAACCAATTTACCCTATTTTCTTCGATATTTCGAAGGACCCATTAGTTCGAACGGTAAGTCTTACTGAAAACTGAGCTCCTAGGCACATAACTTCTGATACTATATTTGAGTTCTAAAGTTGTCTTAGAATTTGGTTTTGATTTTGAAAATCAATACTAAGAAAAAATTCTTATCTCTTGTTTATTATGTTACATAAAAAACTTGTTAAATATCTCATTTTGTTATCATCAAAATATTTATGAGAGAACTCAATATTCTCCCCCTTTTTAATGATAACAAAACCCTTCTTAGAAAAATATTGACCAATTTATAGAAGGTTTTGTAATGTAAGTCATATTAATTCTTGCTAAGTTTAATCAGAGTGTTTTAAGTCCAAAAATTTCCAAAATTCTTTTATATCAGTTCTCATTCTTAATGAGTCATCAATTATACTTCTTAAATAAATATTTTTATATATTTCTCCCCCTTTTGTTATTATTACTTAGTTTATACTCCCCTTGAATTTGATATGGGTAAAAGGTTGATAACAACTTGGAGAAAGAAACACTGATATTCCATAATCAAGATTAAATTCACCAATTTGATTTTGAATTGGACTCTGTACATTATTCTAAAAATAAAGAAATAAACATAACTTTGAACATTTGACTCTAAATATAACACTAGAGAGAATTTTGATTAAAAACAAAAAAGAACAAGAATAGAGAAGCTTAAGAGCAAAGGACTAATACTAAGTAGCCTTCTTCTTTTTCTTCTTAAAGTAACTCTTCTTGATCTAAGGAGTGCTAGGAGAACTTGGTTGTTTAGGTGGTGAAGGTGGAGTATACTCTTTCTATGGTAGCATCAGAATAGTTGTTGAAGGAACTTATGGCAGTAGTTCCTCTAATGCTTGCACAGACTCATCAACTTGAGGAGTTTGATTAGCAAGAAAGTTGGGTCAAGCTTGTGGAGATGGGCCTTTTGTAGTTGAAGGTAATGATTGTAGTTTTGATGTAGCATAATCAAGAGATTTTTGTTGTTGTTTTGTTAGAGTTGAAGGTTTTGAAGATGGTAGATGAATAGTTTGATCATAAGTTAGAGTTTTAAAGAGTAGAATTTTAGGTTCCAAAAATGGTTGAGGAAAGGATTTCTTAGGTAAAGTTAGAGGTGTTGGAGATAGCTTAGACGATGGTTTTTCAAATTCTTCTTTCAAGGAAGCTTGGAGTTGATTCAGTAGCCAATCTATTTTTGAATCTATCATGAACTCAATCTCTTTCCTTGAAACTACATCCAATTTAGATGTTTCTCTAAGTCGTTTCTTCAAAAGTGGTTTCAATAGAGTGCTAACCTTTGGACCCCTCATCTAAGCAGACTTAGAGGCTTATAGGGCTTGGCCAAGCAAATCCTATTTGCTCAACTTGGCTTTGATAGGCTCATCTACAAAGAAGGTTAGATGGAAAACACTTTAAGTGCTTTGCTCAGACACATGTTAATTTGCTCCTTCTTTCACTAAGATACAGGGAACTTTAATGTCAACCTACCAAGCTGTAGCTTCACTCGATTACCTCGGCAGCCTTCAATACAGCTCAGCAACTGTAACCCTAACATTAGCTCAATTTAGCCACAATGCTCCAAGATTCCAAAACGTATACCTACTAATAGGCTGCCATCTATCCTTTACTTTTCTAACTTTGTACTATATTACCTTTTGTTCATTGTCATATTTACCTTTTTCGTATATACTAGGAATCTATTTCGTACATTATCCTCTATGTAATTTCCCTTATTGTATTGTTGCCCTAAGGGACTTACTATAAACATTCCCTTAATTGTAGCTCGAACAATCAACTTTGATTAATATAGATATTGCATATTTCTTCCCTATTCTTGCGAGATACCCTCTCTAAGCAACAACCTTATACTCTTATCTAACCTTGTCTAATAGCTTGAGATTAGTAGCAAATGGACCTTAGTATTAGCTTGTGCATCATATCAGGAAAAATATTAAGTCATATCATGTTCATTGGTGCTTTATATCTGACAAACAACTTCATGGAAGCTATTGTGATTGCTAACCCATCCATTTCATCTTTCTTTAATATTTCGAAGGAACCATTGGTTATTTTCCCAACGGTAAACCTTAGTGATTAATTGAGCTCTTAGGCACATTATAAAATCCTAATATTGTAAACTAATGATTCTTTATTTGTTACTAACCTCTTTTTGCAAAAGATCATATGACTCAATGGCATTTTGAGAAGTATTGTCTAAAGTTGTGATTCAAAGTTTATGATCTTCTTTTGGTGAATACTATGAAAGAAGTTCATGATAGAAGCTCAACACTAAGCTTATATTCAATACTTCTTGCCATCTATAGATAGACGGCTACATAAAGGTTGTGAAGAAAATAGTACACAACCTTCTTCGAGTTACCATTGGTTGGAATCTACATGATTGGGATCTCTATTTGCTAGTCATAGAATTTGCTTACAACCGTTTTACCCATTGCTTAACAAAAAGATCACCTTTCGAGGTTGTTTATGGGCTTAATCCGAATTTATGACTAGATATGATTACTAGTCCAACCTCTTTGGGAGAAAGTCCGTCAAGTCAGTAGTGTACCGAAGAATTCCTGAGACTGCATCAGAAAGTTGTTGAGAAACTAGCCAAGACGGTAGCCCAACAGTAAAAGAATGGGAATAAAGGACAAAAGCGTATCATTTACAACTCGAGTGACCTTGTTTGGGTTCATCATAGCGAAAAATGATTCCCAGGAAAGAGGATGAGCAAGATGTCCCTTAGGTCAGTTGATCCCTTGAAGATCTTGCGGAGGATGAATGACAACACTTATAAGCTAGAATTGCTTGAAGCCTATAGGGTATCCCCTACCTTCAATGTTTCCAATCTGACTCCCTATGTGCTAGGAGTTGACTAAGATTTTAGGGCAAATCTTCAACAAAATCTAGGAGTTGATGAAGTGTTGACCTCTAGACCCCTCACCTAAGCCAAACTTAGAGGCTTGCAAGGCTTGGCCAGGAAAATCCTAGTTACTCAGCTCAGCCCTAATGAGCTCATCTTTCAAGAAGGCTAGATGGCAAACACTTTGAATGCTCATCTTAGACATATACTGATCTACTTTAGATTTTACTTAAATATCAAGAACTCTAGTGATGACTCGCCAAGTGTTGAGGTCGAGGTCCCTGTATGCTGAACTCTCCTATCCTACCCTACTAAGTTGTAGCCTTACTCGATCACCTCATTAGCCTTTAGTACAACCCAGCAACAATAACCCTAATATTAGCTCAATTTAGCTATAACGCCCCAAGATTCCAAAATGCACACCCATTAACATGCTGCCACCTATTCTTTACTTTTTTGACATTTTTACTATATTCCCTTTTGTCCTTTGTCATATTTACCTTTTTCATATATACTAGGAATCTCTTTCATATATTATCCTCTATGTAATTTCCATTATTGTATTGTTGCCCTAAGGGACTTACTATAAATAGTCTCTCTATTGTGGCTGTAGACAATCAACTTTTGAACAATACAAACATTGCATATTTCTTCCCTGTTCTTGTGAGATACCCTCTCCAAACAACAAACTCATACTCTTATTTAATCTTGCCTAGTAACTCGAGATTATTAGTGAGTAGACCTTAGTATTAGCTTGTTCATCATATCAGGTGAACTACTAAGTCGCGTTGTATTCGTTGATGCATCATATGTGACAAACAACTTCACAGAAGCTACTTTGAGATCCTACGAAATTAGCTATCAGCTTACAAATCGGTAAATTTGGAAACCATACATGAAATTCAAGCCAATCGTGTATGTTGTCTGATCGAGTCCTAATTTTACAACAAAGCTAGGAATGTTAGTGGTAGTGACCCCATAAGTTTAGATTTAGGAAGAATAAAATAATTAAATATTTAAATATTTTATTATTGGTATGTATATACATTAAACATAATTAAATATAAGGGGTATGTATATACACTAGACATATTTAACATTCAAATGAATATTAACATATATTCTCATAGTTGACTAAAAATCTTAACTACATATGTAATATATATCAACTTAGCTAAACAACCAGCAAATAAATAACAAAGTATGGCAAAGTGGAATGCTTTTAGAATGTAGTGGACATGGCAATCAGGTAGACTAATAGGAGAAATTACTAGGTTAACATATGGACATATGTTAATATAAGAAAAATAACAAAACAATTGGAGTAGATACACGTAGCTCACTATACAATGATTCCACTAACCCTAATAATTATAAAAGCTAACTTCTACATTCACTTTAGACATTTGATCAAATGAGAGCATCATGAAATTGTAGGAGCTTCAAGGAAATGGAGTGAAATTTAGAGGGGAATCAGGAAGAAAAATATAGAGAATAAGCGGGGTGTACATAGGGTGCAAATCAACTAACAAATTGATAGTAAACTAAACCTAACTCACAATAGAGCCAACCCCGCCATGGTGCTCCGATACTCTTTAGTGGGTTGAAGTTAGTATGATGGTGAGTACTTCTATTTAGCCCGACTTTAACTTAATTATTAAAAAAAGTAATAATAAAAAAATAGTATTTTTAAGAAGCCAAATATATCATTCCTATGTAATGGCTCAATTTCGAGGAATTTCAGTTTTATTGTGAAAATCCAAACGACATGATTTTGACTTTAATATTTTTTGTAAATTGCCATATTATGATGCTGAGTTAATGTTGAAAGAATAAATCCTTAGTATTAAGAGTATTAGATTTGAATATTGAAGATATGGTGTTGATATTTGTGGTATATTGGTGAAGTGCTTAAATGATAGAAATGAGAATAGTTGATTTAGGTTGGAGTAATACTAAATTATATATAATGGTTACATTATGATCTTGAATTGAATTGTGGAGGAGTTGTGTGGAAATACAGAATAGGTAAGAATCAGAACCTAATTTAGAACTTAATTTAGAACCTAAATCAGAAACAAGGTTAGTAATAGTGCGTTAAGAAGTTAATTGAACTTAAATTAGGGACTACATTCAATTGAGCTAAAGATTGTTAAATTTGTATAATAGGTTACCAAGCGTTCTTTTGAGAATCATGAGTAAATGTAATCTAAAGGTAAATTAGAAGCTAATTTAGGAGCAAAATTAGAACCAAGGTTGTACACTAGTATAATGAGGAATTGATCAAAAACTGAATCAGGTACCATTTAAGTAGAATTAAAGTTAGATAAATTCTAGAAATAGGTTAGAAAGTGTTTTTGAGAATTATGAACAAAATGAAAATTAGGAGATGAATTAAAACCTGATTAAGAGGTTGAATTAGAGACAAAATCAAATGTTGAATCAAAACCTAGCTAAAAACGAGAGTGATGACAAGAGGCTTAGGATTTGAATAATTAGGTATAATAAAACCCTAAACTAGAGATAATAAACTAAGTTATGGAATAAGACCTATTTATATATAGCAATTATATGAGTTCCAAAACAACATTTATATTATAGGGATTACCAGTGAAGGCTTATTGCAAATCGCACCTTAATTAAGCAAATGGGAGGCTTAGGTAAGTTGGAATCAATATGTAACTATATTTTAGAGTATTGTTTCATAGTACTTGGAGGCTTAAGATTGTACTTGTTTGTTATTGCATGTTGTTTGGTTGTACATATGCTTGTGTGTGTATGTGTGTTCCTAAATGTATTGTAAATTATTGGCTTACTGTACTGGTTTATAATTATGTGTGGCATATTATAGATTGATCATCGTAAATTGGACTTCACAATATATGACTTGTAATCTTAATCAGACATGTATCACAACCCATTAAGGTTATCCGACCAAATACCAATCCTTTTGAAAGGGATAGCGCTAGAGTATAATTGTCCTTTCTTTATCCTTAGTCAAACTAAGTGATAGGAGTGGAGGTTGTGGTAAGAGTGAAGGTAATGGTTCAAAGATAGTTGTAGGAGGAGTAATGTCTCCATTGCATAAGCCTGGGTTTAGTTGTGAGCTGTTATATGTGTGCTGAAACTTCTCAACTCAGATTAGAGCGGGTATAGTTTCTCTAATCTCACGACGGATCGGAAAATGTCTTATAATGACATCTGATTGTTGCATTACATTTAACTAACTATTTGATAACCTCGTCTGTGCTTGACATATAATCTTATGTCTCTATCCTAGCTTAGTGGTTGGTGGCTTACATTTCTATAAATGTTACTATAAGTGCTAGTTGGGAAGCGGCATGAATTACCTTAAAGATAATGACTGCTAGGTCTTGGAGTGAAGATACAAAACTAATAAACAATTGAACTTCTAAGATCTTTGCATATATTCACCTACCTGATGATATAGGAGTAAGTATTTAGTAGACAATTGAATTAACGATGTTGTAAGTAATACCTAAGTTATTTGACTTTTAATATATGTTTTAAGATTTCCGCAATCAAAATTATATTATCGTCAAGTGGATTGTTTACTTTAAAGCAGGTTAGTTGTGGTCACCTTGAGTAAATTAGGTCTACAATAGCAACCGAGAGGTCAGTTTCTCTTTTAGGATACTTTTTACAATGGGACTGTTACGACTCTACTGCTTCAAGGTACAACAGCTATTGTTATTGCTGACCCATCCATTTCGTCTTTTTTCGATATCTTGAAGGACCCATTGATTACCTTTCTAACGGTAAGTCTTAGTAATTAACTAAGCTCCTAAGCACACCGGGTTTTGAATCTGAATCTAAAACATCTTTTGATTCAGGGACCTTTACTTTCTCCTCAATCTGTAATGTGCTTCTTGTGCTAACCTCATAATCCTTCTTGGATTTCTTCTTCTTTTGTCTTAAAATATCCTTGCTCTTTCTCTTCTTGGTGGACTTCTTCATAGGTTCTAAATCAGATTCTTCAATAGCTTTTGATAACTCCCCCTCAGATAGTGCTTCAGGCAACCTATTCTTCTTAGCGTGGACATAGAATGCCCAATCATTAATATACCAAATTTTGCTCTTTACATTAACACCTGTAGACACCTAATTTTTGCCTTTCCATAGTCTTAATTTTTTATTTTTACAAAAAGGGTCCTAATTCAAAAAAAAATAAAAAAAATTAATAAAAATAATAAAAATTAACAAAGAATGAAAATACCAAAAAAAAAATAAGAAAAGGAAAAATCATAAAAATTTCGTAGATTTTTAGGAAGTAATTTATAATAGGAACAATTAGTTTTAGTGTTGGTTTTAGTTTTAGTTTAGTTAAAAATTTTATTTTAGGGAATCAAATAGTTTAAATATAATTTAATGGTAATGAATGTCAAAATACAAGTCAACGGCCTAATGGATAAGCAACAGAGTATTTGGGCGGATTTAGTTGGAGGTTATTTTTTCTAACTTTGCAAAAGCGAGACGAAAATCAGTTTCATATCTAATTAAATCATATAAGTTTAGTTAAATCAGATTTGAATTGAATTTGAATCTAGTTTAATGGTTATTAAATCAGATACGATAAGATATGATAGGATTTGATTTAGGACTTTATAAAAGAAAAGAACAACAACATCGGAGGCAGGACAATCCATAAAAAACGAAAGAAAAAAAAGAAAGAAGAGAGAAACCCATCAGGATTAACAGCAGTACGCCGTCCCTCATTGTTCCACGAAGATGATAAATCGATAATTGAAGCATGTCCCTAATCAGACGTCCTTTAATCCAATTCTAAGTTGTTAAAGTCCACGCCATCAATTTGAAACGTTAACAACCAACTTCCCAATTCCTAAATGAAATCCAATTCGAAGCCACAATCCACGATCCGAAGTCCAACATCCCAGAAGCAGCTGCACAATTTAGCAATTCCAATCCATGAAGCATTGACAAAAATTATGTCCTTAAAATCCAAGCACACACTGACAACTCAAGCCAACAATCCGAGTAGCAGCTCATACGTACACATAAGTCCATTTGCACGCCGAAGCCTCATCCCCCTGATTGGACTCGGACACCGTACAACGGCCACAACCCCCAACGTCTCCCCCTCCATGCCGTTGTACCAGCATCTGCAGCTGCATTAGACACGAGGTGCTGTTCCTGTACTGAACCGCCTAAATCAGGTTCGAATACTAGTTTATTATTATTATTGTTATTGATTAGTTGTTATTATGTTTTAGTTACTTAGTTATTTAATAGTATATATGTATATATAGATATATACATATATATATACATATATATAGTTAGGAAACTTTTAGTACTAGCTTATATATGATTGAGTATGTTACATAGTTTATTTAAATAAGTAGTTGTTGATAATAAAATATAGTTGTAAAAATATATTCATATTAGCTTAAGAGAGTTTTTTTGATATTGTTTTAGAATTCTTCACGTAGGAAAACTTTGTTTTTAATGAAAATTAATAGTGAAAAAACCTTTTTTTAAAAAAAAAAATTTAGGACTTTTAGAGAGTTTTTTTTTTAAATAAAATAAAAGACTTGGTGAATTAGAGATCTTTTAGAGTTTTCTTTGAAAAACTAAATTGATAATAACGTAAACTCGGTCGGTTTTCAAAATTAAAATTAATCAACACATTAAAGATTTTTTTGAAAGAACTACAATCGTCTAATCCCGGCTAGCAGGTACGTAAGCACCTTCGGGGCGACAATAAAATATGTAGAAACTTAGGTTCTTTTTTCTTTTGATTTTATTTATTTATTTATTTATTTTTTAAATATTATAATTAGAAGAATAATCCTAATTTCGGTAAATAAATAGTGATACCCGTTAGGGGTTTAATAGGTTAGCCCCCGAACTTAGAACCCTCTGGTTCTTCATTTAAAATTGAAATAAAAAACCAGTAGCCAAATCGTAATCAATCCACCCAATTGGTTACGGTTTCTTTTTCTTTTCCTAACTTCAGTTGGGTGGCGACTCCAAAAATTATTTTCAATAAAAAACTGAAATTTCTCAATTTTTTTAGTCGGAGATTAATATTAAATAGGTTAGGGTTTATTATTAATCAAGAAATGAGAAATCGATTTTTAAATAAAAGAAACCAAAAAATCAGGCTCGACAACACCCATATGATGGTAATGATCACCTCCAATCATTCGAATGGGTATTTCTTTCCTTGTTACCTTCGGAACCTTGACCTTCTTATATTTAAACAACCTCATTAGTAGATTACCATATGGCCTTTGTCCTTTTTTTTTTTTTCATAAAAGCATGTTTGATAATTTGTGTAGCAATATCCAACTTCTTCTTCCTCATCATGGATAAGATAACCATGTCATCTTCCTTTGAAATGCTAGTTGTACTTCTCTTCTTTGAAAGTATACAACTAATAACCAACTTATAGAGCATTCGTACAATCAGCCTAAAGTTAAAAATACTAACTTCCTTTCTTGGCCATATGCTTTCACCTTTATTCAATTCTTCAAAAATCTATTTTCGAGACTATTTCAACAACTCTCTATCATCGTTCATTCTATGAATCCTTAAGCATCTTTGAATATCATCTTTCAAAATTTGCAATTTTTGTCCATTTACTTTGGACAGCTACATTTCCTTCTAATGCATATTAAGATTATCATAGAATTCAATCAACAATTTGTTATACACAACAGTTTCAATAATACAAATGTTTCTGCATCCTAGATCATCTAAGAACTCATCCCAATAGAATCCATTCTTTTTGAAAAACTCAAATTCAACAATACTTACCTCTTTGAACTATTTTTTTTTAGAAGATGAAACAAACACAGTTCTAAGCGTTACCTTTTTCTTATTGGCCTTAATTTGCTCAAAACACTGAGCAATGGTCTTCGCTTTTAGTTCAAATTGTAGATCCGGCTCTATATGTGGTTCGAATTTTGATTCTAATTTCTTTCCTTTTTCCTCACTCGAGGATTTTCCTTCTTCTTCAGTTTCCTCAAAATCCTCAGATGTTTCCTCTTTAATCTTAGCAATCTTCTCACTTGAAGAACTCTCAACTTTATTATTAGTCTCGTTTCCTTTGGCAATGGTTTCGATTTGATCAGGGTTAGGGTTAAGGTTTAAGTTTTAGAATTCGGGTTTTGAGATTCTTGAGTAGGAGTTTGCTCAAAATTTTAGGGTTTATCCATTACAGAGTATGGGTTTTCTTTTATGTTCTTTGGATCCTTATTGGTTTTAAGACTAAGATGAGAGGATTTTCTTAGAGCCATGAAAATGAAGCAATAAGAGCTTATAATGAACAGTATCAATTGTTAGAGAGAAATAGAGATGAATAGAAGCAAATGAACTGATTTGCAGTTGAAAAGACAAGGAATTTGAAGAAATATAGAGGCCAATTGTGTGTAACGGAATAAGATAGTAGAAGAGAGGAATATGATTAGGAAATGAAATAAAGAGAAAAATGGAAACATAGTTGTTATGAATTGTAGAAGCCTATTGGATGTGCCTTGTACACTTGCAAGAGAGGGAAAAAGCATATTTTTGAGTTGATAAATTTTAGCTCATGTAGAAGATAAATGAGGGAGCTCATTAAACGAGCTTCAATAGTAAAAATGGGAAATTAATCATTAAGAAAATTAGTACTTAGTGTCCTAAATTTTACATAGTCTTATGAATTAATTAAGTATATATGTTTATAATACAAAAGGTTATTTAACTACATTAACTTACATTGACTTATAAGAATAAAATTTTACTAACAAATATATTACGTAAAATTAACCAACATGCATAAAAGGATACATGATCAATCATAACACACAAAAAGAATATTAGCTACAATATTATACATAAATTCATGTGAATGCTAGTCATACAAATTAAGTAAATGGAAAGCAAACACCAATTTCATTTTTGATAAACTCAAATTTGATCTTGTTAAGAGGCTTAGTGAAAATATCAACTAATTGATTTTCAGTTGATACAAATTAAATATTTATATCACCATTGTTAACATTTTTACGAATGAAATGATGTCTTACCTTAATGTGCTTAGATCTAGAATGATACACTGGATTCTTAGTCCAATTCATTGCACTTATATTTTCATATTTTATTGGAATGTCTTTCAAATTTAAGTTATAATCAGATAATTATTGTTTAATCCAAAAAACCTGAGCACAACAATTTCCAATTAAAACATACTCAGCTTTAGGTATGGATAGGGTAACAGAATTTTGTTTCTTAGAAGAGTAAGAAACCAATTTGTCTCCTAAAAACTGGCAAGTATCTAAGGTACTTTTCTTATTTATCTTATATCCAGCATAGCTAACATTTGAGTAACTAATCGAATCAAAGTTCTAATTCTTTGGATACCAAATTCCTAACTTTATGGTACACGATATATACTTAAAAATCCTTTTCATAGTTGATAAGTGTATTTTAGTTGGTTTAGATTGAAAACGTACACAAATACATACACTAAACAGTATGTTTGGTTTAGATGTAGTCAAGTATAGTAGTGAATCAATTAAACTCCTATAAGCCTTTTCATTAACTACTTACGTCATCAAGATCTAACCTAATTGAGGAAACCATAGGTATAGATATACCTTTAACATTTTCCATAACAAACTTTAGGATCTGCTTGGTGTACTTCTCTTGATGCACAAAGATCCTATCATTGGTTTATTTGATTTCGAGTTTAAGAAAGGAATTTAGCTTACCCATTAATGATATCTCAAACTTAACTTGCATAAGCTTGGAAAACTCCTTGAAAAATGTTTCATTAGTAGATCTAAAATAATGTCATCAACATATATTTGGACTGTTAGAATATCATAATCATAGTGTTTAACAAACAAGGTTGTATCTACTTTGTCGCTTTGGAATCCATTCTTAATTAGAAAGTCACTTAACATTTTATATCAAGCTTTAAGAGCTTGTTTTAATCCATATAAGGCTTTTCTTATATGGATCTTCAAATTCTGAAGGTTGTTCAACATAAACTTCCTCTTTTATATATCCATTTAAAAATGCATTTTTTACATTCATTTGGAACAATTTAAAACCTTTATAACTAACAAAAGCAAGTAGAAGTCTTATTTTTCCAACCTAACAACTAGAGCATATTTTTCATCAAAGTCAATTCCTTTTTCTTAAGAATAGCCCTCCGAAAAAATCTTGCCTTATTCGTAACAATTTTACCATGCTCATCTAACTTATTCTTAAATACCCTCTTTATTCCTATGTTAGATTTATCTTTAAGTTTAGGAACAAATGTCCTTACCTGGTTTCTTTAAAACTAATTTAGCTCTTCTTAAGTGGCATTTATCTAACTATTGTTAGATAAAGCTTCATCAACAGTGTTAGGCTCAAACTTAAATAATAAAGCAAAATGGTTTTTAATATATCTTAGGCTAGCTCTTGCTTTAACTCTAATATTGATATTACCTATCACTTGTTCAAGTGGATGATAAGTTTTAAACCTAATGGTTCTATAAGGTTTAGATATTACCTAGGTGGATTCTGATTTAGCCTTTGAATTTGCTACTGCTTTTGCTTCTGATTGTGATTTTGAATTTGATTTTGATTTCGATTATGAAGATCCTTCTACCTTAGGTTCTCCATTCTGATTTTTCTATACATCTTCAAACTTACCTTTGGCTTTCTTATGTGAATCATCATCAAAATCATCAACTTCAATCTTATTAGCAAATTTAACATTTATGGATTCTTCAACCATTCTAGTAACCTTGTTCAACATACAGTATGCTTTATTACTCAAGAAGTATCCTAAGAATATGCCTTCATCAGCCCTTTCCTCAAACTTACTAAGGTTAATACTTGTTTTCTTGATGTAACATGCAGAACCAAACGCATGAAAATATGATACCATGACTTTTCTACCCCTATAGAGTTCATATGATATTTTCTTAGTGAATGGTGTTATGGTGCCTAGGAGCTTAGTTATCACTAGGAATTACCGTAGCAAATATGACTAAAATGAATCCTCTAAAGTATCGAAGAAAATTAGAGGGAAATGGTCCACAAGTAAACAAAAGTAGTTGACGTGAAGCTGTTCGGAGGATGTAACTCACCAACAAATACAACACGACTTAATACCTTGATATGACGTACAAGTTGATGTCGAAGTCCACCCACCACTAATCCTGAGTTACTTGGCAAGATTAGATAAGAGTATATGAAAGATGGACTTGGAGGGGTTATCTCACAAGAACGGAATATTCAGTCTTAAAATTTAAGTTATCTACAGCTTACAAAAGAAAGGGCCTATTTATAGTAAGTCTCTAAGGCAACATTATAAATAAAGAAATTATAAGAAAGTATATACAAAAAGAGGATTCCTAGTACATGTGAAAAAGGGTAAAAAGGACAAAAGACAAATATGGAAAAGTAGTACAATGTAAGATGAGTTAGACAGGTGGTAGTGCAACATTAGTCGTGTACGAATATTCTCTAAGCCTAACAAGCGAAAGGGATTAAGATGTTGCAATAATAAAGGAGTTGGGACAAGAGAGTTGGTAGCATGCTAAGAGAAAACTAAGTTAGTAAGTAAGTCTCTTGTCATTCAGTAAGAACCTCTCAATAGCAGTTAGTCGGATTACTCTGTATAAGGTCCTTGGCAAGAGAATAGTTAGCATCATCACTACCGAGTATATAGATGATCGTATGACAATGCGGAGAGCTTGAGGAGTTTAGCTACCTTCTGTTGGTGTAAACTTTCTTGTCATCAGTAGGTTACCAAGAGAGGATTCTTCAGGTGAGGGATTAGAGTCGTCGAAGTCGTGCACAAGTAATGGAATTGTTGGTCGGCAGTTCATTACTTCCCTAGGGTTATTGAAGATTTGCCCTCAAATCTTAATCTTTGTCATCATCGGGTACATAAGGCATCAAATTAGTGATGTTAAAGGAGGTAGACATGCCAAACCCTTCAGGTAGCAATCTCATAGGCGTTATTATTAATGTGCCTTAGGATCCTGTAAGGTCCATCCATCCTAGGAGATAGTTTGTTGGTCCTTTTGCTAAAGAAGCATTCCCTACTAAGATGGACCTAAACAAGGTCCCTAGGGGTATAAAGCATCATTAGTTTTGTGGTGGGGAATGAAGTGACCCATCTTGCTAAACCAATTGACCACCACCAGAATCGAATTGTGTCTTCTTGGCATGTGGGGAAGACTAAGCATGAAATCTATGCTTAGATCAGCCCACGGTCACTTTGGAATTGGTAGAGATGTATATTCTCCATAAGGCTCTCTCTTCCCTTTTGCATACTTATATACCTTGCACTTTTCAAGTATTCATTGCATATCCTTCATCATCCCAGGCCAGTAAAAGTGCTCCTTCAATATCTCAATCTTCCTCTTTTCCCCAAAATGGTTGGCTAGACCCTCGGCATGAGCTTCTCAAACTAGTAGCTCCCTTGCAAAAACCACTCAACACACAAATATATTTTCCCTTCATCAAGAACCTTTCACTCAAGTAGAACCCTTCCATAGCTCCTCTAGCATTACACATGGCTACCAAGGGTCTAAAATGTGGGTCATGCTCATACTGATAAGGTAAAGTATCGAATCCAAGCACCTTAGCTTGCAACATTATGATGAGGGTATAATGGTGAGAAAGTGCATTGGCTACTATGTTGGTGCTTTCCTTCTTATATCTGATGATATAGTAAAAGGTCTCAATGAACTCGACCCCCTTGGCGTAACGCCGAGAAAGCTTTTACTACCTGTGAAGATGCTTTAGAGATTCCTAATTCGAACAGATGATGAATTCTCTCGGTAATAGATAATGCTGCTAGTTCTGGAGTATATGGACACGGGCATAGAACTCCTTGTCGTAGGCTAAGTAGTTCAAGGCAGCACCTCAGAGTTTTTTGCTGATGTAGGCAATGGGTAAGCATTTTTACATAAGGATGACACCAATGCCAACACTAAATGCATCAGATTCAACCTTGAAAACCTTCTCAAAATCTGGTAAGGTGAGTACTAAAGTGGACTTCAACTTAGACTTTACATCTTCAAAACTCCTCTGAGCCTTTTTTTTCCATATAAACTCAAAATTCTTCTTGGTCAATTCAGTCAACGGTGCAGTTATGGAGCTAAAGTTCTGGATAAATCTCTAATAGAATGATGCTAAACCATGGAAGCTCCTGACTTCGATAGCACTAATTGGCGTAGGCCATTCATTGATAGCTCTGACTTTTTCCTTATTAACTCAAACTCTACTCCTTGAAATGACATATCCGAGGAACACAATCTCACTTTGATAGAATATGCATTTCTTTAGGTTGTTGAATAATTTCTCAGTGTAGAGCATGTTAAACACTAATCTCAAATGTTCAACATGAACGAGGAGGTCGTCATTGTAGACCAGAATATCATCAAAATAAACCACAACGCATTTGTCAATCAACGATCTTAGTGTATGATTCATTAGCAGCATAAATGTACTTGGCACTTTAGTTAATCCAAACAGCATCACCAACCATTTGAATAAACCATCCCTTATCTTGAAGGCCATCTTCCATTCATCCCTAAGTCTCATATGTATTTGGTGGTAGCCACTCTTTAGGTCAATCTTAGAAAAAATGCTGGCGCTATGTAACTTGTTAAGCATATCATCAAACCGTGGAATCGGGTATCGGTATTTGATAATGATCCTATTGATAGCTCAGCTGTCAACGTACATTCACTACATCCCATCCTTTTTCGATACTAGCATAGCGGGTACAGCACAAGGACTCATGCTTTCACAGACATATCCGCGATCCATTAACTCATCCACTTAGTTCTTCAGTTCAGTTGCCTGTTCTGGATTAAGCTTGTAAGCAGGTCGGTTTGGTAAGGTAGCTCCTGGTTATAGGTCAATGCAATACTCAATACCTCTCAAGGGAGGTAATCTTCTAGGCATCTTAGTAGGGAATAGGTTAGCAAATTCCTGAAGTAGATGCTGCACTTTGACAAGTAAGTTGTTAACTTCTTTACCTTTAATAAACTCCTAACTAAAAGGAGTATATAGTCCTCAACCTTGAGTTCTTAGGCAAACTAAGCTCGGGAAATCACCAAGGACTTTCACTGTAGAGATCTTAAAACCTTTTCTTGGGCTTCTTGCACCTTTTTAGGACTCATAGGTGTCAATATAATTTTCTTCCCATCCTTTTGGAATATATAGGTGTTTCTATACCCATTGTATAACACTCTCAAGTCAAATAGCTATGGTTGGCTGAGTATTATGTAAGATGCATACACAGGAAGGATATCACACAGCACCTCGTCCTTATACCTATCACCAATGGTAATCGACACTTTGACTTACTCAAAAATGTGTAGTCCTCCTTCCTTGTTCGGCTAGTGAATCTTGTATGGCTTAGGGTGTGGAAGAGTTGGCAATTTCATAGCCTTAACTACCCCTTGTGTAATGATGTTAGTACAGCTCCCTCCATCAATGATCACGATGCATAGCTTGCCATTCACTCGGCAATTCGTATGGAAGAGATTCTCTCTTTACTCATTTTCGTCAACCACAAAAGTATTGAGAGATGGTAGAACAACAAAGCAATACTTAGCTTCGCTCTTAGGAGGTATCTCGGCATTGGGGTCTTCCTGAAATTCTTCCAACACTCGATCAGTTACTACTTCTTCCTCTCCTTTACTCACATTTTCTACTTTAAATCGGGGCTTGTCTCCCTTTATGGTCATGACTCGGCGGTTCGAACATTAATTAGCCACGAGTTTATAGCTAAGGCATGTAAAACATTTGATTTCTTAGGTTTTCCTCCCTGAACTTTGACCTTGGTCTCTTTGGATCTTAGGCTCCTCAGTTTTGCCCTTACCTAAGCCTTCGTCTGGTCAGCTCGGCGTGTGACCTCAGCATTCTACCTTGGACCTATTTGAAACTTTGTCATTCATTGGTTGGCTCGGTAGGCCACTCCTATTCAAGATCAGTGTTCAACTACTTGGCATTCGGCTAACCTGGTTCCGTTGTTGCCTTTTAACTCTCTAGGCTATATAGATGGTTTCATCTAGATTTGTAAGGCTCTACAGTTCCATGATGTTACCAATCTCAGCCCATAGTCTAAAGATGAACTATGCTATAGTTCGGGTCTCGGGTTTGTCAACATCACATTGTATCATGAGCTACTAAAACTCTCAGACATATTTGTCTATGGATCTATTACCCTACCTTAAGTCTTGGAGTCATTGGAAAGTGTATTGTCCATAGTCTTTGGGAATGAACCTACTCCTTAGAACTCTCTTCATCTCATTCCATGTTCTAACCTTACGTCGGGTCCTCAAGCAAACATTTTGTGGCTTCTTCTACCACATTACCGCAAATCTAGAAAATTCTAATGCGGCCACTCGAATGTGGATAGCATCTTCATAATCATAGAAGTTGAATATCTTTTCGATCTTCTCTTCCCAGTCCAGGTAGGCATCGGCATTACCAAACCTTTTGAAGCTCAGAATTGGTACCTTAAGATGTTCAGCACCTCTTTGTTCTAAACTCATGTTCATTAATCCCATCATACAAGTCTTCTCCTTCTTCATAGTCTTCCACTTCGTCCAACTCCAACCTTCTTCTCGCGACTCTATCGACACATCGTGGCGGTACTTAGTTCATTGGAAAAGCTGTTGAAGCTTGCTCGTTCATCTGCCTTCTCGGCCTATCTCTGATTTCTCGGCCTTGCTTAGTGACTCTCTCATGTGGTCTAGTCTCTAAGAACTTGTTTATTGAGACAACTAAGTTGGCCACAATAGCAGCAAGATCTTGTATTTACTCATTAGTAGTACGTGGTGTTTATTGGGTAACTCGACCACGACCATGAGTATCACTCTCGACATCGTGAATCTCTCCCTGTACATTGGGGTTCGACATTCTTAATACAAAGCTTTAGTAAGACACTTCACTTAGATGCTTTCAACATACATACAAATACCTTCGAAGTATTGAAGAAAATTAGAGGGAAATGGTCCATAGGTGAACAAAAGTAGCTGATGTGAAGTTGCTCGGCAGATGTGACTCACCAATGAACACAATATAACTTAATATCTTACTTAATATGACTTACAAGTTGATATCAAGGTCTACCCACCACTAATCCTGAGCCACTCGGCAAGATTAGATAAGAGTATATAAAAGATGGACTTAGAGAGGTTGTCTTACAAGAATGGAATATTCAGTCTTAAAATGTAAGTTATTTATGGCTTACAAGAGAAAGGGACTATTTATAGTAAGTCCTTAAGACAACATTACAAATAAAGAAATTACAAGAAGGTATATACAAATAAAGAAATTACAAGAAGGTATATACAAAAAGAGGATTCCTAGTACATATGAAAAAGGATAAAAAGGGCAAAAGACAAATATGGAGAAGTAGTACAATGTCAGATGAGGTGGACAGGTGGTAATGCAACATTAGTTTCATACGAATATTTTTTAAGCACAGCAGGTAAAAGGGATCAAGATGTTGCGGTAATAAAGGGGCTAAGACAAGAGAGATGGTAGCAAGCTGAGAGAAAACTACTCGGTTGGTATGTGAATCTCTCGTTACTTGGGAAGAACCTCTCAATAGCAGTTGGTCGGATTATTTGACATAAGGTCCTTGGCAAGGGAATGGTTGGCATTATCACTACCGAGTGTATAGATCATCGTGTGACAATGCTGGGAGCTCAAGGAGTTCAACCACCTTCCATCAGTGTAAACTTTCTCGTCGTCAGTAGGTTACCGAGAGAGGATTCTTTAGGTAAGGGATTACAGTCCTCGGAGCTGTGCATGAGTAATGGGATCGTTAGTTGGCAATTCATCACCTTATGTATACACGATTGATGATATAACATAATATAGGTACTACCTCAGCCTAGAAATATTGTGCTACACTACTTTTATACAACAATGTTTATGTCATATCCTAAATAGTTCTATTTTTACACTATATTATTCCATTTTATTATGGAGTGTAGGGCGTAGAAAAGTTATGAATTATACCATTATTCTCACAAAATGTTATAAATTCTAAATTATCAAATTCTTTTCCACGATTTTTACTAAGATTAATTATAGAAATTCTTTTTTTTTTTTATTTTGAACTTAATATTTCAAAACTCTAAAATGCATCACTTTTATGCCCAAGAAAAAGAACCTATGTAAATCCAGAATAGTCATATACTATCACTAAGCCATACTTACTTCCACTTAAGCTCAATGTACATGTAGAATTAAATAAATCAAGATCTATAATTCTAAGGGTTTCTTAGTTGGTATAACACTTTTTAATTTATGTGAAATAGCACTCATTTTATTCTTAATGCATGTGGCACAATGAAAATCATCCTTAATATGCAATTTAGGTGACCATATATAAGACTATTCTTAGACAAATTATTTAATTGATGAAAGTTAACATAACCAAGCTTATTATGCCATAAAAATGCATTATCAGAAATACTCAAGAAACAACTTTCCGTTTCTACTTTAGCTGGTTCAACAAAATATATGTTCTTTTTCCTATACCCTTCAAACAACTCAATTCCATTTTCTTCATATGCTTCAACTTTATCTTTATCATACACCATTTTGTAGTCATTATAACATAGTTGACTTATGCTCAATAGACTATGTTTCAAGCCTCTAACAAGACTAACGTTTCTATAGTATGAGAAGGTAGATAGATTTTACCAATTGCAATGATTTTGCCCTTACTATCATCTCCAAACTTCACATAGCCTCTTTCTTTCCACTTTAAACTTGTGAACAATGAAGCATCACCACTCATGTGACATGAATGCCCATTATTCAGATACCACATTCCTTTCAGTCTTACTCCATGTTCCTATAAGCATCAAAATAGAGTTAATTTCTTTTTAGAACCCGAACTAGCTTGGTCTACCAAAATTCAAGCTCGTATTATATAAAGATCTAACTTGTTGTGTATAGACCTTTTTCATTTTAAAGAAATAATATTTTTCAATATGACCCAATCTATTGTAAAAGAAACAAGCATAAGAATTAGACCATCTATATCTGTTACTTACCTATTTCTTCAGATTTTAGCTTTGGTAGCCTCTAAATCTGCATCTGATGTATCCTTTAAATGGATACTTGTTATTTTGTTTAGTATATCTTTTGTTATACTGATTTCTTTACACATCAGATTTAGCCTTAATATGCACATTAATATAACAAATTCCGTACTAAGTACTTCCTTGTCTTTGACAAACATGATTTTGTTACTAGACTTAGAAGTTTCACTATGTTCATAACCAAGTCCACTTTTAGACTACGCATCGAGCGTAGTGAGCCATCGAATCCGTATTCTGCTTTATGCTATTTCATGGAATCTTAGGTTAAGCATCCTCGTATTTTATTCCATTCAAAGCATTCCAGATAGCAATATTTTCTAGCCTTTGTGATTATAGCAATAATTGCCATTTCTTGTCGCTTTCATGAAATTTGTTAAAAGTTGTATTTATTGTGCAAGATAGGCCATTAATTTTAACCTTTAAGTCTTTAATCTTGCTCTTTTAACATCAAATTCTCCTTTTCCAAACTATCTTATGTTGTTCTCAAGTTTTTGTTATCTATCTACAATACTTTAGTATCACTCTTTAATATATTTTTGTTATCTATCTACAATACTTCGGTATCACTCTTTAATATATCATTTTCATCAACTAACAATGAGTTTGTTTGTAACAATGCATCCTTTTCTCTATTTAAAGCCTTAATCTCATCATCCTGTTTATTTAGCTTGGAATTTGCCCATTTAAAGCTTTTAAAAGACTCTTAATTTGCTTTCTAACACCCTCATGTATAATATCATTATCAAAATTAGAATTTACCTTAAAGAGAACCATTAGACATAGGTTAGCTTCATTGTTTTTTATTTTTAATTTGGTTTTGAATTAGGTTTTGATTCATCTAAGTCACTCCAACTGGCCAAGGCTCTCTACTTCTTCTTGCACTTTTCTAGTTTTTTTCAACAATACTGGACATTCATACTTGATATGCTTAAGCTTCTTATACTCATAGCATACCAATTCCTTTTTCTCTTTCTTCTCCTTCTTTTCCTTTTTCTCTTTTTTTTTTTATAATTATTTCTTGTATTAAACTTGGAATGATTAGTGGGACAACGTTTATTAAACAACCTTTTCTTACCTTTTATTCTTGAAGATCCTATTTAATGTTTTTGTTAAAAGTGTGATGTCCTCCTCATCCTCTAATTCTGAATTTGATTTAGATTCAAATTTAGAATCAGCTTCTTAAGCCTTGAATGCGATAGTCTTCTTATTGCTCTCTGCTTCATCAATGTGCTTGTTATGTGATTCATAAGCAAGCAACTTTTCTCTGGTATGGCTCATAATCATCTTTCTCAAGTATTCAGTTTCTTCATTAACTGTTTTCTTGGCATCCAATGATCTAGGTAAAATTTTTAGTATCCCGTGAACAAGATCAGAGTCTTCAATGTTTGTACCTAGTAAGGCTAATTCATTAGTAATGACAGTAAAATGATTAAATACATCTCGAATATTTTCACTCAATTAAAATCTAAACAATTCATATTATTGGAGTAGTGAGTTGATTCGAGTATCTTTAATTGTGGTTGTTCCTTCATAAATTTCGCTCAAGGTATCCTAAATGTCTTTTGCAATCTTGCAAGATGAAATAAGATAGTATTTAGAAGGTGCTATTGTTCAGCCCAATTGTTCTTCTCAACCTTTTTTTTTTCAACATCCATGAGTGTTGATTCTCTATCCATAGCAATTTGGATGTCTTTATGCTCAATAATTTCCCATGAACCAAAGTTAGTTGCTTTGACATATGTTTCCATTGTACATTTATAATATGCAAAGCTAACACCATCAAAATAAAGAGCACAATTTATGGTAATGGATATATTGTTTTCTGCCATGGATCTTTGAACTCTAGATAATCAAGAGCTTAACTTTAATACCAATTATAGGTCCCAAAGATGACCAAGAGGGGAAGTGAATTGGTTACAATAAAACTTAGAACTTTTTCAAGAAACAGGATTTAAAAATGTCCCATAATCTTACTTAAGTAAGATTAGCCGTAATATAATATATAATTGATAATAAAATATGAAGAAAAGAGAGAGAAGGGTTGAGAAGATCTAGGAATAAATTTATAGTGCTTTAGTCTTATGCTTACTGCACTTTTCTAGCCCTACTACTGAGGACCCGGTGATCTTAATTGATGTCGTTCCACTATCTATTTTTCACTAACATCAACAAGAGAGAAACAATTACAAATCTTTCTACTCCGTCTCATTAGGCTACCCTTGCCTATATATAGAATTACAGAAATTTGATTCTCTCTCACATATAAAGGCTATCATGTAAACAATTATGATTCTAGTAGCTATGATGACAGAATACAAAGATCCTCTCAAATAAATTACACAATAAAATCAGAATATGAAAGTAGACTAGACAGTGTTGTCTTTGAATTAGATTGTAAATATAGTTCTAAATTCTCTCGAATATCAAGCTCTCAGAAAAAAAAATGCTACTCTAATCTGTTGATCTCTATCTCAAAAAATTTGAACTTGTTTTCTTTTATATCTTCTGATGCAATGTCTCTTTGCTATAATCTTGGATAACTCTTGATCAAATCTTGAATAATTTTGAACAATTCTTGATTCAATCGTTAGTTGTTGTAATCCAATAAATTATGGAGACTAAATCACCTGAATTTGAACCAAATTTAAACATTGCACTTCTTGTATTTTTATCTGATGTAATATGTAGGCATTCCTGTGTAAAAGGTTCTAATTTCCTTTCGTGTTTCTCTAATATAGCTTTTGAGAATTGTATCATTTTTTAAAATAAATATCTTCTAAAAATTAAGAGCAAATCTTGTTGCTTTTGAGTTTGAATTTTGGAGCTTCTGGAATAATTTTCTTGATGTTGCTTGCTCATGTTTATTGAGAAAATCTAATATACTTGAGTACACAAGCTTCAAAAATATTTGTGTAACAACTCCTTTGAGTTTAGTAAAAATCTGCGTCAACAAAATAAGATTTACCCGTATCTCATCATATCTTCATGCATATGGCCTTATCCATTCTTGTTTTACAATCAAATAAAAATTTAATTTGAATTCCTTGAAATTTTCTTCATATCTTGATGATAAACCATAAAAAATCTTGTGATATTTTTGACAAAATTCCTTCAATAAAATCTTCCCATTGTCATAAGATATCATATCCAATCAAGCTTATCTTTAAATTAATTAAATTAATTCCTCATTAATCCGTGTGGATTTAATTAACCAACTTCATGGAACGTGTTGGATACATTATCCAAATATATTTAATAATACTTCCTGAATTAGTTGGCTCTATAACTTCTGCTTAAGGTTTTGAATTTTTCTCTAAATTTAGTTATGATTTTCAAAATTAGTACCAAGACAAAATTCTTATCTCTTGTTCATTGTCTTTCACACTTAATAAACTTGTTAAATATCTTTACTCTTTTTGTTATTATCAAAACATTCATAAGAGAACTCAACAATAACATAATTGAAATAGATAAATAGGAAAGTACACTTTTAGTCCTTAACCTTTTACCATTTTTCTTCTTTAGTTTTAAATCCTTTTCCTTTTTCCAATTGAAGTCCTCAATGTTTAACAAAATTTACAAAGTAGAACTAGTTTGCAACATTATGAAGGTTTCTATCCACATCTACTATCTGGTAACAAAAAATTCATCTAAATGATTCCTAAAAAATGTAATATAATTAAATATATATAAATTAACTAAAATAACACAAGTAACAAAATATTCATAAAAAGAGAAAAGGAAAAGTGAAGAAAATTGAAAAAGAAAAATATCCAATCACTATCTATAAAATGGGTTTTCAGCTTTTTCTTTTTTCCTTTTCTTCTTAAAAGTTTGTGATAGTGAGTGACCACCCATCACTCTTACCCTAAGGGGTTTTACACCAGTCACCACCATTGGTGGGATGAACAAACCTGCTTTTATATATCAGTTGCAACCTATAACCTTTTGTGTAGCCATTCTAGCCATTTCATGGACTAAGAGTAGTCATGCAATCACTCATGGGGTTTGCACTAAAGTTGTAAAAATGGTTAGGCTTGATAAGTTAGCTTGTTTAACTCAAAAAAGGGATTTTTTTTTTCGGCCAATAAATAGAGGGAGTTAAGGTTGAACTTTTCAACCTGTTAAAAAAGTAGGCTATTTAGACTTAGGTTAAAGCAAGCCTACTCATTATATACATGGTTATCTTACCAACTAGTAAAAAAAAGAAAGAAAAAAAAGAGATTAAAGTCAAAGAAAACCCTATGATAATGCATTGGATCTAAGCAATTTTCTTTCTTTCTTTCTTTTTTTTTTTTTTTCAAAACCTCTTGCTTTTGATAAGGTTTTTCTGAACTATTTTAACTAGCTTTACTTAAAAGGACCTCATTTATTTTAGTGAGTTTGGCTCAAAATTCTCCATCTTTTGTTTAGTGTTTATGCTAAATTTTCCTTTCCTTGATTACATTTTTTTGTATAGAAGGTTAGATTTCAGTGGAAACAAAGTAGTTGTTCATGATATGTAATATTTTGATTTTTATCCCCTCACAATACTCTAGTTTATCATATCCTATAGTATCTCGTTGGGAATAAAATTTTTATAAGTTGCTTAGTTATTCTAATACACTGGACATAATTCATTATATAAAGGTATAAAGTGGAGTAAATAGAATAATATGTATTCATGTGTTAAAAGAATTATCCTTGTTTAATTATTAATATGAACTGCAAGCTAGTGTGTTTTTATTCTAAGAAAAATTTGTAAACATAATATTACATAATGAATTAAAATTTATGAATCTTTTATTTATTTATTTATTTATTTATTTTTTCCAACAAATCCTTTTTTATTGATCTTAAGATTTTTATAACTAGTTTACGTAATTAATCTAATAATTCTCTACATACTTCCTTTTGGAACTAAGAAACATATGAAAATTAATTTTCGTGACAATGATGAAATACATGTTCATCCAGCAGAAAAGAGAGTTTTAACTTGATATTAAAGAAAATCGAGTATAAAGGAAAATGCCATTATTTATCGATCAAAAGAAAAATGAATTGGCTCATTACTAACCCATGGAGTTTGAGCCAATAAATTGTAGCTCATTTATTATCAAAATGTGTTGGCCCATCAAACCCATGAGACAAAGTAAGTTTTGATTCGTTTAATCTATTTGCATAGCTCAAATTTATACAAACTCTATATATAGTCATTAGTCACCTTAGGTGGCGAGATTAGTTTTTTGGTAAAATTTTTTGTACTCTTGTTTATATTTTATAGTTTAATTTTTGCTTATTTTTATTATTTAGATTATATATTTTTGGATTATATTATTTAAATTGTTTATTTAAATTAATTATTTGAGTGAATTAGATGCAACCATGTGACACATGTGAATAGAAAAATTAATGGTGTTAATGAAAGTTCTTGTTTATAAATGTTTGAAGTTGTCCATGACTTGCATTGAGGGGGAAAAAAGGTTTAAATCTCAATTACAAAAGTGTCAAATGTTAAGGATTAAAACTATTTTTTTTGTTAAATGATTTTATTATGAGCAATATAGACAGAGAATACTTCTTGAAGAACCCATATCTTTTGTATATGTTTTCAATTCCTTCATTGAGTTAAAAGAGAACTTAGCATTGAATTTAATCAAGGAATAGTTATTGCACTCAAAGTGGCCTATTAACTATAATCAAACTCTCTAAGGCAAACAAGAAAGAACTCCTATTCATCAATCAACCACTTTAATGATCAAATTCTATGTAAATATTTTCTCTTAATAAGTTCCTTTGTATTGATATTCACATATTTTTAATGGGATAATGTCAAATTTCATATCTAAATTTTATGAATGGAATTCTCAAGGTGTTAAGTATGACACAATTGGGAGTTTTATTGTCAATGTTGCTAGTTGAGTAAGCATTTACAACAAATAGCTAGTATATGGCTTTTTATGTCATTAAAAATATTAAAAATCAACGTAGGACTTAAACCATTGTTTACATGTACATTATGTACTAATATGCAACAACTCCTATAAAAAAAAATAAATCATATAATTTTTCTTCCCTTTCTTATTTTTCGCAACCTAATTGTAATCATAATTTTAACTCTAACCCTAATCTTCTTCTACCTACCTATTATTATAAATCCAACAAAGACAATCAAACCAAGAAAAAGAATCAATAAGACATTTATCATAAAACTCCTGATTATTCATAAATTTGGTACATATGACTCTCTTTCTTTCTCTCCATACTCTCTCTCCCTATGCAATCCAATACAACAAAAATTAGTTAGACCTTTCAAACCTATATTTCTCATATAATTTTTATTGTTCCAAACATAAAAAAGGTAGAAAAACATTGTAACTTTCTTAGGGTGAAAAACATGTCTACTACATTTAGAAAAAAAAAAACTACATAAATATGGATCAAATGAAAGATATTATATAAATACAAAGCTTAAATTACATTTAAGAAATGTAATATTAAAAATAATAAAAGTATCGCATTTCATAAATGCGATTTAATGTTTTACCTATAATTATGTATATTGTATCTCTTTAAGTGCAACATATATATATATATATATGTATATATATTGCATTTAAAAGATGCGATATTATTATAATTAAATGTATGTCGTATCTAAAATAAGACATATAATATTTATTATATATAATAATAAATAAGTAAAATCCTCAACTTTTTCGGTATAAAGTTTGTGATGATTAGCTTATAATGAGATACAAAGAGAAAATGAGAAAGTTTCTCGGTCTTCCGTGTTGCACTTTCTATTGTTGACTCAATCATCTCTCTATCTTTAATTAGCACATGAATTTGAACAAAATTAGACAGACGGACTAAAAAGTTTATAACATAATTGAACGGTTGCTAATTGATGAAAACAAAAGAAGGTTGACAACGAAGGAACACTCAAGAAGCTTCAATCATTAGCTCCAAAGTTACATTCTCTCTCTCTCTCTCGCGCGCGCGGGGGTTTTTGACACATTTCCAATTCTTTTTTTTTTTTTTCTCCTTGTTTTGCATGAAAAACTAACTTTTAAAATTATAAATATACTTACAATAATTATAAAAAAAATGAAAATATGTTATGAAAATAAAGAATTTCAACATAAATTTTAGTTATAATATAAGTTATAGTATGAATAATCAAGTTATGCTAATGCAAATATTTACAACATGGCAAAATATAATAACCAAAGCAATTCATTAATCTATCGTTATCTCTCCCGTTACGACCCTTATCAACATCTTGATCACTGTCGTAATTGCCAACATCGTCATTGGACATTGGGACTACTATCAATGGTGTTCGTCTCTCTTGAACCCAAATCTTTTAAAGTACCCATTTATACTTTTATCTTTAGCAACATCAATTTCATGAATCGCAGTTATTTTTCTTAGTTTTGTTAGCCATTAAACCCAGATCAAGTCAAGATATAGAAAAAGCGGATTCAGTTTTAAGCTTGCAATTATACCGATTTTAACTATTTCACTTGCGATTCCACCATGACTATAGACTTAAAACGCTTTTGATTAGTTTAACTTGGCAAAAGCATTTTGAAATTGTAAACTAGTTTGAATGGTACAAGTCAATTTCCGATTTTAGAAATTGTGATTTTATTTTGTTTATAATGTTTTGGTTTTGGAAAAATAGAGTTAGGATTTAATTAGGGTTAAGCAAAGGAAGAGGAGGAGGAAGAAGAAGAACAAAAAGAAGATAAAGAACATCATTTTAATTTTCGTCCCCACTCTCTACATTTAGTACCAAAAAGTCCATGAAAGCTGGATTCAAGGTCTTAACAGCTCTTTTCCAGTTTTCATGATGCGGCAAAGCCAACATCCATGAACCACCGTTTAGAATGCTTACTTAACTAACAACCTTTAGGTGATATAACATAGGTAGTAAAATCGACAATGGAATTTCCAGTCGAGTACCATATTTGACATCGTCACAATTCATGGAGTTTCGAAATTATCCATATCTGTAATTCTTCTTCCAAGAAGACAAATACATATATAGGAAGCTGTCAAATTGAAAAAAGCTCCTATATTTAGTCAACTATATGCGGCTACCCCATCATCTTCCTCGATTTTGTCAATGATGTTAATTGTATCAATGTAGGATGCAACTTTTTTAGTAAAAGCAAGAAAGCAGTACTTCGTTGACATACATATACATAATACATGCATTTCTTTTCCAATGTTCGGCTCCATAAATCATATATGGAGGACTTCCTTGAGCATAAAACGGTTAATTTTTTATCTCAATAAAATCTTAAAGTCTCAATTGATAGGCAATTCGGAAGTCGCTGTAAGCCCAGACAATATTCATTGGTAAAATTGCGCAGTATGGAAAGTCCCATAATTTCAAAATCCCAAATCAATTAAGCACAGGTTAACCGATGAATAAATTTGCAATAGATTATTTTGAAGCTGTGATATATAGCAATCAACATTAAAATACACCGGCCACAAAAAGATTGAAATAAAAACCTAAGTACAAAAATATGGGGAGAAAGGTCTAAAGGGAGTTCAAATGAAAGCTGATAATAGGGGAAGCCGAGAGCAACCTAATCCACTCGCAAGCAGCAAAGAGCCTTTTAGTTTTTACCATTTTAAAATATACAATCCACGAGTCCAACTTCTTGTGCAGCCAAACTGAGCATGTATAAGGCAATGGGACGCCTTCACCTTTACATTTTTGCGAAATGCTAGCAATAGGACATGTAGCAGTTTCACTTGACATCGGTTCATATGAACCAACTGAAGGTAGCTTAATGAATGTACCTACCTGTCGGTGCTTTCCTTAAGAGCTCACACCGGCTGCGGGGTGTTGATATCAAATGATTTAGGGTTCAAGGGTTAAAAAAATCCAATATTAAAAGAAATTCCATATTTATATCCGCCCTTCATATGCTCTACGGTGGCATCGTCAACCTCCATGAAGTTTGCAATGCTACATTGGCCACAGCTAACTGGTAAAGTATTTAGAATTTTTTTTTTCTATAAATTTTGTAGTTTATTTTAAAATATTTCATTTTCTTCATATATTGACAATTTTTTTCATTTAACATAGTCCTATATTTGGTGGGAGATAAAATCGATCCTATTGCCAATAGATATTTAATGTAAAAGATATATTATTATTACAGTGATATTTAATTTGCCAAATATGAAAAGAATAAAAATGAATCCCATTAGATGACATATCTCAACGTAAAATTGGAGGAATTTGCATGTTAATCATTGATATAAATAAATATTTTTTAAATACTACTTATATAAAAAAAATTACATAACTAACAATATTATATCACATGTTGTATCTACAAATTTTAAGATTATGCTACATTAGTATATATATATATATATATATCACATTTAACAGATGTGATATAGTCATAATAAGGAAAATATACAATCACAACTTGTATATGTGATTTTCTTATAATTTTTTAAGTCATATTTTTTAAATGTGATTTAGTATTAGCATTTAGGCAATTAAATTTCATGTGATTTATACTTATGTAATTTTTTTTTATAAAATTGATAAACATATATTGCACCCATGAAAGTTTATAATTGGGTTGAGTGTGATTACAATTGGCTTGATGAGAAAAATTAAAATAAATGGATTGTTTACGGTATCTAATGTTTTAATACATTGCTGACTTTCCATATGAAAAACAGTTGTTTTCAAACAGCAATAACATAGAAAAAGGTTCAGTATATTTCCCGTTCCCCGCTTCCCCGTAAAAATGTGAAAAGATAGATAAAATTTAAAATTAGCGTGATCCAACATGGCCAATACAGTATAATTGTGGAATTCTACACAAAACAAACTTCGTAATAAATTAAATTGATCATTCAGGAAAAAGGAAATAATTGCAATAGCCAAATTCGAGATAATTTGTTGTATGAAATCGGGTCTACCATATTCGTCAAAGAACATTATTTATCAAATACTACATTTTGATTTCAGTGGACATAACAAAAGGAAATGAAAAGGTTATATTATGCCGATTTTCATTATATGCAAAGTCTATACAAATAATTGAAACTTCAGAAAAGGTAAACGTAAGTTAGCAATCTCTAAATCTTATCCCACATGAGTGTGACAATTTGCTATTGATTTGCCTGGTGGTTTTTACGTGTTCATCGATTCAATTAGATAAATATTAGATAAATATCAATATAGTAACAGTATTTATATAATTAAAATCATCTAATTTATATTTATCTATTTTTTTTCTTAAATACGGTAAACATATTCTTCACCCAATTTTCCTGTAACATGATAACATTTTATACTTTAGTAACACCATTAATGCATTGCACGAATGAAATGAGTGCCACATTCATTTTTTTTTTTTCTTTTAATGTCACTGGATAACTTTCATTAAAAGGATTAAAGGCAACAAGTCACCTATTACAAACGATTAATGAAGCGCATAGCTTCATTGCTTGTTCTAGGAGTTTTTGTCTCCTTACAAAGGCCTTAATTTGTACAATCTTTTTCCAAGAATATGTACGGAGGAAATAAACAACATTTTCTCTCCTTCCTCTAATTGCACCGGTCTATTTGCTACACCCTCTTATAGGGTGCTTTCTATTGATAATGCCTTTTAGATATGGGATTCTTCACCCCATCTTTACTAGATAAGACTTACAGCTTATGACAAGCCATCCTCAATTCAAGACAAGAATATGGCCTGACTAATTAAATGAGGTCTCTAATGGTTCTAGATAAAGCTAAAAGATTATGTTAATAACTACCTTTTATATATGCGAAACACGTCAAACACCATATTCTTACTCCCCAACACTTATAGATGTGGTTTTGTCTACTCACTCCTCTCTAACTGCTAGCACTACTTCTCTATAAACATAAAACCATCACCCAATAATAAGCTACTTGATATTTTATGCACTTGAGCATATATATTGTTTGAATACTTATACTCTTCAATACTTGACTGACTTAAGTATTGAAGTGATAATGCCGGACAACCCTCTTGTGCCCCCTCACTGTATTCTCTTTTTCAGGCTCATACGCGTGAAGCCTAATCTCATCCAAATGCATACTGGTAAAGATCTTGAGACAACATTTAACATTGTTTGTGGGAATCTGATCCGAAACACCGCCTTTGACCACCATATCTTGTGTTAAAAACTTTGAGAACCATTAGTTGGTGAATAACCAACATGCTAAGGACCAGACCATTCCAAGGGGAACACTGGAGGAGCGTTTGGTTGAGGGATTTGCCACCCAAAATAGGTTGCTTTATGCTCATCTCAAGGAAGCCGAGAGGCACAATGCATAAACCCAACCCCTTAAAGCTTCTGATACCTACACTGGGTAGAATAATTACCACCAGCAACAGTAAAATGACAAGGATTAACAACTTGATCCACCAATGCAACAACAACTAGCAAGGTTTGTAGCTACCCGCAACTGAGCTTTAGTTAGCAATTAGCAGGTAGCCAACTCCTAAGGAGTCTCAACATACTCAGTAGCACGTCAAGCTTACTTGGTAGACGATGCTGACCTAAATGAGCTCCACATGATAGTAAGGAGGTTTTTTCAAGCAGCAGAGGAGTAAGATAGCTGGCAACGTTGAACGGATTGCTAATAACAAAACACCCTTTACTCGGGGGTAGGGAGGGGGGAGGGTCAAGGATGAAGTGTTGCCTCCTAATAGTAAATTTCTAACCTTGGACTAATACGACAGCACTGGTGATCCTAATAATCACCTCCTCCATTTCTGCTCCATCATGAACCTTCATAGTCATGGGTATGCCATAATATGTAAGGCTTTCCTAAGTACTCTAAGGAAAGCAACTCGAATTGTGGTTTGACCACTTGTTTGAGAACTCTATTTGCTCCTTTGACGAGCTGGTGTAGAGGTTTAGCCTCCACTTCAAGGCTAGCAAGCCTCCATCCAAGGATACATCGTCCTTGTATTTGATAAGGTTGAGTGAGGGTCAGACTTTGTAAGAATACATGGCCCAGTTCAATAATATTTTGGTTAAGATCCCTTGGTAGGATAAGGGAGTAGCAGTCCATGTTGCGTAACTCGGCATCCAACTCTCAAGAGACTTCTTCCATTCGCTCATGAAGATTAAGCGAAAGACCCCGGTTGATTTCTGGAATGAGGCCTAGAAAAAGTGGACCAAGAGGATAATATTCACGTCAAGCACAACGTTAACTAAGAAAGGTCTAACGTAAAGAAGGATAACAAAAGATTGTTCGTCAAAGACTGCCTCAGTGGTAAGGTACTGAATAGAGCAGAGGGAGAAGACTCGAGTAGTAAGAAGTGTCGAGCCAAGCACAACCCACTTCCCCTTCCCATCTATACGCAATATACCCCTCTGAATTGATCCATTGGCAAAGTCTATTTTGAGGTGAAGATGAAACTTGCTACAAAGATCCCCTAACATGGAAGGGAATCGTAGCCACTAGAACTCGAACAAGTATTGCCAATTCTAAGGTAACTATAGCCACACCATCAACGAATGCTTCCAATTGAAAAATGCAATTGAGCATACTATTCAACAGAATTACTTTGGTGAATACATGGCACAACAAAGGAACGACAATTGTTTTGACAATGACAAGGACATAGCACCTTAGAGGCGGTGAACCAAAGGTGCTCGAGCAGAGTAAAATGATGATCAAACCCCCAATGGTGTTATAAACATAATTGTTGGGGGGCCGTACTCTGAGAGCTGGTCGAGCACTAGCAGCTCGACCAATACCCTGTCCAAGGTGTTGGTAGTTAGAGAGAAAAGACAGAAGTTAGAAACTTTGATCTCTTTCTTTGATGAAGATTTGGAGGGGGTAGATACCCTTTACCAAGATGCCTTAGTTGTAGGGGTTAAGATCGCTAACTTTGAGGTCCTCGAGATTATAGTGGACACCAACAACTCTACCGACATCCTCATCCTGCATGCATACAAAAGGACAAGGACCAAGATGCTCATCAAGATGAAGCCATACTACCATAATCTCATTGGCTTCAATGGGAGTATTATCCAAACCAAGGGAATCATTACTCTAGACATGAAACTTGGCAATGACAACAACGTTGCATGACGACTAGTAGAGTTCGTCATGATTGATTATCCATCCTCCTATAATGTTCTCTTGGGACAACCAAGTTTGAATGTTGTTTAGTCTCCCAATTTGGTTATGATAATAACAAAACATGTGATAAGTTATCACTAATATGTTTTTGAAGTGTATAGATATATAATGATATAACATTGATTAATTCTAAAAGAAACTAAAATGAAAAAGGTTAAAATGTGTTAAAAAAGAACAAGTGTGCATGTCAATTTTATAATGAAATCAATTTAAGGAAGAAAAATAAGTTTGGAATTGTGCTGGTCAGAATGTGTATTAGAAAGTATATTAGTAATAGAACAGAACAATGCAAACTATGTATAGAATCGAGATTAGCTACTGTTCTTAAGCTATTTTTTAAATAATCTATATAAGTTAAGTTAAAAAAATATGTAGAAGGCTTAGCTCTACTTTATTGGGAATATTTGGGTAATATGCTTTATTCCGTTCTACTAAAGTTGGATTTAGTCCATGGGGATTTTAAGTTGGATTAATTAATAGAATACTTAAGAATTAGATTTGTAAAATGGTTGATTAAGATTTGAGCAATATATTTTTGGAAAGAACATATTATGATATTCTTAGTAAGGTTGGTCGAATTTTAAATATATTAAGGACATTAACCGTAAAAGGATTTGCTACATTACTGTTATATGTCAAGTTCAGATAAAATTCTGATTTTTTTTATGAGGATTTATTGGATAAAGTTATGCTTGAAATAAAAAATTTAGTATAGATTTTTGTAAGCTTTTCAAGATAAAGATGTAGCTTATTTTATTGACAATAATTCAAGAACTTTAAGATATTTTGCTTTAGATAAGGTTGAATGTTATGGATAAATTCAACTAATTTTTTTTTATGAGAGTTTTATTTCAAAATTCAAATTAAAGGTGATGAAGCCAAGGGATAAATATAAGATGTAGAGTTTTTGGAGATATATTTTTTGAATTTAAATTATGCAGATACGGTTGAGGTTTACAAGGAATTTTAATTTTAAAATGAGTAGGATATTCTTATATGTGAAAAAGATAAGTTTTGAGTATATTTTCAAGCTTTTTGGTGGAGTTTACTACGTAAAAAATACAGCAGGTATTTTTGGACGAAATTTTAAGGATATATAAGGAGATTTATATTTTCTACGCTCGGTAAAGTTTATCACTATCACGGCATTTAAATTAACAAAAGGATCATAAGCTGTTCTTTGAAATTCAAATTTGAATTTCAAGGATAGCTATATGAGAGATTTTCTCTACTTGGTCAAAATAACAACAAAAGAAGATATCTCCATATCTTTTTCCACTAGCCATTATTTTTACTGTTACACTAAGGATCAATAGAATATAAGTCGAGTGGTTAATAGAATAAGGGATACATACTGAGTATAGATCTGAAGTTCAAAAATTCTTTCTATGTAAACTATTAGATTCTTAGTCAAAAATTGAGTGAAAACAATTTTATTATTGCATTTGTGTTGTAAAGAGTTATTTGATTTTATTGTCTCATTTTCTTTGTAAACATTATTGATAGTGTAATTAAGTGTGTATAAGGTTAGGGAGTTTTCTGTATCATGTGTTTAGCTTAGGAAGAGCAAGTGAGATAGGATAGAGAAGTGACTAGATATCCTTGTAACCTCTGATTGGTTTTTGTTTAGTAAAAAGATTAGACTAGTGGAACAATACCAGTGAGGAGGAATAGGTCCTCAACAGTAGAGTTGAAAGAGAGCAGTAGGCAAAAGGCCTAAACTTTATAAATTGATTGCTTGATCTTCTTTCTTTCTACTCTATTTAGTTTCTGATTTTTATTACTTGTGCTGTACATAAAGTTAAACAATCAATCTTTAACTACATGTCATGCCATTTAAGTTATTAAGAGGCTATTTGTTTTAAAAATTGAAAAGTTTCATTTTTTGCAAAAAAATCAATTCACCCCCTCTCTTGATATCTTATACAGGACCTATAAATGTATTTGGGGTCATCACTTCATCCCTTCACCTAAAGGCCAAATTCCCAACCTCCACTGAGGTGGGAGTTTATAAATGTGACCAAAAGCTCTCTTAAGAACTCTATGTTAGGGCCGTCAGAGCAAACGAAGTTTTAGCTCTAGAGATCGGTTGGTAGGAGAAGCCAACTGAGAAAGGCAAGCCAAGTAAAAAAAACTAAAGAAGTACATATTGGCTTTTCTCCCGACCAAACTACTAAGATTAGGATCGAGAGTCCTTCTGAGGTGAAGGAAAGATAGTTGCCCTCCTACAACCAACTCTAATAGGTTTGCATGGTAGACATCAGATATACCTAGGATCTCCCCCGACTAGGCAACTAATAGCCTCAATATTGACTCCATCGTATTGCCTATCAAACAGAAAAAGAGGTACTTTGCCTCGAAGAGGCAAGCCACAATTGAGGAAAAAGTATAGAAGCTGCTTAAGGCTAGATTTGTGAAGGAGGAGAGGTACCCAACCTAGCTAGGAAATGTAGTGTTAGTTAAGAAGAAGTCCAGGGAGTGGCACATGTGTGTTAATTATACTGACCTCAATAAGGCTTGGCTGAAGGATTGCTTCCCCCTCCCTAGAATCGACTAGCTAGTTGACTCCACTTCAACACATGCCCTGCTAAGCTTTATGGATACCTTCTTGAGCTATAACCAAATAAAGATGGACCTAAAGGATGAAATCCATACCTCCTTTGTCATCGACTTCGGCACATACTGCAACATTGTCATGCCCTTTAGCCTTAAAAATGGTGGGGCAACATATCAACAGATGGTAGCAAAGTTGTTTAAGCCTAAGATCATGTACGACATGCAGGTATATGTCAATGACATGATTGTTCAGAGCAAGCAGCCTAGTGATAATGTCAATGATCTCTAGGAAGCCTTTGACCATATGAGAAGACACGACATGAAGTTGAACCCCCAAAAGTACGTGTTTAGGGTCAGCTTAGGCAAATTGCTTGGCTTCTTGGTCACCTAGAGGGGTATTGAGGCTAACCTTGAAAAGATACATGCTATCAAGGATATGAAGCCCCCTACCTCAACCTAAGACATACAAAAGCTCACCGGTATGGTGGCCGCACTAATTAGGCTTATCTTTAAGAACACAAATAGATACGTTGAGTTCTTCAAAAACCTTAGGAATCCTAAGTATTTTGAATGGACTTCTGAGTGTGATATCAGGCAAGTGCACCTATCAGTTTTAATATAGTGGAGGTGAGTCTGAGTTGATCCCTCAGAGACTTCGAGTACTAATATTAACTTTAGCTTTATTATCTAACCGGAAAATTATGAAAGTTTGAATTAATTAAAACTACTAAAATTAACAAACTACTTTAATTAAAAGACTTAATTAAGCAATTGAAAAAGCAATAAAACTAAGAATGACTTCAAGAAAGTAATAACGTATTTAGGAATTATTTCCCCTAGAGTTAGTCATGTGATCACTTAAAATATATTCAATTCGGTTTCTATTATTCTTGACTGGAGGGATTCACAACTAAAGTTAATACCTTTCTCAAGCATATTAACCCTAATCCTAAATTATTTACCGGAATCTCTTCACTTAGTAATATAATTTAAAATTGCATTAATGTATAATGAATTCCCATAAAAATAATTAACTTTCTGGAAGAAACATGTATCTTATCTCTAAGTATACATGTAATTCTCTTCAATTATGTAAAGATCTAATTATACATATAATTTCTCAATCAACATACATAATATCATATATTGATATTCTAGAAATATCAATCAATAATTAAACGACATAATCGAATCAAGTAAAAATAGAAACTTTATTGAAATTTCTAAATCAATCTAAGAATCACATGAAACCCTAAGTTCCATAATCCTAAATACTCAAATTCTAAGCTATCATAATGAATCTAAAAACGAGTTTCATCAATAATATAAAATAAAAAATGGAAACCCCTTTTGATTGATGAACAATCTCTCTAATCTTGAAGTTGATGTTGTTCCGCCTCTTTCTTGATGTTCTCCTTAAGTCTTTTTCCTCTTCTCTTGTGTCTCCTCGTTTCTATAATGTCTCTCATGTCTTTTTAAACCCTAATATGTCCTTTTATGGTGTATCAAAAGGATCCTGTTTTCGTCACTAGACACGACCTGGGACATGACCGTATCCCCAGGTCGTGTAACTTTCTGCACTAAGGCAAAATTTTCTGCACAACTTCAAAATTTTATAACTTCTTCATTTAAACTCCGATTTGAGTGAAATTTGATTCCTGTTCTTCGTTTTCGATCATAAAACGCATTCAAACCTAGAAATCAAAATTTTACTCAATTAAGTATCAATTTCTTTAAAGAAAACCAAAAATGTGAGGAAAATACTATAAAATCACCCTATGAAATATGTTTAAAATTAGAGTTATCAGAGTGCATAATAGCCTTCAAGCAACTACAAGACTTCCCCATACACACTCCTATCCTCTCCAAGCTTATTCTATGGGAGGACCTGTATTTGTACGTAGTTGTAAGCAACCAAGCACTCTCATTTTTATTGGTCAAAGAAAATGGGAGAGAGCATAGGTCCATATATTACGTTAGCCATATCTTCTAGGGGCTCGAGGCCAAGTACACATAAGGAAAAAAGTTTACCTTAGCCATCATCATCTTAGCACATCGGCTAAGGTCTTACTTCCAAGTGCATCAGATCATTATGCTTATAGATGAGTCACTGCGTACTATGCTGTAGAATTGAATGCATCTAGACAAATGATAAAGTACGCAATGGAGCTAAGCGCATACGAAATCTAATATCAACTATGAACGACCTACATGGCATAAGTGCTAGCTAACTTTATGGTTGAATATACAGGAGAGGAGGAATTGCCACCAGGAGATGATAAACCGGTGTGAACTCTCCACGTTGATGGATCATCCACTTCGAGGGGTGGAGGTAACGGTCTCATTCAACCGAATAGCACAAGATCACAGTGTGCTATGCCCTTAAGTTTGGGTTCAACACCAACAATAACGAATCCGAATACGAAGCCCTGATAGCCGATCTTAAGTTAACTAAGGAGATTGATGTCGAACATTTACAAATGTTCTTGGACTCTATGCTAGTTGTCCCGTAAGCTTGAGGTGAATATAAAGCCAGGAATGACACTATGGTAAGGTATTTAGAAAAGATGAAGAGCCTTCTAACTAAGTTTCCTTCGTAAACCATCATAAAGATCCCCTGACTTAAAAATACTGTAGCGGATTGGCTATCCAAGCTAGCCTCTATGGGGATACAGAAGCCAAAGGTGAAGGATAGGAAGATCTTCATTAAGTACTTGCTAGAAAAGAGCATAACTTCGAGCTCGGTGGAAGTCCTTAAACTTACCTCATCAACATCAAAGCTAAGCTAGATGGATCTCATTCAGAGTTACTTGGAGTAAGGCATGTTCTCAGAGAATAGAAGAGAAGTGAAGAAACTAAGATACCATGCCACCAACTATACATTGGTCAATGGCACTCTATATCACAAGGGGCTTAGCCTCCCCCTACTCAGATGCCTTTGAGAAAATGAGGGCTAGCATGTTATGGAAGAGATGCATACCGGAGTATGCAGCAACCACATTTAATCCCAATCCCTCTACATCCAAGCTCTACAGCTCAGATATTATTGGCCTACCATGAGTCAAGATGCCAGGGTCGTAGCCCAGAAGTTCCCCTAATGCCAGAAGCACACCCTCATCAGCTATGCCCCTAACTAGTTCATAGCTATTCGCCATTGACTAATTTTCTAAGTAGGTCGAGGCTGTGGCAAAGATTATTGAGAGAAGTATTGAATCCTTTGTTTAGAATAATGTCCTCTCTCGATTTATGGAACCCCTATGCCCTTATCATAGATAATGGGCAACAATTTGATAACCCTAAATTCAAAGAGTTCTACACCAAGCACCACTTCACGCCGCACTTCATGTTGTTTGCCTACCCTCGATCAAATGGCTAAGTTGAAGCAACTAATTGAGTCATCCTTGAGAGCCCGAAGAAGAGAGTAGACCGAGCTCAGAGCACTTGGGCAAACAAGCTGCCCAACATTTTGTGGGGGTACAGGACCATGCACTACACCTTCATAAGAGAAACCCCTTTTTGCCTAACTTTTAGGTCTCCCCATTGAGCTTAAGCTTCCTAATATCTAGACTCAAAGCTTCAACGCTATCCTTAATTAGTCCCTACTACAAGTCAGTGTCAGTACTATCAAAGAAATTAGAGACTTCGCTACAACTTAGGTAATTGCTTGCTACTACTAAGCAACTAAATATTATAGTCAAAAGGTTAAACACGAAGAATTCATGGTTAGTAACCTGGTTTATTGAAAGCTAGAAGCCATGGGTTTATGAGAAGGATAAGGCAAGCTAGCCCCTAATTGGGAATACCTGGTCAGAGTTAGAGAAAATTTGGGGAATGGAGCACATAGATTAGAAAGACTAGACAGTGAGCTCATCTCGTGTACATAGAATACCGAAACCTTTGGCCTTATTTTGATTAGTGCATAATCATGTAAATCATTTCACAATTATGAATGAAAATTTCGTTTCTCATGAGTTGTCTACCTTTACTTATTTTTTTTCTCTCTCATATAAAGTCTTAACCCCCAAAGGGTGAATGGACTCACTTACAAGGTAGGTTGGAATGCCATCAACTTGACCTCCCTCGAATAACTTTAGTAAGGGGAAACAACCCTTACTCTAAGAAACTCTTACTTACCGGGTAGGTTGGAACGTTATCAACCTAACCCCCTCTCAAGTAACCTTAGCAAGGGGAAACACCTCTTATCCAAAGGAACTCCTACTTACTAGGTAGGTTAGAATGCTACCAACTTGACCCTTTTTTCTGGTAACCTTAGTAAGGGAAAACACTCCTTACCTAGAGGAACTCCTAATTACCGGGCAAGTCAAAATGCCACTGACCTAACTCCTCTCAAGTAACCTTAGTAAGGGGAAACACCCCTTACCCAAAGAAACTCCTAAATACTAGGTAGGTCAGAACACTACTGACCTGACCCTATCAGGTAACCTCAATAAGGGAAACAACCCTTACCTAGGAAACTCCCACTTATCGACAGGTTGGAATACCACCGACCTGACTCCCCTCGGGTAACCTTAGTAAGGAGAAATAAACCTTACCTAGAGGAACTCCTACTTACCGGGTAGTTCAGAACATCACTGACCAAATTCCCTTAAAATAGCTTAAGCAAGGGATAATACCTCTTGTATACTAAGTACCAAACCATGTTACAATAAACTGAGTAAGAAAGTGAAAAGCATTCAACAAAAGTCAAAGTACATAAAATAAAGTATACGAAGAAATTCAAATTCCATTACTAAAGTAAAGGAAATACAAAATTAAGGTCAACATCCCAACCTGAAGTACAAGATAGGGAAGTCGATAACTGCTACTTCGAATCAATAAGTGTTGGTAGCTCCAAAAAATCTGGTGCTTCAATCTATTTGGAGGGTTAATCCATCAATGGCCTTTAAGATAACGGGCTTTAAGCTACAGAAGGGACCAGAAGCTGTTGACTTGGGTTAGCAGGACAATTACCTCAATCTTGATCACCTTGCGAAGTACCCTCAGGGCTAACCTCCTACTAAGCTTCCAGGGCAGAGGTAGATGTAGAAGTATCTTGGCTAACCCTAGTAGCAGAAGGGGTACCTCAAACCTTAGTAGCTGCTTGAGTAACTTCTTTCTCTCATGCTTAAGCTGTCCTCTTCTCTCAAAAAGTTAAGGAATCTGGAAAACCTAAGAAGCTTAAGTCGAGCTCGGGAAAATGGGAGAGCACCTTGTTCTTGGTGTATTGAGCTTACCCAATAGAGATATCTTGCAGCTCTTCCAACCATTAGTCCATCTTCTAAAAGTCAACAATGGCTTTCTAAGCGATGGCATCGTTGAGCACCTCCCCCACTCTGTAGTTTGGAGATAATCTCCTTTATCTTTAAAGCTCACCTTTAGAGTTCTTCAATTTGTTGCTTTAATCCAACCTTTTAACTAGCCAGCCTCATCGATGTAGCTTTGGCACTGTCACACTTTGATGCCTTTATCGCCAGCTTGGTCTATTGCTTGGAGACTAATGCCTTCAGCTCAGTGTTCTCCTTCTCAAGCTCATCCTTAAATCTCCTCTTTTTATCCAGCTTCTGGGAGAATTAAGCCTTGGTCCTTTGCTTATCCTCAAGCTGAGCCCTCATGTCACTGGCCTCCCTAGCATTCTCTTTTGTAGCGATCCTTTCCTGCTCTACATCCTGCAGCCTTGCCTTGAGCCTAGCCATTTGCACATAAGAGCAGCGCAGGCACCAGTTAGCCTTGATGAACTTATCCAGATACTTATTAGAAGAGGACTTTACCTCCTTTAAGCCTTTATCAACATTAGACAATGTCACTCGAAATCCCTTTACCTCTTTCTGCAAGGTATCATAATTATTAAGTTGGAGCAATACCTAACTATGGTATTGCAAAGAAACATAAATAGAGATCAGACCAATGACGATAAGGAAGGATATCAATTGTGAAAGACGAAGGTGTACTTACCAAATGAGCGAGCTCAAATGACCCTCCATCTCCATAGAATCACCTCTTCCTACCCTTAATAGCTCCTCAAGGATGGCCCAATTGTTGGGGGTGTAAGACCCTATTGAAGCCTAATAGCTAAGTGCTCAGTGCTGCAACATAATATTGTTGCCTTGAATCTCCCACTTCAGCCTCAAAAGCTTCCCCTTAGCCTTCTTGTTTTTGGCTTTGGATTGGTGAAGGCGGAGCTCTTCATTCCGAGAGTCATATGGCAAGTCCTTAAACTACTCCAGCTCAATCCTTGGGAACCTAAACTTGTTAAGGACATCAAAAAACTCATCCTTAAGCTTGTTGATACACTTATAGGGATAAGCCATCGGTTATTCGTACTAGGTCGCCTGGTTTAAGGGTTCCTTCCCTATCGGCTTTTGCTTCTTGGTCTCAAGTGCCATTTCCCCAACAATTTTAGGAGCCTTTCTTTTTTACCTAATAATCCCAAATAAGGCATTGGCTTTGGCCCCCTCCTCTTCACCCTTCAGGAAAAGCACGCATCATTACAGTCGGTTCGTCGATGTCGATGGTTTTGTCTTCCATAATGATGGACGTAGAAGTGGGGATGGAGGTAGTTGAAGGAAGGACCATACTTACTAGTTTGATAACCTACAACTCTGTTCTGGGACCAAGAGGAATCCCTTAAGGTAGAATAGTATGCTTAACCTTGCTAATCTCCCCAGCCCCACGACCTTGCCCTTAAGGTTAGAGGCCTTTGTGGTTGGTTTTGACTTAGCCTAGAGATGCCTCATCAGTTCAACTATTGAGGACTAAGGAATCTCCCCGACCAGTCTCTTGCCTATAAAGAATCAAATGAGCGATCAAGAAAAAGAAAAAAAAACAAAGACAAAGTACAAAGCACTACCATTCATTAACTCCATTGTAACCAGCATAGACAAGGAAGACTGACCCACCCAACACCCCCCCCCCCCCCTTTGTTTCTCTTAAAAAAGATGTCAAACGAAGCAAAAATTTATATCCACTAGTATGACAAATGAAGCCATTCATTAAAAACGAACCTATATCTTTTATCCACTTCTTCACTATGGCCTTTTTCATATTGAGGAAGAGCTCGAAGATCAAATCCTTGAAGTATCTCTCTACTATCTTTACAATGTTCATTTCACTGCTATTTCTAAGGGCCATGAAGGCTTAAATCTCTCTTACATCCTTAGCATTGCTAAGCCTAAGCTCCTTCTAAGCCCTAGCTCAGACCAGTTTGATCCATCTTATCCAAAAGTCTACCTCCTCTAGCAACTCAACCACCAAGTGGTCGTCCTACTAACCCTTAATAGAGTTTACAAGCCTATAGAATAGCTTCTTCCTCAAATGGGGCTAGAGGTATGGCCACCCACTTAAGCTTTTCCACATGTAAAAGTGGTTAAAGAGCTTAATGGTGGCCCTTATCACTACGCACTCATAAAGTCCTTGGAAGGCCTTCAACACCCTCCACCCATTGGGAGGGACTTATGTTGGACTACACCGGTGGAAGTTAAAAAGCTCTTTTTTAAAGTTACTTAGAGGAAGGTGCTACCTATATTCCAAACACTTTTCAAATACAGCAAAACACCTCTTTGTCAACAAGGATACCCTTCCCTCCCTCCTTGGCAACCGTATTATCCAACCCTAAATCAACTCAACTACAAAGCATATTAGAACCCAGTTAGGAAGAAAGACCTTACTCCCCTTAACTCGATTGCTCAAACCTTCGTCTATCCTGAGCTCCTCGAACAAATCTCTGGCCGCTAGCAAGAGAGTGTATACATAAACTCCCCTTGGAATGGCACTAATGAACCTTATCTTATCCAATGCCTCCACCACTATCCTAATGGCATCATTTAGTTGTTGCAGCGATGGGACTTCATACTCTCCTTCAAGGGGAGGATTACTCCCCGCGGTCTCAAAGTTAGTAATGTTATACTTTGACACATTTGATGGCATCTCACCTATATTTGACATGTTGATGAAGAAGCAAAAAGGAATGAAGAACTTTGAAGAAAAGTTTGCAAGAGATAGAGTTTTGAAGAAGATTAGTGAAAAGAGAAAGTGAAGTTTGCAATGAGAAGTAAGGAAGTTGCAAAAAGGTACTCTCTCTAAACAACTGTAGTATTTATAGACCAAACGCTTTAGAAAGTGTATCGGTTATTATAGGAATTCGTATAAATACAAATCCCTTGAAACGTTGTGATTCCAAAACGTGGAGTCAGTTTTGATTAAATAGCCATAGTCAAAAGACAAAATCTATGTACCCATAAGCAAGTCTTTTATGATAGGACACTTATCACATTACATTAAATGTATTGAAAATGGGTACCATAAAATAAGAATTCTAAAGGTTACTTCCATAAGAAGTTTTCCCAAGGTCCCTACAACTTCCATGAGAAAACTTGTTCAACACTATGCCTTAGATTAAATAGATTATATCTGCTTGAGTAATGGTCAGCTCAGTTTAGCCCCATCTACTCAACTCCTCTACCCTTAACTTCCATGAGAAAACTTATTTAACACTCTAACAACACTACACCTCGAATCGAATAGATTGTATCTGCTTGAGCAATGGACAGCTCAGTTTGGCTCCGTCTACTTAACTCTTCTACGCTGCGATTCTACCATGAGATGCACAACCCACTGTATTGTCTCCTTGTTTCGGAGCACCTAGCTTAAGCTATAATGTCTCCACCTCGGTTCACTTATTCAACTTGACATACATATGCTTTGCTCTAACTTGATGAAGGGCTAACTACTCTTACCCCCTAATGGCCAAGAAGGTTCGACCTCCCGTATTCCACCTCAAAGTTTTCACCCTCACCTTTGCCCTGAAGGTAATCTATTCAGGTATGTTATACTTACTCGACCTTAGTTTCACTCAACTTGGATGTCTTTGCCCCAACTTTTCGCCAGCTCGAACGCCTTCCCCTTAGCCTTTCGTTAGCCTGGACTTCCATCATTGTTGCGTTAACATGACAGCATTAACATGGACACCTCTAGGTCAAATCAACCACACACTTAAGAAGCCCATCTTTCCCTTCTCCTTGTCTTCCTTACAACAATGAGACTGTACGAGGTAGGGAGGCAAGTGTTGATAGGGCCTTTTGGACATGGTGATAACTCTAATTTTAAACATATTTCATATGGTGATTTTATAGTATTTCCCTTACATTTTTTGTTTTCTTTAAATAAATTGATACTTAATTGAGTAAAATATTGATTTCAGGGTTTAAACGCATTCTAGGCTCGAAAACGAAGAAAAGGAATTAAGTTTCACTCAATTCCGAGTTTAAACAAAGAAGTTATGAAGTTTTGAAGTTGTGTAGAAAATTTGCCTAAGTGCAGAAAGTTACACGACCTGGGGATACGGCCGTGTCCCAAGCCGTGTCTGGTGAGGAAAACAGAATCTTTGTAATACACATATAAAAGGATATCTTAAGGTTTCAAAAGAGAGGAGAGACATTATAGAAACGAAAAGACACAAGAGACAAGAAGAGACTTAAGGAGAACATCAATCAAGAAAGAGGCAAGAACAACATCGATTTCAAGATTAGAGAGATTGTTCATCAAATCAAGAGGGGTTTTCTAAGCTTTATTTTATGTTTTTGATGGAACTCGTTTTTAGATTCGTTATGATAGCTTAGAATTCAAGTATTTAGGATTATGGAACCTAGGGTTTCATGTAACCCTCGGATTGAATTATAATTTCAATAAAGTTTTTATCTTTTCTTGATTCAATTATGTTGTTTAATTGTGGATTGATAATTCTAGAGTGTCAATATATGATATTATGCATGTTGATTGAGAAATTGCATGTGTAATTAGATCTAGGCATAATTGAAGAGAATTATATGTATACTTAGAGATAAGGTACATGTTTCTTCCGGAAAGTCGATTGTTTGTGTGGGAATTCATTATACATTAATGTAATTCTAAATTATATTACTAAGTGAAGAGATTCCGGTAAATAATTTAGGATTAGGATTAATATACTTGAGAAAGGTATTAGCTTTAATTGTGAACTCCTCCGGTCAAGAATTATAGAAACTGAATTGAATATATTTTAAAAAGATTATATGTTAAACACTAGGGGAAATAATTCCTAAATACATTATTGCATACTTGAAGTCGTTCGTAGTTTATTGCTTCCTAATTTACGTAATTAAGTCTCATAAGTAGTTTAGTTGTTAATTTCAGTATTTTTAAAATTGATAAGTGCGCTTGCCTCATATCAAGTTTTTGGCGCCGTTGCCGGGGATTTTCGATATTAAGAACACTAGTTGCTTTATTACTTTAACCATTTTTTTTCTTTTGTTTTCATCATTTATTTTCATTAGCTAGAGTTGCAATTGATTCTATATTTCTTACCCTCGCAGTGCATGACTCGAAGTAACCCGGAAGATTTGGTAGAGCTTGATCCTGAAATTGAGAGAACTGCCCTTCAAAATTTGAAATCACGACCTAGAAAAAGTGTGGCGATCATTGACGACGAGTCAATTGTTGAAATCAAGGAAGAAGGTGAAGAGACCAACACTCAATTCATCGAGCAGGAAGATCCACCACATATGGCTAACAAAGGGAATGAAGCAAATCGGACCATGTTCGATTATTCAAGGCCTACACTTGTTGGAGCTAACTCTAGCATCGCAAGGCCAACCGTCGCGGCTTACAACTTCCAAATTGCACCTAACATTATACAAATAGTGCAACAATATGTTCAGTTTGACGGTCTCCAAGATGAAGATCCCAATGCCCACATCTCTAGCTTTCTAGAGATTTGTGATACTTTTAAAATCAACGGAGCCACGGATGATGCCATCCGACTGTGGCTATTCCCTTTCTCCTTGAGGGGTAGAGCAAAACAATGGTTGAAGTCTCTACCACGAAATTCAATCACAACTTGGAATGAATTGGTAGAGAAATTTTTGGAGAAGTATTTCCCACCTGCAAAGACCGCTAAACTTCGAAATGATATTTCTTGTTTTGCTCAATTGGAAGCGGAGACCCTATATGATACTTGGGAGCGATTCAAGGACTTGCTCAGGAGGTGCCCACATCATGGCCTTCCATTATGGATGCAGATTCAGACCTTCTATAATGGTCTTAATTTATCTATGAGACAGATGATTGATGCATCCGCAGGAGATACTTTGAACACAAAGAAAACTAAGCAAGCACAAAACCTGATTGAAGGAATAGCGATGAACAATTATCAATAGGAAAGCACTAGAGCTAAACAAAAGGCTATGGGAATTTATGATGTAGACTTGACCACTGCTTTGGTAGCCAAGGTGGACCTATTGAGTAAAAAGATTGATGCACTCTCTATTGGACCTCAACAAATACAATCGGATATAAGTGATTTTGGTATGCAGGGGTATGGAGCACAAGAACAACTGGAATAGGTAGATTATCTAGGAAATCCACTTAAGCAACAAAATAACCCCTACAGCAACACTTACAATCCAGGATGGAGGAATCACCCCAATTTCTTATAGGGAAACCAAAACCAAGGCCAGCAGAAGACCAACTTTGGCCCACCTAGATTTCAGAGACCATTCCCACCTCCTCTCCCTCAAGAAAAGAAATCCAGTATGGAAGAACTTCTCACAAAATACATTCAAGGCAATGAGGCTCACTTATCCAACATTGAATCCTCGCTGAGGAATCAAGAGGCTTCAAATCACAATCTTGAAAACCAAATTGGTCAACTTACGAAGCTAATCTCTGAAAGACCGCAGGGATCGTTGCCGGGAAATACATAACCTAATCCAAAGGAACATGTTAAGGCAGTGACACTTAGAAATGGGAAGGAGTTGCATGCTGAGAGGAAAGGTAGCAAGGAAATTAGGAAGAGCAAGGAGGGGAAGAAAGCAATGGCAGATGTAGAGCCATCAAAGATGAAGGAATATCAACCACCTATCCCATATCCCCAAGGACTCCAGAAAGATCGCAATGACCAACAATTCAGTAAGTTCCTTGACCTCTTTAAACAACTGCATATTAACTTACCTCTTGTTGATGCCCTATCACAGATGCCGAAGTACGCTAAGTTCTTGAAAGATTTGTTATCTAACAAGAGGAAGCTTGAGGAGCTTTCTACAATCATCTTGGATGAAAATTGTTCAGCGATCGTGCAAAACAAGCTGCCCAAGAAACTAAAAGACTCGGGAAGTTTTACAATTCCTTGTCATATTGGTAATCTGTTAATTGACAAAGCCTTAGCTGATTTGGATGCTAGCATCAATTTAATGCCTTATAAATTTTTTAAGAAACTAGGATTAGGGGAACCTAAGCCCACACACATGAGCTTGCAATTAGCTGATAGATCTGTAACGTACCTTAGAGGTATATTTGAGGATGTATTAGTTCAAGTGGGTAAATTTATTTTTCTAGTTGATTTTGTGATATTGGATATGGATGAAGATTTTGAATTACCCCTTATCCTAAGTAGACCATTCTTAGCTACCGCTAGGGCTATCATTGATGTTAGTGATGGCAAGCTCATTCTTCGAGTCGGAGATGAAGAGATTATGTTTAAAATTTCGGAGGCTATGAAAAAGTCTGTCAATCAGGATGATACTTGCTACCTTCTTGATGTTACTGACACTTTTGTTTCAAGTTATATGCAGGAAGTTCTTTTTAAGGATCCGTTGGAGAGTTGCTTGCAATTAGGCATGGAGGAAGCTTCGAAAGATCCTGTCAAATCCGAGGTGATAGCCCAACTGGAGGTAAATAAACCTATCTCTGTGGAGAAAGGATTTAACGAGATTGAAAAGAGGAAGGAAGAATAGTTAAAACCTTCGATTGAGGAGCCACCAATATTGGAGCTAAAACAATTACCTGACTATTTGGAATATGCCTTCTTAGAGAAGGACTCCAAATTACCGGTAATTATAGCATCCAATTTGGAAAAAGAACAGAAAGAAAGGTTGCTGAAAGTACTCAAGGAGCATAAGAGGGCCATTGCTTGGAAAATATCCGATATTCGAGGTATCAATCCCTCCTTTTGTACTCATAAGATTTTAATGGAAGAAAACTATAAGCCGGTTGTACAGCCCCAGAGACGTTTGAATCCAAACATGAAAGAGGTAGTCAAAAAGGAAGTTATCAAACTCCTTAATGCAGGTATGATATATCCTATCTCTGATAGTTCATAGGTAAGTCCAGTGCAAGTAGTTCCAAAAAAAAGTGGGATGATAGTAGTCCCTAATGAAAAGAATGAATTGATCCCAATGAGAACGGTAATAGGTTGGCGTGTATGTATCAATTATCGAAAGTTAAACGATGCTACATGAAAAGACCATTTCCCCTTACTTTTCATTGATCAAATGATAGAACGATTAGCTAGACATATGTTTTAGTGTTTTCTGGATGGCTTATCTGGTTATTTTCAGATACCTATTGCACTGAAAGATCAAGAAAATACCACTTTCACTTGTCCTTATGGCACTTTTGCTTACCGCAGAATGCCATTTGGTCTTTGCAATACACCGGCTACATTCCAGCGATGCATGTTAGCTATTTTTGATGATTTGATTGAGGACATAATGGAGGTATTTATGAATGATTTTTCAGTTTTTGGCAATTCATTTGACTTTTGTTTGGATAATTTGGACAGGGTACTTACCAGGTGTGAAGAGACCAACCTTGTCCTCAACTGGGAAAAGTGCCATTTCATGGTACAAGAAGGTATTATGCTGGGCCATAAGATCTCTTATCGAGGAATTGAGGTGGATACTGCCAAAGTGGATGCGATTGCAAGACTCCCATCTCCAACTTCGGTTAAGGCCATAAGAAGTTTTCTAGGACATGCAGGTTTTTACAAGCGATTTATCAAGGATTTCTCGAAAATTGCCCACCCTTTGACTAAGCTTTTAGAGAAGGATATGCCTTATGTTTTCTCTCAGGAGTATTTGAAAGCTTTCAATATCCTTAAAGAGAAACTTACCAATGCTCCAATCATGGTAATACCTGATTGGGCTCTCCCCTTTGAGTTTATGTGTAATGCAAGTGATCACGCAGTCGGGGTAGTGTTGGGGCAAAGGCGAGATAAGCACTTTCAACCAATTCACTATGCTAGCAAAACTCTTACGAATGCTCAGGAGAACTACACTACTACAGAAAAAGAGTTGCTAACCGTTGTTTTTGCCTTTGATAAATTTCGCTCTTATTTGCTTCTATCTGAGGTGATTGTTTATACTAATCATTCTGCCCTTAGGTACTTGTTAGCAAAGCCGGATGCAAAACCAAGAATGATTAGGTGGATCTTGTTGCTGCAAGAGTTTGATGTGGAGATCAAAGATAGAAAAGGAGCTGAGAATTTAGCAACAGATCACCTATCCTGATTAGAGAATCCAAACTTGGAATCGCTCGACGAGAACGAAATCAAGGATGAATTCCCTGAAGAGCGACTCTATGCCATCGCCTAAGTAAGTGATATGAAAATTCCTTAGTTCGTAGATATTGCTAATTTTTTAGCTGCTAGGATCATACCGAAGGGACTTCAACACCAACAAAAGAAGAAATTCTTTTCTGATGTGAAACATTATTTTTGGGATGATAGTTACCTGTTTAAAGTATGTGCAGATCATGTCATTCGAAGGTGTGTACCATACCTCGAGGGTTGGCGAATTTTGAGCCACTGTCATTCGGGGCCCACGGGTGGGCATCATAGTGCCAATAGGACAGCTCATAAGGTCCTAGAGGCAGGATTTTATTGGCCTACCCTATTCAAAGATGCCCAGAGATATGTTGAGAGTTGTGATCGTTGCCAACGACTGGAAAATATATCCCGTAGGGATGAAATGCCACAAAACCCCATCATCGAGGTTGAGGTATTTGATGTGTGGGGGATCAATTTCATGGGTCCTTTTTCGAATTCAAATGGAAGCAAATATATCCTAGTAGCCATAAAATATGTCTTTAAGTGGGTGGAAGCTAAAGCCCTACCTACTAATGATGCTAGGGTAGTAAAAAAAATTTTGAAAGGCCCATTTTCTCAATTTGGTACCCCTAGGACAATTATAAGTGATAGGGGAACACACTTTTGCAATGATCAACTCAACCAAGTATTGAAACGTTATGGCGTTACACATAAGATAGCCACCCCGTACCACCCCCAAAGTAGTGGCCAAGTGGAAGTTGCCAATCGCGATCTTAAGCGAATTCTTGAAAAAACCGTAGAGTATCATAGGAAAGATTGGTCAGAAAAGTTGAATGATGCTCTATGGGCATATAGAACCGCCTACAAAACACCACTCAGCACCATACCCTACCGACTTGTATATGGAAAAGCTTGTCATTTGCCGGTAGAGATAGAGCATAAGGCTTATTGGGCGATTAAGCGTGTTAATGTTGATTTTAAGTGTGCAGGTTCTCATAGGAAGCTTCAATTGAACGAGCTAGAGGAATGGCAAGCAAATGCATATGAGAACTCCAAATTATACAAGAAAGGGCCAAAAAGTATCATGATCAGCGAATCAAACAAGGTCGACAATTTAAAGAAGGTGATCATGTTCTTTAGTATAATTCTCGACTGCGTCTATTCCTAGGTAAGTTAAAATCCAGGTGGTCTGGACCATTTACAATTACACAAGTTTTCCCGTATGGGACTGTTGAAGTTATACACCCGGAGAAGGGCACTTTTAAGGTAAATGGACAACGGTTTAAATTATACTTGAGTGGAAACTTAGAGTATGTTGGCCGGGAAGAGTTTTATCTCCATCCGATAGAACTAACGTGAGAAGACGTATCCCGTCGAGCTATCAACTTTAACTAAAGCGCTTCTTGGGAGGCAACCCATGTCTAACTCTATTTATGCTTTAGTTCTTTAAGTTAACTTCATTTTATTTTTCGTTCAATCTAACTTTGCTTTCCTTCTTTCTTTTGCTTTCATTTTTTTTCGTCATAATTCTTTCCTCTCTTAGCTTTAATTTTTCCTTTTCTCTTTAATTTTATTATTTCTAAGTTTCCTTTATCTTTAGATTTAATTTAAAAAAAAAAAGTTACACGGGTAAGGGACACGGTCGTGTCCCAGCTCGTATGCGCCCAAGCCCCTTTAATCTGCCACATCCACAGAGAGTTACACGGGTATGGGACATGATCATGTCTTAGCCCGTGTGCGCCCAGAAATCCCACCCGTGCACAGAAAGTTATGCGCACACGCCCACGCACAGAAAGTTATACGGGCGTGGGACACGGTCGTATCCCAGCCCGTGTGCATCCAGGTTAGACACGATGGCACAGAATGTTACACGGGCGAGGGACACGATCGTGTCCCAGCCCGTGTCAACCCAAATAACACGGTTTTCACACACGACTGGTTTATTTAAATTACATACCCTGTCTCACTCTCACAATTACACATATCTCTCTTACACTCTCTGTCATTCTCCCTCTTCTCTCCACAATTCCTGCATTCCGCATTTTGATCCAAGTAAGTTTTCCCCCTTAATTTTCCTTTCTCTTCCTTATGCTGCAGCAATTGGGTTATGTGTGTTCTTCCTTTTATGCATATTGTTTTTGGCCTGCCAATTTCTTTTGCTTATTTATCAATGCTATGCATCATTGCTTTGAGTTTCTTGATCTCATATATTATAACTGCTGCCTCATCTAGTTAGCTTACATTATGCTCTGTCAATTCCAAATTTTATTGGTTAATTCGATTGTCATTCTTCATTCAGGCTAGTTAGGGTTAGCAATGGGGGATCATTATTTTGGGTCATTTCGCGTCTCTTATATGTATAGACGCTTGTTTTTCCTCGTTACTTAGTGTGTAGTGGAATTCATTGGAAGTAGTTGCCACTCATTTCTTTTCCACCACCTCGTTTTCTAGCTGCACTCCATATGTTTGATGAAATGCCCCAATGAGCATTCCTTTCACAATCTTACCCATTGTTATTCCTGTTTTTCAGTTTGCTTCAAATTATGTACGATATGGATGTCCGTGTTTGATTTGGATTGTTGCCTCTTTTCAGGTATTCAAATGGCTAATCACTCTAAGCTTTCCGTTCACCGGCAATCCAAATTTGCGGTATCCTCTTCGTCACAATCCGGCGCAATTGTTGAACCACTAGCGACTCTTCCCCCTATGGAGCACCCAGTGCTCCAATTTAAGGAGGACTACCAAGTACAACGCTACCAATTGCTTCAGTCTAAGCCTTTAGCAAGACCTTTCGATTGGATTGGGATGTTCTCGCTCAACTAGAGCTCACCACCGAAATGAAGGAGCTCTTGGATGGTACTGTTTAGGAGCGCCTATTATCCTTTGAAGCTCTAATTTATAAAGAGTTGACCCTGCAATTTTTGTGTACTTATAAGCTGGATAAAGACAGTGTTACTTACATGGGCCTAAACTGCAAATTACACTTCACCTTGAGTGGCCATCCATTCCACATGTCCATCGCTCAACTGGGTCGATGTCTTGGTTTATATGCAGAAAGATATATACGGACGGAAGAATTCCAAAGTATCTCATGTCGTTTTCCTCGTGGTGTCACGGCAGGGTCATTTTGGAATGAGATCACGGTTGGCGATGCCTATGATCTAGCCAGGAGTAAGGCCTCTCAATTAGTCAAGCCTAAATACCGAGTTCTTCACTGGCTTTTCTCTCATACATTAACTGGCCGGGGCCTTAGCACCGGAGTGGTGTCTAACAAGGATTGCCTCTATCTCTACAGTGTCATCCATAAGCACCCCATCAATCTAGCCATTGAAATTGCCAGACTCTTCAGCCATCAAGTCACCACTACTCGGAAGAAAGGGCATATTTGCTGTGGCCCTTATATTACATTACTAGTGCAAGCTATGAGGACTAAGGTTGTTGCTTGGCCCTCACTTACTTTCATTAGCCAAGTCACTCCTATGTGCCGAAATTCCTTCCGCCTCATAAACCTCCTACCATCAAGACGTCAAGGTTGACGCTCTCGCAGCAGCACATCTCAGGGCCAAACGTCTTCAGCCAGCTTAGACGATAAATTTGATTTGTTGTTGTCTGAGGTCCGTTATGTACAAGAGAGAATGGATAAACTTCATCTCCGACAGGACAGAATGGAAGAATTTCTTAAAATGAAAGCGTCGGTTACTAATGAAAAGGAGAGTGCGGAAAAGGATGAGGAGGATGAGAGTAGTGAGGAAGAGGTTGATGAGGAGGGTGATGATGAGGAGGCTGGAGAAAGTAATGAGGATAAGGAGGATGATGAAGAGGGTGATGACGATGATGATGCTACTATGGCTGAGGCATCATCTGATGAGGAGGCTGAGGAAACGGATTCTAATCACTCTTTTTAGTTCCAAATTTTTTGTGTTGTCTTTTGTTGATCAAGACTTGTGAACTCCGATATATATAATGATGATGCTTCTTCATTTTTCGCTTCTTTTCAACTGGCAGGGAAGTATTAGTTTCTTTTCATTACATATGTTTCCTTTTTCCTGTGCTGTATTTTTTTTTTTCGTGTTGCTCTGATTTTTTGTGGTACATTGAGGACAATGTCCGTTATTAAGTGTGGGGAAGGGATATATATGAATTTGTTACTGTTTAGGAAACTAATTATTCATATTTGACCCAATTACTTTTTAAGTTAACTTGCAATAGGTGCTTAATTGGTATTAAGCCAAATCAACCGTGTCATCTTGATTGTTATTGATCTTATTATACTTTACTAGAATTGATTAGTCAAATTTTTGGAAGGCAATGTTACGAGTTATTTAACTTAGGATTTTAAGACTTGAGATTGGAGCAACATCACTAATTGAGAGTTAGTCATGGTTATTTTTAAATTTACTTTTGTGTATACTTTTCTCTTAGAAATTTTTAAGAGTCCTATAATTTTTAGCAAACAAACAAATGAAATTCTTCTTTTGAGAAACCCCTGAAATATCATAATGATTGGAGGTCAAAAGTAATAATAAGTGTATGAATAGAAAAATTGGTAAGGATTCGTCTTAGTCCATCAGAAGAGCGAGATTGAGCCCCAATGACAATTCAAATGAAAAAAATTGATATGGATCGACCTTGGTCCGTCAGAAGAGCAAGGTTCTTTCCCGTTATCAATATAAGAAATAAGTTGGTATGGATCGGTCTTGGTCCGTTAGAAGAGCGAGATTCTCTCCCGCTACCAACGCAATTGTGCTTAAATAAAGTAAATTCAAAAGACCTCTCAACAAAATCATGAACTAGGGGGATGATCAGAGGATGAGTGGATGTAAAATGTGTTTGTTCTAGATTATGGTTCTTAGTGAGATGGAAAAGAGAATTGTATACACTTTAGTCAAATGGACAAAATTTTTATGACTCTTTCTCGGTTGGCGAGATGTTAAATCTAATTTTTAGTTTCAGAATCCATGGTTAAATGATTCGGGGTAAACTTTGATTTTCATAAATTAACTAGTGAACTCTAGTATTACGTATTGTTAGAGCATTTAAATATGGTCAGATGAAATTGGTTGACTTTATTATTGCAAGTTAGTTGAGAATGATTTTCTTACCTTTTTTCAAGTCAAGTGTATTCGTTCACAGGTTTCCTAAATAGTGATAAATTTTGTTTAGTGTTTCTTATCTTGAAAGTTTTGTTTTGATTTATTTGCTTAAGGACAAGCAAATGCTCAAGTGTGGGGAAATTTGATAACTCTGATTTTAAACATATTTCATATGGTGATTTTATAGTATTTCCCTTACATTTTTGGTTTTCTTTAAAGAAATTGATACTTAATTGAGTAAAATATTGATTTCAGGGTTTAAACACATTCTAGGCTCGAAAACGAAGAAAAGGAATCAAGTTTTACTCAATTCCGAGTTCAAACGAAGAAGTTATGAAGTTTTGAAGTTGTGCAGAAAATTTGCCTAAGTGCAGAAAGTTACACGACCTGGGGACACGGCCATGTCCCAGGCCGTGTCAGGTGAGGAAAATGGAATCTTTGTAATACACATATAAAAGGATATCTCAGGGTTTCAAAAGAGTGGAGAGACATTACAGAAACGAAAAGACACAAGAGACAAGAAGAGACTTAAGGAGAACATCAATCAAGAAAGAGGCAAGAACAACATCAATTTCCAGATTAGAGAGATTGTTCATCAAATCAAGAGGGGTTTTCCATGCTTTATTTTATGTTTTTGATGGAACTCGTTTTTAGATTTGTTATGATAGCTTAGAATTCGAGTATTTGGAATTATGGAACCTAGGGTTTTTATGTAATCCTTGGATTGAATTATAATTTCAATAAAGTTTCTATCTTTTCTTGATTCAATTATGTTGTTTAATTGTGGATTGATAATTCTAGAGTGTCAATATATGATATTATGCATGTTGATTGAGAAATTGCATGTGTAATTAGATCTAGGCATAATTGAAGAGAATTACATGTATACTTAGAGATAAGATACATGTTTCTTCCAGAAAGTCGATTGTTTGTGTGGGAATTCATTATACATTAATGCAATTCTAAATTATATTACTAAGTGAAGAGATTCCGGTAAATAATTTAGGATTAGGATTAATATGCTTGAGAAAGGTATTAGCTTTAATTGTGAACCCCTCCGATCAAGAATTATAAAAACTGAATTGAATATATTTTAAAAAGGTTATATGTTAAACACTAGGGGAAATAATTCCTAAATACATTATTGCATACTTGAAGTCGTTCGTAGTTTATTGCTTCCTAATTTGCGTAATTAAGTCTCATAAGTAGTTTAGTTGTTAATTTCAGTATTTTTAATTCATTCAACTCATCACAATTTTTTTGTTAGATAATAAAGCTAAGGTTAATATTAGTATTCAAAATCTTTAAGGGATCGACTCAGATTCATATCCACTATATTAAAATTGATAGGTGCACTTGCCTCATATCACATGGCCTCCTCATGCCCATCCCGACCTAATTAGACTTACAGCTTATGACAAGCTACCTTTAGCTTAGGCCTAGAACATGACCTGTCCAACTATAGGAGGCCTCTAATAGCTAGAGGACTCTTGATAAGGTTAAAAGACTAAGTTAACAACTACCATCTACATATGTGAAACATGTTAAAAACTATAATCCTACTCTCCAACACTTGCAGATGTAGCTATGCCCATTAACTCCTCTTTAACTGCTATTATCATTCTTCTATAAATACAAGACCATCACCTAAGGGTAAACTACTTGATACTTTACGTGCTTGAGCCTATATACTGTTTAAGTACTCATACTCTCCAAATACTTGACTGACTTAGGCACTATTCTCTTTTGAAGGGTCACATGTACGAAACCCAATCTCACTCAAACCTATACCGCAAAGATCTTAAGACGACACTTTCAATCCTAACCTCCTTTAATTTGGATATCTTTTCCTTACAAGTTATTATAATATTATGATATGATGAGTTGAACATGTGGAAGCAAAAAACTACAAAGCAATAAAGATTAGACTTTTTTTTTTACTTATATTTATGGGTTTTTAGTATAAGAAATAGGGGAAATTTTAAAGGATATGGACAATTTATAAATTAGATACAACATACCAATTAACAAATTGAACTGGGTTTTGTTTAATTCCAATTGATATTATGCTTAATTAAAATTAAATGGGATTTTAGTTTAAATAAATTGATATTACGCACAACCAATTAACTTAAAGAAAGATTTATAGAGAAGAGGCTCTCACAAAGATCTTGATTCAATATGGAAAATTCACTAATTGAATAACATATTACAATAATGTATTTATAGGAACCCTTAACAGCCTTAGGGGCAAATAGGTAACAACCATTGATAATAATAAAACCTTAAATAACCTAATTCTAATTATTGACAAATAATAAAATAATACTGGTGGTGATATTATTCTTATTACGATGAGGTGAGTCCATTTAGTCAATTCTGATTTGTTGGTGGATTGTAATTGAGCCGTACCTATAAAAACCCCATTATGACTAAGTCAGTGAAGGCCCTCCAATGTGTAAGTTAGTGTGGAGAGGGAGGAAAAATAAAGTATTAAGAATAGGAAAAGAGTAGTTCCCAGGAGATAGAGTATTCCAAATTTGAGGTTCTAGGCCTTGGAATCAGGTTTGGAAAAAAGTCCTCTCTGTTACATGAGGGTTTAATTGATATTTATAGGTTTAAAGGTGAAAGTATAATTTTAGGCATATGTCATGACGATAATGGCGAATGCTTCCTTCGAAGGGATGTGCTACCTACATTGATGGGACAGTACCCTTTATATTAACTGTTACGTGTGAAGATTGATGGGCCAGTCCTATGGCTAGTGGATGACTGCCTTAGCTTTGATAACTAGGTAGTAGGCCAATTGACAAGATATCATTTGACAATTAAAGAGGAGTGAGAAAGGTGGGTGAAGAGCAAAAGAAGTGCTCATCTCATAGCTTTGCTAGCTCTTTGGTTATGATCTTCTATGAAGGGTAAACACGAACAACTTCTCCCTACTTGGGGCTTGCCCGAACAAAGGCATGAAACTTAGGTTAGGAGAGGAAGAGGAAGTCTTTGGACTCTATCGAGCTTGTAAAGGGTAGGCTAACTACTTGTTACTATCCTAGCAACATAGTGGGCTTAGGCCTCCAAAGCCCAAGTGATAGAAAACTACTATCAATAACTAGTAAACGATATCCTAAAATAAAATAAAACAAATAAAAATAATAAAAATATTCATGCAACAATGATAAGATATATGATTCTTATCATATTGTAATATTTCAATTTAAGATCTTCAAGATAATTTTGCATGTGCACAATAACCAATGAATCAATATAAACTTCAACTTCTTGTAAGTTTTTCCATAAGAGAAAATGCAAGCTCTAATAAATATCCCATTACTCTGAGGTAATATGTCAATTTTCCCTTACTTTCTTCCAAAACCAAAGATCTATGTCCCTTGTTAATGAATGCCATATTTGATAAGTTACAAGCTCAATTAATAAATTGATTTTCTTAAACAAAGTTGAGAAAATATCCTACATGAGTCAAACAACTTGCTACCTTATTGATTTCCCTATAAAAATGATGATGTTTTACACATTGTTATCCTAATTAATATAATCTTACAAGAATAAAGGCAAACTAATAGCATTATCATCTCCCTATATATTACGTTTATTGGTTGATTTAATTCTTAATATGAGGTCCCATGATTCAGTAATGATTGAATTTGTAAAGCCTCCCTTTTTAGATTAGCTTGACATCTATTAACCCCATAATCCCTAATGACACTCCTTATTATTGCGGTACTTCTGGTATAAAATGGATCCATTGATACTTAATTTTACTCAGAAGGTAGAAAACACCTATTCCTTAATTTAAGCCAAATTAGTTGTAAATGACTCCAAATTACTTACATGCCACTTCAATTCAACTCAATAATCAAATTCGATTTAACAATAGCTAAGTCAAGCTCAAATTTAATCTATTTGAATAATTTATTAAGTTGAGTCAAGTTTTATAATATTTTGTTCAACTAACCCATGAGTCTAATTGAACTTGAGTCAAATTTAATTGTTAGTTAGGTTTGTATATTAATATCATTTTAATTTAAAGAATTTCTTTTTTTCTTTGAAACATTAAGTCTAATCAAGTATGATTGAGATGAGCATAGTTTGAACTCAAAATTCTAAACTTTATCAAGTTCGAACCAAACTCGATCTTTGAAATTTAGAGTAAAGGTAGACATCAAACTAAAAACTATATCAATTTAATTTAACTTATTTACAATCCTGGACAAAAGAAACCTAATATTATCAACCTTTTCTATCTTGAGTTGCTATCCCTACCTTTTTGAAATGCAATAATGGACCTTTGGGCATTCATGTGTATTGTGTTTAAGAAAACTCATGAAGCATCTCCATCGTTTTCCTAACATTAGTTATTTCAATGTTTTATAAAGTCCAAATGAGAGATCATTATTTTAAAATAAGGGGTTGCTGTTATAACACCATTTATATTAGCTAATGTATCTATTATCTACCATTTGGTATTTACATAGCATACATGCAGTAGATATGCAGTTATGACATGTATTTTTAAATATAAATAAATAGAAATATATATATAATTACTAAAAATTATAAAAGGAAATATAAAAATTCTTAAAAATAAAAAAGATTAAAAAGAAATTTTTTAATATGAATATAATATATATAATCATATATACTACATGATTTATATTTTTTGAGCTTACATTTAAGAAACCATTTTTTTTTAAAGTAAAAATTTTTGAACCTCAATCATATTGTTTTTACCATAATCTCACACTAGTGATACATTTGGTTTGTAGAATGAAACAAAGTAAGAATAGAATTGCAATTTATAGGATTGGATAGAAAAGTAATAGTTATACCTTATAAGTCATTTGAGGTTTCATGAGTAAATGTGGGAATAAGTTCAAAAAGACCAAAAAATAGTTATTCTATTAGTCCTATGAAGGAACTAAGATTCCCTATTTCATAGTATTGGCATAATACCAATTTCGCTAACTAAACATAGGAAGAAGTCTTCAAGGAAAGAATCTGTAGAGACTCAACTGGAACTCCTCTCATCAAAGTATTATTCGCTTTGATATGTTATGCCATACAATTTAATTCCTAGTCTCAGTTACTTCCTAAGAGATCACCTACTACTCTCTTCTAAACATACATAACTTTAGTATTTTTATGAACTCTAAATTGTTATACCAAAAGATGCATCTAGTTAGAATTCCATTACTCCATTTTTAAGAACTATTACAGAATAGCTATTATATTATGCCCTTATGAAGTTAACCAAATATGTTGTATACTTTGATCTAAATATAGATATATCTCTAAACTTTCAAATGTGGTTTATAAACATTATTAAATTGGCAATATAAAGAGCACTTGCTTTTAGTGCAAAGAAACACAATAAGTTTAATGTTTAGAGGGTGTTAAAATATTTCAAAGTTTAATGGGGTCAATCACAATATTTAAAAGTTTAGAGAGTATATCTTTACATAAGTTAAAGTCTAGGGAGTTATTATCTTAGCTACTACCTCACCATTGGTATAACATCCTTAAATCCATCTTAGTAGGTATGAAAATGTGTAGATTTTTTTTTTTTTTATCGCCTCTTAACTATCTCTAAGTATACAATGAAACCAATGGTATAATAGCTCTTTAACATAATGAGAAGAAAATGTATCCTAAAGTAAAAGTTATAAGGCCTTGAAACAATTTGTGGAAACAAAGCTTGAGATAAATGTAAAACCATACAATCTTTCCTTATATATATAACCTTAATATGAGACAAATTGACATTATGATAAAAACAATTAAGTACTTAGAATACGTAAATAAATTTAGGGGTAATATAGTTTACAAATTGAACCCTTTTTTATTTGAGTGCCAAATATCTTCTTTTTCTATTTGGACATTTAATAAACTTTACAAAATTGAACCTTTTCTAAAGCTTTTTAATTTTTGTGAATGTCTGCAACATTGGCCTTTGATTGGTTCAAATAATTAATCTAAGTAAATAATGTAATTATGTATATTACTTAAATAAATTTAAAAAAATTAAAAATAATGAAAAAATTGTAGAAATTAAGATAAAAAGAAGAAGAAGAGATCTAGTTACGTTTTGAAAGGTTTATTGCAATCTACAACTTAAAGTAGATGATTTAACCCACCACTTGTGGTGATCAACTACCTACAACCTCAAAAATTAAAAAAGGGAAGAAACCCAATCGAGTCTCAATCGAGTTATTAATAATAGATTGAATGTCCTACTTTAAGTTGTGGGTCATAATTGACCTTTTAAATGGCAGCCTATTAAGCCTAATTTTTGGTTTAATTTTCTTTAATCCAATGTATTGAATCCTAATACCTACTTTGTGATACTCCATGGTTAAGTGTCCCACAAAGATTATGAGAGGTTATAGTACTAGTTTATAAGATTATGATGTTAAATAACTTATCAATACATAGTTGCAACTTTTGGGTCAACTAATTGAAATGGGTTTATTAATATTTGTTGACTTGACTATTCACTACTTTTTGGCTTAGAATCTTACAAATAGTATCATAACTGACCCCTAGCCAGCAAATGGACAATTTGGGTTTAGCTCCAATTTAGAAAAGAGGTCTGAGAAGGGTAAAGAGTATCATCAGAGTGTAACTCAAAGTGTAACTCTTAGCATGCTTCTAAAATAACCTATAAGTAAAGGGTAGTGCGAATTGTACATTGAAAAGAGGAAAGATCTAAGCTCAATTGTAAGGTCTTACAATGAAGGCGTCATGTGTTTAAGAGGAGAAGGGTGGTAGGATTATGATAGCTTGTAGTTAAGTATCCTACATGGATTGTGAAAGGTCATAGTGTTGAATACCTTATTAATACATGGTTGCAACTTTTTGGTCAAGCGATTGAAATGAGCCTATTAGTATTTGTTGGCTTAGTTATTCACTATTTTTGGCATAGGGCATTACACATTTAATATCGATCGTCAACTAAGAATTGAGGACAATCTGGTTTTTCTATAGATTAAGAGCCATTACTCAACCAAAGTTAAGAAAAAGGGGTAATCAAACCAATAGAACGATTCGTACTTAACCACTAATTTGTGAAGAGAAAATGATTTTTGGAAAATCATAGATTTTAGGTCTAGTGGCTAACATATTTAAACCTAAATAGTTGTTATCTTAACGTTCCAAATTTAGAATCAATTTCTTAACAAATTTTTTTATTATGTTACCTAACATTTTTCCATTTTTATTTTTTATTTTTTTGGGAAAATAATCTTTTTTGTATGTGGTTGCCCTATTGGTGCCTATGTATCCATTTAACTAAAATCCTACCACTATAGTTCCCTTTTATAAAAATTTTAATAGGTTATTTATTTTATATCAAAAATCAACCAAGTTAACATCATTAGGCACTTATTTTATTAAAGAAAGTTTAGAAAAAGGTCCTAATTTTTTAGTATATTTATTTTTGAAAAATTTGAATTTTATCTTAATTTTAGATATGTGATCAATTACAAGAAGGGTAATAGCAACACGGTAGCAAATTCCTTATTATGACAACATGTACTAATCACCTAGATGTAAGCTAAGATACTTGATTTCATAATGATAACCAAGCTTTATGAACAAGATGTATACTTTGGTCTTATCCAAGCAAAGTGTAAGAATGGGATAATTGTGGACGGTTACTATCGAGCTAATGGATATCTATATAAACGAGGTTAGCTATGCATTCCGAATAGTTTAGTACATGAACTTTTAGTTCGAAAAGCCCATACTGGAGGACTAGTAGACTATTTAGGGGAGAAAAGGACTTACGAGCTATTGAAGGAGTGTTTCTTTGGCCTGGGATGATAAAGGACGTCCATCATGTGTAGGAGAGATGCTAAGATTACAAAAAAGCTAAAGGAAAGAAGGAGCCTTATCGGGAGTACTTACCTTTGTTGATATAAAGCCAACCATAGACTAACTTGAGCATGTACTTCGTGCTTAGACTACTATGGGCTACTTGATGTCATGATTTTATCATGGTCATGATAGATCAATTTAGTAAGATAGCTCATTTCATCCCTTACTAAAAAACCAATGATGCTTTTTTTATTGCCAACCTTTTTCTTGCAAGAGGTTATGTAGTTATGTAGTTACATGGAGTTTCCTATAGTATCATCTTAGATCAAGATCTGATGTTCATTAGTTTCTTCTAAAAGATACTATGGTGGATATTTGGGATGAAGTTAATGTCCAGTATTTTTTATTACCCCTAGACTAATGAACAAACTAAGATAGTGAACAATATATTGGAATCATTACTCTAAGCTATAATGAGCAAAAACTTACATGATTGGGATCTTTACTTACCTACTATAGAGTTTGCATACAATAGGTTTACCTAAAACTTTACCTTTCCATCACCATTCGAGATCGTGTAAGGCTTGAACTTGACCTTACTTAGGGCACTAGTATGTGATCCAGCCTCCTAGGTAAAGAGTTTCAAGGAGTCCACTAAGAAAAGGAGTTTAAGAGGTTATACTAAAAGGTTGTGAAGCAACTCGTGTAAACAATGTCTAACCAAAAGGAGATCGAAAGATGAAGAAGAAAGGTCGTAAGCTTTCAACTAGGGAGTTGATGTGGGTGTACCTTAGCAAAGATAGATTCCCTAGCTATAAGGTCAATAAGTTGTCAACCAGAGTTAATGGCCTATTTCAAATCATTAAGAAGATTGACGGCAACACCTATGTGCTAGAATTACTAAGAGGATATGGTATCTCTTCTCCCTTTAATGTGTCCGACCTGACTCTATATGCCTTAGATGAAGCTGCGCCTGACAATTTGAGGATAAATCTTTAATAAACCCAAATGTTGATGGGGATTTGACCTTTGAGCTATCCATGCCTACCTATCCACATAGTATGTCAACCTCTCTTAAGGCTCTATCGTCTCTAGAATTAAGAAAGTCGACCTTAGGTCTACTAACTCCGGGTCAAGTAAAGGGACTTTAGAACCTTATTACCTGAGAACTCGAAGTACGACTAGACAAAGACAAGCTTACATATATCCTAGGGTTCTAGGCTCATTGTATACCAAGCTATTATACCATCGTCTAAGCCTCTGAATTTGTGGCCAAGCTACAAGCTACATTAAGATAACTTGGGTTTGCTAACCCTTTACCTTCTATCTCAAGGTCTAAGCTGAGGTCACTAGTTTGCCTTCTATCCTAAGGCTTGAGCTAAGGTCACCAGTTGCTAGCCTTCACAGGGGATGAAGACCAAAACAACCCAGTACCCAATAGCTCCAACTATACTAATTCGTCTTTACCTTCAAAAACTCAGCCAACGAATGATGGCTACATGCCTCACCAAGAACGTAAAGGAACCCACCGATAAAAGCTTCTTTTGTTATAATATTCTTCTATACCCTTGATTATCTCCTAAATTTTGCTAATTTTGGAAGGTCCCTTTTGGTCTATTCCTTATATAGCAAGTAGCCCTAATTTGTAGGTTTTTAAACCCTTGTAAGAGGCAACAACCACAACAATCATCACCTTGTTTTTGAATATTTTTGAGTATCTTCTCTTCACCAAGCATGTGTGTCTCGATTTCTTTATTAATCTTATCTAGTTCCTATTCTAACTAGAAATTAATGGTGAGAGACCTCAATACTATCAATTGTGAGTCATATCAAGTGAGTGGTATGAGTTTAATTGTAAGCATTACTGGGTCATATTCTCAGTTCAACCTATGATGATGCTACAAAACCACTTCCATTCTACTTCTTCTCTACAAAAAGCATCCATTTCCCAAGCTAAGGGTAAGTCTTAAGGGTTGAGGATTGCCCTAAACACATTATGACCTTTTTGACCAACTTCATGAAGCAAGTACGTTTTTCAGAATTCATCTCAGATCTGGTTATCACCAACTATGAATTAAGCTTGAAGACATACCCAAAATAGCACGAGGGAAAAGAAAGAAATCCTAGATAGAAGTTTGGACTCCTCGATCTAGAGAGAGATTTTGAAACATGCGTGTGTTTTCGAGTTGCCACTACTACGTAAAGGATTTTAGACAACAGTATATGGATCAACCGTCTGGCAAGTATTGTCGTAGGTTCATTATGCAACGGTTGAAGTAATAATTTAAAATCAAACAACAAAAGTTTATCTTAAGCAATGTTTCATGAAAAAAGTATCGTCATACGTATCTTCAGTTACAGTTATTTTTAATCGTTGCTTTGTTTAGACAAACGACAATTTATAAACCAACCTTAGCCTTCATTTGTATGTGTAGGAAAAAAAGAACTAAAATGAAAAAAAGCAAAAGTATTCCCTCCCTAAAAGAAAAAATAAAACAAATAATTCCCTCCTTGTTAGCAAATGTACAGAAGCTCTCTGCTCCTCAAAGCTCAAGTGTCAAAACCCTTGTTTTCATTTCTCTTAATATCTTCAGTCTCTTAGATGATGAAAGAGAAGAACCCAAGGACGTGCCTTGATTACTTATCATCCCTCTCTCACACTCACTTAATGGTAAGTTCTCTTTCTATCACTTGTTTGTACAAAGTTGCAACCTAATGATGATGCAGGTCATGTTTATGGATAAATGATTTTTATTTTAAATAAGGCAATCCAGTGAGTGGTTGATGTTAATAAAAGTAAAATATTGTCCTGTTTTGAGTTTTTAAAAGCTTGAAACTTTTATCTATCACTCGTTCATATAAAACTGATTTATTTGTTGTGTAAAGAGGCTTTTCATGGAAAATCATTTTATGAGAAAGAATACTATTTGAAGAAATCCTTATATAGTTATATATATTTCATTTATTTATGAGAATGTTTAATTCTTGTAGAAGAGGTAGAATTCGTGGTTATATATCTCGTAGAGGGTCGTTTTCTTATGGTCCTTAAGAGGCTACATCCTGTAGTTTAGCTTATGAATGTTAATTGCTTTATATCGCAAGTTTGTCTCTGGGGAAATTATGTTTAGAAAATACATGGGTTTTCATAGAAGGAAGACAAAGTTCGACAACAAAATATATGGGCTTTATTTAGGAAGGCTATTTGTCTATACAGAGTATAGAAATTTGAAGTAGAACAGCAACGATTTGCTTCATATGAGATAAAAAATAATCAATAAAATGTGGTATGAATGATTGACAAAGATCTTAATTATTAGGGTTTTACGTCACTTTGGAGTGTTGTCTCAATTTTCAATACCGTAATCATCAAATTGAGAGACTAGTCATTATTATATTTACTGGAAATCTCTATTTTGCCTTATTATTGTGCCCCCTTGGAACACATTATTCCCATGTCCTCTCGAAAGTTGCCTTGTTATCAGCAAACAATAAAATAAAAGAAGCAAGGCATTTGTTGTTCCTATTCCAATTTTTTGTGTTGTCTCCTATATCGCTTTAACTATCATTTTATTCATGTCAACATGTGTAAAAACAGAGCATTTGATGTCTTTTTTCCGTTTGATGCTATCTCACAAATCTTTCAGCTACTATTTATTTTATTCATTTATTCATAAGCATGTGATATGGTTTTCACCATTGGTTCCTTTTAATTGTTATAATTTCAAAAAGCAATAATAAAAATTTACCATTGTAGAGAACTAAATTTAAGTTTGACCTTTAAGGTAACAAAACTAAAAAGTTGAATCCAAACATTTATAACGATCGTCAAAGATTTAATATGATAGGCTCAAAGTAGGTCCGTTGAATCAATAGGTCTAATTTAACCTTTTTCAATTTGGCTCATACTAAAAAAAAAGACCTTTATTAGGCCTAAGCCATAAAGAAAGCCCATTTTAAATCTATTAAGGAAATAGATGAATTATAATCCTTAATCATAATCATGATCCAATGAATGAGATCAAGAGCCGTCTTCTATAAATACTCCTCTCTCTCTCTTATTTGGACAAGAGAGATCTTGATACAATGCTTTTACTCTATTGGATTTTTACATGGAAAGATCAAACACTTAAAAGTTTCAAGAATATCACCTCGTTTTTCATTGATTGTGGAGTTTGCTGCGTTTCTCCATTTATCACCATACACATTAGAGCTATGTTGAAATTGCCTACTCTTTCTCTCTATACTATTCTCTTGATCATCCCATATATGTAATTCAAGTTATTGCCTAGTCACATGTTACGTGACTTGACATGCGACACACATGTGATCCTTGCACTAATATCCACACACTCACAACTATTGGTGCTATAGGGTTTATTTTTTTTTTTAAATGGCAATAAGTAGTTAAGTGTAGAGACAGAATGATATAGGAAGCAGCACTTGGTAGTGTCAATTTGATTGTCTGTTCAAAGGAAGGTTTTTTAGATGGATTACGTACTGAGGTTGCCTATTTGTTTATCTGAATCTCCATTTTTTGGTATCATGAGAAAATTGCAAGATTAGTGTTTCGGGATTTGCTAAGACGGTAGAGTTTCTCTTTTTGTTGTTGTGCAAAAGGTCTTTTTAAGCTAATAATGATCTTTCAGCGTTTTTAAGTACTTAGACATTGTCATCTGAGGTTTATTCTAATATTGTATTATAGGAGGATTATAGACAAGTTATTTAATAACAAGCTGGTTTATCGCTATTTTCTGCTGTAATTGTCGCTTGGCTAAAGCAATGAGAGAGTTCTGAAGCTTAATATTTACAGGTTTGTTGAAACGGTACAAGTTTGGATTTGTTTGTGCTTCCTAAGGAAAATCATTATAAGAAGTGACGATGTACTTTAGCATTTTTAAGTACCTAAAGTCCATTGCCTGAGATTCATGATAATGTTAAACCATAAAAGGAATGTATATGAGTATTCCTATTGGACTCTTTGGTCCAACAGGCTTTATCCAAATATTTTGCCTTTTTGGTTTCTCCATCTTTATTTTCATTCCTGCACTGGTAAGTTATGGTTATGAAATCGGTGAGTGGTTGGTCGTTATATCGGTTTGTTCAATATTGACATAGTTTTCTTGTGGGAAGGAAACGGATATTTAGAGCTTCCAATAAGTTATTATCCTTATGTAAGGGAAATGGTGTTCATTCATTTACCTAAATGCTTTCAGACTTTGTGTATGTTTTAGCACTTCCATATTACGAGGGAGAGAGTCATATATTTCGTTCTTTCTACTTCCCTTTTAATAAGTTAATTTACTTGTGATTGATGACTTCCTTCCGTGCAATTGTATAGATTGTTTCTGAATTTTCTTAAGAACCACATGTTGTTTAGTTAGAATGTGGTACAATCTGACTTGCATGGTTTCTGCTTTTCCTCCTTCGTTGCAGGTATTGTTGAATGTTATAGGTAGAGAGAGATTGATGGTATTTTGGCATTGTCATTCTAGGGGAGCGCATCCATTCATTATGTAACCTTGCACTAGTGGTTTGTGACGCCTGTTGTTAACCATAACTTGATTCAATGATGTAGTTTCTAGAATAGCAATGTCAACTGACTGATGAGCAATTCATTGCAGTAAAAGAATCGGTTGTTAGATTAAGCGTGCAAAGAGCTTTTATGACATGGTTTATATACGATTAAAAAAAAAAAAACAAATGTTTGGTGAAATTTTCTCAAGTCGGGTGAAGAAATAAAGGATTTTTCTATTCATATATGAGTTATTCATTCATCAGATGAGTGCTAGAACTATTTTTCTTAAATATTGGTTAATTGCCTGCTTTGGCTTTTCTTCCGTGGGTTCTGATTAAGATTAAATAACCGAGGCAAATAAAGGTATGCAGCAGTAAGATAGTTTATCCCATTACGTGTATCTTTGTGCTGTTAATTCTCTTATGGAAGCCGAATACTGATGTACCTTTCTTCTGTAATGTTCACTGACATCCTTTAATTTGATACATCCTTCTCCTTCGCTAGTGGTACTTGTTATGGAATCACATAGCATAAGTTTTATGCAATAATTTATGAAGCATTTCAAGTTCTCTTCGTTTGCTTTTTGATGATTAGGAGATCAAAGCAAAGCAATTGGGGAAGGGACAAATAGATAAGCATGTTGGATGCCTTCTAGTGTTCAGGTCATGATCAAATAGATAATGGCACTACAAGGTCATTATCTTTTTAAAGTGGTATACCAAAATTCCATCATTTGGTCTACTCAATTTACATCGAAAATACACATGCCTTTTAATATAACCAATTTTTTGGATATTGATAATTTGAAGCATTTTCATCTTTAGGTGCATATCAATTAAGAAATAAAGATTTTAAGTTACATTTGAAATCTTTGGCTAAAACTAACCTATTCCCAATTTAAAAAGGCATCTTCTCTCCATCATCATTCCCTTAATGTCATTTAACCTTGTTTTATGATTGTTTAGCAAGATAGTCACTTTTTCACCAATGACATAATTGTTACATCACACACCATCACATGTTCCTAGTTTCCTATAGACACGTCAAGCTTTAAAACCACAAATGAATATCTCAAACTCTAACATCGATAATAATCACTAGTATAAAAAATATCACAAAAATCACATTTCATAATATTCAAATTCCACAATAGTTACTCTAAAGTACCAATAAAATTAAATGACTCTCTTGTCTCTCGTAATGGAAATAAAATCTAGCGACTTACTTTTAACAATTACAAAATAAAATAAGTGTTAATAACGATTCCCATCTTAATCTTCATTACTATCTCTAATATTGTTAACCATCATTATAATAATAGTCTCCATATTCATCATGCAGGTAATAATAGCTATTATTTTAATTCTCAACCCTAGCACTTTCATAACCAAGAAAATCTCTATAACTATAATTTCCATGGATATCATTGTGACCTGTAGATGGGGGAAAAAATTAATGAAAAGGTGAGTTGAACTGCTGTATGTAACACATAACCACATGTATTTGATCAAGCAATACATATTCATAAGTGTTTAAATGCAAAATAAGTAATTTACATAATTTATTTAATTATCTTTATTTTTAAGCTGATTACACAACACACAATAGTAGTTCTCATGATCTAGTCACATCACAATTTATATCACATACTAGTGTTTGGGTATACTTTTTTGAGCTTTTTTATAACCTAACATTGGGCATATATATTCAAGCCTCTCTATAACAATCTAGATTTACTTTAGATTAATTTCATATGAGACTTCATAAGGAATAATGCATCACATAGATCATCGAGTTTGCTACCTACAAATCTATTATTATGGACTCTTAAGACAAGTGAAGCACAAGTAGCAAAAAGATACTTAAGCCGAATATATATTTAATATACTTTAAATTTGTTATCCTAACACTCACATACAATAAGCAAGTGTCACGTACTTAGATAGTTAAAACCTGTTACCAATGAAATATCTTTAACTTTAGAACCTAGAAATATTAGATACACATTAAACCCTTTAAATCTTGGATAAGTGACTTTTTTTTTTTTAGGTTAAAAATCACTTTTAGATTATTTAATTCTCTTTAAATCTACTTCATAAAGTATTAAAGAGATCTACTTTTCATGTGACAAAGGAACATATCAAATAAAGGGAAAAACTCAAACTTGTTGTGACATGGTCTGTGATATGGTCGTATCAATTTAACTGCATCACTTTCTACGTTGATCGCTTCTAGTCACTCAGAGTGACATGACCTATTACATGGTCATGTCAAAGTGATCATGTCACTTTTTCAACTCTTACCCAAAATAACCTTATGATACAGTTGTGTCAATCCGACCATAAACATGACCATGTTGCTTAGACTGTATCAACTTCACTGTACTTTGAAAAACTATCTTTTTATTCACCAAAACTCCATTGTAAACCCAATTCGACCTTTAAAAACTATAGTATATGTTTCTTTTATTTTCAAATACTCCTAATTTATTAAAACATCCTAACTCTATGTTAACAACCTCATCAACAACACCACAAATTTGATGTCTTTAAACCCTTGATTCAAATTCAACATTTACTCCATGAAAATAAAAATTTACCATTATTGTATTATTCTAACCACCAAATTATCACCAAAGCTTGTTAAAAGAAATAAAGATTATAAAAAATTTACAGTATAAAAAATACTTTACTTTGATTTTGATGGTCTTTTAAAGTTTCTTTGTTTTTCCTTAGTCAAGCTATGCACAACCCTAAAAGATCAATGTATAACTCTTAGATTTGATTGAAAAAACCTAATTTTTACAATCGACTCTTCGCTTACTAAAGTCTCTTAAGGTTACGTAAACCTTGTGATCCCCTTCTTCGCATGGATTACTCTTGCACCACTATAAGATTTTTAAATTAATAAAAAATTTTCCACTAAAAACCAATGAGATCTAGTGGAATATTGACTTATCTTGAGGTTTCTTGGAGTTTATAGAGAAGGAATATAATTTTGCAGTACACAATAAGTCTAATGAGTCTTTGAAAATGAAAATGTAATATTTTGTACACTAACTAAGTTAGAAATTTCTTGTAATTTTAACTGTATAATTCATTAAACCATTGCCAAATACCTTAATACCCTTTTTTTTAAAGGTAATGCAATTATCGAGCCTCAATTTTTTATTTTAGTTTTCATTTTCTTGAACTTGATTTAAGCTAAATCTTATGCTCATTTAGTTTAAACCTTCAATTGAAATTAAAGAAAACTTGGTTTCTTTATAATTTGAAAATATCTTAGAGTCACCACTAGATAAAATTAAGAAAAGGTTAAATTATAACTAATTAAGCTGAAAGATTTTAATTTAGTTATTAGTTTACGATTTTAAAAATATTATTTAAAAAAATTAAGAAATCAAATATTGTGAGTTCGATGACTATCCTATTAAACCTTATGTGAGTACCACATTAACTTTCTAAATTTAAGTTTATTTTTCAATATGCCCTTCTAAAAATAATATCTATTCACAAGTAAATAAATAAATGAGATTGCATCTACCAAAAAAAAAAAAAAGAAGGAGAAATTGAAGAATTATTTACAAAAGTAGAAAATTCTAAAACTCAAGTGTGCCGATTTCTTTTAATTTTTGAAATTAGTTGAGTGTGCGTTTTATTATTTTATTTTATTCAAGAATAATTCTAAGAAAGAGTTCTAAATTGGTGCCTTTCTTTATTTTTATTTTTAGAAAATTCTAAAGGAAGTCGTAATTTAAAAGGGGTAGTTATATTTTATTTTTAAAGGATAATTTTTCTAGGTGTTAAAATTTTTTTTTCCCTTCTTTTTGAAAATTTTCTTAAAGGTCAAGAGGAAAAGAAAAAGAAAAGAAAAAAATTTATTTATATACGTTTCAATATAAAGAGCTTTTGAAATATTTAGTAGAGGAAAATATTTAAAAATCTCTTCTTTTTTATCTCTATTTTTTTTTTAATTTAGGTTCTTTTTTAATTTTTTTTTCCGTTGATAAATTAGAGGGGAAAAAAAAAGAAAATAAATTTTAGAAAACATAAAAAGGACTTGAGTTAATGGTACAGATAAAAAATTGTTCAAATATAAACATAAGTTGGATCGTTAGGCATGGGACAACTAGGTGAGTTGAATTTAGATTAGACCTAGAAATTCAAGTCAAACAATGAAACAGATAGGGATGATTGATGGAGGTTGATAAAGGTGGTTTTAGGTGCCAAAGCGAGGGGAGAATTGGTTGTTTTGTATATTTTATTAGAGATTTATGGTGTAGGAGTGATGTCATGGCTAAAGACAATAGTTTTTGGAGTGATGCAAGGTGGTCGAATTGTAGTGGTGGTTAGGCATACGACTAGAGGTAGCTGGGTGTAAAGGAATGGTTGAGAGTTGGGTTTTCAAGTTTGGCAAGTCTAACTATAGTGTTTGTTTTCCTTAAAAAGGGTTAGAGTGCGACGTTTTGTCGAGAGAGGTTGTAGTGGCTTAGGGTTTCATAGCGATGATCTGGTAGTAAGCCTAGGGGCTATGGCGATAGATGGGGCTAAGAGCATTAGAGAGCTTAGAGCTTAGGCCAGTTATTAGTGGTGGTAGATTGGCTTGTGGAGCTTCAATTCAAAGCACAAGCTAGGGAAAGAGAGAGAGTTGAACCAAGCAGAGAGAAAAAGAGTTTATGTATGAAAGTGAAGAGGGCTTGATGCTAGGGAAGCTTACTTGAACTCTCATTTATATTGCTCTAGCTTAGATCAAAGAAGGAAGGTTGTGAATGGCCTTGAATGTGTAGATAGATTTTGAGTAGCCTTATTCTTAATTTGAATTAAAACTCGAGAAAATTGCCAGTTAAACTACTTTATGAGTGCTTGCTCTTGCCAAAAGGCTTTAATGGAAGCTTCAAAAACCATCAATAAAGGCTCCAATTCTTACATTTGATCATGGATGAAAAGCTCGGTATTAATTTTTTTTTCAAACTTCAACCTTGAAATTAATCCATTAAATGGATGAATCAAGATAAGATTTGAGTCCGATTTGAAGTAAACTACGTAGATTTCACAATAATGTCATTAATTTGGTGAAATTGCAAAGAAAAAGGTGTTAATTAAAATGAGGTTGAAAGTGAGTTGCTTAAAAAGGAAAAATACGAGAAAGGAAGAGAAAATAGAAGAAGGTGATGGAAAAGTGTTGTGTTAGCCAATCAAAGGTTGACACGTAATACTTGGCTAAGCGCTTACAACAAGGATTGAACTCTAGTCTCTTGGTGTATACTTCAAGTGCTTAATCATTGGGCCATTTGGCCAGTACCTTAATTTTTAATGTAAACAAATAATATTAAAGCACATCTATTTAAGCTTAATTAAAATAAAACACCTCATCTTAACCTAAATATACTAACTAAAAACTGCTGAAGTATAATTAGCACCAAAAAAACTATTTGTTTTTAATCATTTCCTCTTTTTTTTTTAGTTTTCTCTAGTTTTTCTTCCTTTTTATTTTTCCAATTTTCATATTTTTTGTCTTTTTCTCAATTATTATATATTTTTTCTATTTTTCATTTTTTTTTTCTGAATTTTGTCTTTGTTGAATTTTCTATTTTTAAACTAGGACCCTTTATTCTAAAAATGCATAAAACTATAAGTGGGAAAAAATGGGGTGTTTACATATACCCCTCTTTGTTATGAAGTTTGAGTAAAACTTTATCATAAAAATAAAAGAGATATCATTTTTGCCTTAAGGATAGAATAAGACTAAGAAGTGTTATAAATAGTTACCTATCCTAAGCTTAATCCATTAGGGATTTAGTGAAAGACAAAAGAGAAAGATAAAGATGGCGCTATAAAAGCTAGTTAAGAAACAAGATATGATTTTTTAGAATGATATAATGCCCTAAGAGGGTTCTTACGAAGGTTAGTACTCTTGAGTTGGCCAATGCCTTAAACGGTTTAGAGGAAAAAGATAGCACTTTAAGAGCTAGCAAGAATCTTAATGATGGTGTATAAGATAGGAAAAGCACTCTATGAGTTGGCTAAATTTGAAAGACAGAGTAATGCTCATAGAGTTAACTAACTTAAGGTGAGAAATGATTTCAAACCTTGTAGTGCTTTTCTAAGTTTACTAACATAGGTAGGAGCAACATTGAAAGACTAGTAACTCTAAATGGGAAATAATTTGAAACCTAATAGTATTTTTTTTAAGGTGACTACTCTAAGTGGAAGTGTCTTTAAGTGGCTAGCAACCTTAAATGAGAAAGCGATTTGAAGCTTGATAGTATTTTTTTGTTGACTGACCTAAGCAGGAGTATTTCTAAGAGACTATCAACTCTAAATGAGAAAGTAATTTGAAACCTAATAGTATTTTTTTGAGCTACCTGACCTAAGCAAAAGTGTCTATAGGGAACTAATAACCTTAAATGAAGGAGTAATTTGAAACATAGTAGTGCCCTTTTGAGCTAATTAGTTTAGGTAAGTGATAATGCAAATTTAGTATACATTTTTTATGGTTATTTAGTGCTATTTTAGAATTTAATTAAGTTAATTTTGTATTATTTTGAGCTTAATCCTTTTAAATTTCATTTCAAGGGATTTTTTGAGCATTTCATGAAAATTTAAAGGTTTTTTTTAGCAATATTTGAAGTAATTTGAAGCAAAAATATTAATCATGGAATGAAGCAAAGGAAATTCAAACGAGAATTGAGTGAAAAAAAAAGTTTAGTAAGGACCAAGGCCATAGTCCCTACCTATGTTCCATGGATTGAGTAATTTCTTCAAGTTTGAAGTTTTTGCACAAAAAACAACAATACGCTTGGCCATTAACACCATATACATGAGGCATAGTCACCTTATGATGAGTGAATCTTCTATCTTTGTTATGCAACTTCCATTTTTGGATATGTGATATTCAATGAATTTTTTATTTTGTTAAGTCTCTCTTTGTAAACTCAATCCTACTTTTTATAAATAGATCCTTAAGCCTAACATTTTAAGGAGAGCCCCTTTGGTAGAATTATGGCTTAGAATTATCATTGAGGGTCTCTCAATTATTTTCTCTTTTCTTTTTCATCATGTTGTTTCTCTTTTAAATTGTTCATAGTAAATTATTATTGAAATATAGTTCTATTTACAATAATTCTTCTTTCTTTCTATGATTTTTTTCTTTGATAATTTGATTACATCAAGTTTATTTTGTCAATTAGTATTAACCGCAGCTACTAGTTTGATGCTTGAGTTTGCTGTAGAGTCGTAAAGGCTTCAATAAACAAACAAGTATAATTAGAAGAGTTCTAATGTGTTAAGAGATTAGATATTGGATATTTCCATATTAGAGAAACCTAATAATGAGATCTACGATCTTAATGCAATTCTGTAATGCTTTATTCAATAGCAATGTAGGTAAAGAGGTTTTTAAGGTTAGGAATTAGTTAGAGATACGAGTTCAGCTAATTCATAATTCAATTTTCATAAGAATAGGATTAGAAATCTCTACTATTTAGAGAATAACTGAGATTGGAAGGTTACATAGAACTAGAGATTAGATAATAATAATTTACTAAGGATCATGAGTTATTCCTTTCAACTAATTCATGCATGCTTGTTTATGTCAATTAGTTTTAGTTTTAATTAGTTTTGTTATTTTCCTTGTTCATATTTATTTTATTATTCCTTTTATCAATCCTTATTTATATTTCCTATTTAATCATAATTATCCTTATATTGTAAAGTTAGATAATTGGAAGTTTAAAAAAATTGCTCGTAACTTAGGTTCTCTTACAGTGGTTCCTTATAGGATTGGTACTAAAATTCACATCCGTTTTATTATATATAATAACTTGACCTAATGTACTTATGTATTAGTGCAGTATACATTGATTAAGTTTTAAGTGTCGTTACTGGAGAGCTAAAAAGAGTAACCTAGTTAAAACTAGCAAAAACCCTATTTCCAAATATTTTAATACTTTTATAATAATCTTTCTTATAATTCTTTTAGTATTTTATTAATATGTTTTAATCGGTTAAGTGAAGGATTTAACTATTAAGCCAATGATGTTAAACAACGTCACTTTTTGGGAGGCAGCCTACCGTTTGGTTTGATATATTTTTGTAGATACCCCATTTTTATTACCTTTTGTTTTAATTTCAATCACTTTTTACTTTTGGGCCAGACTTATAAAAAAATTTAAAAAATGAAAAAATTGAATTGAAAAAATAAAAAATAAATAAACAAAAAAAATTGAAAGAAAAATAAATAATATAAGTGTTAAGTACATTCGAGTCGAGTCAAGTCGAGTTGTCTAGGATTAGATTGGACAATGAAGATGTATAGTCAATTTAATAAATTCTGAGTCGCTAAATGGTTGGGCTTCCTTAAAATATTTTTTAGATCGGTCCAATATAAAGAAGATTTTTATTTAATTTATATTAGGCTAAATGAACTTAGGATTTATTATAGATTAGTGTGTATTTTTGGCTAAATTAAAATAGACTAAATTGGGCTCCAAAACAAAAAGCCCAAATAAGTGTAGAGTTTCTAAAAATTAGATTGAATTTTTAATAAATTCAAATTGGGTATTATCATATCTTTCGTATCTTGGATTTGTTAAGATTAAATCTATGATAAAAAAAAATCTAAATTTTTGGCTTATAAATGGTGAGTAGTAAGTTGTAAAAAGACATGTATTTAGAATTCACATCTCCATTCACAATTTCTATACACATTCGCATATCACAAACACATTGCTGTATACTCACATACGTCCCTCTTACATTGATACACACGGCCTCACATTCTCTCCTTGACACATGTACACACTCACGTACTCATAAACACGTACACACATACTAATCATGTCCTCATAAACACATACATGTACGATCAGATTCCACACACACAGAGTCTAGATTTTAAGAAGAGTTTCAAGCACAAACGATTAATTCCACATCGACCATGCGAATGGTGTCCACGATTGATTCACGATCAGTTTACAATACACACATTTGATCATGTACGATTCAACTCGTTTAAGTAATTGAATAATTTTTTTAGTTAGTTATTTATTTGGTTTTTTTCTTTTTAGTTAGTCAGTTTATTTTACTAACTTGTTTTTAGTACAAGTTTTTTTTTTATAATTTTTAATAATTATCATACCTTTTTGCGATTTTTAGATAATTTGTAATTTTTTTGATAAATTTTAGTTAAATTGCATTTTTTAAACAAAAATTAAATTTTTTTTTAAAACTGTATATCTTTTTTTCAAGATCTGTATCTTTAGAGAAGATATGTATCAAAAATTGTATTTTTTGAAAAGTTGTATATCTTTTCTGCAAAATCCATATCTTTAGAGAAAATATGTATAAAAAATTGTATTTTTTTTTAAATTGTATATTTTTTCTTCAAGATCCGTATTTCTAGAGAAGATACATATCTAAGATAGGTATCTTAGTATATTTTGCATTTAGGGTTTAAAATAATAAATTTTTACATGTAGATTTTTTTTTAAATAAAAAACCTCAACTGGAGTTTTTAAAAAGATTTAGTTAGTTAGAGTTTTTTAAATCAATTCATGAAATTAGATTTTTTAAAGATTTTTTTAAAATAATAATTTGATAACTAATATAAATCTATCTAGACACTAAATCTTTTCCAAAAAAAAAAAAACTACGTTGGTTTTATCCCGATTAGTAGGTACGTAAGTACTTTTGTGGCAACCGCATAAAAAATTAAAAGGAAAAAATCCTATTATTTTTTTTTTACATGGTGACTTAGTATTAATAGGTTAACCATTGATCTTAGTTTTTCTATTTTAATTTTTTAAAAATTATTTTTAGAATATTTGTAGACTAATGACTAAATTAGGATTGAAAACCCGAATTTCACTTTTTACCAGTTTAATTGATTAACAATTCTAAATTTTTAAAAAATATTTTTCAAAACATTTTTTAAAGAAAAATAATTTTCTTTAATTTAATATTGAGTAATTTATATTAAGCAGATTGGGTTTAATATAAATTAAATTAAGGAAAATCGAAATATGGCTCAACAGAATTGGTAACTCTACTAGAGAATCTAGTAGGTTAATCATGTAAAAATAAAAATTAATAAGCTTTCATTTTTTTTTTCCTTTTTGTGTTTATATTGTAATATAGTTAGGACAAGTTGAACCTAAGCAACCTTAAGAACTTAGGACGGGTTGCTATTGCGTAACCCTTTGGTTGTTGGCAATAATAAAGGAGCTTACTTATGTTTCGATGTAGCTTATTAAGCGTTTCCTTAAGAATACTAGATACTACAGAACTTGAGACCCATAGATCCTATCATTCTTCATCATTATAAAATAAAATGGGGGTTAATAATTTTTAAGTTATAGGAGCTAGAAAAGAGTTATTATATCTCACAACCAATTGGACTTTATTTTTAAAATTTAATGTACTATATATATATATATATATAAGTGTAAATAGGCTTTATTTTCAAAAAAAAAAATTAGAAATTCACATACTTATATATGTAAATTTACATAAATATTTACCACATGTTTATAATAATTCTATTCATATAATTTATTGATAACTAATCTTATTGCATTACACTTGTGTGTAGTATATTGCATCATATTTATTCTATATGCCATCTTGTGTAACATATGTGAGTTTTATAGATTTTGTTTTATTTCATCAATAATAGGTTACATAACATAAGATTTAATATAGAAAGTATAAAAATATTAATATTCTCCTTGTACCATAATATGCTAATGTTAAAAAACTCAGTATCAACTTGTAAATTTTTTCTAGGGCATGTAATTATGAAAATTAACTATAATAAAAATTATTATGAAACCGTCATTTTACGAAGGCTTTCTAACAAATTTTTTTTTCAAAAAAAGAAATTTCAAAAAGATATTTTATGGTTAAAACCTAGTTTCATGATAATTTTTTTATTTGGTCGATTTCTATTGCAATGCTTTACATGTACCATACAGTTAGGAACTAACAAAATAAAAAAAAAATAAAAACCAAAAAGATTTAACCGTCGGATTTCTATAATAATGTATTTCCCATTTTAAAGTCATTAATCTTGTAAATATTTAAGCTCTCATTCTTTGTGTTTATCTCTTAAGTTGTTACGGTCTTAATAAAACTTTCTCTATGAGTCGTCACCTTTATGTAATCTTTTAATAAGTTTCTTATTTTAAAATGATTTACACTTTTCTATATCACCCTTATGTCATCAATTGTTAATCTCAATGCTTTTATTTTTTTTAACCTTCTATCTATATAATAAGTTTAAATTTGTCAATATCAATATTAGGCTATCTATAACATAAAATCAATATTGATTTTTTTTTAATAAAAGTTTCCAAAAAAAAAAAGAATGATTTTCAAAATTAAAAGTTTGATTTTTTTTTTTAAAAAAGGAATGCAGTGCTGCTAACAAGAAGAGATTCTTGGAGGCTTTAAAAGAATGCTTTTTAAGTGATCTGACCCAACTTAAAGACTGTAATCACCTGATGTCTAAAGCTCTTGAATAGAGAATAGCCATAGTAAAAGGGGTTCTAAGCAAGCATACAAAGAAAGTCAAGACTATGGCCCATATCTAAGCCTAAGGGCCTATTGACATACCATTTGAGACAGTTAAGTCTCAGGAGTTGCTAATTCATGAGCACAACAACAACAGCAAAGGCTTGAAAAAGGAATTAGAGTAGGAATTATAGTAGGAATTGTTGAAGATTGAAGAAGAAATCTTTTAGAAAATTAAAAAGAAAATGAGAGCTTTAAAAGATCACAATGTATAGAGTGATTTAGGCTTGAGCAACATTTGCTGTTTTGAAGACCACGAGTTACTTAAGAAGTTTAAGGTGCTAAATTTTGAAAAGTATGATGGAACAAACTGCCTTAAGCTCCACTTTAAGCTCTATGTTCGCAAGATGGCCTAATTCACCAAACATAAGTAGTTGAAGATTCAAACTTTTCAAGATAGCTTAATTGGTTTGGCGTTGATTTGGTATGCCCAACAAGACTTAGTTGAGCTTAATACTTGGGATAAGCTAACTTAAGCATTTTATCAGCAGTATCAATTTAATGAAGAAGTGGCTCATTCCCTAATGAATTTGAATAATATGAAAATGAAGCCAATTAAGTCCTTTAAAGAATATGCTCAATAATGGAGATCTACAGCCGCTTAAGCCATAGTACAATTGCTAGAAAATGAACTAATCAACATATTCATTTGCACATTAGTTGAATCTTATTATAATCACCACTTAGGTCATACCACTTCTACGTTTCCTAATGTAGTTGCAACCGGTAGTTGCATTGAAGATGCCACTAGAGTAGGGAGATTGATAGGGAAGAGATCAGCACCGTTGAATTTAGAAGCCATCATGAACACTTTGATGTCCCATCTTACAATACGCAAGCTTAGTGCCCTAAGCACTAGCCCAAAGCTTATGGAAAATAAACTAAGTTAGAAATCACCTAGAAGTAGGTTCACTCATATCCAAATTCCTATGTCTTAGGTCTATCACCGCTTAAAAGAAGAGAGTTTGTTGCATCCTAAGACTCTAACACCAATTTATAGACCTCGGAAATACAATTTTAATGCGCAATGTGAGTACCACATAGGCTAACAAGGGCATGCTAGTAACCATTGCAAGGAGTTGAATAATAAAGTCCAAGATTTGATTGATGAAAAATTGGTCCAATTGGACCTCGTTAGGGATCCAAGGCCCAAATTCCACACAGAGCCTATTATCAATATGATATAAGGTTTAAAAAGGTTTTCAAGGATAGATTTAAATGGTCAAGCCCAAAAAGCATGTTACTGCTAGGGTTTGAAAAAAAGGCTTACTCTCCTAGAAGAAAAGTTAGTAAAGTTAGAAAAAAGACTCATGGGTATAGAAACAGCAATGGGTTATGTGCTTAAGCAGCTTGGAAACTTAGATCTTAGTACGAATAGGAAGTTACAACCTAAGCATGAGGATGATTCAAGGAAAGAGAAGGTAGGAGCAAATGTGCCAATTGGAAAATCCTAGGATCAAAATAAGCCCGTCCATAACAAAAGGAGGTAACTTACATAGTTCAAGAATCCAATGATCGAAATGTTTAAGTAATTGAGAGAAGTAAGGTTGTTGGCATGTGAAAACCCAACAAAAAAGTTCAAGCCAAGGGATCATGACCCCCAACAAATGGTATGAACTTCATGTAGGCCAAGTGGGGTATACTATAGAAAACAGTTGGAAACTAAAACATAAGGTGCAAGATTTGATTGATGTAGAGATTATTTAACCCAGCTTTTTAGAGGCTAATGGGTCAATTGATAGTGGTATTCCTTTCCCAAGTTTTGTAGAAGCACTAAAAAAACAACCTACAGTACCAAATATTGAACGCTTACTATTATCATCTAGCAAGGTGGCTTACCATTTGAATTAGTTAGGTATATCTCTAGGAGATCAATTCAACTGAATGGATTAAGTTCGAAGGACTGACCAAAATGAGGGGAAGAAGTGAAAGAGAATTTTAGTTCTTGCATTTTTTTTTATTACTTTAGAGTTTATAATGTGATAGAAATCAGCCTATGACTATCTCCAAGGTGATGCCGACCTGTCCTAAGTCGACACCGACCTTTTAGAAGTTGAAGCCAACTTGTTCTTACCCAAAGCTAAATTGTTCGTTGCCGAGGCCGATCAGTTTTGGCCAAGGCCGAGTTAATACCAAAAGACAGTGAGGAAGAAAGGGAGTCACTTGGCATCAAGTCTATCATTTGTCAAGAAGTTGAGAGACTACACGACTAGGGACCTAAGGCTAAAGATCCACTAGTCACTGCATGGGGAGACTAATGCCAACTAATTCTAGTACTCGACAATTGTGGGTCGTCCTTTCGAGTACTCGATTAGGTACTACAAGACTTCAAGGACTCTTCTTCAAACCCAGACATCCAACTGTCGACCCTGTCCAGTTCGGATCTTGCTTTTTCCTAAACAGGCTAAATGATTCCATGCTAACTTCTTCTATTAAACACATAGTTTTGTATTCTTGCACATATTTTCTTTATTTTTAATTATAGGTCTATTCTTTAGGGTTTAAGTGATGAACTACCGACCATTGATCCCATAACTTACGTACGACTCTAAGGCCTCTAATCCTTCACCCAAAGAATCCTCTCTCAATAACCTGCCGAAAGAAGGTAGCTGAATCCCTTGAGCTCCCCACATTGTTATTCGTTGATCTATACTCTCAGTTGTGAAGATGCCAACTATTCCTTTACCAAAGACCCTGTGTCAGGTAATCCAATCAACTGCTATCGAGAGGTTATTACCAAGTGTTGAAAGACTCACTTTTTGGTCGAATGGTTTTCTCTTAGCTTGTTACCATTTCTCTCATTATCCACTTCTCATCTCGGCTCCCTTTATTGCTGCAACATCATTGATCCCTCTCACTTGCTGTGTTTAGAGAATCTTCATACAAATCTATTATTGGACTGCTACCTATCCACCTCATTTGACATTGTACTACTTTTTTACTTTTGTTTTTTGTCCTTTTTGCCCTTTTTCATATATATTAGGAATCTCCTTTTTGTATATACTTTTTTGTAATTTTTTTATTTGTAATGTTACCCTAGGGACATACTACAAATAGTCAATTTCCCTTGTAAGCCACAGATACTTGACAATTAGACATTAAATATTCTGTTCTTGAGAGACAACCTTCTCCAAGTTCATTTTCTTTCATACACTCTTATCTAATCTTATTGAGTAGCTCAGGATTAGTAGTGGCGAGACCTTGACATCAATTTGTGCATCATATCAAGTAAGGTGTTAAGTCATGTTGTGTTTGTTAGTGAGTTACATCCTTCGAGCAACTTCACATTACCTATTCCAGTTCGTCCGTAGACTATTTTCCTTTACTTTCTTTGATATTTTAGAGGACCTAATTAGTTTAGATTTGCAACGGTAAGTCCTAATGATAACTAAACTCTTAAGCATACCATATAATCCTGGCATCAAAGCTTAAGATTGAGACAGACTGAGAGCTGTATAATGATAGTCAATCTGCTATTCAAGAAACTTGTGTATATGTTGAAGGCATCCATGTAAAGTGTATTTACCAAAGCTTTGTGTCGAGAATGTTGACTCTTAGCGTACAAGGAGAGATTAACAAAACCGAAAGTGATGTTCATGGTTGTAGTTGAGTTACTTAACAAATACCGCGACTACTAATGAGCAAATACAAGATCTTACTGTTATTATGGCCAACCTAGCTGTCTCAGTAAATAGAGTCTTAGAGACTAGACCACATGAGAGAGTTGTTGAGCTAAACCAAGAGATGAGAGTTAGGCTGAGAAGAAAGATGAACGAGTGAGCTCTAGAAGCCTTTCTAGTGAACCAAGTACCACCTTACATAGCGACAGAGTCGCGAGAAGAAGGTTAGAGATGGATGAAGTGGAAGAGTATGAAAAAAGAAGAAGACCAGTATGTTGGGATTGATGAGCGTGAGTTTAGGTCACTAAGAGGTGCCGAACATCTTAAGGTACAGATTTTGAGCTTCAACAAGTTTGGTAGTACTGATAACTACTTAGATTAGGAAGAGAAGATTGAAAAGATATTTGACCTCTATGATTATGAAGATGTTGTCTACATTCAAGTGGCCGCAAATTTACTTCTTGGCCGACCGTAGAAGTATGACCAAAAGGTGATCCATGATGGCTTCCTTAACACTTATACGATTCGGAAGGATAGGAAGAGCTATTGCTTGACCCCCATGAATGTTAAAGAAATCCAGAGCCACTTGGCACCCATAGTGAAGAGAAAAGGAAAGAGAAGTTTGTTTGACATCTCAGCCCGTGCTCATTGTTTATCGTTGAGGACGATTTCTTTTTTACCCCGTAGTAATGATAAGAATTAGCTTACGACTATCTTTAAGTTGAGGCCAACCTATCGTAAGCCAATGTCGACCTTCTGAAAGTTGAAGCTAACCCATTCTAACCCGAAGCCAAATTGTTCAATGTCGAGGTCGAGCTACTACTAGAAGATTGAGAGGAAGAAAAGGAGCCACTTTATATTAAGTCTATCGTTTGCCAAGAAGTTGAAAGACCACGCGGTTAGGGACCCAAGGCTAAAGATTCACTCAAAACTGTACGGCGAGACTAGTGCTGACTAATTCTAGTACGAGACTTCAAGGACCCCTCCTTAAACTTGGACATCCAATTGTTGACCCCATCCAATTCAAATCTTGCTCTTTCTTAGACAAGCCAAATGACTACATACCGACTTCTTTTATTAAATGTACAGTTTTGTATTTTTATATACATATTCTTTATTTTTAATCATGGGCCCATTTTTTAGGGTTTAAGCCCTTATACAATTATTTACATTTTTGCCACTAGAGTTTAGAACTTATTATAAGTAGCAACATCTGTAATTAACAGAATAACAATTTTATAGAGTGAAGAATATACATATACTTGGAACTTTCCCCTTTTCGAGTAAATTCATTCTTGAGGTTTTAGAGTTAGCATTGCCAAATTATTGAACGTAGCTTAACTGTTTAATCTTTCTTGCGTTCTTATCAATCTTATCTTTAAAATTGTGGTAAACCCTTCATTTGAGCGAGTTAACGATTACATCTAACCTCTCATTTGAAACTCGAGTGATATTTAGTATTCGTGAGTCATATTGAACTCTATTTTGAGCTTAAATCTCTAATTGTTTTTATATCTTAGTGCGTGATATCCATACACATTCACTGTCAAAACCTTTCGTTTTACTTCCTACTCTTCATACCTACTTGAACCTCAAATACCCATTCTAGTTTTCAACCTACTGTCATAACAGTAATGGATATGAGTTATTTGAATAAAATAGTTTTCTTATACATTTTTGTCTTTAGCTTAATAGGAGCATGTCATTGGCCTCTTACTAAATGAAACACTTTATGTAGATTTGGAACGAATGAAAATGGATAAAATAAATGTGAGCTCAAAATTTAAAATTTTCTAACTAAGGGAATGGTAATACATTACTTAAGAGGTTTCGGATGAAAAGAGCAAACCAAATCTAAAACACTAACCCTATGAGAGTTAAGTGATATAATGTGAGTAATTGGGCCCATTCTTTGAATGAGGTCCATCTTGAACTTGGTATACATGTCAAAATGATATTAAGCATTCATTTTATTATCTCTAAACACAGTTATCCTTTGTAAAGCCATTTAAGTCTTAAGGATTTTTGCTTAAAATTAGCCCTACTAAGAACTAACCTACACTGGGGCAATGAGGAGGTTAAGGTCATTAATTTGGATAAAGGGAGTAAACTAACTTGTGTTTATCTTAGTTTTGCCAATTCATGAGCAAATATTATCATAGATAATTCAATTTCTTTAAAATGAAGAAGAGTTTCAAACCATACACTTCACTCAAATCCATATACTCATTCGAACAACTCAAGAGCATTGATTTTTCTCAAAAACTCCCTTAAAACCATATCCCATTTCATTGGGCTTATACACTTTAAGCTCATGCTTTTAGGGCCTGTTGATTTCTTCAAGTAGCAACTCAAACATATAGAGGGAAATCACCTTAGCGAAAATAAATAAATAAATAAATAAAAAGAAGAAGAAAAAATGAAAAGAGAAAAGAAGAAAAAAGTAAAAAAATAAAAAATAAAATTGAAAATAAGCAGGGTAAACACCTTCAAAGCAAAGTCAAATTTCCAATAAGCCTACGGTCAGAACTTATGAAGGATATACAAGGACCGAACACTTTAAATTCCTAAGCCTAAAAGCAAAGTCGTCACTATATGCTTCCACCCATTATACCACTTTTAATGAAACTCTTTGACTAAAGAAATCGACTTATCTTCAACAAAATTTGCTCATGAAACTGTAGTAAACCCATGTTTAGTTTCTCTTAAGTTCTTGGCTTGTAAACCTGAAACAGATTGTATATGATTTCCTCTAAATTGGCTAAGTACATTAGTATCCATTTACTTAAACTATTAATCAAAAGCCTTACATTGCAAACCCAAAAAAAACCTTATTGATCAACCAGAATGTACCACTCAAGATAGGTTACAATTTTTGGAACTGATGTTAAGAGTGAAAACAAACCTGTGTGCAAGGAAGTCTACTTGGACTATACATTTCAAGTAATGATGTTTATCCCTTTAGTGGAAAATTAAAGAAAAGTGTTTTCTTAAAAACATGAATGGTTATTTATCTCGAGCTTGAAATTAGTACTTCGAGGGAATGAAAGAATCGTGAATTATACTCTAGGAAACAAGACTGAAAGAATAAATAATCAATGGGTAAGGGGCAAACCAACCACTTATTTGTGATCTTTAGAGTTTTCAAGACTTTCTTACTTATTAGCAAGACAATTTTCCATTAAAGAGTGTTTTTTTTCTATGTCTTGAAAAAAGAAAAAAAAAAGAGGAAAAAAGAAAAAAAGTTTTCATAAGAGAAACAAAACCTTTTTCAAAAATTGTCAAGAGAGATTTCTTAAAATGAAAAGGTAAAAATTTTCAGAGAATCATCAAAATACATCAAACTCACGTCTTTGATCATTTTGTTAAAACTTATCAAAGTCTTTGAAATTCATGGATCACTTGTTCTTTACTGCATAGTCCATTTCATATAGTAATCTTGGATTGCTTGCTCATTGGAGTGCCATCTAGTCTTTTCTAGGATTACTTGCTCAAAAGAGCGTTATCCTATGCTTAGTTGGATCACTTACTTAAAGGAGTGTTGTCTTATTCCTTGTTAGATCGTTTGCTCATAGAAGTGTTGTCCTATTTAGTCCTTTGTTAGGATTGCTTGCTCATACAAGTGATGTCCTATCCAATTTTTCTTAGAATCGCTTGCTCAAAGGAGTCCTATCCTATTCCTTGTTGGATTGCTTGTTCAAAGGAGTGCTATCCTATTCCTTATTAGATCACTTACTCAGTGGAGCATCGTCTAATCCTTTCTAGGATTGCCTACTCAAAGGAACGTTGTCCTATCCATAATTGGATTGCTTGCTCAAGAGAGAGCCATTCAATCCTTCCTAAGATCATTTGCTCAAAGGAGTGCCATCTTATCCTTAGTTGGGTTGCTTGCTTGGTAGAGTACCATCTAGTCCTTTTTAGGAGCTTAAAGGTGCACTGTTCTATTCCTTGTAGGATTGCTCACTCATTAGAGCAACATCCAATCATTTCCCTATTCGCTTGTTTAAAGGAGCACTATCTTATATAGTTTATTCTTGGATCACCTACTTATAGGAGCGTTAATTTTCTAAAGTAATCTTAGATTGCTTGCTTATCTTTGATAAAGTGTCATTCTATCTTATCTTTGAAAAATCTATCCTTTCAACCAACAGGTCCTTAAAGAGATTCATCCTCTTAAGGATACCCGACCTTTCAAGTTGGGATCTAATTTATTTGACAATCAAAGTGCTTACTTTGCTAATTCAAGTAAGGATCAAATAAAAATGAGTATGTCTTTTTTGTTTTTGTAGAAAATTTTTTACAAATTTCATTACAAAGAGGAGCAGTTATGGATACCTTATTTTTACCACATTTTATTTTAATTTCAATCACTTTTTATTTTTGAGCCAAGTTTAGAAAATAATTAAAAAAATGAAAAGATTGAATTTAAAAGCTAGAAAAAAATAAAAAATAAACGAAATAAATAAAAAAAAAATTGAAAGAAAAATAAATAATATAAGTTTCAAGTAGAGTTTAGTCGAGTTGAGTTGTTTAAAGTCGGATCGAACAATAGAGATGTATAGTCAATTTAATAAATTTCGAGTTGTTAAATACACACATGTCCCTCACTTGATCACTCATCATGCTCACATACATCCCTCAAATACTGACACACATACATCCTTCATACATTAACACATACAGCTTCACATTCTTTCCTTAACACATGCACATACTTATGTACTCACAAACATACACATACTAATCACGTCCTCATAAACACACACATGCATGATCAGATTTAAATACACATACATGCATGATCAGATTTAAATACACATACACGCATGGTCAAATTTAAACACACACATACATACGATTAGATTTCACACACATAGAGTCTGGATTTCAACAAGCATTTCAAGAACACATGATCAATTCCACACCGAGTACGTAAACACTATCCATGACTGGTTCACAATCAATTCATGATCAGTTCACAACATGCACATTCGATCCTGCACGATTCAACCTGTTTAGGTAATTGAATAATTTTTTTATAAAGTTATTTATTTAGGTTTTTTTTTTAGTTAGTCAATTTATTTTACTAACTTATTTTTTAATGCAAGTTTTTTTTTATAAATTTTAATAGTTATGCTGTTTTGCAATTTTTAGATAATTTGTAATTTTTTAATAAATTTTAATTAAATTACATTTTTATGAAAAGTTACATATCTTTTCTTTGAGATTCGTATCTTTGAAAAAGATACATATCTAAGATACGTATAAAAAGTTGTATTTTTTGAAAAGTTGTATATCTTTTCTCCGAGATCCGTATTTTCAAAGAAGATACATATCAAAATTGCATTTATTTTTTTAAGTTGTATATTTTTCCTTTAAGATCCATATCTCTGAAGAAGATACATATCTAAAATAGGTATCTTAGTATATTTTTCATTTAGGGTCTTAAAAAATAAATTTTGACACATAGATTTTTTTAAAAGTTGGTGGTGCATGATTTGAACAATCTAACTTTATCTAAAAACAATTATTGATTTATTGTTGCAATAATAAATTTAAGGTTACCTTCCAATTGATATGTGGCCTGTCCTTTGTGTTTCAATTCATTTTAATTTTGAATTTCTCAAAAGCAATTGTAGAAACTAAGTTAAATGAATAAAAAATTGTGTGAATTCAAGATCTATAAAATAATAAGGTCAAGGGCAACGCTTGTGGACTTAGAACGTTCCCCTTGTAAAGAATTTCATGAAGAATTTTAAAGGAAGATGTGATGATAGGATCACGAGCAAAGACTACGCTCTTAGACCTTGCTCGTGGAGTTCACTAGGTGTGCAAAAATAAAACATAACACAGACCACGATTGAGTTATACAATTGTGGACCGTACCTGTAGTCTAAGATAAGTTTAAAGGCTACCGATAAAACAATCTCTATTCATTTTAAAACCCTCTCTCTCTCTAAACACCCAAATCACTCTATTTCTCTCTCCATATACATTCTAAATCATCACAAAACACCACAATCCTACACCGCATGCTACAAAATCAAGGTAAGTACATTATCTTTCCTAAATTATTTTCTTAGATTTGTAGCTAGATTGTGTAAAAATGTGATTTTTTATGAGGGTTTCATCCTCACATGCATTTGTTAGATCTTGAATTTTATGAGTGATTTAGGAATTCTAATGTAATGAAATGCATTATTTGCTAGTATCTCCATGAAAAATTGTATGTCTGGAGCATGTGGATGTGAGAGAAAGTAGAAGAAAGTAAGGGAAATGATGGGAAAGTGTGAGAAAGTAATTATAAAGTGAAGGAAAGTGGTGATATTTGTGGTTAGAATTATTCTTACTTTGTGATGTAGACAGTTCATGTTGAAATGTTGAAACTCGATTGATGTGAAAATTTTTGTATAATTAGTGAATCCATGAATTTTTAGAATTATTAACTTGGATTTATTTTAACAGATATCCTAAACTTATATTAGAGTTAGGAAGTTGTTGATAATTATTGCACAATCAAATTGTCAAAAAGAAGGTTCAATCATCGAATGCTAATGTTCATTGTCAATTGAGATTATGAAATTATAGGTTAAATTAAAGATTGAAAATTAATATCTTATTATCCCATTAATTTCATTAATCTATGTTTTGAGAAATTAGTTTTGTGATATATTACATACTGCTATTTTAAGAATCTCTCATATTAAGCAATGTTTAAAGAATTTATATATATTAAATGCAAATATTTTTGTCAATAGGATTATACAACTAAGACTTGATCAACCCTATAAATGCATTAATCTATTACTTTAGCAAGCAAAAATTAGCACTATACTATACAAATCTTTTTACTAATTTAAACATTACCTATGTTGCTTTAGTTAGGTAAATTAGCAATTTACTAAGAATGATAATTGAGTTTTATTGGATTCTTGAATTAGCTATTATCTATGCAGCATGAATTATTTCCTTTTTATCAAAATTGGATTCTTTTAACTAAACTTTTCTCAAAAAGACTCAGTTTGATGTTTTTCTATTTTGGATGACTATAATAACTAACTTATATACTATTGCTTTCTTTTTAAATAATTGTTTTTATGCTTTGCAAGTTTTGTAAGATGCTAACATTTGGTACTTGAATTAATATTAGTAGTTCTATTTAGTTTATTTTGTTTAGTTTAACTCTTTGTTTACTTTTCTTAGTTTACTCTTCTTCTTTTTTAATGCAAAGAAAACTTCATATGTTAAATTAGTAGAAGGAATTCAGCTTCAGACTTCACATTTTTTAGAATCAATTCCAAAAACTGGGGAAGTTTCAGTTCCATTTTGTTTTTCTTTCTTTCCCACCTTTGAATTGTGATTTGCATCATATTATGTACATTAGGGACAACAACTTAAGTGTAGGGAGAAAGGTTAGATTATGTATGTTATTATCTTTAGAAACACACTTAAGCATTTGACAAATTTTTCTTAAAATTTTTTGAAATTTTCACTACCTACATAAGTAAGCAATTTTTTTTTTTCTAATCTACCTAATCCTTTATGAATTTAAAACACTTTGTTAAATTTGAGCAATTAAATCTTTAAAATTCAGAGTTACCCTTCTCTTAAGTTTAAACTTAGACTTGGGATTAGGATATATATGAATGGGTAAAAAACTAGTTATTTTGACATTAGGCTTAATTCTAGAGAATAGTTATCTATCTCTTTTTTTTTATTTAAAAATTGTAGATTAAATGAACAAGTTAGATTTGTCTTTCAAAACTTCTTTGAAAAAAAAAGTAGTTGGAGTTATAAATTGAATTGAATTGATAAAAGTAATTGCTCAAGATTGGTATGGATTGATCTAGGTCTCTTAAAAAAGCAAGACTCTTTCCTATTACTAATTGACAAAGGAAGAAATTAATGGAAGTTGTTAAGAATTAGTCTTAGCTCATCACAAGAGAAAGGTGCATTTCCTATTAATAGCTGCTAAAGTGATTAAAAGAGTTGAATTAGTAAGAATCGACCTCAGTCCCTCAAAAGAGTGAGATACTATCTCAATGATAAGCAAGCTTCAATAAATAAAAATTAAATTGAAGTGATAAGCTTTTTATTGAAAATTTGACAAAAATAGAGGGACAATTAGAGGATGGATTGATTAATATACATTCAGTCTAGTTTTTCAAGTTAAAAATAATTAGGAAAGATTTCTCTCCTTTTGAGTTAGAGTAAAGAAATCTCTATAACTCCTTCTTGATTGATTTATGTCTGTTTTTTAATCATTAGTTTAGTTTATACTTAAGTGTTAAGACTAACTCCGAATCACCTAGATTGATCACTTAAATTCAATGGTTCTTAATTTACTATTATTTAAGTGTTCTAAATGCATTATTAAGTTAAGGAATAAGGCACAAAGAATTTTTGCTAAGTAATTGACTTTTAAGGGTATACTTTGCTAAGATTGTAGTCGATTAACTTATCCTTGAAATATTTTCTTTGATTTACTTGAGGATAATAAAAAACTTTAGTGTGGAGGAATTTGATAACCTAAATTTAGCATGCAATTTTTATGGTTATTTAGCACTATTTTAGACTTTAATTAAGTTAATTTTGTATTATTTTGAGCTTAATCTATTTAAATTTCATTTTTAGGGACTTTCGAAGCATTTCATGAAGTTTCAAAAATTTTTAGCAATTTTTGGAGTAATTTGAAGTAAAACCATTTAATCACTAGTAAGGACCACAATTGTGATCACCACCTGTATTCTATTCATCAAGTAATTTCTTCAAATTTGAAGTTTTCACATGAAAAAAAATAACATGCCCAGCCACTATGGTCGTGTACATAGGACGTAGTTACACTATGACGAGCGAATCTTCTAATTTTGCTACGCATGTTCTGTTTTTGGACATGCTATATTCAATGAATCTTTTATTTCATTAAATCTCTCTTTGTAAAGTTAGTCCTACTTCTTATAAACAAATCATTATGCCTAAGTTTTTAGAGAGAGCCCCCTTTAGTAGAATTGTAGCTTAAAATTATTACTAGGGGTCTCTCAATTATTTTCTCTTTTCTTTTCATTATGTTGTTTCTCTTTTAAATCGATCTTAGTAAATTATTATTGAAATCTAGTTCTCTTTGCAATATTCTTCTTTATTTTTATGTTTTTACTCTTTGATGATTTGATTACACTGGGCTTATTTCGTCAATTAATATTTACAATGGTTTCTAATTTCATGTCTAAGTTTGTTGTAGAGTCATGACACTTGTAGTAAACAAACAAGTATAATTAGAAGAGTTTCAATATGCTAAGAGATTAGGTATTGGATCTTTGTGGATTAAAGAAACCTAATAGCAGGATGCACGAACTTAATGCAATTCTGCGATGCTTCATTTAGTAACAATGGGAGTACAAAAGGTCTCAAGATTAGGAATTAGCTAGAAATGTGAGTTTGGCCAATTCAAAATCCTATTTTCATAGGAATAGGAATCTCTATGATATAGAGAATAATTGAGATTGAAAGGTTGCATAAAACTAGAGAGTAGATAATAATAATTTACTAAGGATTATAAGTTATTTCTTTTAATTAATTCATACATGATTGTTTATGTTAATTGATTTTAGTTTTAATTATTTTTGTTATTTTCCTTGTTCTTATTTCTTTTATTATTCTTCTTTTATCAACCCTTATTCATCTTTCCTATTTAATCACAGTTATCCTTGTATTGTAAAGTTAGATAATTAGAAGTTGAAGAAAATTGCTAATAACTTATTATCGAGTTTGATTTTTCGGTTTCTTTTATTTAAAATTGATTTCCCATTTCTAATTAATACTAAATCTTAACCCATTTAATATTAATCCTCGACTAAAGAAATTGAGAAATTTCAGTTTTTTTAATGAAAATAATTTTTGAAGTCGCCTCCCCATCGAAGTCGAGAAAAGAAAAGAAATTGCAACCAATTGAGTGAATTGATTACGATTTGGCTATTGGTATTTAATTTTAATTTGAATGAAGAACCAGAGGGTTTCGAGTTCGGGGGCTAACCTATTAAACCTTAACAGGTACCACTATCTATTTACCGAAATTAGGATTATTTTTTTAATTATAATATTGAACAAATAAATAAATAAAAGAAAAAGAACCTAAGTTTCTACATATTTTATCGTCGCCTCAAAGGTGTCTACGTACCCGCTAACTAGATCAGACGATTGTAGTTCTTTACAAAAATCTTTAGTGTGTTGATTGATTTTAATTTTGAAAACCGTCTGAGTTTATGTTTTTAATTTATTCGGTTTATTTAAAAAAAATCTAAAAGTTCCTAACTCTTAAGTGTTGTTATTTTATAAAAAAATTCTCTAAAAGTCTAAAAATTTTTTAAATAGATTTTTTATTAATTTTTATTTAAAAAAAAAACTTTCTATATGATAAATCCTTAAATAAAATGAAATCCTAACAAAAATAACCAATCCTAACAACTCTTATAACTACCTACCAAAATAAAACAATTCCATATAATACACTTATATAAGAGCTAATACTAAAACCCCTATTCTAACATATTCATATATTGTATATTATGTGTACTAATAACATAAAACTAAACTTAACAATCCCTTATCTAATATCGACATCTTTTCATATTTATATCACTACTATTTTAATAAACCTTCACTTAAATCAATATAATATTCCTAATCCATATTAAAACTAATGCAAAAGAAGTATCTTAAACTATTATATATAAACTATACTAAATTACTTAAGTTCTAATAAAATAATAATAATAAATAAATAATTAAAAAAATTTTTGAAAAAGAAACTAAACCAGACCTGGGCTGTTCATTGTGAGTTGCAGCTTTTGACGTGTAGTCAATGTCGGTGAGTGTCTAGTAGTAAATTTGTGAACACGACCTTTGTTGATGTATGCTAGGTCGTGTTGTTGGGAGAGAATGGACTGTCGATGACCATACGTGGTTGTGGAGTGTTGTGGCTGATCATGTGCGTAGTGGAGGCAGCGCTCGCAGATAGTAGCTGATTTAAGGTTTGTTCGTATGAGGATGGCGGCGATCGTTGCAGTAGATGGTGTATCGCGCGCTGTGTTGAGGTGCTACAGCATGGACTATGATTGCGGCCGTGGGAACTGACTTCCGTATTGTGCTGTTACGATACTGCTATTCGTGTTCTTACGACAATGGCTAGTAGGCGAAGATGAAGGAGGGTTGATCGGAGTTTACTGATTGTGGTGTGCCGTCTAATTTTATGTGGCTTGTGCAAATCCGTAAGGGTAAAGTGGTTGGTGTGGCTGATTGGAGTACCTGCTATAAAACACGACTTGAGGAGCTATGGTGGGGAATTGGGTATAGCTTCACATGTGTTACAGTGGATGCGTGCGTGAGGGAGCGCACCGTCGACGGCTGCAGTTGCTGTCGAGGTTAAATTCTGATGGCGAGAAGGAGAGATCCTAGATACGATTGGGGCTTGATGTGTTCAGGGTTTGCTGCTATGTTGGGTCATGCGTCTGGTCAGAGTTGATCGTATTGCTATTGCTGTTGCACTTGATCGTACTGTTCGGAATGTGTACGTACAGTGACTGTGTTTCTATCTTCAAACGTCGCGTTCAGTGGCTGATAGCGTAGATGAATCGAGGAAGATGGAGACTATTGTCGGTAGTTGTTTGCGTTAAACTGCCGCGTCGAGAGAGAGTCGGGAAGGTATTGTATTTAAGGGTTAGGCGAGAGTGGTGCTGGTTCAGTATTCTTAACCATGAATAGCAGTCAGGAATTGGATACCTTTCCTTATTTGACAAGGGTGTGCATTTATCAAACTCGAACTAAATCATATCTATTTTATTTGGTTTGATAATAATTAAACTAGGTCTAAATTAATTTAAATTCAATTTAATAAAATCAAACTAGATTCAAATAATTTTAATTAAATACGAATCCCATTTATTTATCTCGCTTTTGTAAAAGATAGAAAAATGAAAAAAAAACATAGGTATCTAGTAAAACTCAAACCTAAGATCTCAAATTAAATCCAATCCAATATTTCACTATTTATCTGTTAGGTCGTTGGCCTGTGCTTTGATTTTTAGTATAACTAAATTATAATTAAAACACGCGACTACATAAAATAATTTTTTGAACTAAGCTGAACTAAAACGATTGATTCTAAAATAATTTACTTCCTAAAAAAATATTAAAAATCTTTTTAATTTTTCTTTTTCTCATCATTTTTTTTATTTTCATCATTTTTCAATTTTTATTATTTTTATCTTTTATTAATAACCTTTTTTATTTTTCTTATTATTTTAATTTTGAATTAGGACCCTTTTTATAAAATAAAAATTAGGACTATAAAGGGACAAAAATTAGGTGTCTACACTTATGTTCTCTCATACCGGTTTCTTATGGGATTGACACTCAAACTTATATTTGTTTTATTCTATATTATAACTTGACTAAGTAAACTTATCGATTAGTGTAATATACACTTGATTAGCGAGAGCATCTCTTAAGGACTAGTAACTCTAAATGAGAAAGTAATTTAAAACTTGATAGTGCTCTTTTGAGCTAACTGACCTAGGCAAGAGCATCTCTAAAGGACTAACAACTCTAAATGAGAAAGTAATTTGAAATCTAGTGATGCTCTTTTGAGCTGACTGACCTAAGCAGAAGTGTCTTTAGGAAACTAACAACCTTAAATGAGAAAATAGTTTGAAACTTAGTAGTACTCTTTTAAGTTAACTAACTTAGGTGAAAGCATCTTTAGAGGACTAGCGACCTTAAATAAGAAATTGATTTAATATTTGGTAGTGATTTTTAAGCTAACTAACCTAAGTAAGAAAAAGTGCTTCCTTGAGCTTCCTAAATATTGACAGTTGGTTGAAAAGGGGGGAAAGTGCTTCATGGGATAGCTCATACTTTACAAGAGATGGTGAAAGTGGAGTACCCTGTAGGTTGGCTTTGACTCTGGGAAATGATTGAAGAATAAAAAGCACCATATGAGCTAGCTTGGACCTTATGAGAGATGGTGAAAGTAGAGTACCTTATGAGATGGCTAAGACTTTAGGAAATGATTGAAGAATGGAAAGCATCCAATAGGTTGACTTAGACCTAAAGGGATAAGAAGATACAATGTTTTATGAACCTATTAGATGCTTTTTAACAAAAAGAAGGGAAAGTGCTTTATAGGTTTGCTTAAAATGGGAGAGCGTTTTGTGAACTGACTAGACCCAAAAGATGGTTGAAAGAGGGAAAGCGCCTAGTGGGTTAGCTTAAAAACCTTAAAAGATGGGACAACACCCTGAAAAATATTGTTGAACATCAACTATGAAGAATACTCCATTAGAGAGGATGCCTTAGACTACTAATGGTCAATATAGAAGGTATGACCACATTGGAGGAAAGTAAACGACTTGACTTTGAAAGTTTAGCTACTCAAAATGACATATATTTGAAAATGGATAGAAAAAACTTGTAACAAGCCTTTACCTTTCCTATCTCTCTCTTCTTCTTTTTTCCTTTCTTCTCTCTTCTTTTTTTTTTTTTTTGAAAGCTTGCTAATGGGTACAAATTCTTATTAAAAAACAAGAGCCATAAACCATTCTCTTCCTTAGTAACCATGAGGGGCATTTTATATTCTTCTCAATCTCTAAAAATATCTCCTGATGCTAATATTGTTGGGGTTAATATAGTGGCATGGTGACCTTCATAATGGAGCCTTGTGACTTTGAACATTTCTTTTATAAAGAAACAGTAATTCATGATCAATTTAGTTGAAGAGGACTTCCTTGTACACTCTCATTTCAAATTTTACTCTTAACTATTATCCCAAAAATTACAAATTAATTTGCAAATGATACGTCTTGACCAATTTGTTAGGACTTTTTCAGTTCAGTATTGTGAATTGAGCTTTTAGTCAAATGGTTTTAAAATGGATTTATGCAAAAGGCCTATTTTTGAAAGAATTATTTATTCAACTGAGGTTTATAAGTTAAGAACCCTTAAGAAAGACTAGGATTGTGCTTGCTCTAATTTCAAAAATAATTTTTATTTGAGATAAATTATTTCTTATGATCATAAGGGCTTTTATTGAGTGTAGGTGGTATTATGGGTGGGGAGGCCTTACGTTTGTGATTAAGGAGGTTTTGTGCTTGTGATTTGAAGTGTGATTCAGATTGGGTAGGAGGCTTTGTGTTTTTTGGCCCAAAATGCACTTTTGGAGTTGTTTAGGTTTTAAGACTAAGCTTTCTTTGGTTACGATAATTATGTTCAAGTTGCTTTCTTATTAGATGGATGCACCTTTAAGGCTTTTTCTTTTGCATATAAGCTAACATTTCAAGCCTCTCTTCTTTTTTCTTCTTTTCCCTTTTTTTTTTCTCTTCTTCTCTTTTTATTTTTTTCTTCCATTTTACTATCTTACCCCATTACTTCTTCTCCCATTTCTCTCTCTCTCTTTTTTTTTTTTTTTTTGCCTTGAAAGTAATTATCTCTATTGTTGAGTCTTTATTTTTAAGAGATTCAAGGCCTTAAATCCATCAATTCCAAAATGCATGGGCTTGGGTGAAGTATATACAAGCTTAAGGTGTTCAAAAAAGTGTTGACTCTTTTTTATCTCAAAGGAAAAATACTATAAAAAATAAAAATTGTCCATAAACTGTGTTCACTAAGGTAAGTACAAAACAATTTTTATCCTTTTTCTCTTGATTTGATGACTCTAACCTCCAAATTGCCTCATTGCATAGTGGCTTTTGATAAGGTTTAGATTTAAACACTCCAAATTAGCTTAATAGGGTTGATAAAGGATATCTGTGTTTAGGACAATAGAAATGATTTTCTAACTCTATTTTGATTTGTGTATCAAATTCAAAATGGACCTGCTTTAAGGAATGAGTCTAAAAATCCTTACCATGATAACACTCAACTTTTAAAGTATTTAATGGTTAATGTATAAAATATAGTTATAAAAATCCTTACCATGATATCACTCAACTCTTAAAGTATTTAATGGTTAATGTATAAAATATAGTTTACCTCTTTTTATTTCAAAACCTTGAAATCAATTATCGTTCCCTTAGGTGAGAATCTATATTGATTTTCCCTAGGGTAGAGTTTGACTTATCTTTTAAATGCCTCTTTAAAACATTACCCCTCTATTAGAAAACACCTTTTGAAATTTCAAAGACTAAGTCCTGATGATGTTCCCTTACCCCTGATTTGACCAATATGCCCCTTTATTGAAGACAATAGTCACCCCAAACCTTATAGGTTAGGTACCCCTTAGGTTTTGAGTTTGTTTGTCCCCTTGTGATTTTTTTTTTTTGGCCCCAATTCTTTGAGGTCGAGTGAGTCATGTAGAGGAGTTGCCTAGACTTAGGGGTTAAACTTAAGGTTTAGGCTTTGTTATGCTTGAAACTCGACTATATCTACTTTTGTTAAATGGGCCAAGGTTCATGTTTGAGTCTAGACTTTCTTTGATGAGCTCGAGCCTTGTGGCTTCTCGAGCCGAGGGTTCATGTTTAGATTTAATTATCTTATAGGGCAAGGGGCCTAAGTTGGCTAAGGGCCAAGGTTTAAATTTAGGCCAATCATGGGGCCTCTCCTTTCTACTTCGGGTTTTCTTGTTGTCATATTAAACCTAGCAAGGACTTGCAACTATTAGCAACTTCTTTATTTTTTTTTATTTTTTCTTTTTTTTTAGAGGGAAAAGTAGAGAGGGAAGCTTATACTCTGAAAAATGAAGGACTTATTCAAGTTCACTTTGAAAGGGAAAGACTTTTAGCTAATAGACTGAAAGAAAATTATCAACTAATAAGACGTATTGGGATCAAGGAGTGAAAATGAATCAAATTTTCATGCCGTTAAGGCAATTTACAAGACTAAGACTTATTTACAAAGGCGACAACCTTAGGTTAAACTTACCAAATTAAGCTAATGATTATCAAAACAACTGACTTAGGAATTGAATAAAAAATTTTAAATTCATTTGAAGACTAGAGTTACAATTAAGAGGAATAGAAAGACTAATGAAGCTAGTGTGTAAAACTTAAAGTGGAAAGAGATCGAATGTTTTGAAGTGAGATTTTAGGGAGAAGCAATACACAACTACCAATGTTAGGGTTAATGGAACAATCCAAAGTTAATTTACACGAAGAGTAACCTGAAAGTCTAAAAAGGATTTTTAGCTTAATTGAAAGGAAAGGATGGATCTATAGTATTCAAAAGAAGGCTAGGGAAAATCAATCAACAAGTTATTAAACAATCAATGAGCTAACTATCCTTACTTGGAAAAGCCAAAGATGAGTACCTAAAAATTTACTTCCTCCTTTTTTTTTTTCCTCTTTTCACCTTCTATGTTTTTTTTTTCCTTTTTATGTCTTTTTTTTCTCTTCTTTTTTTTTTTTTACAAAAGAAAATAAATGCTAAATATAAATATTACAAAGACAAAGAATTGATGGCATACGGATACAAGGGAAAGAATTGGCAAACCATAATATGATGAGAAATTGATTCTTTTATTAATATTGTAACCTTGAAGCTTCTAATACATAATTTGAAATCTCTTTATTTTTTATATTTCTTCTCTTTTTTATTTTATTACAAAAAAATAAAATAAAATCCTAAAGACTAGTTACTCCTCTTCTTATGGTGTTTTGACTTGTCTTTGACCCTCTTTCTTTTTTTTTAAGCTAGGTACTTCCATCCATCTTGCGACCCAAGGGACATCTTCAAAACGAAAGTTTTGGAATGTTCTCACCCATTATAAGTAGCAATACCTTCAAGAAGATTGATCATAGTAGTAAAAGCATCAATAGGGTTCATCACTTGAACACACTCCCTATGGGAAAAGTTGAGTCTATGACTTTACCTATGGCTCATAAACTAAACCATGAGTAAGGGCATGTTGGTTTTCAAATCCCTGTTTCTTTTTTCTTTAAGGTAGTTGAGATATTTGTTTTGTTTAGCCAACAATGTCAAGATATAGGACTTACCTTCTAAGAATTAGATCACCATTTCTGCAACCTTGCGATGTATATAAAATACCCTGTTAAGAAATAAATGGTTCCAAAAATTGCCAGAAAGTAAGCGTTAATCCTATATTATTGCAATCTTTAGGGTTAGTGCAAAAGAGTTCCTGGCTATAGTTTGAAGAAGTTGCAAACCAAGTGAAAAGATCGTTTACCCTAGTGATTCTCTTGTGGTGATCTGGACACATCTTGCAAATTATGAACTCATGAAGGCCTAATGGCTTATTAAAAATCTTTACAGGCTTAGCTATGATATTTTGGACATACCATCTACTTCTAATAGAGGGGATGCCAATGGATAAGAGTATTCTTTAATAGTTGAGCTCAATTGACATGGGCTAAATAAAAAGATAGCATCTTAGGGTCCCAAAATAGACTAAAGTCCATACTATGGTAATATTAGCTTGAATCTTAAATAATGAAAGGACAAACCCAATCTTATCTTGTATTGTCTTCTACTGTTGGGTTGAAAAAATAAAAGCATTTCTAGAGTATTCCCTTTTGGTTCCAGAGATTGGTGGATGTGGATTTCCTTAAAAAGAGTTAATGTGAAGGAACTACCCATTTCTACAAAAGAATAAAAATTACACCTAATCTATCTTATTTATAGGGAGATTACAATGAAATTTTACAAAAAAAAATGAAAGAAAGAAAGAAAGAAAGGTAAGGTAAAACAAGAATCTTCATAGTTGCGACTTTTTTTTTTTTCCTTTTGATTTTCCATATCATGTTCATGCAATCAAGATGGGTTCTAAAGGTCCTTAAGTTTTGTGACCTCATACATTTTTGAAAAAACAGTCCATTAATCACATCAAAACTTATGTGGGGTGGCCTAATCAAACTTGAGCGATGGCTATACTACTGCACTCAAAGCCTATACAATGGGCCCCTATCTTAAGGTCATAAGACTATCTAGGTCTGATCGTATCTATCTTGCATCCATGATGCAATACAAAACCCCTTAAATATCCTAATGTATTAGTTACATGCAAAGTTAGTATAAAACTATCATAAATTCAATTTCTAAAGGTTTAAGCATTAATCCCTCTTAATGGTCTTAGTGGAGTCATAAAACTATCAAGCTTGAATTTTCAGTTTTCATTTTCCTTAATTTGATTTAAACTAAACCTTGAGCCTATTTAGTTTGAACCCTTGACTAAAGTTAAAGAAGACCTAGCATCTTTATATTTGAAAATATCTTGGAAGCGCTACCAAATTTGAGAAAAAGTTAAATTAGAACTAATTAGTTGGATTAATTCTAATTAAGTCACTTGCTTGCAATTTTAAAAAATTCAAAAAAAATTCAAAAAACTAGATATCATGAGTTCGGAGGCTATCCTATTTAACTCTATGCAGACATTACCTTAACCTTTTGAATTTAAGTTTACCTTTTAAAATAACTATCTAAAAATAATATCTACTCACAAGTAAATATATAAATTTAAGAATTATTTACAAAAGTGGAAAAATAAATATTTTCCTATTCTAAATCAGCGGGTAGCTGCCTACAGGTGTCTACTACTCGCTATTCGAGATCAAATTTTCATAGATCATTTTATAAAACTCAAGTGTACCGATTTCTTTTAATTTCTAAAAGTAGCTGAGTGTAGGTTTTATTTGTTTTTCTTTATTCAAGAAAAATTTCTAAGAAAGAGCCTTAAATTGTTGCCTTCATTTTTTTTTTTGAAATTCCTAAAAGAAGTCATAATTTAAAAAGGGTTCACTAAATTTTATTTTTGAAAAATAATTTTCTAAGTGCTAAAACATTTCTTTTTCTTCTTTTTGAAAATTTTCTTAAAGGTCAAGAAGAAAAGAAAAAAAAAACACTTATTTATACACATTTCAATACAAAGAGCTTTTCAAAAATTTTATGGAGGAAAATATCTAAAATACCTCTCCTTTTTTATCTTTTTTTTTTTTCAATTTTCGAGTCTTTTTTATTATTTTTTAATAGATAAATAAGAGGGAAAAAAAGAAAAAAACTTTAAAAACATAGAAAGGACTTAGATTAGGGGCACAAATCAATAGTAGGTTTGGATACAAACTCAGGTTGGATCTTCAAGCGTATTAGGCAGATCAAATTCGGGTTGGAATTAGGAATTCCAGTCAAGTAGGGAAATACACAAGGATGGCTAACGGAGATTGATATGGACGATTTCAACCACCAAAGCTAGGCAAGAATTAGGTTTTCATGTATTTTTTAATGGACACATAGGGTATAGAGTGATGTTGTGGCTAAAGACGGTGGTTTTTGAGATAATGTAAGGTGGTTGGGCATGCAACTAAAGGCTATTGTGATGCAAACCTTAACTAAGAATAGACAAAGTTGGTCGCTAAATGAGTTTAAACTTGTCAAAAGCTCGAAAAGGAAATAATGGGAAATGTGCGAAAGAGTAGGTGAGAATAAAAAAGTAAGCAAAAATCCATGAACAACCCTAAAAGATATAATGCATCAATGGAACTTTTGAGGACTCATGGCACAACTCGATATGACACATGAGATGATTTGGTAAAGTTACTCGCCACTTAGCCTTGTTTAAGGGTTAGGATAAGAGTGAAATGAGTGTAAATAGAGTAATGTTTACGAAAGAGAAAAAGGTTAAGTATATTAATGATAATCTAATGCTTATAGCCACAAATACAAGAAGTATTTATATCCAAGAATTTAGGGCAACATGCCTAAAAGGGAAAAGACAAAAAGAGTATTTCCTAAGGAAGTAATGTACGAGATAGAAAAGAGTAAAAATGAATATTCAAGGAAAATAATCATTAGTATAACGAATTCTACACATGATTCTATACACATAGCGATACTATATTAAGAATGTCATTCGAAGGTATAAACAAAAATACAGTTAGCTTGTTTGTCCGAGCAAGGGTAGCTTAGTTAATCTTGAATCTCTCTATCTTAGCTTCCCGGCAAGGGAGATGCTGAGTCATTGGTTGGTTCAGGCATAAGTAAGTAATCTCCAACTTGACATACTATAGAAATATAGGCAGTCATTTTGTTTGGCATAAAAAGTGGTTCAACAAAGAAGTATTCGACAGTGGCTGGAGTAGGAGAATGCGCCTTGCCAAACCTTCCAGTCCTTGAGCCGTGCTGTCGGTCAAAGGCCTAGTAGCTTGATTCATATCATTCCCTTCGGGTTGATTTGGATTTAGGATAAAATCTAAATGGGCTTCGATCAGTTCTCTGTCGAGGTGATATGGACTAAGTTTAGTAACGTTGAAAGTGTTAGAAACCCCATAATCCTTGGGTAACTTCAATCTGCAAGCATTATCATTTATCTTTTAAAAGATTCTAAAAGGTTCTTCAGTTCTTGTAGATAATTCATTCCTCCTTTTACTCGGTCAGTTCTTGTAGATAATTCATTACTCCTTTTACTCAGAGACCATTCCTTGCTAAGGTACAACCATACTAAGTCTCTATAAATACCTAATATTTGTCATCTTTATTTGTATTATTTTTCTTTCTTTTCTCAATAGGCCTTAAATTAAAAAAAAAAAATCAAAAAGTAAGGAATTAAAAGAAAACCCAAAAAAATTAAGAAATTTAGGAAAAAATAAGGATTATGAAAAAATACAAAAATAAGAAAAAACACAAAAAATAAGAAATTTTCAAAAAGAAACCCTAAAAAGATAAGAAGTTAGAAAATGAAGTTTAAAAATTTAGAAATTTGAAATATTACAAAAAAAAAAGAAAATTTAAAATGAAGTAAAAGATTTTAGAAAATAGCATATCATTAGGACAAATTTTTAATTTCAATTTTAGTTTAGAAGTTGGGCCGTTAAACTTGTGTTTAGATTTAAATCTAGCTCAGGTTGACCAAGCCTATATGTGCAATTTGATTACACATATAGACAAGGTATAGGCCAACGGCCTAACTGTTAAGCATATAGATATAGCAATGGGTTTGAGTTTGAGGTCTTGGGTTCGAATATTGGCAAAGGTATGGACATCTTTTTCTTTTTCTTTTTTTTTTTCTAGCTAGCACACTGCCATGTATCAAGATCTAGTTGCACCCGTATCCTGATACGTAGCATCATTGGATTGGACGACCTTACTGACATGACACTACGTAGCATCCCATATCGGCTGCCACGTGTCAGTGATGACACATGGCAGGTCGGGATTTGTCAAGTTAGCTGATGTGGCGCCATGTCAGCACTTTCCCTTAATTTCCCCCATTTTCTCCTGATTTTTCTCATTTTTTTTCCTTCTCAAGAATAGCCCACTCTCCCCACTTTAGCTTCAATTTTTGCATAAATTCCACACACAGGCACATAGTTTCTTTCATCAATCTTGCACTAGACATGGTATGCTTCAAATTGGTGTTAAGAACAAGTCTAAATTCAGTCAAAAGCACATTTAAACTAGCTTTCAAAAATCGAAAAAAACTGAATTTTTGTGCATTTGCATTCAAATTCGATTTTGAGTTTCCTTAGTTTCTAGGTAAAATTTAAGTATAAATAGGGGCTTAGAGACGTCAATGAGGACAGACAACCTCAAACTACCACTTGAAACACCCCCTCTCTCATTCTCACAAACTTTCTCTCTTTAACTCGCTCTCTCTTTCTCTCTCTCTTTGATTCTCTCTCTCCATTTTAATCTAAGCCCAACCATCACTATAGCCAAGCTCCTTATAGCTTAAGCTCTCCAATTTGATCCCTTTTAACCTCTGTCGTGCCCCTCAGCGGCTCCACCAAGTTAGACACCGCCTAACCCTAATCGCCGCAAGCTACCCCTTCTCAAACACCACTTCCGACACCTTAGCCCTAAATTGAGCCCATAATCGAACTCCCTACAGTCTTAAGCCCCTGCCCTAGTTAGCCAATCACACCTAGCAACTCCCTCCAACACCACCTAAGCACCACTGCCAACTGTCACCTCCAATAACCTCTAAACAACCACCTCAGGCCACTGCACTTAGCTTACCCCCCCCCCCCCCCCCCAAAAGTCTAATCCCAAACACACAAATCTTCCCTCACCTTGGAAGAATTTGACTCAAATTGTCCTAAACCACCCTTATTCGACATTTTTGAAGAAGGATTGCAGACGACCCGACCCATGATCCAACCCATAACCAACCCGACCCGCGCTTTTTACCATAGTCCGAACCTTTACCAAATTTCATTTTATTTATTTGTTTATCTATTTAGTTATTTGTTTCATCTATTTATTCCATGTAAATGTAATCAAATAAAAACAAAGAAGGAAAAGAAAAAAACGAAAGAAAAAAGGAAAAAGAAAAGAATATTTTTGCTTTATTTTATTAGTTTAATAGAAATAGATAAAATATAATAAGTAATATATAAAATAAGATTAATCACTTAGAAAAATTGATTTTTTCAAAGTAAATGAAAATAAATAGATCTCTTTCCAAATTAGGACTATTTTAGAGTTTCCAAAAATTAAAAAGCTGATTAGAACGATTTAGGAATTTTCTTAAACAAATCAAAACTGAGCAAAACGTAAACTCAATTATTTTCAAATTAAAACAAAACAAATCTACTAAAGTTTTACAAAAAAAAAAAAACTACATACGTCTGATCACAAATAGCGGATACGTAGGTACTTACGGAGCGACGATAAAAATGAAAAAAACCTAATTTTCCTTTATCTTAGATTATTTCATTTGTCCAAATTAGAATAGTTAAATTGAGTTCCGTCTTATAAAATAAAAAGAAAGGTGATTTTTAAAAGATTAAAGTTAATTTTGGAAAGTCGATGGTACCCGTAAGGGTTTAAAAGTCCTAACCCCCGAATCTAGATTCTCTAGTTTTTCAAAAAAGTCGTATTATAACTTGGTTTTTTAATTAATAGACCTGTAGCTAAGTTATAACTCTTTTTCCGACTTCGGTCGGGTGGCAACACCAAATCTTTTCAAGTTGAAAAACATGGTTTTCTTTAAGCCTTAATCGATGATTAGTACTAAACGGGTAGTGTTTAATACTGGTTGGTTTAAAGAAGACCTAATTTTATAAAAAGAACCAAGAAGGTAAAAAATCAAGCTCGATAGTCTCCTTATTGGAATTGTTTAGCTATTCTACCCTTGGTCTTCTCTCGCATTCTTTTAGCAGCTTGGTTAATGTACTGAGTGACTTTGTTGTAGATGTGCTGAAGGGATTGTACTCTAACTCTTGCGCCTAGGTCTTCTTGTGCGAGCACAGGTACAGGGGTGTGATCAAGGGACAACTCAAGATTGAAACCATAGACAACCTCAAAGAAGGTCTACTTGGTGGTGTCATGCACTGTTCAATTGTAAGCGAATTTGACTACTAACAAGCAAACGTCCCAATCAGCCAAGTTCTTACCTACTGTAGCTCGGAGCAGTGATCCTAAATTGCAATTAACCACCTCTGTTTGGCCGTTAGTTTGGGAGTGATAGGAAGTACTGAATAGTAATTTGATCCTCATCTGACAGTATAAGGTCCTCTAGAAATGGCTCAAGCACTTCAGATCTCTATTAGAGACTACACTTCTCGGAATGCCGTGTAACTATATAATCTCTTACAAGAAAAGAGAAGCAATAGCTAAAACATCATTAGTTTTAGAGCAAGGCACAAAGTGTGCCATCTTGTTAAACCGATCTACTACAACCATTACAAAATCTTTGCCTTGGGCAGTTCATAGTAATTTGAGGAAAAAGTCCATTGTCAACTCAATCCATAGTTTTGTTGGAACAGGTAAAGGTATTGCTTTGCTTTTTTTAGCTCGACACTTAGCCCTTTTGCATATGATATGGCTTTCAATAATTCGGTGCACATCTTGCCTCATCTTAAGCTAAAAGAATCGACTACTCAATAATTCGTATGTCCTTTTCTCCTTAAAATATTCAGACAATCCTCTACCATAGGCTTCTCTGATCAATAGCTCCTGAAGTGAACAAGTTGGCATACACAATTTCCTTCCTTAAAACAAGTATCCTTCCTCTATATGATCCTCGTCTATTGTCCTTCGATCAATACAACACGTAAGTATGGGTCCAAAGTGTAGATCCTTGGAATACTACTCCTTGATGCTCGCAAACCAATACAATTTGGTCTACAATTTAGTCAAGAGTGCGTACCTCATCAAAAGAGCATCAACAACTACGTTGCTTTTTCCTTATTTATGTTTTATTATGAAATAGAACTCTTAAAGAATTTAACCCATCTCGCCTGCCACTTTGACAACTTGGTCTGACTTCAAAGGTACCTCAAGGACTTGTGGTCAATATAGATGACAAATTCTCTCAATAAAAGATAATGCTGCCATACTTACAGTGCTTAGATCAACACTAAGAGTTTTTTGTCATACATGGAGTAATTTAATTGAGGTCCTCTAAGCTTCTCACTATAGAAGGTAAGTGGTTGGCATTCCTACATAAGGATAGCACCTATTTTAATGCCTAAAGTGTCATATTCTAGCTCAAATATTTTCTTAAAGTTAAGTAAAACTAACACTGGGGCGGAAGTCAGTCTTTCTTTAATCTCGGCAAAGCTCCTCTCCTCCCTTTCTTCCCATCAGAAGTTAGTGTTCTTCTTTGTTAGCTTAGTAAAGGGTGCGGTAAGGGTACAGAAATTCCTGATGAATCTTTTGTAGAATGAAGCTAGTCCATGGAAACTCCTTATGTCAGCACAAGTAATAGGAGTCGACCACTCAATGATTGCTTAGATCTTCTCATTATTCACTCGTAAGCCTCCTCTCTAACTATATAGCCCAAGAACACTACTTCCTCTTGGCAAAGTAACATTTCTTCAAGTTTTTGGATAATCTCTCGGCGTGAAGGATATTTATTATGGCTTAGAGAGGCTCACAGTGACTCAACATGTTGGCACTATAGATTAAGATGTCGTCAAAGTACACCACAACATACTTTCCTATTAGATGTCTTAGTACATAGTTCATCAACCTCATAAAAGTGTTCAAGGCATTCGACAAGCTAAACGGCATGACCATTAACTCATAAAGCCCATGTCTAGTTTTAAATGAAATTTTCTACTCATCTCCCGGCTTTATGTAAATTTGATGGTAGCCAGACTTCAGATCAATCTTGCTAATGATCTTGGCTCTACTTAGTTCATCCAGCATGCCCTCCAATCTAGGAAAGGGATACTTATATTTGATTGTGATCTTGTCCATAGCTTGGTTATCTATATACATCCATCAAGTTCCATCCCTTTTCGGCACTAAAAGCACCAACAGAGCACAAAGGCGGAGACTTTTCTTAACATATCCTCTCTTCAGCAACTCATTGACTTAACGTTAGAGCTCAGAAGCCTATTTAGGATTCGTTTGATCAGTAGGCTTATTCGGCAGCGCAGCGCCAGGTATTAAGTCAATATATGTTCTATGCTTTCAATTGGGAGTAACCCCTCGGGTAACTGTTTCGGAAACAGGTTGACATATTCATCTAACAACTCCTTTACCTCTTGGGGTAGTTCACCCTTCTGCTTTAACTCTAGTAGTCGCATGACCAACATAGGGGTTGGCGCATCAGCTTTAAGGGTCTCTCATAGCTCGTCTCTACTCATCACTAGAGCTTTCTTCGATCTGCGAGCAAGTTTGGCCTATAGTTTATTAACATCACTCGATGGTATCGAGTACAATGCAATCTTCCTACTATCCTTCTCGAACGTATACGTGTTCAGGTATCCATCATAAATAACTCTCCGACCAGATAACTATGGTCTACTAAGTAACACGTAAGAAGTACACATGGGTAGTATGTCATAGAAAATCTGGTCAAAGTAATTTTTTATTGTGACTAGCAGTAATACTTGTTGAGTAACATGTAGTGCTCCCTTTTCACTTAACCAATGCAACTTGTACGGCAATGGATGTACAACAATGGGCAATTTCAACTTTGAAATGAGATTAGATGATGCCACATTGATGCAACTTCCACTATCTATAATGAAGGCATACACCTAATCGTTCACCTTATAGGTGGTATGAAACAAATTCTCTCTCTACTCCTCCTTATGTGAGGGTTCCATGTTCATTGTGTATTGAACTACCATGATCAACTTGTCTTAGTCCTCAACAAACACATCATCTTCAATTAATTCTTTCTCGGCATCTTCTTTCTTAACAGTGATCTCTTCCTCCTCTAGTTCTTTGTTAATACTCTTTACCTCTAGCTTCTGGACATCTCCCTTAATCACCATAGTTCTTCAGTTTAGGCACTAAGTAGCTATATGTCCAAACCCTTAGCACTTAAAGCACTTGATTCAGCTCGTCTTCTTACCAAACCCTTACCCCTTCTCATAAGTTTGTGTCGGCATGTCACTATCGGGTCGACCTTTCTGGTTGGCTTGAACATCCACCTTTCAGGTTAGCTTAGTGCTTGATTAAGTTTGATGACTTCCCTATCCAAGTCGACTAGTCGGCATTCTAGTAAGTACTCGGCTTCTTCTCTACCTCTCCACTCGTTGATCTATTCGAATGGCTTCATCCATTATTGTGAATTGTTGGAGATCTACAATGTCTCAAATATCACCTCTCAATGTCATGATGAATCTCGAGATTGTTTACGCTAGAGGCTCCTCCACTTCACATTAGATAATAAGCATTTGGAATTCTTGGACATACTCATCAATTGTTCGGCCTCCTTGTCTCAGCTCTTGAGGCCGAGTAAAAGTGTCTTGCAAATAAGTTTTCGATATTAACCTGTTTCTGAATATTCTCTTCATCTCAGGCCAAGTATTAATCACTCGGTAACCTTCTCGTCTCCTCATAGCTTGGAAATTCTTCCACCATATGGCAGCATATCTGGAGAACTCGACAACAACAATCCTTACTTTCTCGTAATCTTCATACTGATAATAGTTAAAAATACACTTCACCCTCTCTTCTCATTCTAAATAATCATCAGCATTCCTAGATTCATTGAAGCTCGAAATCCAAAGCTTCATATGGTTAAATGCTCTGAGAACTTGAGCTCGCTTTTCTTCAAAATACTCTTCCTTATCTTCTTCATCTAGTTCCCTCAAGTCTATCCTTCGTCTTACTTGTTTACCTGCTCTTTCAACTTGAACTTGTCGAGCTAGGTGCTAACCTTTAATAGGTTGAGCAGCTTGTGGGGTATTTTGCACAACCTTAATAAATCGGCAAACCAATGCATAAATAACTTAGGTTAGATCTACCAAGAGGTTAGCCACCTCATTAAGTCTCTTGTTAATGCTCTTAGAGATTCCCTAAGACTATTGTTCATCATAAACAACTTTACTATTATCATCTTTCGCACCAATGTTTGTACTTGGGTTAGTCATTTTCTTTACAGATTCAAAGCTCAAAACTCTTCAAATAGGTAATACAGCAAACACTTCCATAAACCAGAAAAAAAAGAAAAGAAAAAGTAACAGCTAAGAAACACAGCAATCAAATAGATACAGTGACTTACTATGTTTCACAAACAGAAAACAGAGTATAAATAGAACTTTGAACACAAACCACAGCACAAACTATACTAAAATGATGTGAATTGTAATCAAGAACAGATAAGGCCAGTCGTTGAATGGGTCTAAGCTTACTGAAAGCTCAAAAAAAAAATAATGGGGAATGTGCGAAAGAGTAGGTGCGAATAAAAAAGTAAGCAAAAACCTATGAATAGCTCCAAAGGATATGGCGCACCAATTGAACTTCTGAGGACTCACGACATAACTCGATGTGATGCACAAGATGATTCGGTGAGGTTATTTACTACCTAGACTTACTTAAGGGTTAAAATAGGAGTGAAATGAGTGTAAACAAACTAATGTTTACGAGAGACAAAACATCAAGTGTATTAATAATAATCTGATGTTTACAGCCATAAGTAAAAGGGGTATTTATACCTGAGAATCTTAGGGCAACAAGTCTATAAGGGAAAAAGGAAAAGAAAAAAAGGGCATTTCCTACGAAAATAATGTACAAGATATAAGAGGGTAAAAATAAATACTCAAGAAAAATAATCATTGGTGTAATGGATTTTATATATGATTATGTACACATGGTGATGCTATATTACGGAGGTCGTTGGAAGGTGCGGACAAAAGTACAGTCAGCTTACTTGTTTGAGCACAGGTGGTTTAGTCTGTCCAAAATCTCTCTATCTCGACTTCTCGAGAAAGGAAATGCCAAGTTATTGTTCAACTCGGGCGCGAGTGAGTAATCTACAACTTGGCATACTATAGAAAGATGGACAGTTATTCGATTCAGCATAAAGAGTAACTCAGTAAAGAAGTACTTGGCCTTGGCAAAAGTCGGCTAAAGTAAGAGAATCTGCCTTACTAGACCTTCTAGTCCTTAGGCTTAGCTGCAAGTCAAAAGTCTAGTAGCCTGATTCCTATTACGTTGGGTATGAATGAGTAGTTGAGAATTGGGTTTTCAAGTGCAGCGAGTCCAGTTGTAGTGTTCATTTTTGTCAAAAAGGGGTGGAGCATAGCATTTCGATGGGAGAAGTCGTAGTAGCTTAGGGATTCATAGTGGTAATTTAGTGGTGAGACTAGGGGCTACAATGGTCAATGAGGCTAGTTACATTAGAGAGCTTAAAGTTTGGTCAAGTTGTTAGTGGTGGTAGATTAGCTTGAGGAGCTTCAATTCGAAGCACAAGCTAGAGAGAGAGAGAGTCGAACCGATTAGAAAGAGAGGAGAGAGAGAGAGAGAGAGCTTGTATGTATCAGTGAAGAGGTTTTGATGCCAAGGAAACTTGCTTGAGCTCCCATTTATACTACTTTAGTTTGGATCAAAGAAAGAAGGCCAGTAATGGCCTTGAATGTACGAATAGATTTTGACTATCCTTAATTTGTGACTTGAATTGAAACTCAAGTAAATTGCTAGCCAAACCACCTTCTGAGTGCTTACTCTTGCCAAAAAGCTTAAATTGAAGCCTTGAAAACCACCAATAAAGCTTCAATTCTCACATTTGATCATGAATGAAGAGCTCAGTATTAAATTTTTTTTTTTCAAACTTTAACCTTGAATTTGGGCTATTAAATGGATGAATCAAGAGAGAATTTGGGTTTCGATTTAAAGTAGGTTGTGTGGACTTTGCAATTAGATAATTAATTTAGTGAAATTGTGAAGAAAAAGATGTTAAAATGAACTTGAAAGTGAGCTACCAAAAAGAGGAAAAATGCAAAAAAGGGGGAGAAAATAGAAGAAGGTGATGGAAAAGTGTCTTGTCAGCCATGTAGCACTTTTGGACTAAAACAAAAGAAAAGGAGCTAAGTGTCTATAGCAAGGATCGAACTCTGGTCTCTTGATTTATACTTCAAATGCTTAACTGTTGGGCCATTTAGCCTATACCTTAATTTTTAATACAAATAAATAATATTTAAACGCATCCATTGAGCTTAATTAAAACAAATCACCCCATCTTGATCCAAATATACTAACTAGAAACTACTAGAGTATAATTAGTATAAAAAAACTATTTTTAAACTCTATTTTTATTCCTTTCCTTCTCTCTCTTTTTTTTTTGTATTTTCTCTAATATTTCCATTTTTTTTTCAACTTTCTCATTTTTCATTTTTTTCTGAATTATTATCTATTTTTCCTTTTTTCCTAATTTTTTATATCTTTATTGAATTCTCTCTTTCTCTATATATATATATTTTAACTAGAACCCTTTAATCTAAAAATATTAAAAACTATAGGAGGCAAAAATAAAATATCTACAACAACAATATATAGGATACTTTATCTTCTTTTGTGACAATATTCCACAAATATATGCATTAAAGTCGACTCCACTTGGTTGTTCATTCATTGAATTTTCTTAGCAATTTATATGTGTGAATGTCGTTCTCATGTGTTAACTTGTTGAAATTCATGGAAGGTAATTAAATTGATGATACAAGCATTTAAGTCAGTTCATTAGATTTGGTCCACTAAAGATCCTTATATATTAGGTTATTGTAGGTTAAGATTCAAATGTAGAATATATTGTTCTTCGAGTTTCCCAATAAAAATTGGAAATGAACCTTAGGCTACTTAGGAGACAGGCCCTTAACATTTTCACTTTTCAATTTTCTATAATGTGTGGGTGAAAAAAAATAATAGAAATAATCGAGATATTTCGTGTTTGAACATGTGATACTAATAAGTACTAAATTACATATATTTATTACGGAGTTTTACAAGTGCTTTTGATGATTTTATATATGATTTTATTGAATTTGGTTGTTAATGAGACAATATGTTGATTTTAGGTCTTTGTTGGAATCAAGTTTTGCTTGATTTTGAGTTCAATTAAAAGATTTATGAGTTTTTGAAGATAGACATAGTTAATTAACGGGATCATATTTAAAACCGTGTTTAATTATTTAAAATGATCAGAAAAATACGTAACTTGTAAAAGCTGCTTTGAAATATAAAATAAAGTAACTTTTTGACAGGATTGTGGATGTGTCTCATCTAATTGACGTCCAAAGCCCCCAAGTCCAATTGATATTCAACGTCCCAGGCAACTTCAATGAAGCATCACGGCCCTTGTCATGTTTCCAGTTTACTAAATATAGAGGAGACAAAATTGCAATTTCTGTTATATTCCATTTAAAACGAGCCCTTTGCCATAATATCGATTCAGTAGTATCAAAAGTCCCATGAAACAATGAATAACTATCAAGGGAGAGACCCTAGGAATGGTTATTATGAATATATTCAATATTACATCGTGAAATTACCCCTTACTCCAACGCCCATCCAATCCCTATCGCCTCCGAATATTCCTTGTATTCTGTTATTCAACTCATTATCTATCTCAACTTGTCTCGTTATTCTCATTTTGGGTCCATCTCCGTAATCTCTTCCTTTTTATGGTTTATTCTCTTTTTTCAATTCGTTGTTTTATTGTTGAAATGGTGGGCTTGAGTCAATCATTGAGAGAGTCCAATATCACGCAAAGAATCTCATTTTTCTAGGAGGGATTTACAAGAAATTCTAATATTTTATAATTTTCATCACAATTTGCTCAACTTGTTTTCTTGGGTAATAATTAACTTTCAGAAAAAGGCAAAATTTTCAACTACTCAAAAACAAAAATAAAAAATCGTGAAGTAAGTTTTTGTTGATGATTGGAAGAGAACCCAGACACATCCAAAATGTTTGAGTAGGAGAAGAGACAAGAAGTTGCTGATCCATTGTAGTAGTCATGTCCAACTCGGAGAGAGATATTATTGCTTCCACTTCAGTTTATAGATCTTCGAGAGAGAAATTGCTATATGTAAAACAAGCGTCTGAAAAAAAAAAAAGAAAAAAAAAAGGGCAATATAGCCATTTGATTTCTATTATAGATCTTTCCTTGTAAGAGGACGTATTTTTGAAGCAAGTAATGCAATATTTTTGTTAATCTATTCTGATGTCTTCTAAAGCCAGCTTGTGAGGTATTGAATACATGATTTTATTTCTACTCCATTTATTCAGTAAGTTATCGCTAATTCTTCTATAATTTACTTTACGAATTCTAAATGAATTACAAATAACTACCTAAATCCAAAACACTTAGCAAATCGAAACAGGAAGTGAGAAATAATAAAAAATTATTGATTACTATCCTTAACAGTAGTTTCTTTTTTATTTTATATATATATTTTAAAGAAAACTGCATAGGTAATTTTCAATTATATTCTGATTTGTATATGAAATGAGAGGTATTATCACTCTTTCGTAAGTTGAAATTACAAATTTATTTCTAACAAATCAAATTATTTCAAAGGATGGCTATTAGGAGAGATCGTTGAACAGGGATAAATCCACTTTTCAGGCTGGAATGCCACAATCGACTAAGCAGAACTGCAACTCTCTGATCATGTACTTTCAAGTTTTTGGGCAATGATGTGTGGTGTCAACTTGCAATCCAATTCGTTTAGCCCATCATGCCATTTACAAAGTCAGGTTAAAGAAGTTCAGGTCCAATTCTTTCTCAAGTCCAACGTTGGATATTGAAGTCACGAGCCAGTAAACCGTGAAGAGAGGATTGGTTGGGGATTGGAATTTGATTTTTATTTTGAAAATTCCTTTTCAGAGATAGACATTCACAGAGAGATGGCCACGGACGCAAGGAACTCCGAGTAGCGTAGAGCCATCTTCTTTCATGTTTCTTGTAGAGTAATTCCTTTTGACTTTCCTTTTTTTTTAGAATATGCTAATACAATTATGAATGATTTATGGCCTTTATACAATTATGAATGAGCCATTATTGTTTGAGATATTAGATTGATAGATTTATAATATTATTTTATTAAATATTGAATGTTGGTGTTATTGATGCTTTTGTCATCCAGCATATGTTTTATAATCTATGGAATATTAATATTGAATTACAAGTAAAATATAAAAGATTATGCATTGCAATTAAGTTAGGATTTAGAACATAAAACAGTTAATTAACTTAATAATCTTTACTAGAAATAGGAAGATTTAGTTAATTAATTATGATAATTCATACTTTGAGAGAAAGTGGTTCTATACATCATTACTTTAATAATTTGAGAGGAAAATTAAAAGAAATAATCTAAACTGCTCAAAAATCCAATAGTCAAATATAAAATATTTTAATATCTACATAAGTAGGGTTTGAAAGTGAGGATTATGTGCATGTTACGTATCTACTCATGTTACACGTCACTAGAGAAATAACTTTAAATTACATGTATGGAATGATTAAGCGAAGTAAGACGAGGAGTAAAAGTAAACAATCTTGGTACGGCTCTAATATATACGATGACAGATGGAGAAACAAAATGGTATTAAACTCCATAATTGATGAATAACAAAATGCATATTTTTGAAGAAATTAAGTATTTGATTTCTTTGAGTATGGAGTTCGATAGAGTAATGCATTAGTGAGAGTTTTTTTTATGTCCAAATGAGGAGGGAGAAGGGGTATTTATAGGAAATGGACGTTAATTTTATCTGTTAGTTTGTGATAGTAATCAATAGCCAAGATTGAACCCTCTTATTAATGAATCTCGAGTAAACTCTTTTCATATATTTAGGCTCCATAAAAGCTTTATTATTTTTTAGTATGAGCTAAAACAAGAAAGATCGAATCATGCAAACTAATCCAATAGGTTTTATTTTAAACTCATCATGTTAAATCCCCCTTAATCACCCCGATGATTTATAGGTCTGATTTTTTAAGCCCTATCACCTTAGTCCAAAGAGTCAAATCTATTTTAATTAATGGGCTTAAAGCTCAATTTTTAGATTTAGCCTTCTATAATATCATGATTGTTAAAATTATATCTAAATATTCCAAATTGCTGGTTCATTGATTTAATCTTTTAGGTGTTGATTTTCCATATATTCTTTATTGATTAGAGATAAATTAATATTTTATATTAATTATGAGTAGATTTATATTCTTTTTAATTGTTAAATGTTAGCTTACCTAAATATAGGTAGAACTATTATAGCCGAGAGTTAGTCCTAATCCTTATAGGTTTGATCTAGTTCTTACCAATAATATTACTTCATATGTGACTTAATACATTTACTAGTATAAAATATGCTTTTATTAAAAGATGATAAGAATCAACCACCTTGACTGATCACAAAAAGCTGAGCTATAGGACTTCAAGGGATTGCATAGAAAATACTAACTCTAAGTCATAGTCGAAATAGGGACTCCTACCCCGATTCGACCTCCTGCCAACCTATCTCTCAGACCTTTATGTGTGTCCAATATGCTCCTGCTCAACAGCGAAGTCCTAATCTAGAAGACAACCCCGAAATAACTAAGCCAAGCTATTGACCTAACCCACTGGCGTCTGACTTCGAGACAGCTAACCTTTTTGCCAAGTTGATTGACTCTTGATTTAATCCAGATCAGGTTAGCCCCTGACTCCCAGCACTTCCTGCTTTTGCTTATGTATCATATTCCTAACGTATAGCCATCAAGTGACACGTACATTTTGACACAATGTTCAAGAATAATTCTTTCTTTTTCGTATTGGATATTCTTTGTCATTTTTTTACCCCTTTTTAGTATGATTAATGTAACGTAATTATAAAGTACCATTTTATCTTTTCATATGTATAAAATAACCTTAGTGGATAAGTATATAAACTCCTACTTTCCTTATATGCAGACAATCATTCAACTTTCAATACAAAATTATTCTTTTTAAACAACCTTAGTGTTCTCATTAATTCTTAACTTTTACATATTCCCTTTAATAAGGAGTAATAGCGAGTGATCCTTCAATTTGAACTGGTGTGTCATATCCGGCGAATTGTAAGCCAAAAAGGATCAAGTGGTGTATCATATCCATTCGATAACTGCTTGGACTTTACTAGCTTTTTCTTTGTTCTTTCGATTCACCTCGTTGTGGTGCTTTCTCCATACGCACGACCTTGGAGACACATCAAAAGGTAAAGCTAGGATTAATGTATTAGATCCTATAGGTTGTAAGCAAGTAGAATAAATGTCAGCCTAATAAAATTCTAATGAATTATTTGATATTTTAGCATCAACTGCTTCATCTTTTTTATTTTATTTTTTTTGTGTTATGCTAAAAAATTTTGCTTTCCTTTAATGATATGGTGTAGTAAAAGAAGAAAAAAGAAAAAGAAGATTGACTCCATATTTGTTTTCAGTGCCTCTCAATCGTACCCCTAGAAAAATTCAAATTTTCTTTTATATTTGGGTTGTCGGATTATAAAATCATAAGATTTGATCATGATCTTCTTATCTGACCTAAGTATGTTATCTCATTACTGCTTATCAAAATTCTATTATTTTTCTCATCTTTATGAGAAGCATATTAATAGAGAGCTATACTTATATTAATTGATAAGTATCATCGGTTATAATATTTTTGCTTCAAAAAATAATGTTAGTGTATTTGATTAGATAAGCATTGTCCATTAACTTATCTTGGAAATATTCTTTTGTTTCATTTTGATCAAATTTTTAAGATAAGGATACCCTTTTTTGTTGCACTGTCTTGAAATACTATTGGTGTCAATAACATCAATTCAAGATCTTAAAGTCAATATTAGCTATCAATAACAAGCACACTTGATTTTAATGAAATAATTATTATTTTGATTTCAATAACTTTTTACTCATAGACAAAGGAGACAATGTGTCATAGAATGAACAATGAGTATGTTAATGGATTGGAAGGATTGTTAAACATGGCTTTTACTTGAGTAGCTCAAGGAAAGGAAATTGCTTGTTCATGTAAGAAATGTTGTCATAAATATTGATATTGTAGAAATGTAGTTTTTAAATACGTGATGTGTGATGGGTTTACTTTATGATATGAAGAATGGATTTTCCTTCAAGAAGGATCATGTAGGAGATACTTGATGGTCATGATAATGCATTAAACATGTGAGAACATACTGATAGATTATTGTATGGTAATTTTAGAGAAGTAGCTAACAAATTTTGAATTAGAAGTAGTTGACACATTTTGAAACCATGGTGAGGAGACTAAAGAAGGATCAATTGGGGAGGTTAAGAAATTTTATGGACCAATGGAGGAAAGTCAGCAAGAGTTGTAATTGAGGTATAAAAGATTTTTTAAACTTTCTTTCACAATTTGGTTGTACCTCTTCAAATGCCTTCATGGATAAAGTAATCTAACATTTGTTAATCTTTGAGAGTTGTTGAAGGAGGCATTTCCTAGTGTACATGTTTCAAAATATTTCAATAAAGCAAGGGATGTAGTGAGAAATTTAAGTTTGGATTAAAAAAAAATACATACATGACTTGTATCTTATTTTAGAAGGACGGCAAAGAAGCAAATCAATGTCATATATGTAGTGCTTACAAATGGAAAACCATTGAAGACCATTAAAAGAATAATGGAAGCCAATTCAAGAAATAAGTTCCTACAAAGGTCTTGAGGTACTTTCCATCAAAAACTATGCTTAAAAGATTGTTCATGAATTTAGAGACAACAAAGTCTATGAGGTAGCATATGAATGAATGCCCTAAAGATGGCTATATAATCCTACCAATGTTAGGCTTGGCAGGATTTTGATTCAAGACATCATTATTTTTCACAAGAACTCTATAATATAAGATTGGGTTTAGCTAGTGATGGTTTTAATCCACTTTGAACACTAAGCATTGCTCATATCATGTAGCCAATAGTTTTGATAAACTATAATTTAGCACCATAGATGTCCATGAAGCCTGAGTATCTAATGTTATTTATGCTTATAAGGGCTAAAGTAGTCTTAAAAAAGATGTAAAGGTTTACTTTCAACCATTAATTAAGGAGTTACAAGAGTTATGGGAGTTTGGAGTCAAAACTTATGATTCTTAAAACAACCAAACTTTTAGGATGTATGAAATTTTACTTTAGATCATCAGTGAAGGACGATTATCATGTCCTTCTTGTAATTATGGAATTGCTTCACAAGAGCTAAAACATAGTAAAAAAGCTGTACATATGGGTCGTTATAGGTTCTTAAATATTAATCATCCATGGAGATTTGATAAAAAATCTTTCGATGGTGATGTAGAGATCAAGAATATGCTAACTCCTTTGTTGGGCATTGAAGTGTTAGGCTTTACATCCAAATTTGAAAATCCTATTAGATAAAAGAAAAGAAGAAACAAGACAGCTTATGCATAAAAAGGAGAAAAAAAGAAGAAATTAGATAACTCATGCAAAAAAATGTCTACAGTCTTTGAGTTGTCATATTGAAAGTATAATACTTATTGCCACAACTTAAATTTGATGCATATAGAGAAAAACATATGTGATAACTTATTTGGAACAATATTAAACATTCCTAAAAAATCAAAAGATCATGTGAATGCTCGATTTGATTTACAAGATATAAGCATAAGGAAGGAACTCCATCCGGTTCCTTCCAATGATTTTCTTCACATATATTATGCTAAAGCATATTACTCTATGACCATGAGGAGAAAATTAGTTTTACATCATTACAAAAAATACAAAATTACCTTAAGGTTGTACATTAAATATTGGTAGATATATGTAAATTTTAAAGAGGAAGATTTCAGGCTATAAAACTCATAATGCTCATATTATGTTACATCACTAACTTCAAATTGTAGTCATAAAAACTTTATTAGAGCATGTAGTAATCCGCTTGTTGTTAGTAGAAATCCGTACTAGATGATAGTTCTTGAAAGAGAGAAATAAGTTAGGTTATGAGGGTATAGTGACTAGTTCAACGTAATTATTCTAATGCTTAAGTCAAAGTTTGTTTAAGTGCACTATAAAGAATAAGTAGGTGAGCAAGCAATATGAGTGTGTAGAGAGTTCTTACAGTAGTTATAATCCCATATTTATAGGTGCTTGTCCAATAATTGAAGCAGTAGGTAGTTCAATTGTCTATGACATGTAGCAACGCCTTAATTTAATCACATGTTAGAAGTCATGGGAAGTAAGTAGTTGTACGACTGGGTTTGGCAATTGCTAAATTGTTTACATTTCCCACTTAAATTCAAATGTTTGACTAAGGCAGGATAGGCTTAGACCCAAAGTCCGACTAGTTGTTAGACTAGGTTGATGGTACAACTATAGTAAGATAGAATAAGCTGGCAAAGTGTGGAACTTAGTTCCCACATCACTAAGCAACCATTGAGGAAGGTGTTTTCAACATGTTTTACGAGTAAGTAGGTATTCGTGCCTATGCTTTTTGTTGTATAGCTACTAAGCTCTCTATAGATACTTCAACATTTTTATCTTATATTTATTTACTACATGTCATACAAACTCTTCGCTCAAAGCTCACAACTTTTTATTTTCCTACTTATTCGTGTGATGTGCACATGTACATGACAACTGGTGGTCCAACCATCATTACCTTGTACGCCTTCATAACTATTGACTACATCATATCCATAGGATTCTTGTTACAAACACATGCTTCTCATGGGTGCTTTACAATTAAATCATGTTTAGATCCCGATAGTTATCTTTAATTTCCAAGACAGAAGGTTGTGTCCAACTGATGTTTATAAAAACCCTCAAAATTAAGAGAAAACTTTTCCATCAGTTTACTTACCACAAAGCCCCATTGTTTCATCGTGCTCTCCTCTTATTGCTCTTAAATTTCTTAAGAAATTTTCAAGTTCTTCAAAGTTTCCAAATATTATTAGATATGGCCAGAAGTAGGATCTACTCTACTAGTCTGAACGACTCTAAGGCCACTACTTCCCACCACCCCTCACCATTCCCCCAAATTAGGTAACTGGATTTGCTTCAATGTTTAATGGCTTAGCTGATATGAGAAGCTTGCCTGTATAGATCTATTACCAATGGACATTTACCCTGATGATGGAGAGGATAAGATGGTACCTAGGTATCTTTACAATAATGTGGTGTATAATGTTGATTCTCCAAATAGAGAGGAGAGTAGTGTTGTTAGGGCGATTGTGTATAAATATAATATGTATTTTGAAGATCTCTTAGTAGAATTGAAATTATGTAGGCCTCAGCAGGATGAGAGAGTATGTTTTCCCATTGATCGTCAATTTTACATATATTTGAAGTACTTTGAGTTTGGTTTGTTTTTACACTTTTCCAATTTTCAAAAAGCCTTTTTTAATTACTTTCAAGTTTTGTCAAGCATATTCTCCCCAAACACCTATAAGATTTTAGTTGCTTTTGAAATAATTTCTAAGGAGCTCGAGGTTAGGGTTACTATACAACTCTTTAGTTTTTTCTTTACAGTAAAATGACAAGTAGATGGTGGTTTTATGCGGCAACTAAACATAGCCAAAAGTTTATGAACGGTTTAGAGTCTAACATCTGTAATTGGCATGGCAAATACATATAAGTTAAATCGGGAGTAGATCTTAATTTTTAAAGTATTTACTTAGAACCCATTAAGACTAAGGATATGAAACTGTTGTCGAATGATGTTGTTACCATGAAGAAAATATAAGATAGGTGGTATAATAAAATGTTCTATTACAACGCTAAAAGGATCATCCAGCATTATGATAATGGAGAGCTAATATTCTTTTATGAGGAACATATGACTCATTCTTCTCACCATACCAAGCCGAGCTAGCAGAGAGGGGCTGAGTTGGATAACTCATGGGAGGATCTTTAGCCTTTGAGCTTCTCTTAGCACCATCCTGTAAGTTTTTTACTCTTTAGTGCTTTGAATTCTAATATTCTTCTTTTTTGCAAATATGGGTATAAGTGAAGTAGACCCAAGGAAACTATTGAAAACCAAAGGCCAAAAAACGAAATCTTAACAAGCATGCTACAAAAGTCAATACCAATTAAGGTGAGGTCAGGCATGTTAGGAAGAAGAAAGTTGCTAAGAAAGATTCACAACAAGGAAATGTTCCTAAGTTTGTACAAGAGAAAGTTCTATCCCTACCAAAGAAGACCACTGGTGAGAAACTAGCTGAAGAAATAAACTAAATAACTATCCTTGAGACTGTTCCAGAAATAACTTTGCTAAACCCAACTGTTGCTAGTTCAGCATCATCCAAGATGACCTTTTTACAAGATCCCAAGAAGAGAATGGAAAAGGAGCCTACAATGGACCTACTTAGCAAGAAGTCCAAGGGTTTAGAGGATGACATAAACCAAGCTACTTAAGAGAAAGCCATTGAGATAACTTCTACCGAATTTGTTCCATATACTGAAGATAGTTATTATTATGTGTCATACGAGAGGCCAATAATTTTGAATACTGATTCTGCCTTGGGAGATAGGTTGAAGTCTCTAGCGTTGATGGAAAATATCATCCTCCCTAAGGATAAGAACATTTTAAGAAGGGATATTAAGAGGATTGGTAAGGGTATGAAAGCTCACATTGCTACAAAATTGTATGATGTAAACTTCTAGCCATCTGAAGTGATTTTAGTTTGCAATACTTATGCAGTTGTTGATCCTTTTTGCTTCTACAGGTAAGTAACCATGTTTTGATGGCCATTGATGAAGTTGAGCAGGATATGAGGAAGGTAAGCATAGCATCTACCATCCTTATATATGGTATTAGAAGCAAAATGCTTTATTGCTTTATCATTTTCATGTAAAAGATGGAGGAGGCTTATAACTCCTTATAAGTACAAATTATAGTAGCCAAGAATAGAAAGATCAAGACCAAGATAGAGGTTGGAAAATTGAAAGGTAGCTCTAGTTTGAGTAAAGAGCCCATAAGGAGGTGTTTGAGGAGTTATTGACTCTGAAGGCACAAAATGATGAGTTATTCAAAGAGACTTAGGAGTTGAAGGATTAGCTACAAAAGAGGAAGGAGAAGTGCTAGAGCTTGAGATAAACTATTGTCTTAATAAGCGAGGAGGAAGACAAGCTAAGGAATCAAATCAAAGATTTAGAGATCAAGAATTCTAATCTTAAGGCTTAAGGTACCGAACTAAAGCAAGATTCAAAGGTAAAGCCTTCTGTTGAGGAAGCTTTGGAGATTGTTGCCTCAAGTCAACAATAGAAAAAGTTACTCCAAAGAAAGCTGTTGGAAGGGGTATAGTTAGCCAAAGAGGAAGTGCTAAAGGTCCACCCTGATTATGAACTCTCTTGCCTCAACTTTGCCAACGTTAATAAGGGAGAAGGCAGCAGCGGCAACAAAGAAGAGGTTAGCGTGGAGGAAGGAGACAATGATGAGGGAAAAGGTGTTGACCCTCTTGCTGTAGTTGACAACCTTTTACTTATTGAAGAGCCTACTCTAAAAGATGTCCCTTCTATTCCAAAGGATGTTCTTATAGCTCTAACCAAAGTAATTAATGATGATAAAGATCCTAACTTAGCTAATACTAAGGAAAATGTTGCCAATCAACTATCCAACTGATTTATTTTGCTTATGATTTGAACTTTTTATTAGGTTAGGATGCCAACTTTTTAGTTTGTAATTTTTTAATTTGTTAAATTATTTACTAGTACATTTGCATGCTTAATTTCAGTGTGTTTTATTTCATATACTTTAAGAATCAAAATATGAACCTCACTTGAAAAGGCTTCTAATAACTTGTATTTAAATCCTTATTTCTATTAGGGCAATAGTCATCTATTCATTAACCCTTATGGATGTGGATAAAAGAAGTTTATTAATCATCTTAGATCAGAACTTTTTTCAAGTGTTTGAGTTCGTTAATCGAACTAAATTAGAGTTTATCAAGATTAGTTGAGTTCATTAACCATATTAGGTCAGAACTCACTAAAATCAATTAAGCTCATTGATTACATGCCAATCTTATTTTGGTTTTCTTTAATTTAATTTATATTAAGTCTAGCCATTTAATATAAACTACTCAATATTAAATTAAGAAAAAACATTTTTCTTTAAAAAAAATATTTTGAAAATAACTTAGAGTCGTCAACTAGTTAAACTGGTAAAAAAAAAAAAGTTGAATTAAGGTTTTCTAGTAGAAAAACTCTAATTTAGCTACTAGATTTTCTAAAAAATTAATTTTTCAAAAAATTTACATTGAACATCTAAATTCATAGGCTAACCTATTAAGACTAAGTTACCATGTAAATATTAAAAAAAAAAACTAATGGGCCTTTATTTTTTTTTTATAATTTTTTTAAAAATGCCAAAATATGCAAAAATGTACAAAATGAAATTAAAATGAATTTTTAATAACTTTTATTACCAATTTTTCAAAAAAATTTATTTTTTTTATGGTTGTCCCAAATGTGCCTATGTACCTACTAGTCAAGATTAAATCAACATTGTTCTATTTTTTAGAAAAGATTTAGTGAGTTTATTCTTTTTAATTTGAAAATTGAGTCAAATTTACGTTCTTTAATAATTTATTTAAAAAAAAACTAAAAGATCTAACTTTATTCTCCAACTTAAGAAAAAACCTAACTAACTAAATCTTTTGAAAGAACTCCAATTAATATTTTTATTATTTGAAAAAAACAACTATGTGCCTAAATTTTATTTTTTCTAAAAATGCTAAAATTCAAGATTTATGTGAATCTACTAAGATATGTGATTTAGATACATATCTTCGCTAAAAATATGAATCTTAAGTAGTGTTTGGTTGTGCAATTTTTGTAGTACTATACTAGACAAAAAATTTTGTCTTGTATTTGGTTTGTAATTTTACTTGGTAATTAGACTGATAAACTAGACAAAAATCTACATTTTGTCCTATTTGCATCATGATACAAAAATGAAATTCACTAGACAAGCAAAAAATATTTTGCATTCCAAAAAATATCCTTCCATGTTATAATATTAAGTTGATAAACATTATTTTTATTAAATATTTAAAAAATTATTTATTTTATAATATAAATAATTAATTTTTTAATATAAAATTTCTATTCACTATTATGCAAACCAAACACAGTACAATAAGTTTATACTATCCAATCATCTTTATACTTATCTTGTCTAGTTCTCTTTGTCTTATCTAATCCTTACAACTAAATGTTACCATAAAAAAAAATATGTATCTATATTTAAAAATGCAATTTTATAAAAAAAAAATGCAATTTTTATGAAAAATTGCGATTTCTCCATAAAGAATATTATTTTAATAAAAACATGACATATATTTAATTTATATAAGAACTACTTTATTAAAAAAAAAAAACTAAGCCAAAAACCTATACTAAGAAAAACAAGGTTAGTAAAATAAAACTATTAACTAAATAAAAAACAAAATAAAAGAACAAACCAACTCACCTAACTACTTAAACGAGTCGAATCTAGGGGAGAAACTTGATCGAGTCGGGTTGCCTTCAATCCTAGGGGTTAGGTTAACAAGGAAGGCAACTCCAATGACCTAGAAGGCATTCCAAGCACCAATTTGAGCAAGGAATTCGAGTTCTGTGACAAAGGTATTGATGAAAGGTAGATTGGCGATAGTGTTTCAAGCTATAGTGAGACTTTGGTAAACGTCGAACTTGCTGTGGTGGTGTTACGACGTGCTATAGACATTGGTTGGGTCAGGAGCAGTTACATGGGGGTTGTCACACCAATCAAGTGTAGAGTATCGAGATTAGGTTATATTGTGGTGACGCAGGGGGTCGTTAGCAATCAAAGGTGTGTTGTAGTGTAACAGTTGATGTCGGTATCGTGTTGATCAAGTTTAGAGTATCAAGATTAGGTCATGCTATGGTGACGCAGGGGTTCATGTGCAGTCAAGGGTGCTTGGTGTTGTTAGTATGTTTGTTGTGCACATGATAGTGGAGTAGTTGGGTCACGATGAAGGATGAGGATGCTATAGTTGTATCATAGAGACAAAGTAGAAGGGATTATGTTTCGTATGTGAAATGGGGGTTGGGATATGGATTACATCTGCTGTGTATGGGGCTTGGAGTTTTTGTTCATGGGGGGAGAGAGAGGATAATCAAAAGTGGGAGGTTGTTGTTAATGGGGAATGAAGTTGGGATCATATATTGTTGGGTTCATAAAAAGATCATGCAGATGAAGTAGACGAATCCCCTTTTATAAACATGCAATTTGAATCTTTTGGATTTTTTTAAATCTTTTGGATAAAGGTTCAATTTTGATTAAGGTTTAACAAATCTAATTTTTTATAAGATTCAATGATATCCGCTTTAGATCTGCTGATTTCTCTAATGATTTATTTACGATTATATCCAAACCTTAAAAAAGAATGTAAAGATCTAATCCAATCCATTAAAGAATTAGATTCTAGAAACTCCATATTTTCTCTCCCTTTCCTACTCTTTTTCGGCTAAATTTGGAGAAGCTGATGATGCTGTCATTTGCTAATAAATTGAACCCTTGATCTTTTGCCCTTTTCATACCTAAATCTTTGTCCCTTGCGAGCTTACTTAAGCTTTTTTCTTGTAATTGAATGCAATCCAATTGCACTTTAAGTTTAAAATATGGGCCCAACTTTACTTTAGACTTTTATTAACAAGCCCAATTTGACCTAAACCGATTTAAAAAGGATCTAAACCTTCTTGTAACCTAAAATATACACACTAAATTTATTTTTAACATTTCTCCTTTTAAATCTAATAAATTTAAATCTTATTTTAATTAAGCCAATTAAAACATTTACATTAAACAAAAATCTATTTTATTGGGTTAATTAAAAAATATATTTTTTCAATGAAGCTCGAAAATTTTAAAGACTTTAAATTTATTAAATTAGCATATATACTTTCAATTATTGCTTGATTCGACCTTAAACCATTATCTAACTTAACTCAACACTTTTATATTTTAAATTTTTCAATTTTTTGGAAACCTGGCCCAAAAAAGTAAAAAAGAAAAGGATCCTAAAATAAAAGGATGGCAAAAGTGGGATGTCTATACCGTATAAGGCCAGAACTTCCTAAGCTCGTTAACCATACTAGGTTGGTGCTTTATTAAGGCTAACTTGTTCACCACATAGGCTTAAGCTATGTTATCTGTTAATCATGATTAATTAAGAACATCAATATAGATCTATGCAATAGATTAGAAAATAAATACTTCATTTCACCGTGATTAGGGCCATTCGCTTACGTAGTTTTGAAATAACTACTAAATTTGGTCGAAAGACTTTATGCTTGACTTTCTAATTATAATATCGTACCCCCCCCCTTTGTTGGTAGGTAGTACTCTTACTCTAGCAATGTCATGGATTTCTTCAATGGTGTTTAGATTAGTTATTAAGCTAACCTGATTTACCATGATGTCAAACCTTTACATGCATAAATTAGGCAATGTTAGCTTGATTGGCAGGACAACCTTCGAACTAAAAGCTAGTTTGAATGGAGTTTCTTACATTGACGTTCTATGGGTGGTCTTATATCCCCATAAAATACTAGTAGCTCATTAGTCTATTACCCTTTGCTTGGTCAAGTCTTCATTTTAAACTATACAATATGGTCTTGTTAATGGCTTCCACTTGCTTATTCGTTTAAGGATAAGCCATCATAGTGTAGTTTAATTGTATGTCATGCTTTTCACATAAAGCTCAAAACTTATCATTGTCGAACCATAGACCATTATCAGTGATGATCATGTAAGGGTCCCCAATCTTGCCAAAATAAAGTTAGATACAAATGATTCAACCTTTTGCTCGGTTATCTTTGCCACTACCTCAACCGCCACCTATTTAGTGAAATAATCCACTACAACTATTACGAACAACCATAGTACAACAACCTTGGGGAAAGGTCTAAGTATATCCAATCCCCATTGAGCAAAAAGCTATGGGCTAGTTAAGCTATGTAATTTAGTTAATGATACATGACTCAAAGCTTCATGCTTTTGACATTATGGGTACTACCGAACTATTACCTTTGATGGGAATCTAGGTCCAGGACCCATCACTTGATCTAGAGCAAAAGGCCTAACCAACTTAACCACTTAAGTACTCAATTGCTGACCTACCTTTAGCCCTTTGAACTTATAGCAAAATGCATTCCATGAAGAACCCTAAGCCATTCGACCTACCTAGAGTATAATAATAACTATTTCCAACCTCTCTAAGACCTTGCACCAAGTGAGCTCAAGCTGCCAACCTTCAAAGGAGTGCCTGACTTAATTGGAGGTCATTTACACATTGACCTCATTGCCATATGTCAAAAATCATTATTTGTAGGCGCACTCTCTACTCCTAGATTGACTAACGTTTCTTCTCTCTTCTCAACCACCTGACATGTAGAGAAGATGGTTTCTAAAAGGATTGTATCATTGTCCTCCTCTTCGTATACTTATCCAAAGCATTTGTATATTACCCTTTTTCATAGATTAACATGCACTTGTAACCCTAGTAGAAGTAGTATAAATAGCTTATGTACCTTGTTTGTAATAAGTTTTTTTGGTTAAATCAATTAATGAAATTACCCCTTTTATTTTCCTAAGTGTCTTCTCCAAAGCACTTAAGTGTTAACATTTCCCTCTAGCTCATAGATACCTTTAAGAAAGGTTGTATAGGCAAGCAACCCATCATTTCAAACTAGTAAGTTGCATCCAATAGAGTATTAGTTTGTGAATGCTTGAGTAGTGAGTCACATCCATGAGTAATTCATAAGGCTTAGCCCATTTATTTGCTTGCACTTTTCCACCACAATCCCATACTTTTCTTTTCTCCAGTAGTTGTCTCCAAAAGACCCATCTACATGTTAATAAGACCTCTTCCAAGGTACATCACCGTTAACATCCTCCCTTATGGTTGTCCAATAATAACCGAGCCTCAATGCTCAAACATATAATGTTTAAGCCTTAACATGGCTACTGCATACACCTATATGTAAGTAAAAAAGAACTTGTTGAGCTTCAATAGGTATAAGGAAATGAAGATGTAGTTAACTGAAGCCATACATATATAGTTTGTCATCAGTCATTGTATAGTTTGTGGCTTGGAACACAAGACTCCAAGCTTTTTTCTTATTAGGGATAAGTACTTCATCTCTTAAATATTCAACGATTAGATCCATCCATGATCTTTATTTCATATAAGGTTGCATTTCATAACATAATTCTATCGCTTCTAGGCTTTTGCTCGACAAATACTCAATAAAGATCTAGATTTAGAAGTGGTGTACTAGCTAACTATGATAGTTTGTCGATAGTAATATTTTGTGTTCTTAGGATCTTCACAATGGTGAATGATTAAAATTCCTTATGAGCGTTTGTACCATGATCAAGTGCTTACTCATTACTTCCTCTTTTGCTGCATAATCTCCTTTTGCTTGGTTTATGATCAATTGAAAATCTAAGAACACTTCAACTTTCTTTACTTTAAGTTCCTTCTCCAATTTCAGTCTGGTAATTAAGGCTTCATATTTAGCTTCATTTTTGCTTACCGAAAATCCAAATTTCAATGCATATTAGATTTTTGCATTGTATGGCCCTTGTAAACTGAGTCCTACTCTACTACCTTTTCACATGGAAGAGCCATCTACATATAAGTTCTACATAGGTTTCTTAACCACCTTGACATTATATTCTTCCCTAGTGAATTTAGCCACAAAGTCTACCAATACTTACACTTGTATGTCATTTTAGTTTTAGGTTTGTACTATACACCAAAGGAACTCAATTCAAGAGCATTTTTCATCGTCCTTCCTAAGGCATCAAGTCATTGTAAGGCCTGCTGTACTAGCTAATCTATAAGAACTATAATCTGGTAAGCTTCATAATATGGCTTAAGCTTTCTAGATATAATCGCTATGGCCAGCACAAGTTTTTCAATCTTAGTATATCACTATTTTTGTCCTTGCAACACGTAGCTTACATAATAGATTGATCAGTGCTCTTTTCCCTCTATGAAGACCAATACAAAGGAAAAAACTTGGTTGCTAATAGATAAAAAGAGGAATAAATCCTCCTTAGGAACAGGTTTCGAAAGCATTTGTGGAGATGATAAGAAATTCTTTAATTCTTTAAACGTAGCTTCACTTTCATCAGTCCACCTAAACTCCTTAGGATTTTTCAAAACTTTGAAAAATTGGGTACATTTATCAATGATCTTTGAGATAAACCTATTCAAGGTGTCAATTCTTTCAATCAATTCCTAAACTTCCTTGATCATACTCGAGGACTTCATGTTCTTAATAGCCTCATCTTCTAGGGATTTTCTTTAATGCCTCGTTAGGTCACTATGTAACCTAAGAATTTGCCTAATGTGGCTCCAAAAATGCATTCTGTCGGTTTACCTTCATATTTTATCTCCCCAATGTATCAAATGTCTTGTATTGGTTAACAAGCTATTGATCTTCCACCTTACTCTTAACCATCATGTTATCAACATACACCTCAAATTTGCAGTGGATCTGAGGCTTTAAAATCTTTGTCACAAGTCTTTAATAGGTCACACCAGCATTTTTTATCCCAAAGGGCATAATCATATAAAAATATGTTCCAAAGTTCGTGATAAATGAGGTATGCACCTCGTCCTTCTTTTTCATTCTAATTTGATTGTATCTAAAAAACACATCCATATAAGAAAGCAAGGCATGCTTAGTAATTAAGTCTACCATTTGGTTAATCCTCGGTAGGGGAAAGTAGTCGTTAGGGTAAGCCTTGTTCAAATCAGTAAAGTTAATGCACATATGTCACTTATCTTATAACTTCTTAACTAGTACACAATTGGTTAGCCATGTTAATTAAAGCTTTTTCCTTATGAATCATGCCTTTAGTAACTTCTAGACTTCTTCCTCAATTGTGACCTACTGTTTAGGAGCAAAATGCCTTTTCTTTTACTAAATAACTTTTGCATTAGGATCTAACTTTAATTTATGTGTCATGACTTCTCTCAGATGCTCAGCATATCTAAGGGAGCCCTTGCATATACATCAACATTGTCTCAAAGGGACTTTATTATATCCTGTTTGATCTTCATTGGCAAAAGCTTCCTAATCTTAGTGATTTTATCGGGCTTGCTTCTAAGTTGAACTTCTTCAACCTCTTCTTCAGTGCTTTTCATACTATTGGACTTACTTTCAAGATTTGCCTCAATGTAGAAAACTTCCTTATACTTGAGTGCTCTCAAATATATTAACTTAGCTAGTCATTAGTCTCCCCTACAAATTCCAACCCCTATATGAGTAGGGAATTTGGCCTTTAGATATGTTGTACAAACAACTATGCCAAACAAGTTTTGGCATAGCCGACCCATGATCATATTATAGGGTGACCAACACTTAATGACAAAAAATTCCACTTTATCTTCCACCACATTATCATCATCTCCAATCTGGATTAGGAGTGGATCACTATAGTTACTCCTACAAGCTGGTTATTGAAGGCATAAAGATCGTAATTGTAGGATCTCAATTGTGCCTTAATCTTTGGCTTCATCTGGTTGAAGGCATGCTAGAATATAATATTAGCAGAACTTCTTATGTCAATTGAAATTTTCTTGACCTCGAAATTGGTGATCCTCATGCTAATCACTAGTTTGTCATCTTATGGCCTATATATGCCTTTGAAATCCTTCTTTATAAAGGAAATGGAGTTATCGACCTTTATTTTCTTGCCTTACACATTAAAACATAATTTATGGCGTTAGTCAAGCTCAAAGAGCCAGACCAACCTAAATTAGAGGGTCCTCCAACAATGGTGTTTATAACACCATTTAAGGCCGATTGTTGTTACCTCCTTCTCTTGCCTCCCTTCTGGCTTGAGAAGGCCAATCATCTTAATCCTACTCATCTCTTCTCCTTTGTGTTAATCACTCAATGTTCTTGGTATCATGTGCTATGAACTTACTCAAATATCTCCTTCGGATTGCATCCTTAATAGCATTCTTAAGGCACTCATCCGTGTTGTGTCCTCTATCATAATAGAAATCGTAATATTTATTCGAATTCCTCCACAATGGGTTTCCCTTCATACGTTTAGCCAATGCAGTGCTCTTTAATTTTGTACTTCCATCAGTATGTCTAATATTGGGTGATTGAGGTGGGCGTAGACAAAATAGATCGAAATTCATAGCCTCTTCCTTTTACTACCACTACCTTCTAAGCATTGATCGTCTCGACCACCTAATCTATCCTTCATACTCCTTTTGTTCTTATCATTCTTTTGATAAGTTCTTCTTTGTTTAGCCTTATGCCAAACTTTTATATTATCCTCTTACTAAATATAAGAAGTAGCCTTAGCCTTGAACTCTACAAATATTTTCAACTTATTCTTAGCTAGAGGCTCAAAGAAATTTCTATATGGCTTCACTCCATCAATTACCATGTTCAAGGAGATGCTCATTAAACCTTTGTTTGATTATTTTAAGGATAGAAAAATCCCTAATAGGGAGTTTTCCTACAAGAAAGTGTTATAAAAACACCTATGCTAAATACTCAAAGCACTTTATAATGTTCGACTTCACGTGCTTAAACCATATACTCGTAGCATGCTATAATGTTGAGGGGAACACTTGGCAGGCCACTGCATCACTCAAGCCATATAACTTAGCAAGAGTGCTTATATGTTTCAAATTGTGATCCTCAAGGTCTTTTTTCCTATCATAAGTTTCAAACTATGGAAGTTTGATGTGTCGAGGTATCACTTCTTGAAGGATTTTTAGGACAAATGGACTCTTCTTAATAGTAAATTGATGACTAGTTGAAGCAGGAGCACTTATATGCAAAGAACTAGCATAATGCTCTTACTATGGTTGCTTCCCTTTATCTACCTTCTCAAGTGCAGGGGCTAGAGTTTCATGTGTTATCCCAACCTGCTTCCTTACCAACTCTGAAGAATGTACTGAATGACCAAAATCCTCAACATTATTATTCTTATGCTCATGGTTTCAATTAGGTGAGTTGTTCTTTCAAATTAAATTCAAAATCTCATCATTTTTCCTGGATAATTCTTGATTTTTGTTGCTTAGATCAACATAAAGCTACTCTAATTTGACCAACCATTGTTCCTCAAGGTGGTACTTAGTCCCCTCCAACAAATGCTGGGAAGTAGTTTTAGCACCAGTATTTTTAGTGAGCCTAGTCTTAACTATTAGTAAAATGGTTCAAAATAGACGATACTAAAATGATGTTGGAAAAAATCCACACTAGATGATAGTTCTTAAAAGAGAGAAACAAGTTAAGCTATGGGGGTCTTGGGGTCTTGGAGCCACTTCAATACCTAAGTTAGAGTTTGTTTAAGTGTTCTTTATTGAGTAAGTGATGGATTGCTAACCCTTAAACCTCTTACTCGTGCTTGCCTCTGTGGCTCACAATCTCTCATAAGAAAGATCTTGTCTTCTCAGCTTGCTAAGGACGAGCTCTAGTATATAGAAGAGCTATGGATGAACTCTCTAAAGCCCTAACTCGGACACATTCTACTGTACTCGAACTCCTGCCTAGTTGCCAACCTGCTAATCTCTGAGGCCATTGTCCTTAACTCTTACCAACAAGACCTACCGTACTAACCTTCCATTGTAGACCTATCATGGCACCGAATTAGCTCAATTACGGCACCCAAGTGTCTAAAACATGGATATAATAGCCGCATGACACTTATCCTTCACTTTTTCTGACATTGTATTATATTCTCTTTATAGTAATTGTCTCATTTACCCTTTTTAGCAATGTATTAGGTTATTATTCTTATATTACCCTAGATTATAATTGCACTTATTTTCTTATTTCCCTAGGGACTTATTATAAATAATCCTGTGTCATTTGTAGCCAAAATCATCTTATCCCCGATATTAATGAATATTCTTCTTATCCTTATGAGATGCTACTCTTTAAGCATTTTTTATACACTCTTATTTAATCTTATCAAGTAGCTTAAGATTAGTGGCAAATGGACTTTAGTATCAGCTTGCATGTCATATCAAGTGAAATACTAAGTTGTGTGGTGTTCCTCGGTAAGTAATATCTTAAGAGTAGCTTCACGGAAGCTAATATGTTTATCGGCCCATTTCCTCTTTCTTCGATATCTTGAATGACACATTTATTGCCTTTCCTACAGTAAGCCTTAGTGATTAACTAAGCTCCTAGGCATACTCTTATCATCCTAGCATCAAAGCTTGAGATAGTGACCAAAAACTAAATGTTGTAGTGACTATTTCTTGAAGCCATTTTTTATTTTTTCTGCTCTATTATACTATATTTCTCTATTTTGCAAAAAGAGCAAGTTATTAAAGTATTGTGTTGCATACGGTTAAGTAGTGTGAGTAGGTTTTTGTATTAATAAAAGCACTCATTAAGCTTTATTATAAGAATGTCGAACCCCAGTGTTCAAGGAGAGATTAATAATGCTGAAAGTAATGCTTATGGTCATGATCGCCTTACTTAATAGACTTCGCAAACTATTAATGAGCAACTACAAGACCTTACAACTTTTGTAGCCAATTTGGCTATATCTGTATAAAAGGTAGTAGAGGCTAGGCTTTAAGAGAGAGCTGATGAACAAAGCTAACGTATGAGAGATAAGCTGAGAAGGTAAGTAGTAGAACTTAGAGCACTCAAAGCTATTAATGTGAACCTACCCCAACGAGTTGAGGGATTTGTGAGGAAGAGGCTTGAGTTGGGAAAAGTTTAGGATAAGGGAGATTTAGAGATGAGGATGAATAGTTTCCTGAATTTGATGAGCACAAACTCCATATGCCAAAAGGAACTAAATACACTAAGGTGCAAGTTCCAAGCTTCTTTAAGACTAGTAGTGTTGATGAATATTTGGACTTGAAAGAGAAGATTGGAAAGGTATTTGACTTCTATGATTACAAAGACTTAGTGCATATTCATGTGGTTGGTTAAGAATTTCCTAGGTATACAGCAATGTGGTGGACTACAGGCTTCATGTCAACGAGCTTGACGCAAAATACGAACTTGGAATGAGATGAAGAGAATTCTAAGGATTAAATTTGTTCTAGAGCACTATGAGCAAGACACTTTTAGATGACTCCTAAAACTTAAGTAAGGTAACTGATATGTAGATGAGTATGTCTGAGGATTTCAACTGTTGATGATCCGTTGTAATGTTAATAAGTTGGAATCATAGATAGTAGCCAGGTTCATTTTTAGACTAATGGTCTAAGATTAGTACTATAGTGGAGGTATAGAGATTTAAGAGTCTGGACGAGACCTTCCAAATGGCCCAAAGAGTCAAAGGTTAGAGGTAAAATCAACTCAGTTAAGCATGAAGCAGCTAACCTGGCTTGCCAAGCAGACTTGGTATATCGAGCCAACCTGGCTATGACTGAGCTTAGTATAGTTTAGAGGTTGATCGCCGAGGTTAAGTATTAAGAAAACTTGATGATAGCCGAGGTAAGACTAAGGTCAAGGAGCTTAATGTCAAGAAGGATCAAGGTCAAAGCTTAGGTAAGAAGACCAAAGAGATAAAGTGTTTTAAGTGCAATTTAAAGTAGAAAGCACTAGTGAAGGAGAAGTAGAGAGAGCATGAGCCCTTATGTCATGCTAATTATCCTAGTGCCAAAGAAGAATGGCTCATGTAGATTGTGCATGGATTGCTAAACCATCAATAAGATCACTATTAAATGTCGATATCTAATCCCACGATGAGATGATATAATCAATGAGTTGCATGGTGTATAGATATTTTTTAAGGTTGATTTGAAGAGTGACTACTACCAAATTAGAATGAGATTGGGAGACAAGTGGAAGACTGCTTTCAAGATGAAGGATAGTCTATTTGAGTGGTTGGTGATGCCATTTAGACTTACAAACATACCAAGCACCTTTATATACCTTATGAATCATGTCTTGAGGACCTTAATAGGTAATGTATTATGGTCTATTTTAATGACATCATAGTATATAGTGCTGACCTCAACTCTCATGTCAAGCACTTGAAGTCAGTGTTTGATATCATCTGAGCTAAACAATTATTTGGTAATTTAAAGAAATGCATGTTCTGTTAAAGCAAAATAGTATTCCTCGAATATGTTGTCTCGAAAGGAGGAATCAAGGTTGATGATGAAAAGATCGGAATTGTTCTCGAATGGCCAATACCGACTAGTGCTACTAAAGTTAGGATTTTTCATGGTCTATCTTCTTCTTATTAAAGATTTGTTCATATCCCATTGATTGAGCTAGTTAGGAAGAACTTTGAATTCAAATGGTTCAAGAAAGCTCATATGAGTTTTGAAGAGATCAAGTTCAAGTTGATTTTTGCCTCGGTACTAGTATTGCCTGACTTTAGCAAGGTTTTTAAGCTAAAATGTAAAGCATCCAGAGTAGACATTGGAGTTGTTCTCATGTAGGAGCATCGACCAGTTGTATATTTCAATGAGAAGCTTAGAGCTGCCATCTTGAATTTCTCGACATATGATAAGGAGTTCTATGCTCTTATCTGAGCACTTCAAAACTGGCAACATTACCTACTACCAAGAGAGTTCATTATCTATATAGACCATGAATCTCTCAAGCATCTCAGAAGATAGCAAAAACTTTCTCGACGACATGTTAAATAGGTAGAATTTCTAGAAACCTTTTACTAGGTGATCAAATACAAGAAGGGAAGCACAAATACTATAGCCAATGCCCTTTTTTGTTGGCATGTCTTTATTATATCATTACAGGCTAGAGTACTTAGATTTAGTACCCTACCTAATCAATATGAGCATGACCCATTCTTTGGACTCTTAGTTGCCAAGTGCAATATTGAAAGAGTAGTAGATGGGTTTTACTTAAGCTAAGGATTCTTGATGAAAGGTTGATAAGTGTATGTACTGAATAGCTCAGCCAAAGAATTACTTATCCAAGAAGCCCACATCAAAGGATTAGCCCACCGTTTTGGTGAAAAGATGACAATCGAGCTACTAAGAGAGCATTTTTATTAGCCAGGACTGATGAAAGATGTACGTAAGGTTCTTCAACGTTGCGAGGTGTGTAAACGAACCAAAGGAAGAAAGGAACCCTTGGGTAATATATACCTTTACCTATACCAGATGGACCTTGGATTGACCTTAGCATAGATTTCATGCTGAGCTTACCCCAAAAACCTAGGAAGAATGACTCAATCATAGTGGTGGTTGATTAGTTCAATAAGATGAGTCACTTCATTCCCTACCATAAACTGATGATACTTTATATATTATTAACCTCTTTTTATAGGAGATCGTACAACTACATAGGATTCTAAGAAGCTTTGTATCTAATCATGACCTAAAGTTTACAAGCTTCTTTTGGCAAGCTTTGTAGAAGAAGTTTGGTACTGAGCTAATGTTCAACACTTCCTACCATTCTTAAACAAATGGTCAAACTAAATTCGTAAATAGAACAATTAGAAGTTTATTTCAAGTTATAGTTGGGAAGAATCTTCATAATTGAGATTTATGTCTACCAATCATCGAATTAGCCTACAATTGCTTGACCCATAGCTCCACAGGCAAATCTCCCTTTAAGATTGCCCTTAACCCCAACTTACCATTGGACATAGTTAACAGCTTAACCCTTGGAAGCTTTGGTTAAGATCATGCAAACTTAATTAAGCCGAGTTCTGAAGAAGGAGGCTTTGGCAATGATCCGAGTGGAGCTAAAGAAAGAAATGAAGCTTAAAGAGCCAACCTATTTGCTGGTCAAAAGGTTACTTGAGATGAGAGGATTAAATGAAGAACTGCTACTTGCCTAGGTGAAGTCCCTATTGGATGAGTTTGATGGACTATTCCTTGGTGAACTACTTATCACATCCCGGCATAACACACGATATACCATCACATAAGAATACTTGTTTATATTCAACAAAATTCTATTTAGAATAAAATAGTACTACAATGGAGTTTAAATTTAAATTGGTTTATACAAAAGAGTACATCCTTCAAATACAACTATACCTAAAACATAGTGTTTTTTTTCTTTTATTACATATATATAAACTCTTTTCAAGTGCATGGTGAAAATATAGCAAAGCTCCTTTAAAATAGTTGACTCCATCTTATGCACTCTCAAAAGTCTTTCCCAATTGTTGGTGATGCCTAGTCAATTCTCTTTATAACTCAAGGATACACAAGTATCTCCTTAGCTCTCTATGAGCTAAGTGAGAGTAGATAGAAACAAAACACTGAAAAACACCGAACAAACATAACATACTTTTATAAAAATCATTATCATAAGATATTCAATTTCATATTTAAGGTTACCAAGATCATATTTAGAGTTACCAAGAAAAACTGTCTATATAAGGAATATGTGCCATGCTCATGTACATCACATGCATCGGTACCAATATTTTATGCTCTCCCAATTTACTCATTCGATTAGTTAAAATATCTGGGCATCTGTATACAACGTTTAGGAACCTAGAAGCAACAAGGAGCTACTTGGGAGTAGGACTCTAACTTTGCATTTACCAAATTCGACCACAAATAGTTGTTAGCCTATGCTTAGAGGTAATAAGAAGCTACCTCGGAATAGGACCCCCAAAACTCTACCAAACAGAAACCACCCATTGTGATTTAGAAATTCAGCATACAGCCAGCCTAGCTCAAACCACATGAAGTAGCCAGAGTTGATTGAATAATGCAAATTTATATGGTCAAAACCTAGCTTAGTAATATTCAAGCTTTTAGAAACTTGACTCATAGGTTCTTTCATGCAATACCATGAATGTAGCAAGCAATACAATAACCTAGTATCAAGCATGAATTATGAGTTTCATATCATAAACAATCCAATAACCTATATCTAGTTTTGTATTTACTTTATAATTCATCCCTTCATATAGGATTCACATAGGTGAACACTCGAAAGGACAAACCAGTTTCCAGACAATAAAATGCATTCACCAATCAGTCATACACTAGGAAATACTTCAATGAATCAATACATATTCAATACAGTCACATGTCTAATCAATTAAGCATACAATTGCAATTTGCGATATAATTGACTCCAAGTCAAGTAAATACAATTCTACTTGCACAAAAACATAAATATCAGCCTACCTAACCTTCTAGCTAATTGTTCTTAAAAGGCTTCAATAAGGTCATGGTTCTAGCCTATTTGATATAAAATAGCGTGGATATTAAAATATAATACTTAGATGAGACTTATATAGTATACTAGACTGACCTTCTTTGATTTAGCCTAATATAGTCATAAATACTTATTATATAATATTATTGTAATTCAACTTTATATTTGAAATTTACATAACATCGATTTCTAGTATTATTTAAGAAGTTTTTACCTTTTCAAGGAACTTTGACTTTAAAAACTTCTACTTTTACTAAAATTATATGTACTCAAATTTTATGAAAGCAATAAGTTCAATTTTAATAATTATGATAATTACACTTGTAAACATATATATTTAGAATTATTATTAGAGATCAACTCATTTTGAGAATCGATATTAATAACATACAAGTCATGTAATTATCAATATTTAAATTTTAAAATTCGAAAAAAAAAGAAATTTATGAAATGGTACAGATAAAACACTCCATTTAAAAAAATAATAAAATTATGGATATCTCTTTTCTATGACCATTAAAGATCAATTAAAAAAATAATACTTATAATTATGAGACAAGATTACCTACGAATATTGGACCCTAGAAAAATTAAATTATTTAATCTCCTTTTTTCTTCTTCTTCTTCTTCTTCTTCTTCTCTCTCTCTCTCTCTCTCTCCCCCCCCCCCCCCCCCCCCTTCCTTGTCAGATTATAATCACCTCTCCATATCCTTATGGCCTAAAGTCATATTTATATGGTGATGATTTCACCGCTTCATTCAATGGTGATTTGTTATCCTTTTTTTTAATTAGTTTTTTGTTTAAGATATTTTTGTAGAATTATTATATTTTATTTAATATTCATCCTAATTTACAAAACATTCAAAGAATATTCCCACTTTTCATTCTAACAGTTTTTAGTAAGAAGTAATTTATAGCGGTAATTTTCTTCTCCTATATATTGTTATTTCAGGTAAGTTTTAATGTAATTTTTAATAAAAATATTAGTAACATATAATATATAGTTAAGTTTCATTAATTATTTAGAACTTATTCACATATATTTTATATGAAATTTTACTTATTAATATCAATTATTAAGATCACGTAGATGATTATAAAAGATTTATCATAAATTATGTTTAAATTTATGAAATTCTATGTTATAACGATGAGACCCAATAAACTTAATAATCCTAAAAGATTATACATAAATGAGTTTAAAACTTAATTGACAAGCTTAGTTTTTCACCTCCTGATTTTTTAAAATCAAATCTTCTTTAGACCGATTAATATTAAACTCTTACTTGTTTAATACTACCCTTGACTAAGGTTTAAAGAAAACTGGTTCTTTTTGTATTTTGAAAACATTTTTGGAATCACTATCCGATCGAATTTAGAAAAAAGAGTTACATTATAACCAATTAAATGGATTAGTTATAACTTAGCTATCAATCTTATCAATTAAACCATTTTATAAAACGGCTTTCAAAACTAGAGAATCTAGATCTGGGAGCTAATTTATTAAACCTTAAATGGGTACCACTTTTTAACTTTTCAAATTTAACTTCGTTTTTTAAATATACCATTTTTAATTTCTAAAATAGATATTATGATATATGTGACTAAATTAATCAATTCACACTAATATCTAAAAATGGAACAAACAAAATAAGACTTCTATATTTTAAGTTACCCATTACTTACGTATAGGTACTTATATACCTGCTATTTGGGATCAGATTTCTATAGTTTGTTTGGCATGAGTTGATTGATTTTAATTTAAAAAAAATACTGAGTTTATGTTTTTACCCATTTTGGTTTATTTAAAGAAAATTTTTCTAAGCATCATAAATTAAGGTTTTATTTTGGAAATTCTAAAGGATCATAATTTTAGAAAAAGACTCCATTTATTTTTATTTTTGAAAAGTTAATTTTATAAGTGATAAAAATAATTTTTATTATTTTTTATTTGATTATTAATATTTATTTATTATTTTATCTATTTTTATTATACTTAAAATAAATAAATAAACTAAAATATTTTTTTGTCCTTTTTCGGTTCTTCTCTTTTTCATTTTCCTTTTTTCTTTCCTCTCCACCCCAAATCCCCCGCCGCCCCCGCTCTTTTTTTATTTACAAATTATAATAAACAAGACAAATAAAATAAAAACCGACCTAAATAAAAGCATAAGTAGAACCAAATTGGGAAAGGGCGCGAGTCGAACTAGGGTCCGTGAATCTCGGGTCAGTCATGTTAAGTTAAACTTCGAGTCAGTCATGGATCTGGGTCGGTTTCCTAGTTAAATGACGGTAGTGACTGGATTGACACTTCGTAGCTATTCCATTGGGGATTGGGGGGTTTGTTTCGATGCCACCACGTTTGGTGGCTATTGGTGGTGGCCGCGATGGTAGGTCACGCGAGGAGTGGCTGTATACGAGGGAGGTGATGACGGCTATTTGGTTGGATGGTAGTAGCCATGTTCTGGTTATGTGCAAGCAAGGAAGAGTAGATCAAGGTCAACTGCGATTCGGTCCTATAATCTAGAGAGAGAGTGGCAGCGATTGAGTTGCTATGTGTGTGGAAGTGGCTATAGGTGTTAGGTTTGTGTGTTCGGTGTTGTGAGTGGGTGATTCGATTGGTCGTGTGTTAATCGGTGGGTGGTTGTGCTCACCATTGTAAGGGAGAGAGATTCGTGAGAGAGAAGTTGAGGATCCAAGAGAGTATGCTAGACAGAGAGAGTCGAGGTCAACATGTGTGAAAGATGACAAAGGTCAGAGAGAGAAAGAGATCTATTTGTGGCCTATGTGTATAGGTTTGGATGGTGTGTGTAGCCTTAGTGGTTCGGTGTAGGCTGCTATTGTAGGCTGAGAGTGAGGGATTGGAGAGAGAGAGGGTCGGAAAGTGGAGAGAGAAAGTAGGTCCTGTAAGTTTTGAAAGGAAGAGAGAGTGTAGTGGAGAGAGGGAGAAAGACAGTAGAGAAGAGAGGGGATCGGTTGAGAGAGAGAGAGAGAGAGAAAGACGGCTGGAAGTGAGAGAGTCCAAAGGTGAGAGAATTGTAAGAGAGAGAGAGAGAAAATGCGTGGTCTATCCTTTCTTCATAGACCACCTCCCCTCCTTAGCTGTGTTTTTGTTTGAAAATTCAATCCCCTTCCCTGCACTATGCGCGTCAGTATGTTTTTGATATGAAACCCCCTGTGTGCATATGTTTTTTAAAATCCAATTCTCCCATGTCCCCCATCTATGTGTGTTTTGAATCTCCTCTTAATTGTTGATTTTTTTTTTTAAAAAAAGGAAAGTGAAAGGAAGAAGAGGAAAGGAGAGAAAAGAATAGGGGAAAGAAAAATGTGCTGTCCATGCGAATTACGGAGTGCCATATATCATGAGTTGACACGTAGCCCAATGAATTATTGACATGTGGTAGTATATGAGGTATAAGAAAAAAAAAAACAAAATAAAAAGCATTATTTACCTGTGACGAGACCTAAACCTTAGACCCCAAACCAAACCCTAAAACTATGTCTATGTACTTATCCGTTAAGTTATTGGTTTGTGCCTTCTTCATATGTACAATCAAATTGCATATATGGATTAGATCAGTTTGGGTTATATTTAAATCTAAGTTTAAGTCCAACAATCTTTTATTTTAAGCTTAATTAAATTAAAAATCTATTCTATTCAAATTATCTTAAGAATTTTATTATTATTTTAAATTTCCTATTTTTTCAAATCTTCTTATTTTCTATGACTTTTCAAATTTCTCATACATTTTTCTAAATATTTCCATTTTTTGTATTTTTTTCTAAATTTCTTATTTTTTGCGCTTTTTCCAATTTTCTTATTTTTTTGTGTTTTCCTGAACTTCATATTTTTAGGTTTTTTTATTTTTCTATTTTTTTATATTTTTTTTCTAAATTATGACCCTATAACCTATTTTGAAAAATAAAAGAAAGGCAAAAATTAGGTATCTACATTAATAATCTAAAAACATTGTTATGAATCATAATTTCTAGAGAGCATTTCAAGCATTAAACTTTTCATTTTATTTCCTATTAATTTACATAATTGCATATCAAAGTTTAGGTTTAATCTAGACATTCCTACGTCTATGAATACTTCCAGTCAATCTAATGAAGAAAAGATATCTAGCCAACTATGTGTCATTTCTAAATGATTCCACATGCCAATATTATCCTATTAAGTGCTAAATGAATATAAATTACCATTATTTTTTAATCATTGTTTACTATTACTAGGGGTTGCCACACTATATTTATGCACCATATATTGCATTTAAAGCATCACTTAATCATGATTTGTTAACTATCTAGCTAATATAGGTTTGTTATACATATATTTGTGGTTTTATTAATTTATAGGGATGTATTTTATTATAGTAGATAAATATAAATTACTTTAACATATTATCTCGTGTTATTAGTAATATTATTATATTCATCATTCTATTACCAAGATCCATATTGTCATGATCACTAGTAAAGTTAGTATAGACCTTTTTATACTTATTGACTTAACTTATAAGTATATATATATAGGATATGAAATACTTGAAAGTTAACAAGTTGAGGTTGTCGGATATTACACTACCAGAAGGTTTGGCTCCCATCTGAGGCATTGAATATGCAATAGACTTACAGCGAGGGGCTACCCTTTCAAACAAGCCTGCTTATAAGTTGAATCTTGACTAAGCTATCAAGCTCTAGAAACAAGTAGATGATTTAATGAAGAAAAGGCATGTTTGAGAATCCTTGAGCCTATGTATCGTGCCAACTCTGTTAGTGCCAAAGAAAGATGAGACATGGAGGATGTGTGTGGATAGCCTAACCATCAACTGTATTACCATCAAGTACAGGTATCCCATACTCAAGCTTGATGACATGCTCAACAAATTAAATAAAGCAAGAATATTCTCAAAGATTGATCTCAAATTTAGATACCATCAAATCCAAATGCGAGAGGGAGATGAGTAAAAGATTGCATTTAAGACCTACCATAGATTGTATGAGTAGCTTACGATGCCATTTAGCTTGTCAAATGCTCTGAGCACATTCATGAGATTGATAAGCAGTGTATTCCATGAACTTACAGGGAAATTTGTTGATGTATATTTCGATGACATTCTAATCTATAGTTTTGACTTAGAGACTCACTATGAGCACCTACAAGTTTCGAGGAGAAACTTTATGCTAATCTAAAAAAATGTAACTTTTACTGACTCAAAGTAATCTTTTTAGGATTTATTGTGAGTGATGGTGGTATATGACTTAATGATGAGAGGGTGAAAGCGATTACTAAATGGCCTATACCAACCTACTCCGTCGACGTGCGAAGCTTTTACGACCTATGATACAGACTCATAGATGAACACACAAACCTAATATTACGTATATCCAAATGAGTGGGTCTATGCCACAAGATGGCTTGAAAAAGTAAGTGATAATCAAGGGCGAGCAGGGGTTCCTGTACATCGACGAACAATATGATATACTAACACCTCACACAAGCTTAGGTCACACTTAATATGATGCATAAGTATGGCCGAAGGTCACTCGCCATTAGTTCACGCTTGAATAGGCTAGATAACAATAGCTCAAGAGTAAGTAAGAGGATACTTAACTCAAGAGAGGGTGAAAAGTTCAGTATATTCCTCTGTATATCTTCTTGTGGCTGTTACATTATGTAATTATTTATAGTACCCTATTAGGGCAAGTTCTACGTTATAGATAATTAAAAATATCAATTCCTATTTGATAAATAAAAGGAAAATACTTTACAAGGAAAACATGAAATTGTGTGCAACGAATGTCATCTTGTCAGAAAGGATAGTATGGTTGTCAGAAAGGACAATATGGTTGTCAGAAAGGACAGTATGGTTGTTAGAAAGGATAATACGCAAGCGTTTTTACTTTGTGATTTTGACAATATTGTGATCCAAGTAAGGGGTAGGCCTCTATTCAGGTCTATTCGGCATCAGAAGTTCGGTACCCTAACTACCAAGGCTGGACTGAGGTTAGCTCGAGCACGGCTTATAGTAGGGTCGACCTCAAGTGGTCAGTTCTTGATAGTTATCAGCTCAACCTCGGCATCTTAGGGATTATTGAATTCAGATTTGGTGCATAGGCTAGTGCATAATGAAAGATTTGGTTCGGTACGTTGACTAGTCACCTCGGCAACGCCTTAGTTAGATGGAGTGCAAAGTAGCCCAATAGATCAAACTAGGGCATACACTGCTCCTCGGCTCTTAACTTACCTCGAACAGCTCGACGGACCACCTGAGAGAGCCCTCAAGCTTGGAAGCATGTAATTAGTTCTTAATCCTTATCATCCCCTTTGGGTTATTTGAGACTTGGGATTAAATTTGGTTAAGGTCCAAGTTACTTGTCTTTGGGAGTATAAGGTTGGAGGTCGACAATGTTCAAAGAGTCTGAGACTCCATATCCTTTAGGTAATTCAATCTTATAGGTATTAGGATTTTCAAGTACTTTGAAAAGTCCGCTGGCTCTAGGAAACAACTTGCTCTTCCCTAAGTTTAGGAATCGTTCCTTACTGAGGTATATCCAGACCAAATCGCCTGGTTGAAATTTTCTCTTCCTTCATCCTCGGCTTCGCTCCTCAAGCTTAATATTAGCTCGACCCAATTACTCTACAAACTTCTGGTGCATGGCTTTAATGGCTTCAACTCTTTCGATAGCTGGTCGGTCATCATCAAGCATCGGCTGAGGTACTTAGTCCAATGGCAATTCAAGGTTAAACCCATAGGTGACCTCGAATGGAGACATGCTTACTTATTACGCTGTGGGTGGTCCTATTGTAGGCAAACTCAATAATTGGTAGGCACAAATCCTAGTCGTCTGTGTTTCGTCTGACAGTAACCTGCAACAAAGTTCCCATGGTTCTATTGATAACTTCGGTTTGTCCATCGGTCTAGGATGGTAAGACATATTATACAGCAGCTTGGTTTCCACTCACCTTCATAACATCCCCTAAAAGTGGCTCATGAACTTATGGTTTTGGTCTGAAACAATGGTCTTACGAATTCCGTGCAGCTTAATTACTTCCTGCAAGAAAAGAAAAGAGATAACCAAAGTGTCATTAGTTTTGGAACAAGGCATGAAATGTTCCATCTTGCTAAATCAATCCATAACCACCATGATAGAGTCCTTCCCTCGAGATATCCTCAACAATCCTAACATGAAGTCCATACTCAGCTTGGACCATGGTTAGGTCGGGATTGGCAAGGGTTGGTAGTATCCTCCCTTGGCTCGACTCTTTGCTTTTCAACAAGTCATAAACTATTCTAACATGGATTGGACATCTCTCTTCATCCCTAGCCAAAAGAATTTGGAGGATAATACATTGTAAGTTTGGTGCTGGCTAAAGTGTCCTATCAAACCCCGTTTATACACCTCATGCACTAGCAGTTCTCGCATGGATTAGGTCAGGATACATAGCTTTCTCTTCCTGAATAAGTATCCGTCCTTCCTCACAACGAATGTAGATGGGACCAAAGTGTAGGTTCTCAGCATGTAAAATTTTGATAGTTGAAAAACTAAGTAACCTCGTTAGCATCTTGATTAGGAGGGTATGTCATCTCAACAAGGTATCGACTACTATATTATTCTTTCCATTCTTGTATTTTATGACATAAGAAAAACCCTCCATAAACTTAACCCACTTGGCTTGCTTCTAGGAAAACTTCGGTTGGCTCTTTAGATATCTTAAGGATTCATGATCGGTGTAGATCACAAATTCCTTAGGAAACAAACAATGTTGCCATACCATTAGGGGTCGAATCAAGGAGTAGAACTCCTTGTCATAGATGGAATAGTTGAGTGTGGCTCCTCGAAGTTTCTTACTAAAGTAAGCAATAGGTTGGCCTTCTTGCATTAGCATAGCACCTATGCCTAGTCCAGACGCATCACACTTCACTTTAGACGCTTTGTTGGAACTTGGTAGAGCTAAGACGGGGGCTGTAGTTAGCTTCTCCTTCACATCCTTGAAACTCCTCCTCTCTTTCTCACCCCATCTGAATTCAACATTCTTCTTTGAGAGTTCGGTGAGTAGGGCCACAATCGCACTGAAATTCTTTATGAATCGACGATAAAATGATGCCAAGCCATGGAAACTTCTCACATCGGCAGAACTAGTAGGCTTAAGCTATTCTATGATCACTCTTTTCTTCTCTTTGTCAACTCAGGTGCCACCTCCGCTTACAACAAAACCTAAGAAGATCACCTCAAAATGGAAAAAATTACACTTCTTCAGATTGGCGTAGAGCTATTCAGCTCGGAGTTTTGCAAGCACTTATCAAAGATGCTCTTAGTGATCTCCAAGTCAGGACCGTACACTAGAATGTCATCAAAATAAACTACAACAAACCTTCCTAATAATTCCTAGAGCACATGATCCATAAGTTGTATTAATGTGCTTGGCACATTAGATAATCCAAATGGTATTACAAGTCATTCATATAAACCACGTCGTGTCTTGAATGTGATCTTCCACTCATCACCTTCACGCATTTGAATCCGATGGTACCCAGCTTTAAGGTCGATCTCAGGGAATACTCTTGGTTTGCTTAATTTGTCTAGTATGTTATTAAGCCTAGGTATGGGATACCTATGCTTGATGGTGATTCGGTTGATCGCTTGACTATCTATACATATTCTCCAAAAGCCATCTTTCTTCAACACTAATAAGGCTAGTATAGCGCATGGGCTCAAGGACTTGTGCACATACCCCTTCTTCATCAACTCGTCTACTTGTCTCTGTAGTTCCATAGCCTATTCGAGATTCAACTATAGGTAAGCTTGTTTAGCAATACAACTCCTAGCTATAGGTCAGTTGCATGATTGACACCTCAGTTTGGGGGTAGATCGTTTGGCAGCTCTTCTAGAAATAGATCAGTAAATTCATCAAGTAGGGCTTTTACTTTGGTTGGTATCTCTTCCTCCCCGAGTCTCATCTCTAGAATCCTCCTGACAAGTAAATAGGTTGATCTCTCCAACTTCATTTCTCTTTTCAGTTTAGCTCAGGTCAATACTAAAACCTCTTTCCTCAATGTTCAACTAAGCTAGAACTACATGACTTTCACTTGTTCGATAGCCATGGGACTCAATTTCAAACTTCTTCTTTACTGTTCCACAGAATACGTGTTCCTCCTACTATCATACATAACTGCTCAATCAAACACCCATCGTCATCTAAGTAAAATGTAGGATACACTCATAGGCAGTACATCACAAAGCACTTCATCTCGATACTTGCTAATGCAAATTGGCATAGACACCTGTTTGTTCACCTGTAGGGCTCCCTTATCACTAAACCAATAAAGCTTATAAGGTTTCGAGTAGGGCATGGTTGGCAATTTCAACTGCTGGACCATAAATGCAAAGGTTACATTGCTGTAGCTCCTACTATCAATGATCAATACACATATTCATTCACCTTACATCTAATATGGAAGAGATTTTCTCTTTGTTTTTCTTTAGGTACAAAGCTGAGACTCATCGTTCTCCTTAACACTAGAGCGGTCAACCTGAAGTTCCCTTCCTCGTTGTAGATGACTTCCTCATTAAACAACTTGACCTGTCCATCCTCTTTTAGCATTTCTACTTCTTCATCAGTACTGTAGGCCTCAATGCTCGGCGCTTCGCTTCGGATCACCATCGTTCACTTGCTTGAGCACTCAGCAACTACGTGTCCAAATCCTTGACATTTGAAACACTTGATCTCACTCATCTTCCTCCCTAAACTTTGGCCTTTCTCAAACTTCCACGAGGGTTCCTTCTCCTTAACTCAAGTAGTCTAAGTAGGTCGGGTCTCATTAGTCTTACTTGGTTTCGTTCATATAGGTTTGCTCGGAACATATTAGCCACTGCTAGGACGGTTGATTAGTGGTTAGAATCTTCTTGTTCAGTACCTTTCTATCCTCTGGGCAGCTTAGATTGCATCATCAAGTATTCTGACGTCTAGTGTTTTCAAGACATCTCTAATCTCATACTTCAATCTACCAATGAATTGAGACACAGTTTGATCTTCGGGCTCTATGACTTCGCATCAGATCATTAACATTTGGAATTCTATAATGTAAGCGTCCACACTTGATCCTCCTTGCCTTAGTTCTTGCAATATCTTGAAGGCATCCTACAAATAATAGCTCAGCACAAACCTTCTTCACATAACTCTCTTCATATCATCCCAACTCCTAATTTCCCGTTCTCCTTCCCTTCTTCTGGTAGCTTGCAAGTTCTTTCACCATAAGGTAGCATAACCAATGAACTCTAATACAGTAAGTCTAACCTTTGCATTATCAGGCACTTGGTGGCATTCAAACTGTTTTTCAATCTTATCTACCCAATCTAGGTGGTCCTCGACATCACTACTTCTAGAGAAACATAGAATATGCATCCTTAATCCTTCAACTCTAGGAGCTCGTGCATTTCTTTCCTTAAGCTCGTAGTACTCCTCTACTTTGTCATCTCTTTCTACTTCCTCCTCAATCTCTTCAAGCGCTAGCCTTCATCTAGCATCCCTACCAATTCCTTCAACTCGGGCTGGTCGAACTAGGAATTAACTCGACCAAACTGACTATTGCCTCATCCTTTTTGTTCACATTCCTTAGTGGGGCTACTTGTAGTTTGTTGCTTATCTTCTTGGATAACAATCACTAGACTTACTACTAAGTCGATAAGCTTATCCAAGCAGTCACCTACCGATTGAGGTGAGAAGCTTCCTTCTTGCCTTTGGCTATGTCAAGTACCACTTTCTTGGTTTCCTAAAGTTTCTTGCACGCTTGAATCTAACATTGATGGTTACTTTACAATGACAATTTCACAACAAACATACATTCAACCACACTTTGTTTTGACATATTGAAAACAGGGGAAAACAAAGTACAGAATACTTCTCAACTACTAAACTTCAAAGCTAACAATAGAACCACCGTCACACGAGAGCACTAACAAACTATCAAAAGAACACAGTAGTAGATTCTAGCTTCAAAAGTAACCAGGCTCTGAAATCAAGATGATACGGACTCATGAATGAACACACGAACCTAATATTACATGTAACCAAAGGGGTAGGTCTAAGTCACAAGATGGTTGGAAAAAGTAAATGATAGTCAAGGGTGAGCAAGGGTTCCATGCACCGATGAAGGATATGATGCACTAACGCCTCATACGAACTCAAGCACACTTAATGTGACGTACAAGTATGGCCGAAGGTCACTCACCACTAGTCTACACTTGAATAGGCTATATAAGAGTAGTTAAAGAATAAGTAAGAGGACACTTAGCTCAAGAGAGGGTGAAAAGTTTAGTGTATTCCTCTGTATATCTTCGTATAGCTGTTACATTATGTGATTATTTATAGTACCCTGTTAAGGCAAGTTCTACATTATAGATAATTGCAAAAATCAATTCCTATTTGCTAAATAAATGGAAAATACTTTACAAGGAAAACACGAAATCATGCACAACGAATGTCATCATGTCAGAAAGGACAATACGATTGTTAGAAAGAATAGTGTGCTTATGTTTTTACTTTGTGATTTTGACAATATTGTGATATAAGTAGGGGGAGGGGTGGGCCTCTGTTCGAGTTTGTTTGGCATTAGAAGTTTGGTACCCTAATTACCGAGGTTAGACTGGGGTTGGCTTAGGGATGGTTTACAATGGGGTTGGCCTCAGGTAGTTAGCTCTTGACAGTTATCAGCTCAGACTTGGCACTGTAAAGATTACTGTATTCAGATTTGGTGTTTAAGTTAATGCATAACGGAAGGTTCAGTTCAACACGTTGGCTGGTCGCCTTGGCAACACCTTGGATAGCATGGAGAGCGAAGTATCCCGCTAGATCAAATTGGGGCAAGTACTACTCTTAACGCTTAACTCACTTTGGATAGCTCGGCGAACCACCTAAAAGAGCCCTCAGGTTCGAGAGTGTGTAATCGGTCCTTGATCCCTATCATCTTAGCGTATTTTTATTGTTGACTTATAAGAAATTTCAGTACTATTATGGCCCTATTAGTTTTCCTAGAAGCCAATACAGTTAATACATCAAGTAAACATCTAATCAGGTAATCTTGAATCTCACTTTCCGACCCCGTTCTTTAGTCTTCTAGAGCTTGGAATATATACCGGTAAATCTATTGGAGAAACTTACAAAACAGTTATTAGAGAATGAGTGACAACTTGCTCATAAGTGAGATGGAGACACTAGCACATATCTAATACAAAGCAACTAGAGTTTTCAAGCAAGTTTAATTAGGTGCAATGAATGATCAAGCAAATGCTATTGCATGACATTAACCAGTGGTCATGAGATGAGAGAAATTTTACCTGCTCTAATCTAGGTTTCAAGGATTTTAATGCTACGAACTCCAGAATTTAGTCACCAAAATGAAGCTTATGCAATGGAGAAAACGCTCAGCCCGAGACTACCTTCAAACCATGGACCCCAATCTAGCTATGACCTCCTCTCCTATTAGTTAGTTTAACTTAGAATGGGGAGAAGACCGTTTCTACTATCCTCAACAAAGGAATCTAGGTTTAGCCCACACTTCCTAGTCATTTTCCCCCTGCAGGTTGCAATGTAAGTTTGGTTTGTAGTTAAGCCAAGTTTGTTTTAGATTACTTTTAGGGTGATCAAGCAAATTTAAATAGTTCAAAGCATGTAATATCATAAAGTAATCAATACTTCAATCTAGCACTCAAATAGCACAATAGCATTTAAGCGCACTCGCTGCATGGCTACAAGCAACTAACTTACAATCATAAACAAGACATATACTAAGGTCTCCAAGTATTCTTAAAATACTTTAAAGTGCGATGAAACACTAATCCCACTTACTTGGATATTGATGCTCATTCTCCTCATGTATCGCTCTCGTCTTCCTTTATTATCCTTAAAATTAATGTAACATCTTTGGTTTCTATAATATATAGTATATTAGTTTAGTTCAACATTTAAATATGTTCCTTAATAATGTTAGGTGAGTTTTCTAAGGTATTCATTTGATATTAGTTAAGTAAATTACATTTTGACATGGTATACATTACTACCCAGTAGTTTCTAATCTAGGTTCTAACTTCAATCAATTCTTAGAAAGTATAATTAGGCAACTTTGAAATCTATTCTTCGAATCCTAATGATCCAATATTCAGTATTAACCATCCTTAAACTTCCAATTGCTCTTATATTTTGCATCTTCTATCAAACTACTTTCTAATTGAGGTTCTGACCTAACCTCATGGAATGAGCCATTGTCTAAGTAGTTTCTGATTCATGTTCTAACTCTGATAAAGGTATGGAATTCATATACAAATTACTAGCTGATCTACTGTCGAACTCCTAGTGTAGTCAAGGATATCCAAGACCAAACAACATTCTAACCCAGTTTCTAACAAAGTTTCTAATCCCCGGTCTAAAGTTAGATTCTTATTTAGGAAGTTTCTGACTTACAGCTTATCTTTAGAAGTAGGGTAGAGTCTAAATATAAGCCACTTTTTGGTACAGATTCCATTTTCCTAATGTATTCAACATATTTACACTAAATCACATTTTGACTTATTTTTTGACCTAGTTTTTTTACCTTACTTCTACTAATACATCAAACTACTTCATATAAAATTCAATGTACCTTAAGTTTCAAAGTCTTAATGAACCTAAAAATGCAAAAAACAACAATTTAGTACTACCATCATATATATACTTTTCTCTTACACCTTCACTTAATATAACTCATTAAAACTTTCACAATTGAACCCTAAACCACTAAATACATACCTAAAATTAAAAATCAATATCTTAAAGCCCATATTCACTCACTTATAGTTACTACATGTTGGCTAATGTAGATTGAAGTATGTTTTACAAAATTCCAACTTAGCTCTTTTAGAAAAGCCCACTTCCAACACACTATTTTGTGAAAAAAAGAAAAAAATTTCCCCAAAGTTCGACTACTAAACTATGAAAATCCAATCACATAGCATTAAATCTCAATGTTTTAGGAGAATAAGCACAAAATATCAAGTCAAAACTACATGAACCAATCTTTCAAAAACCTGATAAAAAATTATTGTATGGGACGTTTTTCCTAAGGACTCCATATCCATACTCAAAATTTTGAAAATCTAATTGAAGATTTGAATTCCTCATGTAAGAATTATGTGGGGAAACCAAATTTCAAAATTTTTGGATTTCGTTTGCTAGTTTTCCCTAGTTTTTTTATAAAGATTGGAGAGATTAGTGACTCAATGGAAATCTAAGCTTCAACCATCGTAAGGGAAAGGGAAGTTGTCAACTAGGTTAGGCATCGGCCACTCCTTCAGGTAACCACCTTGGTTTACTTCTAGTTGATCATTTTCCTAAAGATCTCATAATTTGCCTTCTTCATGCGCTATTTCCCCCTAATTTTGCTTTCTCATTTTCTCTCTCCATCTTCTCACTCCAAAATTCTTCCTAAACTAGCAAAGGATCAAACTTTATTCAAGTAACTAGTTTCTTTTTTTATACTTCACTTTGAGTTGCCTATGATTTTTCTCTATTCTATCAACATGTGTAAAGTATGTTTTTAAGTGTCAACAAGGTTGATTTCCTATATTCTACATGCCCTCTACTATTTTCATGCCAAAAGTCAGGTCCTCTAGGTTGTCTTTGAATTTTTTACAAATTGTCCATCTTTATTAATTTATTTAGTAAATTATACTTAATTTCGAGTATTTTCAATAGTTATAGGTATATATATATATTTATAAGATAATTACACTCGATGTATATACATGTCTTTTATATATTACTTGATGTACAATATTAATTATATTACTCCTATAATTTATCTCTAAGTGTTTGTTAATTTCTTAGACTAATTTGCTTGTTATTGATAAGATAATAAGATGGTAAATTTATACAATTTTGTCCGTATTTTTAATATTTTCTTATATTTTCAAATTTCAAGCCTACGAAAATTCCTTGACTAATATTATGAAGTCCTTTGTAAGCTTTTAGCCTAAACAGGTTAGCTTCTCAAGCACTTTAAATCGGTTACCAAACCTAGCCATGCCAATACGAGTCTCACATGTCCTTTTGTACCCAAATATTCTTTTTATTTGTGTATAACTTTACCCTTTTAACTCATTCCTTTTTTCCTTTTCTAGTAGAAATCTTTTTTTAGTAAATTACATTAACCTAGGACTTGTCTTAATTAGGCCATATAAATACTTGTAACATGTAATAGTCGCATCAGTTAGTAAATATTGAATTTGAAACATATTTTTCCCTTGTAAGCTAAGTATTCCCCACTTACTCTCATTTACTCTTATTTAGTCTATCATGAGCGTAGATTAGTAGCAAGTGTCCTCTAGCAACCTGAGCTCATGTGACAAGTTAGTACATCATATCCACTGTTGGTATATGAAAACCCTTACTCATCCTTCAACTTCCATTTAACTTTTTGGACTATCTTAAGGTTCAAACTTACTCTGGCAATCCGTATCACTAAGCCATTGCTTTTATGGAAAGAAACCGTTACTTTAATGTGCAACAAACTGTTGCTTTTACCAACTTATCCATAACCAAAACTTCCCATGAACTATTGCCTTTATCACAAACTATTACACTTTATTCCTAGAAGATTATAGGTTTAATGATTGTAACTATTTATGTGACCATCACACTTTGTCATATAATTGATGCATACTCAAACAAACAATTCATTACAAATCGTTGCATATTGACATAAAAATTATTGCCTTTTTTGTTTCAAAACTATTGCCCGTCAAAGAATTGAAACCGTTGCTTCGACTAGGTAACGGTTATCATTACTACTACATGATCTATTGCCTTATGTCAAAGGCAATGATAGTCAAATGTAACGGATGCAAACCTATTGCCTTTGATCTAAGGCAATGGTTTTAAGGTTATTGGCAATAGTTTGATGCCATTGCCAAAAGCACAAAATGATGTAGTTGCTTAATGGCTTATAAACTAATGTGAGGTCCTTTTATATTAGGTAGCCTTAAATTGAGCATGGCAACTTCCCATAAGCCATGAATTTGAAATTAAGATGATGGTTGATCGAGAGAAAATTTGAACTTTGATATGAATTTGAGCTAATTACTAGTCAAAATTGCTTCCTTTACCTTGGCTTTTACTAAAATAATCAAATGGAAGCTTTGAATGTTAATAAGAAGCTTAAATTGAGCTTAAGTCAACATACAGGGATACTTACGTATTTAAGTTTCTTCGTAAACTTTGAATTCTCTTTATTATGTGTTTCTAGAATTCTTCTTAGAATGGATAAATAAAGGTCCATGTCATCTTCATAATTTCACTATTAATTTGGTGAAATTATGAAGAAAAAAGATGAAAAAAGAGCAAAAACAAAGCTTACCAAAAAGGAAAGTATAAAGACAAAGCAAGGGGAAGAAAGAATATGATGTTGATGGTTAAGGTCAGCTAATGAACGCCTAACATGGGACACGTTCATGGAATAAAATGCGAATACTTATGCATCCACCTTAGATCGAACTCATGACCTTATTCTCATATACATGCATACCAATGCAATGAATCTAGGCTTGATCTCAATTCAATTATGTCATCAATTTTTTTTAAACTATTCTTAGCTTGAATCGATCGTAAAACCAAAATCGATTTAAGCCAAAATAAGCCTCTATATGACTAACTATCTATTAACTAAAGCAACCCTCTTTATGAATAAACTATGCATATGTTAAAAATATTTTGACAATGAGCCAATTAGATAGTTTTCCAAGCTTTGGCTTATTGCCTATTTGGTTAATTTTATATTGGAATTTTCATAAATCAGTCAATTTAAACCCAATTGAAAGCCCATTTGAAGCAACAATTATCTTATATTGATATCATTTTCAAGATAAGGTTAATAACCTAGACTTCAAGCAAAATGTAACAGCTTAAGCTCAGGATATTACAACTTGCCACGTATCCCTAGTCATATATTGACAGGTCAGGTATTAACTATAATTTAAAGACTCCAAAATATAAGTATTAACTCCCAACAGTCTCATGAAAATTCCACTAATTAAACTCAAAATATCCTTCAATATTAATAAGCATAAATCTCCATAACTAAGTTCAATTGTAAAACTTCTCCACGAAATCTTTACTAGCATAAGAACATCGACTATTATTAAGTCCAAAGAAAAATAAACTTCTTTTGCTAGAAATTAACTCCACAAGTTTCACTACAGTTAATGATCTTCCTCATAGTAGTAATAGTAGGTATTACTCCCTATATCATAGTAGTAGTAAGCGTCATTAGGAAACCAAAGATTATAAGGTTGCCTTCTAGGAAACCATCACTAAACTAAGCCACACATAAGCTGCAAACACATTGTTAATAGCCAAACATCTATTAAGTTCATTTATAGTTCTAATCTTAACAAGCATATCCAATAAGCACAATAAACATATACCTACATCATGAGCAAAAGATATCTCTACCTCACAATTCTTTTCAACACTTGAAGATAATGAAAGCACGTTCTTTTAAAGCCTACATGATGTGTCCTTCTATTTTTCTCTTAACACTATCTAGTTTAAGCTTTGTTGATGGCTTATTCTAGAGTTTAAGACTCAATTTAAAGTCCTAAAAGTGTTTAACAAAGGTTAGAACAAGATTTAGGAATAAGGAAACTTGAAAAACAACGAAGTAAGGAAAGAACCAAGATCATGGTTATGTTCACGATCATGTTCCTTAACCATGATTCTCTCTTAAACTTCACACTAGGATCGTGATCGTGATCTTATGGCATGAACCTCTTTAAACCCAAAAACTCACTTCATGCTCCAATAGAGAAACACCTAAAGAGTATTAGATATACCTCATGAATTTTTATGATAACAAAAAAAGAAGAAGGCTAATGTACTAATAAGTGTGTAGGTTTTCAGATAGTTCTTTAGATTGTTTAAATTGTAAATTAAGTTTCATTCAAAAGTTTATTTAGAAGCTTTGAATCACTTGAAAAGGAAACAAGTCTGGAAAGTAGTTAGAAAATGTTTCAAAAACTCATATAAGAAGAGTCAATATAATATTTATAGAAAGTACTCTAGAGACTTAAGAAATAAATAAATCAAAATATGTTCATAAGGTTATTTAGAAAGTTGACTTGGAAGAGTAAATTTGAAAAAAAAAAAAAAACAAGACATCATATTTGAAGTGAACAAAACCTAGCTCCACTAGATTGGGTGTATTAACAAAATACACTTAATCTCGTTTTGCTTAAGTAGGAATTAAGATCTATAAGGATTATTTTTAAGAGAATTAATTTTTGGAAATAATTAAACAACAAGAAAATATCTAAGATTGGATAAGGATAAGGATGGTTTCGAATATTATAAGATATCAAATTCAAAATTTAAGATCATCTGGAATTGCTTATCATAGTATATCTATTAAGGAGATATAATCTAGATAAGATCAAATTTAAATTCAAACTCTAAGACTTTCTCCAAATATATATAAGTTATCACTGAATGTTGGGACTGGATAAAGTTAAAGTGAAGATAACCATCAAAATAGCTGTTGAAGAACTTCAGTATAAAAGAAGCGATGATTCAATATATTGAGTATGATTCTAAGAAGAAAAAAAAATATATACATTACACTCTAATCATGATCACTACCTACTATTTAAAAAGCATAAAGATTTCTCTAGAGAGTTGAAATGAAGCTGCATTTACAACGATCTTCATATTTATTTTCTTACTAAACTACTTGAGATTTATATTGTTTTTCCCTTTTCTTATTTGTAAAAATTATCTACTACTTGAGTATTGTTTAAGAGAAGTTTGATTGTACTTTATAGATCTGTAACTAGCCTAGATTGTAGAGAGGCTAAATAAGCATAGTAGAGAATTGTAAAGGCTAAGTGTGGTAGAAATTTGTAAACTTCTCTTAATTGGTTTTTGATGTAGTGGACCAAGTGGAATAGTACCAGTGAAGAAGATTGAGTCTCCAACAGTAGAGCTGAAAGAAAGCAGTAGACATAAGGCCAAAACTCTTTAAATCTTGAGCTTGATTTTCTCTTCTCTATCTCTTTTACATTAAGTTATCTATTTGTGTTGTAATTTATGTGTTGAATTATTAAAAGTACCACTAATCACCAATTTAAGTTATTTAGAGGGATAATTTCGATTTGCATAAAAAAAGTTTCAATAAAATTTTAAAGATATCAATTTACCCCCTTCCATCACACTTAACTCCCCCTTCCCCTCTTTTTCTCCTCTTGATATCTTATATAGGACCAATAATTGGTATCAAAGCTATGCTCATGGGTGAATCAAGTGGTAAATTAACAGTTTAGCCTAGCAATGTACCATTTTTTTTTATGGAACTAATTTTCCTTACTAAAAATTTAGGATGGAGACTTATGTGAAGGCATTTGATTATCAAGCTTAGCAAATCATCCCAATAAAATATCTCAAAGTTCCAACCATGGTTATATCAAACGAGGATATCACTAGAGTTGAACACAACTAAAAAGCTAAGAATTTACTTTCAAGTATTGTTGCACAATTAGAATTTTTTCTAATTTCTTCTTATGTTACAGCTAAAGACATTTGGGATACTTTAATACAAACTTATGAAGGCATTGAGACAATTAAGGATATGAGAATTAACTCTCTAGTTCAACAATATGAAACTTTTCGAATTCTTGGTCATGAAGAAATTAAGGACTCCTTTAGGAGATTCACTGCTATAACTAATGAGTTATCTTCACTTAGCAAAATAATTAGTGATGCAGATATAGTACGCAAAATACTAAATATTCTTCCTAAAGTCTAGAATGCCAAGAAACTACCATAAAAGAAGCTTATGATCTAAAGAGACTAACATTAAGCCAATTGCACAGCAAACTTATGACATATGAAACTGATTTTCTTAAATTGGAGAGTACTTTAGAGGATACAAAGAAGAATGCCATAGCTTTCAGGGTTAAAGAAACAAACATTGATTTTGAAGAAGAAGACTCATTTGAAGAGAAGAACGAGGATGTGACTCTTATGGTGAGGAAACTCAATGAATGGCTAAAGAAGAAAAGTAAGAAAACCTTTACCAAAAGATTTTCTTCTAATAAAAACCAATCAAACGATGCAAGTAAGGAGATCAAAGAAAAAGAAGAAAGAAAGACTAAAAAGGAGATTATATGCTATGAGTGGAAAAAGCCATGACATATCAAGTATGAATATCTAATGTTAATCAAGAAGATGGAGAAATTTAAGAAGAAAAAAAAATCTCTAATGGCTACATGGAGTGATTTGAAAGATTCAAAAACTGAGTTAGAGAGTTTAGAAGAACGTGAAGAAGTAAATATGTGTCTTATGGCACTCTCTAAGGTAAATTCCGAAACTGATTCTAACTCTGACATAGAAGTACCTGATGATATATGTATTAAAATCAACAAATTGCTTAAAGCTCTTTCTAAATCAAAAGACAAGATCTTTAAGCTTGAATCGAAAGTGAAGACGTTAAAAAATGAAAAGCAAGTTCTTAATTAAACAAATCAATTGTTGGTAAATGAAAATGATTTCTTGAAAAATGATTTTGAAGGATTGTATGTTGCCCATGAAGCTTTAGTCAATGAACATCTTATTTTGAAAGAAGAAATTAAAAATTTGAAAAATCATGTGAATGATTTATCTAAGTCAATCAAAAACATGTTTTAAAAGTTTGATGAAAGCGATAAGAAGTTACAAATGCTAATCTCTAATTAAAGACTAGATAATTCAAAATCTAGACTTAGTCTTGAATTTAGAGAAACATCTAACATAAAGAAAGAAATTGTATTTTTCAAATCAAAAAATGAAAATCAAGAAATAGTCAAAGAGAAGGATAAAGGCAAAACGGTTGAACCTATTAGAAGGTACAATAGATGATACTCTCAAAACAACAATAAGTTTCCTTTTAGAGGCTAGAACAGAAAGTTTAACAGAGAGTACGTCAAAAAGAATCCAAGGAAAGAAGTAAGTGATAAGTACAATGAGCAAAGACCTTATGCATGTTTTCTCTATAATAAACTAGGACACATAGAGAAGTATTACTTTTTCAAAAAAATACAAGCTCAGTAATAATCAAGGTTCAATTCAAAAGTTGAGCTTGAATTTTCATTAAACCTAAGCTTCGTTGGGTACATAAATAGACTCGATTGTGTTTTGATCTATGTAGGAACATGAAGCTAAGTTAAAAGGAACATAGTATCTTGACAGTAGATGCTTAAGACACATGATTAGTTCTTTTGATTGAGGTTCTAACTTACCTTATGAATCAAGTCATGTAGAGTTCTTTTTATTCGAGAAAATTAGAAGTTCATCATCTAATTCTTCAGAAAAGTCATCTAAAAAAGAGTTTGAGACTAAGTTGAATCCCTTTAAACAACCACCTAATCCTGAACCCAAGCAATCGGTTTAAAGGGCAAAGGTTTCTCGCTTGTGAAAAAGGCTCCAAAGGTTGCTCCTCAACCTATGTAAAAGCCCTAGAAAGTTGTGATTTCGAAAAAAAAAACCACCCTTTAGACAAAGAGATAAACTAAAGAAGAGGTACACTATGAAAGGTAAAAGTGTATCTATTAAAGAATCTTTTTTCTTGGACTTAGATTTCTTTGAGAAAAATAGATTTTACTAGAAGGAATATGTGGATGCTTTAGGACTAAGTAATTTAGCTAATTTGAGAGGTATTGTATATGGGGACTTAGTTGATGAATTCTATTAAAGGTTAGACAATAGGCATTAAGATGTATGGAGGTCTATTGTTTTAAATCAGAAAGTTGAGATTTCGAAAAAGAACATTTTGAAATGTTTTGGCACTAAAGAAATTCATGAAGATGAAACTCTAGTGTAATTGACTAAAGAGAATGTCTTTACTAAGCTGAATGATGGGACAGAGTTAGGTGTTAGGAGAGACATCTTTATTATTGAGTTTAAATTGCTAGTTAGGATTTTGCACAAGTTTGTGAATACTTTTGTTCTACTAAGGAGGGGTAATTCAACTTCTATAACTAAGGAAGATGCTTTGGTTGTAATGGCTATGTTGGATAGAAGGAAAGTAGATGTAGTAAATATGATGATGAGGCATATATTGCAACATTTAGATGTTAAGCTATATGGAAGTTTGTTAATGGCCCTGTTCAAATTTAAGTAGTAGAAATTCCTAAGAGACATAATCTATCCTTGCTATCCTACTAGGCTAGTGATAGGAATCAACTCTCCAAACCAATCATGCATAACTAAGTTAGAGGACTTCAAAGACTCACATGGAGGATACTAGCTCGAAGCCTTATCTAAGATGAAGATTCCTATTCCGACCGCCATCTTTCACTTTACTACTAACCTATGCATCAAAATTAGATGAGAACCAACATAGTTTCTGAGTAGCCAAGTTGACCTACTAAGCATATAGGCCAATTTGTCGAGCAGCCATGCTACGATTTAGATAACATCTAAACAGACTAGCCTCAAACAACTATCCAAGTCTAGCTATTGAAGTGACAAACATCTAACCCCAACCTAAGCCGAACAATGAAATACCTAAAAGGGATCTAGACATCCTTAATTGACTAAGCTCTGACCTTAACTAGATTAGGTTGGCTTTGATTGTAGACTTTTTTCTTTACCTTCATTTGAATTGTATCATACTTCAAACTGCTAGCCACGATGTAGCATATGTCTTCTAGCACAACATTCGAGAAGGATTCTTTACTTTTCCTTACAAAATATTCTTTATCTCTTTTATCCCTTTCCCTTTTAGTATATTTCATCTATTCCAATTGTAGATTACCCTTCTTATCTTTTCCATGTATGCTTGTAACCTTAGTGGGGCTAATATATAAACCCCACTTATTTTTTTATGTAGACATCAATTACAATATATCATATTAATATAAGTTTCCTTTTTAAGCAACCTTAGTGTTCTCATTCTCCCTTTAGCTCTTATTTATTCCATTTAACATAGAGTAGTGGTGAGTGAACTCATAGTTTAGACTAGTGAGTCACATCTAGCGAGTTGTAGGCCAAGCAAGATTGATGGGTATACCATATCCAAATGGTAGCTACCCAGATTTACTAATCTTCTTTTGTTTTCTTTTAGCTACTTTTGTTGTAGTGTTTCTTTATGTATGTGATCTTGGAGATGCATTAGCTTAGATGGTATTAGAGCATGATTTCGAAAGGGAATGTGTGAAGTTACAATGAAGTCTTGGTTTATGTTTACCGATGGTGGCTAATGTATTCCTTCCATAATTACTTCAACATGTTTGAATGTTAGTAAGCATAGTTCCTATTGATACTCTATTTTTCATTACGAAAACAGAGCAAGTGCATTTTTATTGAAATTCGAGTAGGTGTTAGGTGTTGAAGCTGTTAAGAGTATGTTAATAGAAGTTTTGAATAGTCAAGTAGAAGTATTGTTGTGTATTTTGTTGCTAATCTATTCGAGAAGTATTATACTATGTTAAATTCAAGTGTTTAAAGTATTATTGGTAACCGGAGTAGTTATGCTCAAACTTATCGTGGTCATAATAGTAGTAACACTCCTAGGTCAATTCATTATAAGCTCAATAGACTTACTAATGTTGTTGAGAGTCCAGTCACTACGATGTAAGTTAATAGACAACAGCCTCATGGTATATCACATCATAACCCACTTGAGAATGCTTTAGATAGATGCTATAGCCAAGGCAACCAAGCCAATCACCCAGTTCAACCCCATCAAGTTGGAGTTACAAACTAAGTTGCTAAACGAAGGCTAGAGTTAAAGGAGATAGAAGAGGATGTTGATAAGGAAGATGTAGAGACTAGTAAATAAGAAGGAGAAGAGGTTGAATATTATCGAGCATAAGAGTGAGGATGTCAAGCTACTTGAAGAATTGATAATGTTAAGGTTCAAATCCCACCCTTTAGTAAAAGTAGAGATGTAGATAAATATTTGGAACGGGAATAGAAGGTTGAGAAAGTATTCGACTATTACAAGTATGTTATTGCTATTAAAGTGCAACTTACTACACCGGAGTTTACTGGATATGTCACCATGTAGTAAAAGAATTTGAAAGCGGCTAGAGTAAGGGATGGAAGAAGAGGAGTGAGAACTTGGGAAGAGATGAGGAGATTACTAAGACGAAGATTTGTGACTGAAACTTATTTACAGGGCACATTTGGCAAGTTACAAGAGCTTTGTCAAGGAAATCGACCTGCTGATGACTATGTATAAGAGTTCCAAATGTTAATGATCCGAACAAACATGGAAGAGCCTAAAACACATACTATATCTCATTTCATCTATGGACTCACATATGAGATTCACAATATTATGGAAGTACGAAGGTTCCACACTTTGAAAGGGGCCTAGAAGGTTGAAAAGCAAAGAAGAGCCAACCTAGGCTAACATTCTCTGGAGCTCCTATCCTATGCTAACCTACTCATGCCAAGTTAAAGAGACCCTCCTAAATCAAGGAAAGATATGATCGACTTGATGATAGTTGAGCTGGCTAGCCAAGCTGAATCGATGATTGACCAATCTTGAGGACATATGAGAAGGGCCATACCTTTGGATGAAAGACCATTCTCCGGGGTCAAATATATAGAGGTACATTACAACGAAGAGAACCAAAAGGAAATAAAGAAAAGCTAGTATAGTCCAAGTAGCTACCAACTGGATATGATGCATTAATCGATCCTCCTTGGCCTACAATCCGCTAAATAGACTCACCAGTCCAAACTATAGGGTCACTCGTTACTACTCTTTGCTAAAGGAAATAGATAAGAGTTAAGGGCAAGGTTGCTCACAACGAGACTTATATTCATCCTGATAGTTGATTCCTTCTCTACATCCATTAAGGGGGGGGGAGGGGGGTTGGGGGGTTATATACCCATCCCACTTGGGTTACTTCACATATATGGAAAAGACAAAAGGATAGTTTACCATTAGAATACATAAATGATACTAAAAGGGTAAAAGAGATAAAGAATATTGAGTATGGAAAAGTAAAGAATCCTACTAGAATGTTATGCCAAAAGATACATGTCACATGGTTATTGGTGTTCTGAAATATAGTATAATTCGGATAAAATGAAGAAAAGAGAGTTCATAGTTGGGGTCAACTTGATTTAAATCAGTTTGGAGCTTAGTAGTCGATCACTAAAGAGAGTACTCATCTTGGGTTGGGGTTAGATGTTGTTGGTCAACATAGATAATCACTTGAGGCTTTCTACCTAGATGTTATCTATGTCATGGCATAATTGTTCAAGGTCTGGTGTACGTGATAGCTCAATAATTAGGTCAACAATAGAGGGAAACATAGAGGTTGGGATAAGAATTCTTGTCTTAAATGGGGCTTCGAGCTATTATTCTCCAACTAAGTCCTTAGAGTCTTCTAGCTTGACAGTACATGATTGGTCCAAAAAGTTGGTTCCTATCATCTGCCTGGATGTCAAAAAGATTTGTCTACAAATTTGAAGTGGTCTCTAGTTCCTGTTCTTCTAGGGAACCAGCGGGGTCTTCTTCTTCTAGTCGGTGGGAAATTAGGTCGAACACATTGAAAGTAAGCAAAATACCATATTCATCGAGCAACTCAATCCGGTAGGCATTGTAGTTGATCTTATTTAGGATCTTGAATAGACCATCAACTCATAGAGATAACTTCTTTTATCTCAAGTGCAAAAATTGTTCTTGATTGAGGTGAATCTATACGAAGTCTCCTGGTATGAAAGAAATAGCTCCTTGACCTTGGCCACTAATCTCTTATTATCTTTAGTTAAACTTGACAATCTTCCTTGTTACAAACTAGTGCAACTCTTGCAATTCTTAGGCTCAATTGACTCTAGATTGACTTTCTTCAGCATCTACGGGGGTACCTATCAGATCTAACGGAATAGGGTGGTTAAAGCCATATAACCTCTAATGGGGTCTTCCCAATAGTACTGTAGACAATTTGGTTGTATGTAAACTCTACAACTGATAGACACAGATCCCAGTCTTTTAAGTTCTTTCTTACGATAGCTCTGAGTAAATTGCCTAGTATCTTGTTCACCACGTCAATTTGACCATTAGTTTGAGGGTGGCGAAGGGAGCTAAACACAAGTATAGTTCCAAGTCTTCTCTAAAGAGTCTTCTAAAAATATCTCAAGAATTTTGTGTCCCGATCTAAAATAATAGTCTTTAGCACTCCATGTAGTCAAATAACTTCCTAAAAAAATAAGTTAGTAATATATAAAACATCATTAGTTCGATAACACGATATGAAGTGTGTCATTTTGTTGAAGTGGTCCATTATAACAAAGATGAAATCTTTTCCCTTGGATATCTGGGGCAACCTTAGGACATAGTCCATACTGAGGTCAACCTAAGATAATGGTGTTGATGAGGGCATATACTGCCCATGTAGTTTTCTTTTCCCCTTAGCCTTCTTGTATGTATCATGACTACCAATTACCCTATGGATACCCTTTGCCAAACTAAGCTAATAAAAGTTTTCCTTCAATAGATTGGCTGTCTTGGTCTCTCTAAAATGATTAGATAATCCACCACTATGAGCGTCCCTAACTAACAACTCACACGTGGAACAATTTGGTGTACACAGCTCTCGATCCTTGAACAGATAGCCATCCTTGAGGTAGTATCCTCCAATAGCAACTCCATCTCTGCACTATTCTACAATAAGATTAAAATGAGGATCATAAGCATACTATTCGGTGACAAGTAAAAATCTCAATAATTTGTTCTATAAGGTGGTTAGTAAGGTTTACTAATGTGATAAAGCATCGGCGACCATGTTGGCGCTTCCTTACTTGTATTGGATTAGATATGAAAACCCTTCCATAAACTCTAACCACTTGGCTTGCCTTTTTGAAAGTTTGTTCTGACTTCTAAGATGCTTCAATGATTCATGGTTAGTATAAATCACAAACTCTTGAGGTAGTAGATAGTGTTGCCAGACAGTAAGAGCTTGGAAAAGAGAGTACAACTCTTTTTCGTATACATAATAGTTCAATACGACACCATAAAGCTTCTTACTATGGCAAGTAACTAGTCATCGTTCTTTCATTAGGATAGCACTAACTCTAATGCCTAACACATCACATTCCAGCTCAAATGGCTTGTCAAAATTGAGTAGAATTAAGATAGGGGTAATGGTAAGCTGCTCTTTCATCTCCTTAAAGCTCTTCTCACTTTGATCATTCTATCTAAACCGTTCACTATTCTTAGCCAACTCGGTTAAGGAGGTTGCAATGGTACTAAAGTTTTTAATAAATCTCCTGTAGAAAGAAGCAAAGCCATGAAAACTTCAAACTTTAATGACATTCTTTAGCGTCGGCTATTCTAAAACAACTCGAATCTTTTCCTCATTTGCTTAGATCCCTTCCCCTCATACCACATATCCAAGAAAAACCACTTCGCCTTAACATAATGTAAACTTCTTCAAGTTCCTAAATAACTTCTTGACTAATAAAATATCAGAAGCAACTCGACGATGCTAAACATGGTTGTTCAGGTTGGCATTATACACTAATATGTCATCAAAGTATACAACCATACATCGTCCAATCAGAAGGCACATCACATGGTTCATAAGCCTCATAAATGTGCTTAGCACATTGGTAAGTCTGAACGCATAACTAAACATTTGTACAGACCATGCCTCATCTTGATGGCAGTCTTCCATACATCTCCTAACCTCATGCGAATTTGATGGTAGCTACTTTATAGGTCAATCTTCAAAAATACCTTAGCGCTATGAAGCTCATCACATATGTCATCGAGCCTCGATATCAGATATCTGTACTTGATAGTGATCCAATTGATTGCTTAGTTGTTGATGCACATACACCACGGACCATCCTTCTTTAAGACAAGCGGAGCTGGTAAGGCATAAGGACTCATACTCTCCCTCACACATCCTCTTTCTATGAGTTCATCCACTTATCTTTTCAACTTGGCAACCTACTCAGGATTCATTCTATAAGTAAGTTAGTTTAATAGGGCAACACCTGGTTACAAATCAATTCAATGCTATGCCTCAAACAAGGGGTAGTCATTTAGGCAACTCTTCGAGAAAGAGATCTGCAAACTCATCTATCAACCTTCAAATCCGTTCAGGTACTTCTTCTAGATCTCTCATCTCCAATAATATCCTAATCAACAAGAACATAAGCTCCTCGGCCTTCTTGGCAGCTTAAAGCTCTCTTCAACTCATAACTAAGTCTTTCTTCTTATTAGCGTGGGTGAGCTGATTATGGGTCTCATTCACTTGGGTCAGTGTCATAGGTTACAACACAATCTTCTTTCCATCTTTAACAAAGGCATGCGTATTCTTGTATTCATCATGAGTAATACATCGGTTGAACAACTAAGATCTTTCAAGTAACAAATGTGAAGCTCTATGAGGACAACATTACACACTATTTCATCCTTATACACATTCCCAACACCAAACGACACAGTTACTTATTCTATCATATGCAGGGCACCTTTATCATGAAGCCAGTATAGCTTGTAAGATTAAGGGTGTTTAGAGGTCAGCAGTCCTAAACTCTACACAAAGGACTGTGCCATGATGTTAATACAACTTCCTCCGTCCACTATGATGGTGTACAACGATCCTTTGATGGTACACTTTGTATGGAACAGATCCTTTCTCTCGTCTTCATCAAATTTTAGCAAGGAACTCAATATTCATCTCAGCATTAAGGTCATTAATTCTCCTTGTTCAACATAGACATATGTCTCTTCTTCCTCCTTGGCTTCAGCCTTTCTAACATCTTTCTCCTCCTCTTCAAGTTCACTTTCATTAATGCTATCTACTACATCTTCTCAAAGCACCATGATATGTCAATTCGAACACTCAGCAGCCATGTGTCCAAAACTTAAGTATTTGAAGCACTTCACCTTACCGGTCTTCCGTTTGGAGGTCTGTCCTCTCTCATATGTCCTCAAGGTTAGCTTAATCTTAGTTCAACTCGACTATCATCAAGTTGGTGATTTCTCTCCTTGACTCGGTGTGGCCTCGACGTAGAACGGGGCCTTAAGAAAATGTTAGTCTAGGTTAGCTTAAAGCACTTTTTCTCTATCTTTCGACCTTCTATACTATCTTAATTACCTCTTCTAATGTATAAAACATCTATACTTCCATAATGTTGTGAATGGATTTAAGCCTAAAAATAAACCTCGATACTATGTGAACCTTTAGTTGTTCCATGTTGGCTTAGATCATAAGCATTTGGAACTTTCTCGCATAGTCATCAATAGATCGGCCTCTTTGGCAAAGTTCCTACAACTTTGCAAATTTATCCTATAAGTAGGTCTCAAGCATAAATCCACTCCTTAACGACCTCTTCATCTCATCCTAAGTCTTCACTCCTCATCTTCCATCCCTTGCTCTAGCTGCATTCAGATTTTGCCACTACATATTGTCATACCTAATAAACTTTAGTGTAATAAGTCGAACCTTGATAGTATCTATATATCCATAATAGTCAAACATCTTCTTAACCTTCTCTTCCTATTCCAAATATTTATTTGCATCTCTACTTCCACTAAAAGGAAAGATTTGGACCTTAACACTATCATGACCCTAAGAAACTCAGCGTCCTCGCTTTCGTACTTAGTAGTACTCAGCTTCTTCTTCTTCCTCTTCATCAGTCTCACATCTATTTCCTCCTCCTCATCATCTTCTATTTCTTCTAACTTAGCCTTCATTTAAAAGCTCTATTTGCAACTCCTCTAGCTCACTAGGGTTGAATTGGGAAATTGACTCAACCACCTTGGCCATAACATCTCTCTGGAACATTCTCAAGTGGGTTATGATGAGATACATCTTAGGGCTATTGTCTATTAATTTCATTGCTGTGACTAGACTCTTTACAAAATTAGTGAGTCTATCGAGCTTATCATCATCTAACCTAGGAGTATTATTACCATTTTGACCATAGCCAAGTTGAACACTACTATTCTAGTTAACACTAACACCTTGAACACTCGAATCCGACATAATATGATATTTTTCTTAATAGATTAACAACACAACACAATAACACTTCTACCTTATTACTCAAAACATCTACTAACACTCTCTTAGCAACTTCTATACCCAACATTCACTTGAATAGGATAAAAATGAACTTGTACTATTTACACAGTGAAAAATAGAATAGCAATGAAACTATACTTACCAACACACAAATCTTCACTATAAAGCTCAAAACTTTCAGACTTACTCTACATGAACAACGCACTAAAGGAGCTACAGAAGGAATATAACAACTACTAATAGCAAACATGAACCAAAACTTCACTTCAACTTCATACAGTCCGTCTCGAAACTATACTCTAATACCAGCAAAGTTTATGCATCATTGGGTTTGGATACACAAAGGAGTACTACAATGAAGAGAACTAAAAGGAAATAAAAAAACGCTAGCAAAGTCTAAGCAACTACCAACTGGATATGATATACTAATTGATCCTACTAGGCTTACAATTCGCCAGATATGATTCATCGATCTGAACTATAGGGTCACTCACCATTACTCCTTACTAAAGGAAATAGATAAGAGTTAAGGGTAAGGACAATACTAGGGCTGCTTACAAAGGAAACTTGTAGTCATTCTAATAGTTGATTCCTTCTCTACATACATTAAGGGGGGGTTTATATACCCATCCCACTAAGGTTATCTTACATACATGGAAAAGACAAAAGGATAGTTACAATTAGAATACATGAATGATACTAAAAGGGTAAAAGAGATAAAGAATATTCAGTAAGAAAAAGTAAAGAATCCTTCTAGAATATTGTATTAGAAGACACATGTTACATGGTGGTTGGTGTTCTGAAATATATTACAATTTGAACAAAATAAAGAAAAGAGAGTCTATAGTCAGGGCCTACCTAATCTGGATCAAGTCAGAGCTTAGTTAGTCAATCACTAAAAGGAGTACTCATCTTGGGCAGGGTCGAATGTTAGTGGTTGGGTCGGATAGTCACTTAAGGCTTTCTACTCGAATGTTGTCTATGTCATGGCACATTTGTTCAGCAAGTTTAGCACACGCGACAGCTCGATAATTAGATTGATAGTAGAAGGAAACATAAAGGTTGGGATAGGAATTCATATCTTAGATGGGGCTTTAGGCTATTATTCTTCGAGTTAGTCCTTAAAGTCCTCTAGCTTAGCTATGCATGATTGGTCAGGAAAATTGATTCCTATCAAGCAAGGTAAAGTGTTCCAAATGCTTAGGTTTTTGACGCATGGCGACAAAGTGTCCGAACCGACATACCATGGTGCTCTAAGGAGATGTAGTGGATAGCACTGATGAAAGTGAGCTAGAGGAAGAGAAGAATAGTGGAAAAGTTGAAGCCAAGGAGGAAGCGGAGACCTATATCTATGCCGACCAAGGAGAGGTGATGACTATAGTACTAAGGCGAGTGTTGAGCTCTTTGCCAAGCTCTAAGGAAGACCAATGGGAGAATTTATTCCATACTAAGTATACCATCAAAAGATAGCTGTACACCATCAATGTGGATGGAGGAACTTGGACTAATGTCATTGCCCATTCCTTTATGTAAAGGTTAGGACTGTCGACCTCTAAGCACCCTCCAACCTTACAAGCTACATTAACTTTATAACAAGGGTACTCTATACATTATAGAGCAATTAATCGTACCATTTAGTGTTAAGAATGCGTATAAGGATGAAGTAGCATATGATGTTATCCTTATAGGAGCTTTACATCTATTACTTAGAAGATCATGGTTGTTCGATTAACGTGTTACTCATGACGGATACAAGAACACCTGTGCCATTGTTAAAGATGGAAAGAAGATTGTGTTGTAACCCATAACACCAACCCAAGTGAACAAGACCCATAACTAGTTCACCCGAGCTAGTAAGAAGAAAGCTTTAATGATGAGCTGAAGAGAGCTCCAAGCTGCTAAGAAGGCTTATGAGCCTATGTTTTTGTTGATTAGGAGACTATAAGAGATGAGAGATCTAGAAGAAGTACCTAAGCAGATTTGAAGGTTGATTAATGAGTTTTTAGACTTGTTTCTTAAAGAGTTGCCTAAAGGACTACCCCTAATCCAAAGCATAGAACATTATATCGATTTATAGCTAAGAACAGCTCTACCAAATCTACTTGCCTACAAAATGAACCCTAAGCAAGCCATCTAGTTGAAAAGGAAAGTTGATAAGATCATAAAGCGATGTTATATGAGGGAGAGCATGAGTTCTTATGCTATACTGGCTTTGCTTGTCCCAAAGAAGGATGGTTTATGGCACATGTACATCGACAGCTGAGTAATCAACCGAATTATTGTCAAGTACAGATATCTAGTACCATGGCTTGATGACATGTTACATGAGCTTCATTGCTCTAAGATATTTTCAAAAATTAATTTACGAAGTGGCTACCACCAAATATGCATGAGACCAAGTAATAAATGGAATATTACCTTTCAGACAAGGCATAGTCTCTACAATTGGTTGGTTTTGCCGTTCGAACTTACAAATGCACAAAATATATTTATGCGATTAATGAACCATGTGATGTGCCTTATGATTAGCAAATGTATAGTTGTGTACTTTGATGACATATTAGTATACAGTGTCGACTTGAACAACCATGTTGAACATCTCATAGCTATTTTTGACATTTTACAAATTGAGAAGCTCTATGAGAACCTAAAGAAATGTACATTGTATCAAGGTAAAGTAGTTTTTCTTGGATATGTCATATCATGAGAAGGAATTCGAGCTAATGAGGAAAAGGTTCAAGGTGTAATAGAGTGGTCGACGTTGAAGAATGTTACTGAAGTCCAAGGTTTTCATAGCCTTGCTTCTTTCTATAGGTAATTCATTAAAAACTTCAGTACCATTACAACCCCCTTAACTGAGTTGAACAGAGCTTTATAGAGATCAAAGAGAAGCTCAATACTATTCCTATTCTACCCCTTCCAAATTTTAACATGCCATTTGAACTACAATGTGATGCGTCAAGCATTAGAATTGGTGCTATCTTGATAAGACGACGACGACCAGTTGCCTACCATAATGAGAACATTAATGGTATCGCATTAAACTATTCTATGTATGAGAAAGAGTTGTCTTATCTTTTTAGAGCTCTTATTGTTTGGCAATACTACTTACTACCATGAAAGTTTGTAATTTACACTAACTATGAGTCATTGAAGCATCTTAGAAGTCAAAACAAACTCTTGAAGAGGCAAGCCAAGTAGCTAGAGTTTATGGAAAGTTTTCCCTATGTGATCCGACATAAGAAAGGAAGCACTAACGTAGTTATCGATGCTTTATCACATTGGTAATCCTTACTGACTACCTTGCAAACGAAATTATTGGGATTTTCACTTATCACTAAGCAATATGCTCATAACCCTCATTTTGCTCTTATCGTAAAGTAGTGCCAAAATAGAGTTTCTATTGGGGGGTATTATGTCCAAGATGGCTATTTGTTTAAGGATTGTTCCACATGTGAGATGTTGGTTAGGGAAGCTTATAGTAATGGATTATTTGGAGATACCAAGATGGCTAACTTGTTGAAAGAAAATTTTTATTGGCTTAGTTTAGCCAAGGATATCCATAAGGTGGTTGATAGTTATGAACTTTGCAAAAGGGCTAAGGGAAAGAGAGAGCTACATAGAGAGTATATGCCCCTACCTATATTGACCATACCATAGGTTGACCTTAGTGTGGACTTTATCCTAAGGTTAGCTTGGACTTCTAGCAAGAAGGATTCAATCTTTGTTATCTATGCCATCGAATTAACAATGCTTTATATTTTGCTGATTTGCTTTTATAAGAAGTTGTCTGACTACATAAAGTGCTAAAGACTATTGTTTCAAATCATGACACAAAATTCTTGAACTATTTTTTGAAGACTCTTTGGAGAAAACTTGGGACTAAACTTATATTCAGCTTTAGTAGCCACCCTGAGACTAATGGCCAGACTAGAGTGGTAAACGGAATGCTGGGAAATCTATTTTAAGCTGTCATGGGAAAGAACTTAAAGGATTAGGATCTGTATCTTCTAGTTGTAGAATTCGTATACAACTGAACTATTTATAATACGACTAGGAAGACTCCATTTAAGGCCATCTATAGCCTTAATCCTACTATTCTGCTAAATTTGATTGGTACTCTCACAACTATTGAAGAGAGTTAATCAGGTGTTGACCAAACCTAAGAATTGTAGGAACTACATCAGTCTGTAGCAAGTAAGATCGCTAAGTTCAACCATAGATAATAAGAGATTAGTAGTTGAGGCCGCTGAATTGTTTTTTTTTTTTTTAGACTAAGAGACTTGTTATGGATTCACTCAACGAAGACTGATTTCCATACCTAAGATAGAGCAAACTCTCTCCACGAGCAAATGGTCCATTGAAGGTCTTGAAGAAGATCAACCGCAATAGCTACTAGATAGAACTACCTAAGACCTATGGTGTTTCTTCTACCTTCAATGTGTTTAACACAATTCCCTACCAGCCAGAAGAAGCAAACCCAATAAATGCTACAACAAAGCAAGAGTAAGAAACCTCTTTAGATTTGAGGACAAATTTTTTCGACCCTTAGGCAAATGATAAGAATCAACTTCCTGGATTAATCATGCATAACCGAGCTAAAACACTCTAATGACTCATGTAGATGATATTAGCTTGAAGCCCCATCTAGGATGAAGATTCCTATTCCGACCTCCATCTTTCACTCTATTGCTAACCTAAGCATCAAACTTACATGAGAACCAACATAGTCTCTAAGTAGACGTATTGACTTATCGAATAGCCATACCATGACCTAGACAGCATCCAGATAAACCAGCTTCAAACATCTATCCAAGCTAAGCTTTTAAGCTAACCAACATCTAACCCCAACCCAAGTTGAACCACAAGATACCTGAAGGGATCTGGACATCCTTGATTAACTAAGCTCTGACGTAAATTAGATTAGGTAAGCTCTAACCATAGACTCTTTTTTTTGCCTTTGTTCAAATTGTATCATACTTTAGACCTCCAACTACCATGCAATACATATCTTTTAACACAACATTGTAGAAGGATTCTTTAGTTTTTTATATAGAATATGCTTAGCCTCTTTTATCCTTTTTAGTCTATTTCATGTATTCTAATTATAGATTATCCTTTTTGTCTTTTGCATGTATGCATAACCCTAATGGGGCTAGTATATAAACCCCATTTATTTTTGTATGCAGACATCAATTACAACATATCAAATTAATACAAGTTTTCTTTTTAAGCAACCCTAGTGTTCTCATTCTCCCTTTAGCTCTTATCTATTTCCTTTAGCAACAAGTAATGGCAAGTGAGCTTATAGTTCAGACTAGCAAATCATATTGGTGAATTATGGGCCGAGCAAGATCGATTAGTGTATCATATGTAGTTGGTAGCTACCTAAATTTGCAAATCTCCTTTTGCTTTTTTTTTTTTTACTCTTTCCATTGTGGTGTTTTTTCGTGTGTACAACCTTAGAGACACATCAGCTCAGATAGAAAATTTTTAAGCAAATGGGAATCTATGTGACTGATAAACTTTGGCACTCTCATAATGGAGGAATATATGTTAATCCTTTTAACATTAGGAAGAGAGTAGTCATTGTTAAGAAAAAGGATAGTGAGAAGCAAAGTTTGAAAAGGAAAAGAGGTAAGGAACCTACTATTGAAGGTTAAAGGAAGAAAGGGAAAGTAGTTAAAAGGATTAGTGAGATTGAATTCAGAGAAGCAACTAGATCACATTCAGATAGTGATTAGAGAGTACATAACTGCAAATTCCTCCCCCCAAGCAAGGTGAAAGTTTTGTATTTGTTGAGCAAATTTCTAAGAGAATCAAGGAAGTACTTGGGAAGGTAATGAAGGATTAGATTACAAACATGAAGGATCTATTCAAAATATAGGTTAAAGAAACTATGTCTAAGTCTAAAGCTGATGATGAGACATAACCTACTAATCTATTATTTGAACCACTTGGTCCTAACCAAATTTTCAATCCCTAGCACCTGAACATCACTCTCCTATGACCACTCTACAGCAAGCTAACCAAATTGATCAACTACCTATTCAAGAACTTGACAAAATTCTAGTTATCTCTCCTCAATTATCTAAACCTAAGGATCTTCCTATGCAACCTTGGTACCTCCAACTGCAACTCCTCTCCTTGATCTTAAAGGAAAAACCAATCTTGAAGGAAATACAAAAACTCTTTTTGTTGGATCCAACAAGGATGGTAGTGCATTAAGACAAGCTCATTCCAATCCAACTCCTGTGAAAGATAATGAACCAACTTCCAGTGTCCAGTGACCATTTGAAGTCAATTCTTCTCCTAGCAAGATAGCTTCTACTTTCTTTAGTAGGATGAAACTTTATGCTAGGAAGAAAACTAAGAGAGCTCAAAAATAATTTCAAGAGTTTTGTGTCTTTTTTATTTTTCTTTTGGTTCAATCAAACTCTTGTTATATTTCAAACTTATGTTTTTCTTTTGACATTAAGTCCACGTGTAGACTATACTATGTACTTTCTTCTTCATCAATGAAAGTCCATTTCAATTTTCGCATGTGTTGTCTAATTATAAATATTAAGGGGGAGTTATTAAATAGCCTTTGATGATAATAAAAAGGGGGAGAAAGACTAAAAACAATTTCATAGTAAACATAACTGCAAATATGATAGTATAGCAACTTGCATATCATTGTTTTTTAGTCATGTTTTTGTTGTTTATATATTAGACATCGAATTGTTACATGTTTTTGGACTTACAAGTGTTTTGTTATCATAAAAAAGGGGAGAATATTAGACATCTCTCATGAATTTTAATGATAATAAAAAGATAAGAAGGCTAATGTACTAATAAGTGATCAGATATTCAGACAATTCTTTAGATTATTTAAATTGTAAATTAAGTTTCATTTAGAAGGTCTAAATCAGATGAAAAAGAAACAAGTTTGGAAATTACTTAGATAATGTTTTAAAAGCTCATATAAGAAGAGTCAATACAATATTTGCATAAAGTACTCCCAAGACTTTAGAAATAAATAAACTAAGACATCTTTAGAAAGTTGAACTAGAAGAGTAAATCTGAAAAATAACAAGACAGCAGATTCAAAATGAACAAGGTTTGGCTCCATTAAATTAGGTGTATTAGGAAAATACACTTAATCTTGTTTCCCTTAAGTAGGAATTAAGATCTACGGGGATTATTTTCAAAATAATTAATTCTTGGAAATAATTAAACAATAAGAAAATAACTAAGATGGGTAAGGATAAGGATGAGGATGATTTCGAATATTATGGGATATTAAATTTGAAATTCAAGATTATCTAGCATTGATGATCGTAGTATACCTATTAAGAAGATATGACTAAGATAAGATCATATTCAAATTGAGACTCTAATATTTTCTCCAAATATATATAAGTTATCATTAAAGATATCAATTAACACCCCATACCCCTTTCTCCTTCCCCCTTCCCCCCTCCCCTACCCCCACCCCCACCCCTTCTCTTGATATCTTATACAGGATCAATAGAGAAGACCACGGTAAGATCATGCCCTTCTCTCATTCAACAAATACTCCACAATTCTTTGATTTTTCATAATCCAAAACATTTTAGCTCATTCCTAAGTCATCTTATCACCCTAAATCTTCGCCTAAATAATCTTTCGTCGACTTTCTACTGAAAAACACTCAAGTTTAATCTAGAATTCATGGTAACAACAAAAAAAATAACAAATTCTCCATGGATGAATGTCATATGTTGTCACAACCTTCAAATCAAATCTTTAAAACCTTATAGCTAAAACACCATAATTAGATCTAGATTAGCAAAATCTCTTACTAGAATCATAGATCTTACTTACCTTTCTTCAATTCCACCGAGATCCAGTCACTCTATAGAAGTTCCTATGAGAGAAAAAAGATGACTAATTTTAGCAAAGTATCAAAATGAAGGCTAGGGTTTTCTCCACCCCTTATATAGTTTTCCTAACTATTACTAAAATGTCCCTTTTTTAAAATTATAATTACTTTTAATACCTTACTTTATCTTTAATTTCTATTATTTTATTTTTGTGGTTTTACATACTGCTCCCTTCAAAGAACTTTCATCCTTCAAAGTTTACCTAGCATTCTAAAAAGCTCTAGATACTTCTTCCTCATACCCTCTTCTAATTCCTATGTGACTTCCCCTTCAGTATGGTTACTCCATTAAACTTTAACACAAGGTATCACCCTTCTTCTTAGCTTATGTATCTTAGAATCTACTATTTGAATGGGTTGCTTAATTGTCAACATGTTGGGTTATAAGATTAAGGACTCTAACTCAACTACTTGTATCTATGGCTAATTAAATTCTTGATTCAAATCTTTCACGAACTTCCTTAATGTGGATACATGAAAAACATCATGTACTCTTGCTAACTTAGGTGGGAACTCCAACTTATACATCTTTTCTCCACTATCTTACACTGCCCAATATATCTTAGAGTTGATTATTCCAATTGTTGGTGAAACTTTCAAAAGCACTTGATCACCATCCTGGAATTCCAATAGTCATCTTCTCTAGTCCGTATAACTCTTTTGATGACTTTAAGTTGTTAGCAACCTCTTCTTAATCAATTTCACTTTATCCACCACATACTACACCAATTATAGCCTTAAATACTTCCTCCCAAAGTAAAGGTAACTTATACTTCCTCCCATACAACGCCTCATAAGGAGCTATCTAAATCGATGCTTGATAACCATTAGTGTAGGCAGACTCAACTAAGGGAAAATACTCGTCCCAATCCTTACTAAAATCTAATATACAAGCCTTTAGCATATTTCAAGTATTTGAATAGCTCTTTCCGACTGTCCTTCCATCTAGAGGTGAACGGCCATAGCTTCAAGTAAACTCTTCCAAAGTCTTCTTAAGAATCTTGTATCATGATATGAAACTATGGTTAACGAAGTAACATGAAGTTTGACTGTCTCCTTAACATATAATTTAGCCAAATTCTCTAGAGTATATCCTACACAAATAGATATAAAATGGGCTAATTTAGTTAATCAATCCATAATCACCTTACAACAGCAAACTTAGCCACCATTCTAGGAAGTATTATTACAAAGTCCATAGTAACATATTCCTATTTCCACTCCGGTATTGATAAGGGTTGCAATGTACCTATTAGTCTTTAGTGCTCAATCTGAACTAGTTGACAAGTTGCACACTTAGACAAATAATAAGCAATCTTTTTTTTCATATAATTCCACTAGTAATACTCTTTCAATACGTCATAGTGCTACCTAGGTGTATGGTATACCCTGAGTGGTGAGCCTCTCTCAACAACTTACTTTTTAATTTAAACTTAGTCAATACACATAACCTCCTTTAAAACTTATAAATCCTACTACATCCATATTAAATTCAGTTGCTCCATCCTATTTTATTTTGTCTTTAATTCTTATATGCCCACATCATTTGTTTATGCTACTTTGAATTTGTCCATTAAGTAAGGTTGAAAGCACAATGTAACTAAATGTACTCCTACCTCTACTATATACCTCGACTAACATTTTAATTTGATTTCAATATATTAAATGAAAGGAAAAGAAAAGTTTATATTATGTTCATCTTCATTATGTACAAAGTTTCTAAAAAGAGAAACAAATAATGGTTTGTAGATAGTCAAATTTGTTTGCAAGGTGAACTTGGTTTGCTTGATGAATTTTGCCTGCAAGAAAGAACAAATTAGGCTATAAGGGTGTTATGGTGACTTCAGCATAGCCACTTCGATGCCTAAGTAAGGTTTTAGTAGAAAGAATATAAGGAAAATGGAGAGAGCAATAAAGCGAGTGAGATTCAAGAGTTTGGATGAAGCATACTATCAGGTGCCGACCTCTATTTATAGAAGATGGTTAATAACTACCCTATGAATGTTGCCTCTAAAATCACTACGTGGAATTTTGAATCTCAAACCACTCCTTGAATTCTTAGAATGTGGGCCAATTATGACAACTTATGGGTGGTTATTTATGTATTGATCCCTAACTACTTGCACCTATCTTTGAATTTAACTCTTTTATTGGTTAGGCTAAGTCTTCTCGAGCTCTTTACCCCTAGACAAGCTAATTGAGATCACCCCAATCTACTTACATAGATATGGCTCTAATCCAAGCTTATTGACTTCCTAAACTGCTAAAACCTTATTGGCTTCAAAGCTAATAAAAAAGATAAAAAAAAAAAACTTAACTAAGGAGGTCAAATGCAAGGTTCAAGAGATCAGACATTAGCTCTTTCAATTCGCCTGAAAGTCTTTAACACCTTACGATGAAAATCCTTATCAACAAAGTTCATGCATCCTAAGTAAGTGCTCTTTCATTGCATAAGCATCAGTAGGTAAGCTAAACTATACCATAAAATGTATCTTATAGAGTGAGCAAGATTTCTCCATGCAACATATGAAAATTACAAGTCTTTATTCTCTACCTCTTTACTAATGCGGTAATAAGATGCCAGTCGATCTACAAGAAAAGGATATAAGAGATCTCATAAAAGCTAACTTCCTAGAAATAGGATAAGATGCAAGAGTGCAAAGTTATCCTATCCTCAACATTGCCATAAAGAAGCCTTTTGTTGATGGTATACTAGCCAAGTCCCCTCTTATTATAAAAAAACACATGTATGAACATTATGAGAGAGCAATCGATAGAATGAAGACCTATCATATGCTTGTGTAACCTATATCGCTAACAAGCAATGATTATCTTACTGTATAAAGAGTTATTAATTTGTAGGCTTAGATACATCTAGATAACAAGCATCCAAAAAACTTGGCCACACGAGCAATATATGGTATTAGATGAAGTAGTAAACATAATTTAATGGTGTTACATTGACAATCATTACAAAGCATGAACAAATATTATGGAAAACCAATCAACCTTATATTTGTTTTATTCTAGACAGTTCCTTCTATTATGACCTTAATTCTTACATAAGCCACATGTGATATTTAATGATGGCTCTCTAAGGTCCATCTCTTTATGATACCTCTTCGATTGAAGTCTACCAACTCTTTTGTTAAGTTTTGTATCTGGATGAATCAATGAAATGTCTACATTGGTCATTATCTTTGTTACTTAGAGGATAGAAGCTACTCTTGTAACAAAGCCATTAATGTGTCCATTTATAACATTTCCCCACCCATTATGTGATGTATATGTTAATGGATGCCATTGTAGCAAATAAGTGAGAATGCCATCCTATAAGTCTATTATTTGTTAAAAAAGCAAACCTATTTTTAATGTTCATTGCTATGACTTCAGCTACCTTTGTTACTATAGCTTGTTATTTGCTCACTAGAAATAACCTAAAAGATCCCATTATTTAATCAAATGTAATTACCATATTAACACTCATAGCTTATCACTCTTTACAATCTTTCAACAGCCTATGGTGTAAATAATTCCCCTTTATTGACATATACTACTAACTCATCATGCAAAGCTATAAATTACCTAATGTAATTATAGAAGATATATTTTACCGAGGCTGATATAAGTTGCTAGCACCTTGCATTCTTTAATATGACATTATAGCTCTTGCCGAGATCGATGTGATAACCTAAATTTGTAGGCCCCATCATATGCTCATATCAATATTTCTACTTTCATATATAAAAGGTAGTCAAATGCAAAACCTTTTCTTTTTTTTAATCCCCCTATAGTATGCAATCTTTTAGGCTATGATCGTAAAGCTGTTGCAATTACAAGCCTCTTTAATGGTCGACATTTGTTAATGTTTATTTAAGTTACTAACCATGTTCATTTACAATATTGCCACTAAATAATGGGCAAGAGGTTTTGATAAGAATCCATGTCCTATTACGTAGTCCTAAGCTTATGGGTTAACTACCATAGTTCGCTAAGCTTCCTAAAGCAATTTACAAATGAGGAAGCCAAGCCCCTTTAACATGCAGACTTAACCGGGTATCTAAGCCTCAACCAACTCTACACTATATCTCGAGTAGAGGAACTCAATTCGTATCTTGTTCTAGTACGGCCTCATGCTAACTTGTGTTTATTCGTTCGGAAACAAGATGGATAGCTTAGTTGACCTTTTCCTTAACTCAACCAGTGCAACTACCATCCCAACCTTTATTAGATCGTCAACCTAAGGAAAAGTTTGATTCTTCTCATCAATTATTTCTAATTACAACGTGTCGTGTGTCCTCTAATTGTGTACGATTGTCAATAGCATAACGAATCATATTTTGTCCCCTTTGCCCCTATAAACTAATGTGCATTATTTCTTTAGCTTTTTGCCTTTTTAGTAATTATGTTACATTGTAAAGTTACCCTAAATGGTAAGTATAAAAACCTCTTTTGTACATAAGCCATATACATCAATGAACATTTAAAACTATCTTCTTCTTCCTTGCTCTTATGTAAGCTATACTAGACTTCTAAGTTTGAGTATTCTTATCTAATCATTTAAGCTAAGGGATAATGATGAATGACCTTAAGAGTTAGTTTATATGTAATATCAAACTAATACCTTAGTTCATAAGAAGGATACAATGCATAATATTCGTATGCTTATCTACAAGCCCTAATTCACCTTTGACTCGCATTTATCTTTTGAACCATCTTGTAGTTTAGACCCACTCTAGTTCATTTGATTACTAGTTCCCATGTGCATACCTACATCATCTTGATATCAAAGCTTTAGCGATATTTAGCGTCGAAGTTATTGTTACTATATATTAGTCCTTGTGTTGCTATTTTGCAAGCGTATAGTTGTTCAAGTAATGAATGTCACAGTTGTGCTCAAAGGTGTTATGTGAAGTTGTTAAGTATTTGTGCTGCATTTGTGAAGGATTCTGTTATAACCTGGTTTTGAGGTTGGAAGTAGAGTAAGTAGTAGTAGTTGAAGTTTCAAAGTTAGCATGATTCATATGTAGTTGTTGAGGCTCTGAGTAATGAATTAGTATGTGTATGTATGTATGTCACGCTTGAGTTGTGGGTTTTGAGGTAGTGAAGTAGGTGTAAGTTTGAGTTCTAAGCTATGGTGATATGGGATTTTTGTGTTATCAAGGTTGTATGGTTATTTTCGAAATGCAGGGTTTGTGTTTATTTCTTAGCCATGATCAATACTATGATTGGTGTTAGTTTCATGAGAGTATGAAAAATTCTAATATTAATGTAGGAGTTGGTGACAACGAAAGTAGCTCTACCATAGTCAAGCTATTATTACCACTCCAATGTCCACAAACAAAAGGATTGATGAAATTGCGACTATGATGGCCAAGTTAACTCACAATGTCAATAAAATAGCCACTACTAAAGCTACCAACAAGCCCCTTGCTAATGTCTGAGTTGTTCCTCGACACATTTAAGGGTAAGGCGTAAATTACTAAGCTGACTATGGTAACTAAGTAGAAAATGGGTACGTATGACAAAACCGTAGTGCTAACATAGAGAGGCGAGCAAAATGACCAATTGAATTAGATGAGGTTAGAGATAGTGAAGAAGAATACTACCTATTAGAGGAATGATGAATCTTAAGTTATGGATGCTAACCTACACTAGGTCCAATAATATAGATGATTATTTTAACTAGGAAGTCAAAGTTAAAAAGTTATTTGTATGCTATGAAGTAGATGAGTATGCTAAGGTTCAACTAACTACTTGAACATGCTAATATAATGTCCTGTAGTGGAAGACTTTACAATTTAGGCAATGTAGAGACGGTGAACTATAAATCCATACATGATAAGAAATGCACCAAGATATGCGAAGAAGATTTGTATCAATCACTATATGTAAGATACTTTCAAAGAGTTACAAGAGCTTAGGTAAGGTGGAATGTATATGGATGATATATAAAAAAATTTCAAATGTTAATGATTTGTTGTGAAGTTGAAGAGCCTAAAGCTCGAAATGCCTTTCGGTTCATTAGATGATTGAAGTTTGAAATATGAGAGGTACTAAATGTTTAGAGGAATGATGCATTGGAGGATGTTATTTGAACATCATAGGGTTATCCCTATGTTCCTCCAGGTCAAACTCTACTTGTTTGACCTATATTGAACAGAACTGCAGGATTGAAAATGAGTAAGAGTGAAGAGGTTCAAACTAACCTAAGGTACCGATTGTTAATAAGTAAGCACCAAAGATACTTGAGAAGGGAGAAATCTTGGGAAGAAAAGTCAGCCAATCAAGTGTTTTAAATATCAAGGTTTGGTTATATGGCTATCAAATTCTCAAATCAACAGGCAATGGTCATTAAAGGTGACATGCCAACCATTCAAGTTGATAGTATAAACAAATAAGTAGAAGAGATGAAGCATTAGGCTAACCTAGAAGAGTTTCCGAAGGGAGAAGAGGTTACAATGGATGTCAAGTACGGCGAACTACTAAATATGGTCATTTGTCGAGCTATGAACATGTCTACTTTAAATAAGAATAAGTAAAGGAAGAACTTATTCCACACTACATGCTAAGTGAAGGGATAACTATGTACTATCACTATGGATAATGGAAGCTATACCAAAGTTGCTTAGGTAAGCATGGTATAGAAGGTTGAATTACTAACCACTCCCATCCTAAGCCATATAAGTTACATTGGCTACATGAGAAGGGAGCATCTTCATGTAACCTAATAAGTTGTTGTAGCAATCTCCATAAGAGTGATGAAGTATAGTATGATGTACTACCAATGTACACATAACACATACTATTAGGACAACCATAGTTGTCTCATTGGTAGGTTCTATATGATGGATTCAAGAATACATATGCCTTTGAGCATAAAGGAAGGAAGGTTGTGCTGAATCTTATGACTTTAAACTAGGTCCAAGATATATAGAATCAGCTACAAAAGCCATTCAACATGAAGAAACAAATGATTGAATTGCTGTTGCATCCCGACTTACCATGGAATGCACCATCACATAGGAATACCTATTAAAAAGTATCTCAACCTACTCATTCATTAAAAGAAAACTTTATTTATATGATAATAAGGTTGTTATATCAAAGTTCAACTAGACATTTAGTTACAACTTATATGTACAGTTCACTATTTACATCAAAACATGAACCATCCTTTCACTTTAACATCTTTAAAAAAATAGGATTCCTAACTTAGGATAAGTTCCATCCAAAAGCTGCTAACTCTAACTAATGCTTTCACTATATATCCCTAATAGAGTTAGACCCTTTACAATATTATTAACCTGAGGATGAAACATTTTATGCCCTCAACTACTGGAGTTGAGTGAAAGTAGATAACAAACAATACAATATAGGTAATATCACAACTAAAACATTGCAATCATAACCAGTAGGTTCAACTTTACGCATACATTAGCCTAACCAAGCATTTATTGCTAGCAATGCAGTATGCTATGCTTATATACGTGGCATGCATCGATACCGATATCCTATGCCTTCCAATTTTCATCCATTTAGTCAACATGCCGGGCATTTAGATACAATGTCCACAAACCTATGGGCAATAAGGAGTTGCTTAGGAGTAGGATCCCCACCAAATTAGACTATATACTATAGCAGTCTACCAATATCAAAAAGGACAATAAGGAGCTGCTTGGGAATAAAACCCCCAACTTTACTTTATAAAATTAGACTACACACTATAATTTATCAATAAAAAAGATAATAATGCCAAGTTAGATTATACACTGTAGTTTACCAAATTTGACTATCAAAATAGTCAAGATGTTTGGGAAAATGCAAATCACTGAGTTTATAAAGCCACAATTTTTTCTCGATCACTTGGAAGTCTCATTTTAAAAAATTCTGATCTATAAGTCCCTCTTTATGTTATGTCATACCGTACTGTACCATGCCATGCCATGTTATGTGATGACAACTTAAGTACATTATTTAACATAATCAATCTTTAAGTTTTATTAAACTTAGTTATCTGATTTTGGTTTTTGAACTCTCCTTAGCAAAATTCTAATATCTCACTTAGGGTTTACTTAGATGAACACCTAGAAGATTGAGTTAGCAATCACTTAACTTCCCTATTTAGCACAATTGTTCATAAGCACAAATCAATACCCAACCTAGCAGCATAATAGTATAACCAAGAAATAATTACCATCATTCAAAATCACCACATTATCATTATTCAATATAGTAGTATATTAGTCAACACCAAAATATATCCAATCAATACAGCATCAAACAACGCAAAGTGTTATACGTAGCAACATATCTACTTCAAGCATAGGTTAGATCTACTTACTTGGGCTTTGTAATAGCGTAAAATCCTAAACTTCACGACTTGGTCCTTCCTTACTTATTACACTTATGAAAATATAACACAGTCTTCAAATCAAGTATGGGTCAAACCCAAACTCTTATAAGTGTTCATTACTGTGTTTTTTAAACTTCATTTGACCGTATCTTACTCATTCCTTATTCAATTTAAGTATACTTTATATCGATACAATCGTTATTTCAAGTACTATTAAGATATCTTAAGAATTAAGTCCATCAATGTTGTCGAAGTCCAAAAATATCGTTTTATCACTACTGACTCAATTGTATGTTATCATAACTTTATAATTGACTTAAATAGGCTTTGATAGTAATTTAGAAGTCTTAAAAATTTCACTTTCCAAACTTGACTAGCAACCTTTACTATATCCAAAAGTGTTCATTTTACATCAATTTGACAAGTATTTTACTAATACTAATTACTATATTATATATTAAGCTAATATATGGATTTTTATTAGGAAAATACATATTAAATAGTATACGAGTCCAATTAATTTCACAAAAAATCATATAGACTCACAAAAATATGTGGTTTAATTATTGACCATAAATTATACTAAACTAACTATTATCTATTTTTACAAAAATAGTAGTTCTAACTCGAAATTACGAAAAATTAGGATAAATAAACAAATTTATGTGTGAGATAAAAATTAAGTGTTCCAAATATCATTATAAACTTCCAAAATTCAAAACATGTAGGGCTTATTTATTAATTTTATAAAAAACTAATTATTTTATCAATTCAGTAAAACTAACAATTTTATTTAAAATAATCATAAAAAATAGTAAACATGCTTAATTTCAAAAATTCTTATTACCACAATTATATATATATATATTTATATATTAGGTGTATTAAGTACAAAAATTGAGCTTGAAGTAACATCATTTAATATTTATAAAAATTAATTCAATTTTCTTCCAAATAGGGTATCTTCTTAAGGACCTTATATTTCCAATTATTATTTAACTAAAATAAAATTGCTACATTAATCTACATCTAAAATAACCTAGAAAACCAAATTTCATAATTAATTAACATCATTTGCTATTTTTAGAAAATTAATAAATATTCGACGGAAAATTTGGTTCACTTAAACTAGCTATCACCGAATTGTCATACCTTGTCGGAACACCTCCTTTAGCCACCCTATCTTTAACCCTTAAGCTACTTCAAGTTAGGTTGTGGTTTGGTACACAAACTACCCTAGACCAATTTTTACTCTTTTTCTTGTTCTATTTTTATTTTATTTTTTTCTAATTTTCTATATTATGTTCTTGTATTTTTAGAGTGCTAAAATATTGTAAATGAGGGTTTGAGTCCTATTTATAGGCTTTAGGATTTTTACATGTCAAAAGGTGAAATAACACATCATTTCCTCCTTTTTCTATATGTTAACTAGGTGTTATGTGTTACTTCCTTATTAATCTTGTGATGACTCATGTTTTCAAGTCATTCCCATGCTGTCATATCATTTGGTGACTCATCCATTCATTATTTTAATTAGTTTTCCTTATATTGATAATTTATTACTATATGTATATATTTAATACATATAATGCATACATATGTAAATACATGTATATTATATATAATTCAACTTAATTTATTATTTTTATAAGTTGAATAACTTATCTCTAATATCTTACTATATCAAAAAGCTCGAATTTCATATTTTCGATATTTATTGATAAATTGATGCTTTTCTTAAATTAATTTTTTTTATGTAGTTTATTTTGAAAGATTGACTTTATTGAAATTACTTCGTCTAACTTTATTGTAAAATTAAAAATAAAATGGATAACATAACCCAGTACCCTAAATTTAGAGACTTAGATCCTAAGATTATCGTATTGGCTCAAAACCCTAGGATATTACAATTGCATATTAAGGTTCAATAGATGCTTTATGAATTCACTTACCTATTTCTTGATAAGCTGCCAAAAAGACTACCACTAGTTCAAGGTATCAAGCATGCCATTGACTTATAACTAAGGGCTACTTTGCCTAACAAACCCACCTATATAATGAACTTAAAGTAAGCTACGAAGGTTCAAAGGTAGGTTAATGAATTTGTTAAGTGAGGCTATGTTTGAGAGTCCTTAAGTTCATGTGCAGTGATGGCCTTACTTATACCATTAAGTATAAGTAACCAATCTCAAGGCTTAATGATATGCTTAACAAACTATATAAGGCTAGAGTCTTCTCCAAGATCGATATGAAGTGAGGTTACCATTAGATCTAGATATGAGTTGGAGACAAGTAAAAGATTGCATTTAAGACAAGACACAGGTTGTATGAATGGATAATGATGCCCTTTAGTCTTTCTAATGCTTCAAGTACATTCATGAGATTAATAAACCATGTACTTGAAGATTAGATTAGTAAATTTGTTGCTGTTCATTTTAATGATATTTTGGTATATAGTCTAGACTTGAAGAAGCACTATGAAAATTTTTAAACTATCTTCATTATGCTTTTAAGCTGAAAAATTGTAAGTGTGAGCTTTGTTGACCTGAAATGATCTTCTTAGGTTTTATGTCGAATAAAGAAGGAATCTGAGTTGATAAAGACAGAATTTGAGCTATCACTGAGTTGCCAATATTGCCTTCTTCTACAAAAGTCTAAAGCTTCTATAAATTGGCTTCATTTTACCAATGCATCATCAAGAACTTTAGTACCATTGTGGCTCATTTAACTAAGCTATCTAAGAAGAACATAGAGTTCAAGTAAGCAGCAAGAGAGCATAAGAGTTTCAAAGAGTTGAAAGAGAGATCAACTACTGCCTCCATCCTTTATTTTTTTACCCTTTTTGATAATTATGTTACATTGTAAAGTTTCCTTAAATGGCAACTATAACAACCTTTATTATACATGGGTCGCAAACATTAGTAAGTATTCAAAGTTATCTTCTTCTTCCTTACACCTGTGTAAGCTTTATTAGGCTTCCCAATTTGAGTACTCTTATCTATTCCTTTGAATAAAGGGATAAGGTGATTGACCTTAGGAATTAGTTTGTGCATAAAATCAAACTAATCCCTAAGTTTATGAGTATATAGTACATAATATCCACACACTTGTACACGAGCTTCAACTCACTTTTAGCTCTCATTTTTCTTTCTAACAATCTCATGGTTAAAACCCAACCTTAGTTTATGTGATTGTTGATTCTTGTGCATGTACTCATGGTACCACATCGAGTTTAGGGTATAGGGGGTGTAGGGGGTGGTGTTTACCATCAAACATTGTTATCCATAACTATACTTATAATACTAGACTGTTGATTAGAAATAAGACAAAGTCTCTTGACAGTTGCCAATAACATAAATCTTTAAACACTTTAAAAAGCAAGACTAAGATATATAAGTCTTGATAGGGATGGATGTGATTCAATTCGGTACGGTTAGCCTTTCCTTGTCGAACCGATCATAATATAAAGGCTCGATTTTTTATTTTTAAATCGAACCTAATCATACAGTTTGGTTTATAAATTTTTTGAACTTAATTAAGATTCGGTTTGGTTCACAATGTGAATTGTTTGTATTAAATTTTCACTAAACATTTTTATTTTCAATAAATATGAAATTTCAAATAGAATTTACTTAATTTAATTTTAATAATTGATACAAAATTATGATAAAGAATAACAAAATATAAAAAAATTGATGAAATTTATGAAGATTGGTGGAAAAAAAATATAAAAAAGTACAAAATAATTGCATAATATTTTTTATTTAACTAAACAGTTTAGTTCAGTTTGCTTCCTCAAAACAAACCATGAACCATTTATATACAATCAAACCAAACCATAAACTAAACGGTTCGCAAAAAAACTGATTTTTAGGTTCTATTTGATTTGGTTCATGATTTAATTCGCAGTTCGCAGTTTTTTTACCCAGCCCTAAGTCCTGATCAACCAATGCAAATCCTATATAGACTTTATGATTAGCATCATCCATGCTATATGTTATCATCGATAATTTTATGCCTATACTTCATATACAAAAGGTATCGTCAATATTATAATCGGCCTTCAGTACCTAAAGGCATTTATGCATAGATTAAAAGTCCAAAATACCCTTTAGAAAACCGCTTATGCTTCTCTATTAGTTAGCCAAACACTTTGGCTATGTCGCGATCTTAGATTATTCAATTGAATTATAATTTCATATAAGAAGAGCTCCAATCACCATATGCAATTTCAATTGTTCTTCTCTTATCATCCAATATCCCTTTCTTTGTCACTAAGTACCAATGTTATTAAATCTGATTTAGGTAGTTGATCCAAACAAATGAGAAGGTCAAAGGTTGAAGGAGTGAAACTAGGTTTAACCATAACTAAATGGGAGTTAAACTAGGGTTAGATCATATCAATTTTATAACTAATCAAGTTAAATTAGATTGAATCATGGAAGTCAACCTATGTTTGACAGCACTACTAAGTGGTTGAATGTATTAAGAATAATTTGGCAAAGTACAGATGCTTTTCACACTGAGTGCTTTCTTAGCCTAATTAAGTGAACATTTATCCTTTAAGCTATGATCCAATTTTCATAGCTATAATTTAATATAGGGTTAATATGTATATGTAGGCCATTAAATATGGTGACCATAAATTCAACATGCCTGCATTTTCAACATGCGCTAGGTCACCACCTACACCCCCTATCAAACTCTTTAACATAAAAGTTTTATTGATGCTTTCTATGATATCTTTTCATTGTGTAAATCTAATATTTTTTTTTTCTTTTTTTTCAAACCACATTTCTTTCTTTAAACCATCACCAAAAGCTCATATTTTGTAGAGCTATACATTCATCTTCCTCAAAAGTTATGTTACTATTATCACCATCTAGCCTATTAAGATCATGTTTAGATTTTTTTTTTAATATATTTTTACTCGTATCTTATCTCATCTATATTTGCTTGAAATATGGAGTTTAGAAATCTATTGTATCTATATTATATTTATTTCTATTTAATAATAATGATAGATGTGATGATTAGAGTATGAGAATAGAGAAGAGTAAAACTCGCATACTTTGAAGTAGGAAGGATTTTTAAAAATATATTTTATACATTGAAAAGTGATATTTAAATTGGTATTTGTGTAAAAAAAATGAAATAAAGAGTAAATAAATTTTAAATTATAGGGGCTTATTAGGTATTCAATTTTTAAAATTATTTTTTTTTTTTATCTTATTCTTGCCAAACACAATATATAAATAAATGTTAAAAAGATAAAAAAAAGATATAAAGAAAGATGAACCAAACAAAATCTAAATATAAAAATCAAATCATGAATAGATATATTAGTCAGCTCAAGTATGAGACAATTAAGCTCTATAGTGCTTCTAGACATACTATGTGGTGACATTGATAGTTTAAAGCAATTGATATTCTTTGATATATCAATTCTTCATCTATATCGATTGGTTCATCTTATATGACTTAATCAATCTCTTGGTCAAGAATTATCACTTTGATTTTTTTAATAGTACCCTATCATAGTATGCCACATCTTCATTAAATAAAATATCCATGTGGTTTTATATCATAAGTCTAATAAAACTCACTATTTTAATCAAATGGGAAGGAACAACATGGAGTTAAATTAGTAATGATATTTGTGTTTAATGGGTTAGGTACAGTTGTGTGTTGCGAAGTCTCTAGAGTTTCTCTTAAACTCATGACCCCTTCCTTTTCTCGATGCCCCCCTACAACAAATCAAAATCGAAACTTTTCTTTTGTTAAGAAAAAAAAAAATTAAGCCTATTGAAGATCTAGAAAAAGATTTCTCATTATAATTAGCTTCTCGTTCTCTCTTATAGGAGCTTCTATTTTCTCCCAACCAAAACCCTTGGGAAGATAGATGCATTAAAAAAGAAGTCTTAAAAGCACACAACGGTACACAACTTAAATTCTATATATGTACAATTATTTGCCTTAAGGAAACACAATGAAATAGATGAAATGGAGGAAACCACCAAGGATGAAGAAGATTGGTACACCACAGATGATGGCTCTAACTTAGACCCTCCAAGCATGAAAACTATTATGTTCTTGTCTCAATAATGAAGAAAAAAAACTTTATGCAAGATGGAAATATACGATTATCATTAAAGTATTTAGTCTATCTCTTGACTATAAACTTCTATTGTAGAAACTTAAAACAATGTAAAGCTTTGTGATTGATTTTTCAATGATAGGGACAAGGTTGGGATTGTATGTAGTTTCTTCCAAAAATTTCAAATACCTAAATCTCATTATTAAGGATGGCTCTTAATTCATTAATAGGCATTTCTTAGCCATCAAAAGATAGGAACCAAATTTTTGTCCCTTAAACTCTATTACAGTTTGGATAAAAATTATGAACTCTTTTTAAAATTTTATGATTCAGAAGCTCTAAAGCAAATTGGGAAAGCAATTGGTCTAGTCCTTAGAGTTGATACCTTTACCATTGATGCTAAAAAGGGAAAATTTGCAAGGCTTTATGTTCAAGATAACTTCCATGAACCCTTCCTTCATTCAATCAAAATAAATGGAATGGTTTTCAATCTTCAATATGAGGATATCAAAATGTTCTATCATCATCATAGCTACATTGGTTATACCCTCGAAGACTATCGGCAAAAAATAAGGGAAGAAAATTATAGATTTGTCCAAAAAAAAAAAATAAGTAAAGAAAATAGTAGATTATGTGAATGAAACTCAACCAAAGGCCTTAAATAGCTTAATAGAATTATCTAAAGAACACTATAATGAAGCCTACAATCAAGTTCATGCAAATATTAGTAACTAAACTTGAATAGAAGGAAGACCTGATTCATTTGAGCAACTTGCTTTATCTTCTAAGCAGGTTGTAGATCAAATATTTTATGCCTATAGGTAGTAACTAATAGAAAGAAGAAGAATTTAACAAATAATAACGCAAATCATGATAACTTAGTAATAAAAAATAAGCTTAAGGGAATTAATCATGGTCTAGAAACTCAACCAATCAAAGGTTCTAGAAATTTTAATAGTACCTAGTCACTATGAATGAAAAAAAAAATCACAAAAATAAGCAATGGGTTAAAAGGGCAAATCAAGAAGAAATAATCACCTATGACTATCTGGATTTTTCCAATAAAAGAAAAGTAGAAATTGTGGTAGGTACTAATGAGCTTGTAATGGAAAGATAGGTATTAATGAGGGGATTAATGGTCTTAATAACAATGCATCATCCTTTACCTTTCAAGCTCCCTCTCTAAATATATGCTCTTCTATCTTACCTAAAAAAAAAAGAAGAAGAAGAATAACTTAAGGAGCACTAGGAAAAACTTAAGAAGGGGGTGAATTGAGTTTAAGGACAAATTTTAATTCTTTTTTAATATAAATGACTAAATGCAATAATAGAGTAATTAAAGCAACAATAGAACAATAATAAATGCGGAAATTCAAGAGATAGGGATAAAGAAGATCAAGCCCGGATTTAATGTGGAGTTCGGACTACCTCTTAATCTCCACAGACACATAATGTCTCTAACCGGAGACTTCACTTTCTCTTTATTGATTTCTCAACTCAGTTACTTCAAGAGCTACACAAGCTTACACAATGTCCTTTACACACAACTAACTCAAGAGTATCATTTTCTTCACTTAAGATTACAAATGTGAGGAGTTTCAAACACACAACTATGTCTCTTTTTGTTTGATAGCAAATAAATGTATAAGAGACCAAAGAGAAGTGAAAATAAGCTCAAGAATGTAAGAGAATGTCTTGAAGTTGTAGTAGAATATCAGATCTTCTAAGCTTTTAGTTGGGTTGTTGAGCTTTTATAACAACTCATTAAATTCTTCTCATTGTCGTGCATTAAATGCTCCAATGGCTACTTAAAACTAACTCACCAGCATGTCAGTACTTTGAACTATCGGCAAGCCAATAAAAAATACTCTACTGGTAAGTGAACCAGTAAGTCAGTTCCTCTAAGTTAATGAACTTTTCTTTGTGTTTTCCAAGGCTTTATACCATCAGCTTGGTTCTACCATCAATCTAGTTTTACCTTGAGCCTTCAACTCAATAGGCTAAATATCACCTGAAAATTCTTCTCATACACAACAAACAAATACTCTTTACATTCTAACTTCAAGATCATTTGATCACCACTTAAAAGATTAAATTTCTTGTAAAGATAATTGATATATCTAATCATTAAGCAAGCTAATTGATTTTATTCAATTATCTCAATGTAATCAAATAATACTTAGTTTAATCATTTACTTGTTTTATTCTCTTTAAACACATGTTTAGATATACACTTTTTGTTTTATTCTTATCAAAATCAAATAATAAATCCTAAGTTCCACATAACCTACTTGAAACAAGCAGCTAGGAATCAAAACAAAAATGGACCAAAGAGCTCTCTTGACCTTTGCCATTCGTATTCTTAGACTGCATTTGGACATTCTAAACATGGACAAAAGTCAAACTCTATTCTAAATCGGTTAAGACAATAGCATGGACCAAATAATGGTGGAATGTTCGGATGTAAGGAGGCTATCAAGACAAATGGTATTACGACCCAACAGTATCGTTGTCATGGTAGGTCGCCGTATACTGTATAAAGATCTACTATCAACCTCCTTACTGATCGCAGGCCTTTCATATAATGCACAAGGCTCCTTCCGCTATAAGTTAACACTAGGCCCATAGATACGTAATATATAGTAATTTAACTAAAATTACTTCTATGATATAAATTAACTAGACATGTGGACTCGTAAGACCCATACTAAAAGAATATTACAAACAAATGCAATTCATAAGGGAACTGCATTAGAAATTTTAATCTATGTTATAAACAAAAATACAAAAGTAACTAGTTATCTACAAATCTATTACAAAATATTTTCTTCACTCTCTGGTTGCTCTAACTCGTCCCTACACGAGACTTACCACAGGTATGCCTCAGCCCGAATTAGCGAAGTGATTTTCCTACATAAAAAGAAATCTATCGGGATAGAAGCTTAAGCTTAGTGAGATAAATACTGTCGTCAGTACTACATGGAAGAAATTTATTAGATATACAATCATATGAATGCATGAACAATCAGTATGCCAATCAACGCATGCAGTGACCTAGAAATTGTATACGAATTAGAATTATACCCCCTGTAGTTAGGGTTTTGAGATAATTAACTGATCCAAACCAAAATCTAGGTTTTAAACCTTGGGTTTTATTTTATTTTCATTGTTGTGCTTAAGCCAAAACAAACCTACAAATATATATATATATATTTATATTCATATATACTTTCTTTATTGAATAACAAATCATACTTTTAAAATCCCATATCTAGCGATGTGGTGGCCTCCGTAATCCACAAACATACGCCCTAAGCAGAAGCCATAAGATGCGACCGCTCGCCGATGATTAGCATCTCCCAATGCCTAATAAGCCCATTAGCTTAAGACAAAGACTTAATATAAATGATAACATAGCTAGTGCCTAATCCTACAGGAGGTTCGTCCTCCTATGAGTTTCTTCCCATCTTCTGTGTGAAGTGGTATTCAGTGTTATCCGTATGCAATATGAGGAATGCATAATTCATTTTAATTTCTTAATTGTATAAGTGATTAACTCGATTTCCAAGGTAATAAGACAATTTCATTCCATACAATTACACATATAAATTATTATAACAAATCCCATTATTATATAATTAACAAGCCATCGCATTCATCCACAAATTCATACACATGCAATTCCCATATCCCACAAGCATATAAATTTATATATATAATATATATATATATATATATGTTTAGGTGCATCTATTCTACAAGCAAAATCAAGTAAAGAATCATCGAGAATTTACTCACTTTGCTATGCGGTCAATCAAAGTAATCTAGGGGCAAATCATCTCCGTACGCGGTGTCACCTGATTATCGAAATCATAATACTATAAGGAATTTATATAAACTTAAGATACTAAGCTAAAATCCCTGAAGTTATACTCTTGACTAGTTTTCATATCTTTTCCCAATTTTTACTTAAAAGTTCAATCGCATATAACTTTTTCGTTTTAAATCCGATTTTTATAATCTTATAGTCAATCTTCATCATTCTCGAGTGTACTTTAACGTAGTGAGGTTATATTTTCGAAATGAGGCACACAAATCTATCCATGAGCTAAAACAGTAGTGATTCTCATGTTTTGGAGTGCTTTGGAGCCTTATTTGGTAAATAGGCTTTTTGGTAACTTGAGAAATCATTTGGGCTTGATCTTAAGATTTTATCTTAAGCTTAAAATACTCCTTGAGATCAAATTTACAACTTTGATTTATACTCCTAAGGCTAACATCTACTTTATCGACTCTTTAGTGGGCTTAAGTTATCAAATGGGCTTATTTTAGGTTCAAATTAAGGTTAGTGACTTTATTGAGCTTATAGTGTAAACCCCAAAACTAGCTATTCGAAGTTTCGATCGGTTAGAAGACCCGATCGAGCCTAAATTATAAAGTAAAGTTGAAAATATTAGTAAAATGATCCCATAAGTTTGAATTTTAAAAAATAAGCAATAAAATAAAAGAGTATAAAACTTCCAAATTTTAAATATATAACTCGTTATTTATCGAAAATGCGTAAAATGCATTCCGATAATTAACGAATCACTAGAGATAAATTATATATATACTAAAAATCATAAAATAACCTAAATAATATTTAGGAATATTTATTTATACTATATATGAATTTACATGTATGTAGAAATACGCATAATTATTTAAAATACACGTAATGTGCTAAAATCATACTAAATAATTAAATAAAATTCATAATTAATTAAGAAAAAATAAATAAAAATCAAGAAAAATAAGGAATGATCCAGATATAGGTCATGGCAGCTGGGAAAAATAAGAAAAAAAATTAGCCAATCAAATTAGAGCAACACAAAAGCCAAAAATTAAGGAATTTGGACAATGTCTTATCCAATTTAATGCACATTAATTACCACAAAGCTCTATAAATACCCCAAATTTTTCAAAAGCTCATTTGGGCAGTTTGGATAGCGAGAAAAATAGAGAGCTTTGAAAATTCAAGAGAAAAACCAAAGAAAAAAAAAAGAAAAGAAAAATTGTGCAGTTAGGGCCACAAAGGAGAACCTCTGGTGGGAGTGGACGATCACCACCACCATATGGTGGTGGCAGTGCTCAAGTGGGTCGATACACCTATGGCCACCGACGGTGGCCGGAGCCACTCAACTCGATGAGTTCGATTTCCAACTTAATTTTGTGTAATTTTGTAAAAATAGTAAATATTCTTATAAAATTATGAAACTTGTTATTCTGAAATATTTTTGTATGTATTTTTCAGAAAAAATATTTTTTTGATAAAAATATGTCTTGTGATGTATGATCCTTAAGAAATCATGCAAAACCGAGCATGATTAGGATTAGAAATAAATGACCTTACGAGTGTAGTTTTGAACCCAAAATTTTTATGTAGATTACTTAGATGATATAAAATAGTGTTATGAAGCCCATTTTCAAAAATTAATTTTCTAAGATTTTAGATAATTTTTAGTCCCTAAAATCAGGCATAAAATGGGTAATTTAGGGTTAATTAAGTAATTAAATGGTTAATTACTGATTTAGTGAATAAGTATATGTTTTAGGATGTTGAAATCTGATGGAGTATGATACTTGTAGCATTTAGGTTGTTAGATGTAATTATTAGGTTAATTATGTAGTAAATAAGTAATATGGAAAAATAGTACATTTTAAGTTAATTTTGTAAATTAGGGTAATTAGGTGTAAAATCTAATTTAGGATGAATTTAGACATTTTGAAATGATAATTGATGTTAGGAGATAGTAATTAGAATAATAAAAATATTATATGTACATTATGTACATAATAGGTGATAATACATAATACATAATTATTATAAATATAATAAATAAAAAATATTAGAATAAAAATTCATATTATGATAATAATAAAAATATACAATAAATTTGATAGGAAACTTGAATTTATGTAATTATATGAAATATGTAAAAAAATTTTACATCAGGAGTAAATTTGGTACACTATTAAGGATTTAAGTATACTAGATATAATAAAATACTAACTAGAGGTAATTATCGTATTTAGGATATCTAGAAGTAAAATGATTAATTTCATATTATGAGTTGAAACGAATTTCTAGGGTTCGAGTATAAAACAATACTTAGAAATCGAATTAGAACCTAATTTAGAAATCGATGCGAAAACCGAACCTGAACCTAACCCCAAACCTATAATAATTGTAAAAGACTTAAGACCTAAATAATTAGGTATATTAAACCCTAAACAACACACAACAATAAGCGTTATAGGATAAAATGAATCTATAATAGTTATATGAAAAACTGAAACCACGTTTATGTTATGGGGATGATCGACGATGGCCTGAACAAGTTGGACCTCGAGTGAGTGAGCGAGGAGTTGAGGTAAGTTGGGATTAATACGATGCTGTATTTTGGAGGCTTGAGATTATGTTTGGTTGTACTTGTTAGATAGTCTATAGTATGCATATACTTGATTACGAGTGATGTTATGATTCTATTATTGTTCTGGCTTGTATTGTATGGTTTGTATGAAATGATTGATCACCCTAAATTGGACCTAATCAAATATACAACCTATAATCATAATCGGACCTACATGGTAACCCATTAGGGGAACTTAGGACTCTTCGGCCAAATACCGACCCCTTCGAAGGAGATAGCGCAAGATTGCAAAATGGTCCCTTCTTCATCCTTAGTCGAACTAAGTGACAGGAAAGGAGGTTGCGGCGAGGGTAAAGTCAATGGTTCGAAGGCAGTTGCAGGAGGAGCCATGTCTCCATAGCACAAGCTTGGGTTTGGTCGTAAGCTGTTGCATTAATGGCAACTCCTCAACCCGGATAAGAATGGGCGCAATTTCTCTAATCTCACGACGAGCCGGACAACGTCGTGCGATGGCATTTGCTTGAACATGCATTGCACCTAATAAGTTGATTGATAACCTTGTTGTGTTTATGATATAGTTTTAAGTCCTTCATCCTAACTTACTGAGTTGTGGTTGCTCATATCCCTATAGACGTCATGTAGGTGCTAGCTAAGAAGTGGCAAACAACTACTCTGAAACTAGCAACTGCTGGATCCTGGGGAGTGAGAAAAAATATTTAAAGAACGAACATGTTTTCTTAAGGTTTAAGTTTTGTTTTATTTAGAATTTTTCATTTTTGAATAATGTAATAACTGAATTATAGTGTATATATATAAATTTTCTCATTTTCTTAGGTAAACGATTTATTTAAATTAAAAACCATTTACTTCAAAGCGGGTTAGTCATGGACGCTTTGTGTAGATCAGGTGTAAGATAGCGGTTGTAAGGCCAACTTCTATCTTAGGATGGTTTACACGACGGGACTGTTACGACTCTGCCGCTTCGGGGCATGACATATGGAGTCTTAGATGGATTTCTTGTGGGCCTCAAAATAACCTTTCTTAATATTTTAAAGTGCTGGTCAAAATTTTAATGAAGGCGCAACTTAGAGTTCTAAGCTTGTTTTGAGAGTTCTAGGCTCGTTTTTAGTTTTAGGCTTTGTATACTTGCTATACTTGCTTTAGTCGATCTTTTCACTTTTTTCACTTGGTTTTATCATATTTTTAAGTATATTTTACTTATGTTCCAAAGCTGGTTGTGATGAATCCAAGGGGTTCTCACTTGGTTTTTCAACTTATTTCATCACTTCTTAAGTTTAGGTATTAGATTATACACTTAAACTACTTGTATTCAAATCTTAACTTAACTTTTCTTCTGTGAGATAATTCTTTTGCTCATGCTTTGCACAAAGAAATAGAAGATCTTACACTTATGTTTAGGTATTAGATTATGCACTTAAACTACTTGTATTCAAATCTTAACTTAACTTTTCTTTCGTAGAATGATTCTTTAGCTCATGCTTTGCATAAAGAAATAGAAGATCTTATACTTATTACAACTTCCATATCATAGCTCATGTCATACAAAGTTGGTTTCTTCATAAAACTTCATATGATGAATTTTTCCTTAACTTAAGTTTAGATTTGAGTATGTTTAGCTTAATGGAAATAAAATCAACATCCAAATGACCTTTGAATCCTCACATCTAGCATGCTCATCTTCCATTTAAGTTCTTGTTTCAAGATTTTCTCAACTTAAAATCTTCCATTCAAAGTCTTAAATAAGTATCTTTACAAAATACCAACTTTACATGCTCATATTTCAACTTCATACAAGAGTTTCATGAGTTTTTTTCCTTAGGATGGTCTTTAGTTTTATAACAACTTATAATCATACTCATATCTTCAAGAAATTAAAGTCTCTTAACATGAACACTAACCCATTAATCACAAGAAACACTTACTCGTCCTTAAAGCAAAGTATGGTAGTTGTGAATAAAGGTTCCACTTAAGCTCTCAACTTTGCTTCCTCCTTTTGCACCCTATTGGAAACCCGAGTTGTTTGATCCTTTAGAGTGGGATTTATGGAAGGTTCTAATGGTTTTAAAGGAGCTTCGATATTGAAAGAAAATGACACAAGAAAAGGAAATGGAAGTGCAGTGAGTGGGGCTTAGAAGTGGTAGCCAAATGAAGGATTTTGTGGGGTAAGGTTATTTCCTCTTTTATGTGTTTTTCAAGTGAGAGAAAGAGGAAGTGAAAATGAAATTGAAAGTGAGAGGAATGAAGGAAAGAGTAGTCGATTGGGAATGAAGGAAATGGGTGTTTAAGATATCTTGAAATTGTTGTCTTGTAACTTACACAAAAGCCAACAATTGTAACTATTGGTGATGTAAGCATTAAAGAGTGAATAGTGGTGTGTAAGAGAAAGTGATTGATGGGTGAAAGACAAGAGCATGGCCCTCCTCTTCTTCTTGTTCAAACCAACCATTTAGTATCCTTTGGGGTCATGGAATTGTCTTATCTCGTTTAATGACGTTAAGTACGTGAAATCCTGTGAAAAATTATCTATATGTAGTATAAGTGAAGAGGTGATAAGGAAAATATCTTATTACTAAATTTTGATAAGTTATTAATTGATAAATGATTCTAACTTTCAATTAATAAGTCATCTAAGGTGATTTTTTGGTTTACTTATTTATATGTAAGATTTAAACATGAAGATAAGGACATGGTCTTATAGGAAATTGTTTTAGGGTTTTTATCTTACATTGTTTTGTACTTTATGATTTGATTTTTATAAAATTGTGAAATTTTCTAAAGTTGAATGAAATTATTCAAATTAAATTATTAATTAGTTGCTTAAGGTCAAAAGTCTCTAATTGTTTTAGGGTTTATGGTCTTAAGTGAGTTTAGAGCTTGTAGTTCTTCAAACTCAGGTTTTATCAATAGTTGGTTTTTGAATTGGAAAATTTTGATTTTTTTCTAAATGTAAACTTAAGTTCTTAGTTTCATTGATCCTTGGGAACATTCAGACAATACTCTTAATCAAATCATAGGCCTACTAAAAGTAGGGTTTACAAATGGTGAATCCAAACCTAGTCCTTATAGTAACAACACAAGTAACATATCCAAACGAGGAAGTTTTTCTACCAAACTCAAGATTGACCATTACAACAAGGAAAAGCTATTCAGTGCAGATGAATGTTCCAATCCCAAGGAACAACATAAGATCCTGCCATCTCATGAAGCAATGGCAAAGAATACTTTGGATCTTAGTAGAGCAAATTCTAAAAACAACAAATTTGGAAATTCTAAAGCAAGTAATACCAATAGTTGTAGCTTTGAAGAAGTTCTATCCCCATTAGCTAATCTTTCATATCCTAAAGGAGACTTTGGCAATCTTAGACATGGAAAACAATCCTAGCAAATACTATGTGGAATTTAAGGGGATTAGGATAATGGCAGGATAATTTATATGGTATAGGATGATAGCATTGATCGTGGAAGAAGAAAGGGTTCCTACTTTTGTTAGGAAAACTAGAAACCTTGCATAGAATGTACGAAGAATGAATAGTCCTAGAAAATAAGAGGATATCATGGAATTAATTAATGATTATATGCCTGATCTTGCTATTTTGATGGAAACAAAGTTAAACTCCCTGATTGCTTATATTTTTCACTATAGATCTTAATTTGATGGTTTTGAGTGGAGGATACTATAAGCCCTACAATCAGATATTCAGGGTTTAATTTATAAAATTTAGGGCAATTCAGTAAATTGTTTGATCGAGCCCAAATTTTACGACAAAGTTAGGAATATTAGTAAAAATGATCTTGTAAGTTTGAGTTAAAAAAAAAGCAATAAAATAATTAAATAATATAATATTGAATTATAAGTATATTACTTATTATTTATCGAAAACACGTAAAATGAGTTTCGATAACTAATGAATTAATAGAGAGAAATTATATGTATACTAAAAATCATAAAATAACATAAATAATATTCAGGAGTATTTATTTTGCTATATATGTATTTATATGTAGGTTAAAAATACTCGAAATATAATAAAATAATGCTAAGTAATTAAAGGAAATTTCTAAAAAATTATAAAAAATAAAGAAAAAACATGGAATTATCTAGATTGTGGTTGTAGCAATCTAGAACTTAAAGAAATAAATCAACCAATCAAATTTACCCAAGTAGAAAGGAAAAAAAAGGAAAAGAAGAAGGACACTTGGCACAAATAAATTAAAAGTAAACTCTAGACACCGCTATAAATTTAGAAAACTACTTCCCAAACCTCATTTGATCAGTTTAGAACTTGTGAAAAATAGAGAGAAGATAAGAAGAAAGGTGATCATACTTTTAGAAAAATTTAGCAAATTATAGTATAATCAGGGCTAGATAAAAAAAAAAGTACCAAATGAAGACTTGAAATGGTGGCTATTGGGGGTCCAGGGCATGACGTGGTGGTGGTTTCACTTGACCTAACCTTACTATCGATGGATCTCCAATGGTCGAAGAACCAAAATGCATAATTTTTGTTTGTAAGTTCTTATTTTTATTAAAAATATCGAATGATGTCCAAAAATTATGAAATTTGATTTCCCTAAGTTTCTTTACATGTATAATTAGAATATTAAATCAGTTTTTTTAAAATTAGAATTGCTTTTATAGGTTCCTTAAGAAAATGCCTAATTCTAACAAATTTTGTATGAATTTTCAAAATTAGTAAATAATGTTATTTTGAGATAATTTTTGGTGTAAATATTCCTGCTATGATATATTTAATTTAAATAAGAATAATTTTTGATAAACTATACATTTAGTATTTATTAAAATTATTTTTGTTGATTTTCCTTATTTTTCTTATATAAAAGAAATAATATGTTTTTAATCAAATTCCTTAATGAATCTAATTTGTATTGACTTTTAATACTTATTTATGATTTTTTAAATATTCAATTTGAATTTTATTATTTTATTTGGTCATTTACTTAATTTAAGCTATTTTTTAGCAAAATCAAACCTGAAATTGATATTTCAAAAAATAATATATATTAAACTATATTAGTACTTCTCATGATCAGAATATAATAACTATAATTTACTGAGTAAAATATATTTTCTGTAACTTTAATGAAATTTGAGGTGTTAGTTGTATATATTATGTATAATATGTAAGAAATATGTAGATAAAAAAGGGCATATTTAAGTTAATTTTATAATTTAAGGTCAAATTGGCACAAATTTTGATTTAGGATGTATTTAGACACTTTGAGATGTTAGTTGATGATGAAAAAAGATATTTGAAGTGTTGGAAATATTAGATGTGTATATTAAGTATATATTAGGTAATAATGAGTAATATGTAAATATAGGAAATTAATGAATAAAAAAATTATGTCAAAATTGAAAATATAATAATAATAATAATAATAATAATAATAATAATATGAAATATAAATGTATCTAATTATATGAAAAATATAAATTTTTCTTACATCAGGAGTTAAATTGGTTGTTAAACTAGGAATTGAGTATATCATGCCGACTAGAAATTTGGTTAAGGGCTTAAACAGAGATTTATGATACTTAGTGAAACGTGATTAACTTCACGTAAAGATTCAAAACGAGTTTCTAAGGTTTGCGTATAAAACTTGTAATTAGAAACTAAATTAGAACCTAATTTAGAAACCAATTCGGAAACTAAATTAGAACTTAGCCTAAATTAAGAATAATTATATAAGACTTAAAAGTATAATAAAACCCTAAACTAATGATAACAATAACAGTTATAGAATAAAACCTATTTATGGTAATATGTGGAAACTAAAATAACATTTGTATTATGAAGATTATTGATAATGGCTTATGTAAATTGCACCTTGAGTGAGCAAGTGAGGGGTCCAGGTAAGTCAGGATCATTACATTACTATATTTCGAAGTATTATTTATAGTATTTGGAGGCTTGAGATTATACTTGGTTGTATTTGTTAGATAGTTAACTATACGCATGCTTATGTGTAAGTGTTTTTGAATTTGATTATATGATTCTGATTTACTATTTCGGCTTGTATTTGTATGATTTGTTTAAATTGATTGAATAGCTTAAATTAGACCTAACTAAGTATATGACTTATAAGTCTAAAATAAACTTGCATATCAACCCATTAGAGGAGATGTTTAGGGCTCTCCGACCAAATATCGACCCCTTTGAAAATGATAGCGCTAGATAGTAAAATAGATCCCTTCTTCATCCTCAATCGAACTAAGTGACATGAGAGAAGGTCGCAGTAAGGGTGAAGTTAATGGTCCGAAGGTAGTTACGAGATGAGTGGTGTTCCATTGTATAAGCTTAAGTTTAGTCGTAAGTTGTTGTATAAACATGAAAACTTCTCAACCTAGATTATAGCAGGTGTAATTTCTCTAATCTCATGATTAACCGGGTAATGTTGTGTGACTGTATTTGCTTGTACATGCATTACATTTGATTAATTTGATTGATAACCTTGTTTGAGTTTAATGTATAGTTTTAAGTCTCTGTCCCAACTTATTGAGCGGTTAGTTACTCATATCTTTATAAATGTTGTTATAGGTGTTAGCTAAGAAGTGGTTATATAATTATCCTAAAGCTAACAATTCTTGGATTCTAGGGAATGGGGATATAAAACTGAGGATTAATTATACTTTCAACTTTGAATTTTTATCTTTAAAGTTTTTAGTAATAATTTATGTATTAATTAAGTAGGGATGATTGAGCTATTAAATCTTATAAATATACTTGAGTTATTTTGGTGTAAATATGTTTTTTTTTTTCATAATTTCATAAGTAAATAATATATTTAATTTATAAATTGTTTACTTTAAAACAAGTTAGTCATGAATACATTATGTAAATTAGGTCTAAAATAGCGACTGTAAGATTATCTTCTATCTTAGAATGATTTGCACAGTGTAACTGTTATGATTCTACCGTTTTAGGGTATGACAAATGATGAGGGTCAAAGTAAAGGAATCTTACTTATGTGGAATATTGCCATATTGGATGTTGACATTGTTTGTCAAATGTTACGAACATTCTATCTTCTCTGTAAGGTTAAAAACTTATCTACTTCTTGGTTATTGTTTACGATTTATGGATCCCTAAAATTAAACTATTTGACTACTTATACCTTTTATCATATATCTCAATTTGATGGTTTTGCGGTAGAGGAAGTTTAGGGTCAAAGTAGAGGAATCTTGCTCATGTAGAATACTTCCATATTGCATGTTGACATTGTTCTTCAAATGCCTTAGACATTCCATCTTCTTTGTAAGGTTAGACACTCATGTACTTCTTAAGTTTTGTTTGTAGTTTATGGATCCTTAAATCCTACAAAAAAAAAAAAAAAGCTAGAGTTTTGGCAAGCTCTTAGAAATTTATCTTCTCTTATAAATAATAAAACATGATGTGTAATAAGTGACTTTAATAATATCATCCTTCCAAAAGAAAGAGGGATGGGGGGAGGGGGGGTGGTGTTGTTTGATCTTTTTTGCTAAATTGTGCTTTTAATTGTATGCAATGTATGTCTGATTGTAGAATATTAGACATAAGTTTTATAGGCCCCAAGTATACTTGATCAGATAATTAGAATCTTTCCTCTCTAATTCAAAGATGTTTAGATAGGGCCTAATATAATTTGGAATAGAGAAATATGTATCCTAAGAGTAAATTTTTCACTTAAGGAAGTGACCCTTTGATCACAATGCCATTCTTCTTAAAACTAATCCATATGAATCATCATGCTTTAGAAATAGGTTATTCAGGTTTTAGCCCATATGACTATTACATAGCAATTGCATGTCCTTACTTCAACATATGTAGAGGGCGAATGGATATGATTGCCTACTTATAAAAGATATTTCAAAAAACTTCAAGATTTGGAATAAAGAGGTCTTGGGACTTATATACATTAACAAAAATCTTTGACCCTATCTGAGCTTAGTGAAGTAGAACATCAATTATCCTTAGCCCCCTTAGTTTAACTCATAGAATTAGAATAATTTCTAAAAAGATGATTCAGAATGTATTCTTGATAGAGAGGAATGTCTTTAGAGAATGAAAGCTAGGGAAAAGTAATGCTTAAGGGAGAAAGAAATACAAATTTTTATCATGCTACTATTAAGCATAAGATAAAAAAAAAAGAACCCTTAGTTTGTAAAATAATTGGGGCCAATGGTATTTCAATCAAAATCAAATCAAAGAATTAATAAATTCCTATTTCACAAAGCTTTTCTCTTTGACAAATACCTTTACTCGAATTGTAAACCTTATCCCTAAAGCCTATTAATTAGTCCTCTTAAGTGAGCACAAATTTTAACTAGAAGTCCTCCTTAGAAAATCTAAAATCAAAGTTGCCTTAAACTCTATTAGGTCCTAGGTAAAGATGGCCTCCATAAAATCTTTTTGAAATCTTGTTAGAGTTTTTTAAATTCTTCAATAGAGAGTTTAACCACTAGAATCTTTATAAGCAGATAGATGCCCCTTAAATTATATCAAACCTTACTCTATCTCATCCCCAAAAATGGACATGCCAATCATGTTAAAAACTTCTGGCTCCTTAAGTTACGCAACATTCTTTATAAATTGGTTACCAAAATCTTGGTTAATAGGCTAAGGCTTCTGTTAGAATCCTTCATTCCCCCTTCATAAGCTAGCTTCAATCTTGGTTACAAAGTAGTAGTTAATATCTTATTAATGAATGAAGTCTTGTATAGTTATCATAGGAAAAAAGGTAGTAAAGGTTGGATGATCATTAAGATATACATAATGAAATCATTTGATCTACTAGAATGGGATTTTGTTTACTAGGTGCTTAGTAGTCTCAATTTTCCCTCATGGTGGATATAACTAATTATGAGTTGTGCTACTCCATCAACTTATCAGATTATTGTTAATGGAAGTCTTTTACCATCTTTTTAGCCCAATGGAGGAATTAGACAGGGAGACTCTCTCTCCCCTTACTTTTTCATTTTACGCATTGAATTCTTTAGGAGATTCATAGAAAAAGAGGTTAATGAGGGAGCTTAGAATCCCTTTGTTTAAGAGGATCATGTTTTTCCCTCTCATATCTTGCTTTTGTAAATGACCTTATTCAAAATGCTTAAACATATGAAAAAAATGTTCAAATTATTTTAAGGGTCTCAACACTCTTCTCAAATCTCTTTAGCTTGTAAATTAATAATAATAAATTAAGGATCTTTTTTCCTTTAATGTTAAATAAGAGCTAAGAGCTAAGAGCTAAGAGCTTCCCTAGTGTCTTCCTTTGGTATTAAGCATATTATATTTTTTGGTAAATACTTGAGGTTTCCTCTAAACAATAGACTCAAGCTCTAAATACGATACTTTAATTTATTGTGAAAAAGTAAAAAAAAAGAAGAAGAAGAAGCTTGAGAGTGGAAAATAAAATCTCTAAGCATGATAGGTAAAGGAGTCTTAACCAAAAAAACATTAGAAATATTACCAACATATTACATGCAATTGTACTAACTTTACTAAAAGAATTGTCTAGGAACTTACTTAAGGCAATGAAGAAGCAAAATAAACCCACTAGGTTAATTAGGATACAATTGCAAAGCTTAAAGAATAGAGAGAGGGAGGGAGAGGGGGGTAGTTGGTTAGAGGAGGTGGGTGAGCTTAGGTTTTATGTCTTCTTAATTTTTGTAAAAGGAACATAGCCTCTTCTTTCAAAATATATTTTGAATTGAAGCACATGAAAGCTTTTTGGGCTGCTCCTATAAAATATAAATATATAATAGCTTTTCGTAAGGACTCCACAAGTTCCTTTTCTCTTTCGTTATAGTTAAAGAATTGCTCTTGTGTAATACTATTCTAAATGACTCCGACTTGGTAATCTTAGGGAATGGTAGGAAGTCAAGCTTTTGGTTTGTTAGTTGGAGTAAAGTTGGGCCTTTCAAATCTTTCATTCAAGGGCCTCTTCCTCAAAATTCAGAATATTTAACTATTTATGATTGTTAAATTATAGAATTGCAATGAAATGAGGAAAAGATTAGTTTTACTATCTCTTACTTACTATCATTATACATTGATCCCATACTATTAGATAGATATTCTTAAGATTAGAGGGCATTTGGTAGCATTAAGAGAATTCAACCTTCATTGAAGGATATTTATCAAGCTTTTGTTTGTAATGACTCGAGACCACCTCCCCCCTTCTTCCTCCTTCCCTAAATATCGGATTTTCCTTTCCTCTTAAGGTTAAAATATTATTTTAGAGAATCTTACCTTCATCCTTACTTAGCTCCTCAAAATTACTAAAGGAATATCATTAGCTCAAGAAAATTTTTCAAGATGTGGGGAAGTAAACAAAACTCTATAGCTTGCTCTATTTGCATGCCTTGTAATTCATGACATTGTAAATCATTAGCAATCTTGATCATTACCCATAAATAGTAATCGAGAAGAACTCATAACATGGATAAAAACAAAGTGTTCGATAAAAAAGATTGATCTCACAAGGGCAAACGTTGTAAACCAATTTATTTTGCTATAATGTCGTAGAAATATGGTATGATACAAATAATTTACTATATAATTGCTCTCCTTCTACTAGCATTCTCAATTACAACACTAGAACTATAACTTAAGTATTGGGCCTTATTGAAAAGAAACATAAGCTACTATTCACTTGAAACATCTACCTTTAAAAACACCCTCCCCTTAGGGATTAGATTGAGTTCAACTTAACATGGATTCAAATTTGATACTTGGAAAATTATTTTATTTGTATTTTATATATTTTTATTTTGTAATTACGATGAAAATAGTGATTAGATGTTAGAATTGGGAAATAAAAATCATATAATTTTTAAGAGAAAAGATTTGATAGATATATTTTATATATTAAAAATTATTATTTTAATTGATATTTATATAAATATAAATAAAGTAAACAGTAGATAAATTTAAATTTATTGAAATTTATTGGATATTTAAATGTATAAGAGTGATATATATGAAATTATATTTTTATCTTTTTAGTTTAATATTCCTATTAACCATAAAATTTAAATAGATATTAATAAAATTAAAAAAAAACTAATCCCCCTCCGAGTAATATTTACGCCTGACTTTCTATATTTAACCTAACCTTGCCCTTGAGCTGAAGGCATTGAAAGTAACCATAGGTTCATGTGCATGGTCGTCCTCGTGAAAAGTAGTATAATACACTTTCGCATCATATCGGATGGGACAACAACTAATTAATAATATTATTCTCTAGAAGGATATCCAAGAGGATAACGGGCCGAGTGATTAGATAGTTAAGAAGTGGCCAGGCCTGAATTAAATCAGGATCGTCCGCTGATTGGGCCCCAAGAGATAAACGGTTGCGATGGTGCCACTCCCTCTTCCACAGACTTTTGCAGTTTCTCCTTTGCGAATACTTGCGGAGAAAGTCTTGGTTTTTTAAATTTTTGACTTTTTTCTTTTTTTGAGAGAGAAACGACCTGACTAACCCAGTGAGGGTGACCCTGACTCACCCAGTGCGTTAATGGTGAACCAGTGATCATGTTCTTGCATGCATGAGTACATACAATACACATATACTCGCGAAGGCAGACACCGTCACGAACCAACGGGCAATATATATATATATATATATATAGTGGTGCATTAGTCTTGAGAGTAATATAGTACAGTTACAATAAGACGAGAGATTTGATCGATATCAATGGCGGTAACTCGTGATTCCACGCGCAAGGGCGAGAAAAAGCTTCTCGTTGGCGAAAGAGTGGAGGTCTTTCATTAATCTAATCTCAAGCCTGCTCCTTTTCGCTACATTGTTCATTCACATTATATGTACATGTATACTTGTGCACGTGGTTAGAACTTATTAGTTTATGGAAAGGAAATTATGATATTGATCGACGGTTTCGTTCTGGCTATGTCATGGTGCTTCATCGTTAGTTTTTCTAGGGTTTTATGTGAATTATTCAGGCTTTCTATATTCATATTGGGTTATATCCTTCTTCTTTTGCCATTTTTTTTCTGAAAGGTTATTCTTAATGCCTTTCTTATACTTTTTCATGTGCTCTGTTTTGTTTCGTTTCAGGTGAGGAGCGAGGAGGAGGGTTTTGAGGGTTCGTGGCACTCTGCAGTTGTTAAGGAGATAGGCCGTCAAAGGCGGCGTGTCGAATATGATCATATTCTTGTCGAAGACGGCTCTTCTAAACTAACTGAATCAGTAAATGTTTCACCTTTCATTGATGGCCTTGCTTCTCAATGTGCTAACGATTCCAGTTATCGTGGCAAGATGAGACCTCAGCCACCTTCCATCGACTTTGGTTCATGGGACCTGCCCTACGGACTCTGTGTCGATGTCTATTATAGGGATGCCTGGTGGGAAGGAGTTCTTTTTGATCATAATGATGGACATAATGAGCGAAGAGTTTTCTTTCCTGAGGGAGGAGATGAATTGTTGACCACAGCTGCTAATATTAGGCTCACTCAAGACTGGAATGACGTCACTGGGAGGTGGCACCGTCGTGGGGCTTGGCCATTCCTTGAACTGATGGAGATATATGCTCAAGAAAATCCCTTACCTGTTTCTCTTAAGCAAATTTGGTATGATTTACGATGTAAAGATGGATTTAGCAAAAACCTTAAGGAGTGGACTTGTTGTGATAAAGGCTTGTGGGAGAAATTGTCGTTAAAGACAGTAAACGAAAGCCTTACCGTTGCTCTTGGTGATATTTTGCCTCGATTAGACCTCCAAGCAAATGACGTACAACAAAGCTCTGACCTGTTGGAGTTGACAGAAGCTACTACTAATCCTAAGGAAGACCTAACTAATCTAGCTATATTGCCTTCTAAGAATCCTCCATATCTGGACACAGCTGGTTCCATTGCCAACTTGCTGATTTTGGAACAAGCTGCAGATGGCAATAAGGATATGGATTTGGTTTGTGGTAATTTAACATTTACAACTGCGGGAAATCTCCATGAGCAACAAACCACACATGTACCCGATGGGATCTTGAGAACTGGTTTTTGTGTCGACCATGAGGGACCTGTGACATTTTCAACTCCCATAAAACATGCAGACCGTTGCTTAGATGATAGTAGGTATGCAGATAAAGGTGGACAGCCTCAAAGTTCTCTAGCACAAAATGTCAAGAATTATTTTATACATTTGGACTGGAAGGAGAAAAGCAGGACTAGATATCTTCACATATCATCAAAGCAGAAGCATTATGACTCTCTTTTAAGGGTCTGTCAACACCTGAGTGACTCCAAGGAAATTTTTTCTGGAGTCTTGGATGATGCCCATTGCTTAATTACTCCCCCCAATAATTTGTTTACAAAATTAAGTAAATATCCCTATTCTTCCAAACCTGCCCTGGCATCCACCTCTAATGTTTCTGGGGCTAAATCAACTAGTTGTCCCAAAGCTATTGTTGAAACTGGCACTCTCACAGAACATAGTACTGGAAAAACCAATAGTGAGGATTCTAACATCCAGAAGACTGATGCCAAAAGGCTTTCTTCAGTTGCTGGAGTGGATGCTAGACGAGTTCCCCTGCAATTAGTTGCACCCCCTGGAAGTTGGTCTGATGAACACCATAGCCAATCTTCATTAAAAGAATTTCCTTGCTTGGGTAAAGTCAAATCTATAAGGAGTAAGCTTCGTAAGCGAAGGACCAACATTCAATGGCATAGCATTCCTTACATGACCTTGAGTCATTCGGAAGTTTGTTCTAATGCTGTCTTTGATCGAATTGTCTGTAAAGAAGTGTTGATGCGCAGAGACAATAGAACCTCTTACCGTAATCCGTCAAAGGAACGAATATCTCCAGCTGTAAGAAAATTTAGAGATATAGAAGCTGAAGGTCTGCTGGGGGATTTAAAGGTCCCTCGGGGTACTCCTGGTCCACTCCATCGCAGTCCAAGGAGTGTGCTGTCTTGGTTGATAGACAATGATGTAGTGTTACCTAGAGCAAAGGTTCAATGTATAAAAGGACATTGTCGACTTATTTTGACCGAAGGGCGGATAAGCCGTGATGGTATCAAATGTAGCTGTTGCGGCAATGTTTTTACTTTAAGTAAATTTTCTCTTCATGCAAGCAATGGTGGCATGGCTGCTTCAAGCATTATTTTGGAAGATGGAAGGTCTCTGTTAACTTGCCAGTTGCAAATCTTGCGGCGTAAAACATTTAGTAGTCTGGGAAAAGAAACACATAATAGGATAGAAGGAAAGTGGCAGAAAGGAAAAAGTGATATCATATGTTCTATTTGCCATTATGGAGGTGAATTGATTCTATGTGATCATTGCCCATCTGCTTTCCACAAGAGTTGCCTGGGCCTGCAGGTATGATGCATTTATGGAATACTCATTACCCTATTCATGGGCCTCTTCTAAGTTTTTATGTCACTGTGGGATAACGATGTGAGTTATTTAGATTGGCAAATTATCTATTCTCTGCTGTTTCAGGAAGTTTCAGATGGGGACTGGTTCTGCCTTTCATGTCGTTGTGGCATTTGTGGCCAGAACAAAATGAAAGAAGATGATAGTAGTAGTTTTAATAACAGTATCCTCACTTGTTACCAATGCGACTGTGCATGTAAGATCAATGTTATTTTTATTTTTTGGATTTAAAATTGATGAATCCACAATTGATGTGTATAATTGATTGCTTGTTTATGGTATGTCTAACATTAATTCAGTTGTAAACAATCCTTATTTTGGTGCAGATCACATTGGATGCTTGAGAAAAAAAGGCATAGCTGAGTCAGAAATTCCTCCCCAAAAAAATTGGTATTGCAGCAGAAAGTGTAAAGAGGTGAGTGTTCCAATGTTTTTTGTTTATTTTTTGGTTATTACTTCCTTTGCATGGAAAGGTGCATCAATGTTTTTTTGGATGAAAAGGTGCATTGATAAGAGGTGCTTAGTGAATCACTTCCTATATTTAACTTGTAATTGACTTTTTCCTTCCTTTTCCTTATGGGTCATTCACCGAATTAATTTTGTTAGAATTGGAAGTTTTCCATGCCTTTCTTTTCACAGGATGTCAATTATCACATATTTATTTTGTGAGTTCACATTTTCTTTGAAATTCCTGCTCTTGCCACACCATGTACCTCTATCTATTGAGGGTCCAAGTTCATGAATCTTTTCGAGATTTTTGTTTATTTGTTTATTTTTTTTAAAAAAGAGGACACTTCCATTTCTCCTCACTCCAGTTTTAGTTAGATGTACATTAGATAGATTTATTATGGCTGTGGAAGATATTATAGCAGGTTGTGCTATTCTTTCTTACGATAAGAATCATCAAAGCATGATCTAAATAATGTTTTCAGTGTCTATCTGTACATTACTCGATGCAGTCCTGTTACTTTGTCTCGTCATGAGATGGATAACATATGGCTGGTGCATAAAATATCTTCATCTTCCTTAATTTTCATGCCTCATTTCTTCACCCACTTGTGATAATTCATTTTGCTTACAAATGAATAGGAAGGTATTTTCTTTCCGATATACTTAAGAAAGGCTGGGTTGGATTGATCATATTTCCATTTATTTTATTCTTTGTAGTGAATAAACTTTGTTCTTTGAGTTAGCTTGGGAAGGAGTGGACAACCTATCTGCCATTTTAACTTAATGATCAGAAACTTGCTGAAAAGCTTGTCCCATTTTTTTTCTTCTTTATGGCTGCCTTTGCATCTCTTTTCTGGGAGAACGTTTGTAATATATAAATGTATCCAGCAAGTGATATTGAAGTCAATTTTGTCGGTGGTCATTCTCCTCCTTCGTAATTTTTAGGGCTTTATTGTGCTTTGGAACTATTGGAATATATATTTTCAGTCTGAACTCTGAAGTTTAATAGTTAGTAGTTTCCTCACTGTGGTATAATTTTTAGTATCATGTAAATGAACATATGAGTGTCAGGATGGAGAGGTCTTCAAAAGGAGCAGTTTAGAGGAACAGTGCTTTTATACAAAAGAAATTTTTGTTTCCTCCAAAAACAATTATAGCAGCACAAGAAATTTTCGGAAAGAAAAAAAAGTAGAAGCAAATCTTTCCTTTTCCTTCTTCTTAACGTGAAGAAAGTATTTTGTTGTGGAAGTTTGATTCTCAAATTAGGGAACTGGTGCTTTAGCAACTGCATTGAGGCTGAAAAATAGCTCATCAGCGAGGAAGAGAGGGATGTGATGGGTACATATCTTGAAAGCGGAAGAGATGTCTTTTACTGCTGGTGGAAGGGATAGATTTTGGGTAATTAAGTGGGATATATCTTTTTATTTTCTGGGACTATGGGGGAACATGCTTTAATCTGGAGAGAAAGTATTGGTTTAGTTTTCTTGGTTTCTTAATAAAATCTGTTTAGAGGGAAATATCATTAAATGAATTGTGTGGAAGGCTTTTTCCTCTTAATGGATGGCCTTGCATACAAGGGCACACCGGAAGTATGAGTTTATCCTTTAGGAAGAATTCAAGCCTGCATCCTTTTTGCTCTTGAGTAAACATATAGAAGTTCTCTTCTCACTTGAATGAAAAATTAGTAGCACTTGAGTGAAACATAAAAGGAAATTTATTCCAATTTAGCTTCCTAGAATTGAACTCTGTCAAAATTTTTGCTTGGTAGGAACTATGCAGTCTCTGAATTTATGGTGAGCATAGTAGGTTGGAGGCAATGTTGTTTTAGAAGCTTTCCTGTCCTCCAAATTGCTCATCATGTTTACATGATATCGATAGTGCTATATGCTAATATATGGTTTAATTTGATTAGTAGCTTGAAAAAGCAGGTATGATTACTCAGAGCCGTGTGCTAGTTGTTACATGATGCTTCCCTGAAAGTGATTGTTATGGGTGGTCAAAAAGTTATATTTTAGAGTGCAAATTTTATCCTGGTTGCAGAATGTGATATTATTGTGCGGTATCCCCAATTGATTTGTTGGACATCTCCCGCATCTTTGCAGATATCTGAGGCTTTACATGAACTGTTAGGAAAGCGAAAAAAAGTTGGTGCCAAAAATATTACATGGACATTATTAAGGTCCACAAATCCCAATTATCATGATCTTGATGGAACTTCTGACAATGAAGCTGTGATAGAAAATGACAGCAAGCTAAGTGTTGCTGTGGAGGTGATGCATGAATGTTTTGAGCCTCTTAAGGATTGTTACACCAGGAGGGATATTATTGAAGACGTCATCTTTAGCAGAGGGTAAGATATTTATTTCTTTATCACATATGGAGCAATTCTTTCCTGTATTTAAATACCCAAAAAATAAAAAAAAGAATCCTTACTTGTAACTTCAAGGTATAGCCATGGCATTATTTTTGAGGTTGTTCCCAACTAATTTATTCTATTATAAAAAGTTTGGCATGTAAAAGCATCAACTAACATGGTGATGTGTAAAAAATAATAATCTTTTAATAGAGAAAGATGTTTATTTTAATACTAGGAGAGAATAATACTTTATATATCATTGACAGGATAATTATATTACAATGGAGCCCATGTATACACATCAATTACTTAGAAAAGGCAAGTAATAGAAAGTGCAAGTGCTAATCGCAACCAATTTACCATTAATATAAAATATTCTAATTACACATATACAACTATGTAACATTATTCACCAAACAAAACTGTGTGACATTACCGTGGAGGCTGAGGATCTGGTGAACAGATATGAAGTCAGTGCAGAGGGTAGTAATCTTGCCACTATAAAGGGCAATATTCCCATTTGCTCCCCTTGATTTTGACTAAATTATGCAAGGAAGATTGTGATGGGCTTGTCTCATCTAGCACAAGGTGAATTGGGCCTTGGACTTGAAAACTAACCTCTTATGCTGGTAGATTGCAATGTATCAAGTTGCCTTCTCCAGGTAAGTTTATTGGGCTTCTTTGTTCATACTACCTAAGAAAGCTGCTTTGTAAATTGAACAGTTGATATGAGATTACCTTTCAGTTGTAGGCTTGATAGTGGGTTGTTTCTTTGAAGATCAAGAACTGAGATGTGATCTAGAAAGATACTGAACCTGGCAGTGGACTATGGAGTGTTAGTATATCTAGCCCAATTAACATCAAGCAACAGAGATGGATTTATGCATCGAGAACAATGTAAATCTATGATTGAGCGTGCTACGAATGTTGCGTTTCATTGCTTGGTGATGAGGTTCAAGAAGTGCATGAGGAAATCGAGATACCAGATTCACACTATAAAATAAATCTGGTTGAGTAAAGTTGAGTACCATGTAAACACCAAAAATCTGGTTGTATGCATATGGAATTGAAAGAAACTTGCCTTCATGAATAGATAGATATGTATTGGAACACAGTGGAGTGCTTATAGGTTTACAATCTTTCATATCTTGAACATCAATTCCAAAGGAGTAATGAAGTGGCTTAAGATCCTTTACAGTAGACTCATAGGGAAGAATAGTAATAAGTGATGTAAAAAAGGAGTCAGAAATAGAATTCATGATGAGATCATTATGTACTAGAGTAATACTAGAGTGCCATGAGTATTGTACTAAAGAAGGTAGTGATGCCTTGCTGGTACTGTAGTGAAATCTCAATAAAAAAAATGTGGCAAACTGTTGAAGCTAGATGCCAAGAGCTCTCTCTCTTTCTCCCTGGTTCTATTGATACAGGAAAAGGAAGGTACTACCCTCTGTAGAAAGCAAGATAAAGCACTACAAGAAACAAAAGAGCTTAGATTGTTAATTTGGCTTAGAATTACAAAGGTGCTCTATCTTTTACTACAAAACAAGGAAAAATTCTCTTAGCAAGAATTTCCACTGTTTGCAGAGCAGAACCCACTCTATGCTCTCTTTTCTTTTTTTCTTCTATAAATAGTATATAACCATTAAGGGGGCTTTTTAACATGCTTTATGCTGAAAAAAAATTTAGTAAATCTTTCATTTAAGCAGCTGAAAACAAGCCATTGGAACTCCTCTGAAAGTGATCTTAAACCTTTTTCCATATTGTAGTTGCAAATTCGCCCTTAGGGAACAAGTGCATTCGTGTGTCTTACTCGTTGCAAAAAAAGGACCGGCTGTGTGTTAGCACTCCCCAATGCACCAGTTTGTCCATAGCATGTAGTTTTCTCTTGAGCTGCCAATCATAGAATAAAAGCATACCTTGGAGCATTCCTCTTAAAGCAAACCATTTCAAACCATGGGACAGGGTGGTCTTGTTCTCTCATCAAAGAATAAGCTTCCTTGATTGAAAGATATTTTTGATGGATTGAACTTTCATACTAATCAAGCACTAAGAGCTTGTTTAAGCCCATAGAAGGATTTCATGAGTTTAAAAAGATGATGTGAAATCATGCATCAACAAGCCTCTTGTAGAACCACCATAAAGGAAGGCATTCTTGGTATCAAGTGGTAAAGAATTCAACCAAGGTGATAATGCTGCGGATGGAACTATATGAATAATAGTGGCTTGAGCAACAGGATAAGATCTTTTACTGAAATCAATTCCCTGTTGCTTGTAACCTTGTGTGACAAAGGGAGCCTTCAAACGCCCAAGTGGACCATTAGCATGAGTTTTAACTTTGTACATTTGCTTGCAACCAATAACAGTAGCATGAGTTGTTGGAGGGACTAGATCATAAGTGTGATGGAAATCAGTGCATCATACTCTTCTTGCATATCATTGTCCCAACCAAGATGCTGAGAAGCTTCTTCATATGTCATAGGTTTTCGGAAACTTAGAACTAGAGGGGTTGGTATGAGATTTTAATGATGTCTAAGAATTATACATTGTGGTCATGGTGGGAATAGAATGAGGTTGCGTGAAGTGAGGAGGAAGAGTAATGACATTAAGGTTTATTGGAAGTTGAGGAGCAACAGTGGTAGCATCAGTGTTTCCTGGAAGTTGTTGTGAAGCAGCTGGACTGGACTTTGAAAGAGTCTATTGTTGGATCTATCTAACATAGCAATTTTCAAGCTTGCTGAAGAGAGAATCTGATGATCTCTTAAAGAGAAATTTTGGGAATGAAATTAGAATGCCTTCATTTGAGCTAAAGCTTTTTTGTTTGTAGTAAGAGTGGTTGAGACCACTTGTATTGTTACTGCCTGCCACTCCACTACTCTACATAATTGACCACATAACAAACAAATAACTACTTGACACAGGTTATAGACAAACACAGACATACAATGATACATGGATGCTAAAAGACAGCACATGAGTAACATAGGTCAACAAAGACTAATAGAATGTAAAATTTTAAGAGTCCCTTTTGTTCCTTCTTGTATACATGCAACTAGAAGGAGTAACCCCATAGTGTGAGCTTGGGGTGTTACACATAAAATCACTCCCCCCTTGACAGCATGTGTCACTTCATGTGTGAATGATGGACAATGCTGAGATATCACCGTAAATCTTCCCATGATGCCTCTATCAGACTGTACCTTCCCAATGTATGGGATTCTCTAGTTGGGATGCTTATTTGTCAGTTTTTTAGCCTTGGGATTAAGAATCAGTGGTCCTTGTTGCATTAGTGGTATCATCGGTTGAAAATCTTGATCTCCTTTGAGCATATCAAGTGTATCTTGATGCTTGTTGGCAAAAGAAATCTATATGCTATGCCACCACCATCTCTTCCACCTGAAATGGGCCATAAAATTTAGGAGCTAATTTTTTATTGCACTATTCATTACTGTCTTCTATCTATAAGGCTGCAATTTAAGCCACACCAAATCCCCTACTTGGAGCATGTGTCAGTGTTTCTTGTAATATTTGGACCCCTTGGTGTGATTTTCTATGGTGGACATTAATGTGAAATGAATACTTAAATAAAGATGGCAATGAAGGCTAAATAGAAAAGAGGGAAAAAAATTGCTTAAATAGCACAAAGGAAAAAGAGCACAATGAAGAATAGAACATGGTTTTAAGGAGGTCCTGTAATGATACCATGTAGAGAAATGTGGAGAAGAGAAAGATATCTTATTGTACATTATGAACTGTACACATTCACTGCCTTTTATAGGTTTGTTTACACTTACTAAGGCAATAAATTACATCTACCAACTAAAGAAATAAATTCTGGTCAAAATACATAATTTAAAAATAAATTATAGTTGGTCAAAATTAATTAATTACAGCTGGTCAACTAGTCAAAAACCAATTATAGTTGGACACACCCCTTCCTAAGATTTTGCTTTCTTTAAACTTCTTGCTTCTCTTCCACTTTGTTCACCACTTCCTCTCATTTACACCAAAATGATCGTTTGCACCAATGGCCAATGGTGAATGGCTCATTGCAATTTAGACAAAGCCCCTTGGCTCGCCCTTCTTCCATCTTTGATTAGGTTAACCTCTTTAAATATGGAGTCTTGGTAACTGTTTGATTTGAATTGTAGATTTCCACGAAGCCTGCATCTCCTCCATTGTCAAACTTTGGTGTTCATGGAGACTAGTGAGGCTTATGGCTTACATTTGGTATTTGAGCTGGTGGAGCTCAACCTCTACTGTTATATGGTCCTTGAGTCCGCTCATGAATAGAGTACCTCTTGCTTTGGATGAGTGTAATGGCTTGAGTGGCTAGTAGTTCCAATTTTCTTTGGTTTGACTTCATGGATCACATTTGTTTTAGTTTGGTTAGTTCTCTCAATTTATTACAATGTTTAGTGAGTCCAAATTGTAAATTACAAAACGTTCTGAAATCCCCTTACTCAATGCTTAGCCTATTATGCTCAAGTTTTAAGAACTATACTTTTTTCTTTGTTTTTATGGTAATGTTAGAAGTTATATTAATAATTAAAAGAGCTAGAATGTAGAAGTAAGAGCCAAGTTCGTTCGCCACAGTTAATAAACAAAAAAAATATGGGTGACGAACTTGATGACACTATAAGCTCACTAACTATACATTTAAGTAAAGATAAAATGGTCCTAACTAAGCTAGCCACAACTATAGATACTCTTCTCACATGTCTGTGATTCCTTTCCTTCTAGATAAACTAGATTGCAACTGATGGTATTCTTTTCCAACTAATCGTCACCAACCTCTTGAACTTTCCAAGAAATGACAACATGGGATCGTTGTGAATAGGTTGGTAGTAGAGTGCATCAGGCGATGTTGGACCTCTGACCAAATGTTTTTGGTATAAGCACAGCTTAAAAAGATATGTTTATGGTCTCCTTCCTCCATTGAGCAAAGTAGGCAACAATTTTGATTGATAATCCCCCATTGTAATAATTTCTCTTGGGTTAGGAGCTTTTCTCTCACCATTAGGCATAGAATGAATGAATGTCTAAGGGTATTTGCTTTATTCCATACTATGTTGTGCCATAGAGTATTTTGTTTCTTTCTTAAGAGGTTGTATGTTGATTTGATGAAAAATCCTCTATTATGTTTTGCTACCCTTACAAAGGTGTCTTTCGTCGTTTGAGGGTAAGAAGGTAGGTGGTAGATTTGTTCTTATAGTATTCCAAACTTCTTTCGTTGGCCACCGCCATTTGTTATCATTGATGATGTTGCTCAATCTTGCCTCTTTGGGCTAATTCATCGCATAAATGGATCTCTTACTTACCTAATTTGTAATTGGTCCACATAAGTGCCATGAGTCATATGAAAGAGATATTTTGTTACCATCTCCAATCTTCTATGTGAATAATGGTCTTGTCCACTCCTTAGCTTGCATAATCTTAAGCTACGACCAAGAACATTGAGCCGAGTTTGGTGTTGCCCAAAAGTTCGTACCCCTTAACATCTTTCCTTTAGTCTAACTTGGCTAAAGCCCGTTAAGATCAACCATCAGATGCTATATGTGCTTCAATTGTGTCACCTTATTCCAAAGAGTGATGTTCATGATTCCCAAGCCGCCTTCACTTTTAGGGAAGCATAAATTATCCCATGACACGTTTGCTTTAGCTTTTATCCTGTCCAATTCATTTAAAAGAAAACGCATCATCTTTACTTGAAGCTCCTTGAGGATTCTCTTCAGAAGCATAAAAATAGATGCCTAATAGACTTGGAGGGAAAAGGGAACACTCTTTATCAGCTGGATTCGACTTGCATAGGATAGGTATTTAGTAGTTCAACTATTGATTCTTGAGGCAAACCTCTCTACTATAATGCAACAATGAGCATGGGTGAGTTTGGAAGAAATGGGAGGAACTTCGAGGTATTTGAACGGTAGAGCACCCTCATTGAAACCAATAGTGGACAAAATTTGGGATTTAACTTTAGGGGCCACTTTACTAAAGAATAGGTTGCTCTTGGAAGTGCTTGCCTTAAGGCTTGATAGTGTTCAAAACTCTTGCGAGCATTGTTTAAGCAACTTTGTTGAGGTGACATCACCTTTAGGAAAAAGTAGAATGTTGTCAGCAAAGCATAGGTGATTTAGCCTTTCAATTTTGCAATGCCAATGGTACTTGAATGCTTGGTTCGACTACAACTTCATAACGAGAGTTGATAAAACTTCCATGACCAAAACAAATAGATAAGGGGATATAGGGTCCCCTTGTTTCAATCCTCAAGAGTTAGCGAAGAAATCCATCAATTCACCATTTAAATTGAGAGAGAACTTTAGGGTAGAAAAACGTTCCATAATCTATTGGACAAAAGAGGTAAGGAAATTCAGAGCGACTAGGAGGTGCTCCAAAAAAGTCTAATTCACTTGGTTGTAAGCTTTCATGATATTAATTTTCATTGCATATCTTGCTCCATGTGTATCCTTATGATATTCTTGCATAAGCTCTTGAGCCACAAGGATTGAAAATATCCTTCCAAATGAAAGACTGTTATTTCCACTTCCTTGATCTCTAGAGTTTGGTGATGCTTGAAAAATGCCAATGAGGATTCAACCACCTTAACCAATCTATAGTTTGTCATACTTTTGAAAATCTAGCCTTGGTACCTTTAGAGTGATGACTCTTCTTGGGGCTTCCATGGTCTCTTGAACTCTTTTCTATTCTTCAACTAACCTCACTTGTTTCCTCTATATCTCCCTTTTTTTGTGCCCCATTGATACTTTTTGGTTTAGACTAGCAATCTATTGAGACTTGTGCTCTATCTTCCTTTCCTTGTATATGGCAAAAAGCCTCAAATTGCTATTAGAGTTGGCAAATTTTGTCTATATAAGCCTGACTTTGATACTAAAATGCTATAGGATTGATTTAATGTAGTAATTTGCAGGCTCATTAAAGAACGAACTTAACAATGTTCTTAAAAGGATAAATTTTTGGAATGAAGTCATAATGCATTCATTTGAGAGCCAAAGCTCTTTGTTTACAATAGCAAGAGTGGTTGAGACAACTTGTAACTGCCCGTCACTCCACTACTCAACATAATTGACCACATCGCATAGAAGCCCACGTCCCTAACAAATAGATAACTACTTGACACATTTAAGGATCACAACATAGATATGTCAGCAGAAGAATACCACATACATTCATTGACACATGTTTGGTAAAATACAACAGATGTTGTGAGGCAACTTACTCATTATAAGCATGTGCACACACCTGGTGCGGAGATGAGTAGTAGCAGCAGTTAGGAGTTTCTGTTTTCTGTTTTATTATGCGTGTGTGCAGCTGAGGTGTTAGCTTATATATTGCTTAGGTGTCTGAGTTTGATGTGTGATTGTGTGTATGTGTTAGTGTAAATTATGTGAGTAGGTCTATATAGTATGTGTGCTGCATGTGTAATACCTGCTCAAGCAGTCATGTTGAAGGGTTTGTGCGGTTGTTAGAGAATCTATGCAGTTATTTTGTCAGTATATAGCGTCTATCATGTATGAGGGAAAATAGGGAAATGAGGGTGAGTGGTAATTGCCACCTTTCAAATTATTTTCTCATGAGATTTGGAGTTCTCTCTTTAATTGAGCCTTAAAGAGAGATCTTCGTGTCCTTTTTAAATGTGCCCTAAGCAAGAGATTGTTGGGTTCTCTTTTTAACAAGCTGAGCAATTATTATGTTAAATCGATCTTGTAATAGCACATGACACATAGGTCAATAAAGACTAATAGAATGAAGGATTTTTAGAGTCCCTTTTGTTTCTTCACACATATACATGTAGTTGAAAGGAATGACCTCATAGCATGAGCGTGAGCTTTGGCATGTAATTGACTTTGAATCCTCAATGTGTTATTAGACAAATCAAAGTGATGGCCTTGCGGAACTATTGATATTCATAGTAGGAGTAAGAGAATGGTTAACCATAGGCGAATCTAGTGTTAAACCAGATACAAATGTAATGTAGCTATTGTCTTTAACGTCAAATTATGATGTGAAAGACGAAATCTTGCAGTAACTATAACATTTTCTTCATTAGGATGAATATAAACCTTTTATACATATTTAAAAGGACTGAAATTATGTATTTACATATTATATGTCTAAGAGGCTTGACATAATGCAAATGCCAAATAATACAACTCTTGGAATGGTTGCAATTTATGACCTTTAAATGATGTTCATAGTTTGATAGTCCCAAGTGTACATGCTCCTATTGTTAAAATTTACAAGAGAAGAGGTGATGGAAATGGTAAGAAGAGTATGTAGCTTCTGTGGGTGTATGTGGAAGTAGTAGTATAGTAGTTTGTGTTTGTGTTTGTGTTGTATAGTATGCTATAGTGGTGCTGCTATGGTATGTTGTGAGGTATTAGCAGTAGTAGTGTAGTGGTGTTATTAGTAGTTGTGCATGGGGATAGTGTTACTTTTTGTGGGTAGTGTTATGGATGGATTAAAGACTTAATGTCTACAGCTGATGTGGCAAAGTGTGATGAGTGAGTATGCTGAGTGGGTACTTGGCTGGAAGTATAAATAGGAAAATGCTGAGTGGGTACTTGGCTGGAAGTATAAATAAGAAAGAGCATTGATGGTTAGGCTGTTAGTTGGAATCTTGGCCTGGAAGTTTCTCTTTCAGCTGAGCAGGAGCTCAAGTACTCTTGGAATCCTAGTTTTCTATCGTTTTCTTGTGATTTCTGATTGTGATTTCTATCATAGTTGGTGAGTGTCTTTTAATTTAATTAGATATTAACCAACTATTGTATTTGAATAAATAACTCATATATATTTTTAAATAAAATCTCGAGTTTCAAATAAATAACTCATATATTGTTACAATGCTCTTTTCTTTTCTTTTTTTTTTTAATTTTTTTATGTCTATACAAGTTCATTAAGCCCACAAGTACTTTTCACTATTAACGTATTGTTGATACTGTTTTTATAACACCTTTTATTGATTATGTATCATCACATGTATAATTATGTAAGTCTCTGCATTAATTACACATTTATAAATGTTCAATTCAATATGAAATATACAACTTCTCAGGAGTAATTGTAAACTTTAATCAACAACTGAATCTAGATGTCTCTTATACATATTGACAAAACTGAACTATATCTAAGAAGCATCACTGTTTGCAAAAGCTAAAAAGAAATAACACTCGGAAAAGTTGCTTATCCTCCCCCCCTACCCCCAAAACAAGCAAAAGAAAATGGAAGAGTTTCAACTTGCAATTTTATTTATAGTCATCTTCTCATCCAATTAGTTATTACGTAACTACTATGTTTGAATAAATAACTCTTTACATATAGTTCAGATAAAAGGAAAAAATATGTATGTATCTATATAATTTCTATATTACAATTTCTTCATCTATACAAGTGCATTATGCATGCAATATCTTTTTGCTAGAGTTTTTTTTTTGGATACCTTTTCACTTACACCTCTCTGCTATGTGTCCATTCGTCAATAATCTAAGGTCCCCTTTGTTTCATAGGGAACCACATTTTGACAGAAGATGCTTTCCATTAAAAGCATTTTCAGAAAATGGCATGATTTCGTGTGTTTGGTTGCATGTATAAAAGTGTTGGAAAAGACTTTTGGTGTATGACACCTGAACTAATGTAAAACGTGGTCGTATCTTGATGGGGTATTACATACAACCATATATAATGCCAACCTTTTATGTAAAAGTAAAAATATATAATGTAGATGGAATTCTATTATTCATTATTACAACTTTAGCTTATTCATAATTTATTTAACAAGTGTTTCCATGTTTTATCCCCCCCTCACTAGAGTCGTTTCATGTTGGAAATATAATTTATAGGTCAATTCCAATAGCAATCAAATGTAAATCACTTTCCTAGAGTTGGAAGACTTGTGGATAATCATTCCTTATGATTATGTATATTATATTTATCATCATTTATTGATGATTAACTATGTACATGTAGTTTGTCACTCATATATTGTGCACACACCTAATTAGTTTGTATTGGGTTTTGAATCTGTATGTGTAGATAAGTTCTATGTCCATATGTATTCTTTTGGGTAATTTTTTTTGGCATTTTTGCTATACATGTTTAGTTTATCAAGATTGCTATGCTACAGTACACATGCATTTTTGGACTTTGTTATTGTCTTTTACCTTTAAAACTGAGAGAATTGAGTTGTCATCTGAGGTTACTGCTCTGTTGCTGGAGAGGCAGGGTTGCATCTTCCTATACTAATCTACAAATATATAGGGTTGCCTAATCTTCACTGTTGACCACCAAAAGATTATTACTCACTCTATTCTTGATGTAGTGTTTTTGAAGCATGAAACTGTAATTCTTGATGACCATATAACTTCCAGGAAACCTAGTCCAATTGCCTGTTTTTATAATGTTGCAGATCAAAGTTAGGCCGCCTTAACTTCCAGGGTTTCTATACAATATTGCTAGAGAAGGACGATGAGGTGGTTAGTGTTGGTACTGTAAGGTACTTACCACCAATTTATACTAAGATATTATATATGTTTCACAAACTACTAAATATTTTAGGTATTTCCATCTGATAATTTAGTTGTTATGTTTAAACAATTGAAGGGTCCATGGAGGAAAGGTGGCGGAAGTGCCTCTTATTGGTACCAGGTTCCAATTCCGTCGATTGGGTATGTGTCGCATTTTGATGGAAGAGCTTGAAAAGGCAAGTATACCACATTTCTAGTTAATTTGATCATACAGTAACCACGAAGTATCCAATGAGTTATTTAATTGTCTATTTTGTTTTTAAATTCTGTTAATTGTTGTAGACTATTTATTTATTTTTTTCGTCAGGGGTGACTTGCATGTTCAATGATTATAGCTGGATGGCTTTTCCAAATAGTTTGTTTGGTATTTGTTAAGAAGCTGCACAGCTTCCCGTAAGCCAAACAATCCATATAATGATGTTTCAGCATTTTCTGTCATCTGTTAGTTGAAGTTATTGTTGAATTAGATCCTTTTGTAACTTGATCTCTTATCATTGATCATCCCACATTTTGGAATACATTGCTCACTCACAACTTGAGCAACTGAAAACATTGTATTTCTTGCCACTCCATTGTATGATCCATAGTGTTAAGCCAAAAAAGTCATTATTAAGTAAGATACAAGTTCTGTAATGAAGGTTCAGGAAGACACCGTGAGAAGAAAAAAAAAAAAAAGAGCATAAACACCATATTATATAAAACATAATTGTGATTATCTTGACCCAGTATATTTATTTAAGTAATCATACAGGATTATTTTAATATGTGAACTTAGTCCCTTTTTGTGTCTTTTTTTTTTCATGACATTGAGTTGGTACCACAAGAAAAATTAGATATGCAGTCACTGGAAAATACTTAAATTCTACTTCTAGCCATTTGGAATGATGTCAAAGGCAATGCTTAGTTCTATAGTGTACTGATAGTTAAGATACATCTTGGGAGTTTGAGTGACTTTGGTCTTAATATTTTATTTCTTGTCTTTTTCTCCCATTTTTATCTTGGGAGTTCTGAATGACTTTGGACTTACTATCACCGTCTTCAAACTCATATTAACTCAGAGGCTCAAGGAAATGGGAGTGTGCAAGCTCATTTTGCCAGCTGTTCCTTGTGTATTAAACACATGGACTACTACATTTGGGTTTACAAGAATGGAAGAAACTGAGAGATTGAAGCTTCTTGACTATAATTTTCTGGCTTTCCAAGATACAATTATGTGTCAAAAACAGTTGGTGAATTCCTACCTAACATGGCCAAACTTGGAGCAAGGTTCTTATAGAGTTTGTCATATAACTGAAAGTAGCTCTTGGTTTACATTTGTAGGAGTAATCTATATGCCATTTTGCAGGAACTTCACCATTGCACTGTGATAGCATCGAGGATGATGGCAATAGAACTGAGTTAGGTGGCTGTAGTCCTGTATCTGAAGTGTTGCAAGCAGACCCCATAGAAATTGAAACTGTGGACCAATGCTTTGCTCGGTATGTCTGTATACTCTCGTTATATGATTTTTTTTAAAAAAAATTTTTATACAAAGGAAAAAAGAAAATAAAAGAGAAAGTGGCTAAGTAAATTTTCCTTTTCATATATGAATGCCATAGATCAGGACATATAATATGTATGCTAGAATCAGGAAGATAAGAGTTTTAGCCTAAACCATTTAAATGATGCATTTCACAAGAATCTTGGAAATAGAAGGGGCTAAATTTATAGCAGGAAGAGAAGTAGTCTTGAAGCATCTTGCTTCATTTTGGGAAGGGAATTCTGTATTCATGTTATTTGGCCAATATATGAAGTACTTTGTGAATGAAAAACTTAATAGTTCATTCACTGATTTGAACATATGCATAGCAAAGAAAAGAGCAGGCAGCATTTGTGAGAAACTACAAATATGATAACTAGAGAATCCTAGCTTATTTAACAGAATGTAGAACAAGATATAAATACAGCAAAAATCCTGCATATCTAGGACTAAAAATCTAACTCTAAATGCATTTTTTTTGAGAGTCCCCTTCAAGGTAAGAAATAGGTATTGATCATTCCTAAACTTCCTTGACATAGATTCAGAGCTTGACTTTGACAAGGATTTGGTGAGAATATTTGTCTCTTGACATTGGGCAGAATTATAGGACAAAGTAAACACATCCCTCTTCAATTTCAGAATTGATAAAATCCCTGTTCATTTTTCACATGTTCCGTTCTGTGTTTTTGAATTCAATTCTTGGCAATGCTGATAGCTGATTTATGATTATTACACATAGCTGAACTAGAATAGTAAAGGTCATTTGCAGATCTCTAATTGGTCTTTCAAGCTAAATCACCTTGAAATTTCACTGTGAGATAGCTTTGAATGGTCTGTCTTACATCCAAGTGACTAAGTCCCCATGATTTGGTAAATAACTGGAGGTAGACTTGCTGTCATTGTGATTCCCTGGATAATTAATATGGATAAAACATTCCACACTCCTTGATTGATACTTTTTACATGAAATTCATTTCTCTCTAGATTCTTTTAGGTATCACAAAATATGTCCATTGTCATCCAAGTGTCATTTAGGTGGCGTATGCATCAGATTGACTGCTCCAACTTCATAGGCAATGGCTCATCTTTAGTGTGAGGGATTTAGTTTCCAACCAGCCTGTTACATTGACCTTAGTTTATGGGGGATTCTTGCTATCAAGCACACACTTCCAATTTGGTTTTAAGGACATGGAAACTGGTCTGCGAGCCGCTTGGTATCCCTCAACAAATCAATAACGTCTTTCTTTAAGAAATAAAATTTCCTTCTTACTCCTTGCAACTTCCTTTCCCATAATGAATTTTGTATCCTAGAATCCCTAACTTCAAATTCTAATTTTATAAATTCTTTTACCTCATTGATTTTGAAGATATCATCCCCCCAATCATAATTATATCATCAACGTAAACAATAAGAATAGATCTTTCTCCCTTGTTATTCATTTTGGACAAGGTGTGATTTGATTGAACTTAAATGTATCCTATATGCATCAATATGAAGTTGGATTGGTTGAACTAGGCCCTTGGTGATTTTTTTGGGTAAAGTGAGTTGTTTCCCTACCCCACACCACCCTCTCCCAACCCCAACCACCCCCCACCCCTCTTCCTCGCGTCTGGGGGGGCCCGGGTGGGTCTTCTTTGGAGGGTGCCTACAATATTGACAAAATCACCTAATACAAAAGGATGCTTAGGTCGATAATGTGGCCATAAAGCACTAAGAGCTTTGTAAAGAATACATCTAGTGGAAAATACAAGAAAAGGAAGAACTGAAAACAAAAAAAGAAGCAAAAACACAAAACCATAGGAGATGCAACAAAATAGCTCCCAAAGTAGCTTCAACAGAAGATTGCTTCCCAACTCAACGTTTATTTCTTTCCTTCCATAGATAATAGCAAACAACTATAGTAGCATTTTTAAGCTTAGATAACCCTCATTACTAGCGTTTGTAGGACTACCCTTGGGTTAGATAACCTAGATTGCTTATGAGTCCTTGTCTGTACAGAGTAGACTAAAATGTTTGAGTTAGCTTCAGCTTTTGTAAAAGGGATGAATAAGAAGGAATTTAAGAAACATCGAGAAGGATTTTGGGAAACAATAGTCAAAGTTTTGTGAGACAGAGAGGTAATAGGTGCAAGATTACTAAAAGGCACATTGCTAGAATTTTCATTAGATATTACCATAAGACTTAGATGAGAATTTGGGTATATTAGCAAAGGAAGAAGGAAATGGAATCTTAATGTTTCTTGCTACTAATATTCTTCTGGAGAGAATAATTCTTGCAGTCGTAGATTTATAACAAACAAAACCTTAAAGGACACAAAGAATCTCTTAGTTGAGGGATGAAAGGATTTATATCCTTTTTTGGATTGGAAAATACCCATTAAAAAAACACTTTGAGAGCCCTCTTTTCTAGTTATCATGGATAAATATACTACAACCAAACGTTAAGAGGCTAAGGATTAAATACTAGAATAGGAGGATACAGTTCTTCCAAGGTGATGCATGCTCGAAGGTTCATGAGAATGTATCTCATGTGTAGCGACGGTCATGACTTAATTGAGATGTTTAGCTATTTTAGATGTTTTGTTGCTATAGGGACTGTTTTCAGTTGTTCTAATAGGAACTATTATAGTTAGTTAACTTAAGGCATTTTATAATACATCTATTAATAATATCTCTTGTAATAGGAGAGCTACAGCTTTATAAATAGGGAAGTGTTAGTCAGTTAGGGTAGTTGGAGATATTTTGTAAGAAACAAACCTTAGTAGGGCTAGGAGAATTCTTCCTCAACTGGTGGAAGTGAAATTCTGATTTCTTGTTTTCTTAATAACATTGCCTTTGCCCTATCAATTTGGCTCCGTTTGTAGTTCATTTCCTGTGACATTATGATATGAATGGAGTTACGAGTTGATGCAATGGAGCACTCGATGAAGGAGTTGATTACTAATATGCAAACTACTTTTGATACCTTGGAAAGTAGAGTGGTGATGGTAGAATCTAATGTGCTAGAGATGAAAGACATGTTTTAAGTCTATTATGCGTGAGTTGAAGAGCCATTCTTCTCTACATGACAATCAAAAGTCATCTTTGTTGCATCTATTACCTAAATCGATGACTTCTGCTGTTCGAGACATCGATGATTTGTCCAAATCTGACAATGCTAGGGTGTCTCTATCGTCCTTTGATGGATCAGATCCCTTAGGTTGGATCACGTAAGCTGAACAATACTTTGAGCTTACTTCAACACTACATACTAAGAAAGTTGCTATTGCTTTTGTTCATATGCACGGTTGAACAGTTTGCTTGGATGAATGCGCTCAGGTAATGTTTTCATCATCTTTTGTGGGAAATGTTGGTTTAAGACATCATGGTTTAGTTTGTAATGTGTGATGCTTGCAATCTGTTTGTTCCTTTGACACTACTCAAATAGACATCTACTGTGGATGCTTACATTGATAAATTTTATGCTTTATCCATTCAAGTTCCTCCAATGTTTGAAGAGCAAGCTTTAGGCTATTTTCTTGTACCATTGCTTGTGTAATTGAATTTGTGTTTGACATGGAACGGGAATTTCTTCGTAGAATTTGTTTTACTCAATGGGATCGACCTTCGGATCTTCCTTCTTCCTGTAGATAGGATGCGGTTTATTCTTGACATTCGGTATATAATTCTTTATGTTCTGCAGTTGTCTAGGTTCGACCTTTTGCTTCCAATTTTTCACAATCTTCTATACATATGAAACCTCCTTCTAGACCTCTGATGAGTAATGTTGTTGATAATAGACCTATTAAAAGCCATAGATGGCTTTCATATGCAGAATTTATAGACAAAAAGAATAAGGGTTTATGTTTTTAATGTGATCAGTTGTATTTTCCTTAGCATAAGTGTGTTAGTAAAGCATTATGTGTTGCAATTCTTGAAGACGAACTTGATCTCGTTGACCTTGATGATTCGCCTGATTTGGTTGTTCCACTTGTTGACTCTATCATGGATTTATCCTTGTTAGCTTTGCGTGGTATTACTTTAAAATTTTGTAGCATGTGTTCTCCTTTGGTGACAATTTTGGTAGATAGTGATGCCTCTTACAATTGTCTCTCGTCAATTAGTTGACAAGCTGTGTTTGTGTGTTACTTTTATTGGTTTTTTTTTTGTGTTTGTTTGGGTGGTGGTAATTCCATTTTGTCTTCTGGCATTTGTTGTTCGCTTTTCTTAGTGATTGATGATTTTGAGATTAGTGTTGATTGCTTTGTTCTTGATTTGGGTGACATTGATTTTATCTTAGGCATGGCTTAGATGGAAACGTTAGGAGACATTACAATTCATTGGTCCACTTTAATCATGAAGATTCCTTTTAAGGATGGTCACAAGGTTTTACGTATGGATCCTTATCTTGTAAAGGCTCCTGTTCATTCTAAGGCCTTGTTTTGTTTGAAAGATGTGGAGTTTACGGTTATTTTGTGGCTTTTTCAGTTGTATTCTAATTCTATTTTTGAGAGTGCTTGTTGGGATCCTAAAGTAGGTGCACTTTTAAATGAATTTTTTGTAGGTTTTTTTGGGTTTGCTAGGTTGTGCCCATCTTGATTGATGGATCATCATATTGTACTTAAAGTAGGCTATGGGCCTATTAATATGAAACCTTATCATTATGCTCATATTCAAAAGGATGAAATAGAGAAGTTGGTTGTTGATATGCTACAGGTTAGTATTATTCAACCTAGGTCTAGCTCTTTTTCTAGTTCGGTAATTTTAGTTAAGAGGAAAGATAGGTCTTGGCCTTTGTATGGATTATCGTCCTTTAGAAGTTGCTACGGTTCTTGATCGTTTTCTTATTCTTGTGATTGAGGAGGAGTTAGATGAAATAGACGGTGCTTATATATTTTCTAAGATTGACCTTGAATCTGGATATTATCAAATTTGGGTCCATTTGGATGATATCAGTAAGACATCTTTTAGAACTCATCATGGTCATTATGAATTTCTTGTCATGTCATTTGGTCTTACAAATGCATTGGTTATAATCCAAGCTACTATGAGTGAGTTGTGTTGACCGTTTTTACGCAGGTTTGTGTTGGTATTTTTTGCCGATATCCTCATATATAGTAAGGATTTGGATTCTCATTTATCACATCTACGGATGGTGCTGGTTTTGTTACGAGACAATGTGTTCGTTGTCAATTGGAAAAAAATGTGTTTTTGCTAGTTCTTCCATTGAGTATTTGGGTTATGTTATTTCTCTTAAGGGTGTTCATATGGATCCTTCTAAGGTTGCTGCTGTGCTTGCTTGGCCTATTCTTACGTCTCTTAAAGGCTTTCATGGTTTCTTGGGTCTCTTCGGATATTATTGGAAGTTTATTAGAAATTATGGCCAAATAGTTTAGCCTTTGACAAACTTCCTTAAAAAGGATAAGTTTTTTTTGGTCAAATGAGGCTTTGTTATCCTTTCGTTAATTTTAGCATGCGTTAACTAGTGCTCTGGTTCTTCCTTTACCAGATTTTCATAAACAATTTGTTACTAAATGTGATGCTTCGAGTTGTGGCATTAGGGCAGTTTTAATGTAAGGAGATAGACTTATTGCTTTTTATAGTAAAACTTTAGCAGATAAAACTCTTTTTAAGTCCACTTAAAAAAAGAGCTAATGGCTTTAGTATTGGCTATTCATCATTGGCAACTATATTTGTTAGGCAAGAAATTTTTGGTTAAAACTGATCATAATAGTTTGCGTCATTTGCTTAATCAGTGTAGTGCTACTTTGGTTCAATAACATTTGTTATCTAAACTCCTTGGTTATGCTTTTGGTATTGTTTATAAGAGTGGAGTTACTGACAAAGCTACGATGCTCTTTCCTGCAAAGACGAGGATGTTTTTGTGCTTGACTGTAAGGGCATTTTGGGTCCTCTATGGAATGATTTGCAGGACATCACAACTATTGTCAAATCTAATGATGTTCTAAGTAAGAAATTTAAGTTGTTATAGAAGGGCTAGGAGGTTGGTAAGGTTTTTGTTCTTTTTCGTCACATTGAGATTTTTGCTAGTACTAATCATTACGACATTAGTAGCTTAGCTCTTCGTGCTTCCCGCAAGCCTTTTTATATAGAGAGAGTAAGGGAAGCGATATGGAAGATTGGTTACTCCGTAAAGTTGAGCTTTTTAGTTCACTCCCCCTATGTAGTCGATCTTCTTACCAGTTTGCCCCCTTTCTTTTTTCTTTCTCTTGATGAAATATAAGAATGCTTGAGCTCTAGCTTGCCCCCTTTCTTTTTTCTTTCTCTTGATGAAATATAAGAATGCTTGAGCTCTAGCTTTGCTTGTGTTCCTCATTGGTGCTTTTGTAAATGAACTAAACCTCGATACCCTATTCATCAAAGAGATATGGCCATCTCTTTAAGTTGCTCAACCCCCTTTAGATTGTTCTATTCGTGCTTGAAAAAGGACCTCATTGGTATGCTCCTTTTACCTTTTAATTTAATGGACATTCTAAGCCGTCCTCCAAAGGTTAACACCTCATAAATCAGATTGTAAACTCTTTCAGACTCTAAGGGACGTTTAGTGATTCCTGTTAAGTCTAAATGGGTTTATCTTTTTCTTCATGAATTCCACTCCTACACCTCTTGGGGGCTATGTTGGTGTGTTTAAAACTTATTACCATCTAGTTACGAATCTTTTTTAGATGGGCATGAAAAAGTATGTTTTTGAATTTGTCACTTCTTGTGCTATTTGTTAGCATAATAAGGCTCAAAACATGGTGCCTATTGGGTTGTTGTGTCTTCCTATTTCTTTTAGTGTGTGGGAGGATATTTCTATGGATTTTATCCTCAGGTTACCTGAGTCTCGGAGCTTTGATGTTATATTAGTTATGGTCGATAGGCTTTCCAAATATGGCCATTTCCTTCTCCTTCGGCATCTTTATATAGCATAGGTGGTGGATGATCTTTTTATGTTGTAGTGTGCCTTTATGGTATTCTCTGTACCATTATGAGTTATCGGGATCCTTTATTTTTGAGTGGGTTTTGGTGTTCTTTATTTCGTTTACAGGGTGTGTGATTACATTTTAGTACAGCATATTATCTCGAAACAAATAGCTAAACGAAAGTGCTTAATAAATGCTTGGAATGTTGTCTTAGGTGTTTTACTTTTAAACAACCTAAGCAGTAAGTTGATTAGGTGCATTTGACGGAGTATTCTTATAACACTTTTTTTCATTTTTCTGCTCAAATGACTCCGTTTAAGCTTGTCTATGGTCATAAGCCCCCTTCCTTGCATGTTTTTTTCCATGATGGCATTCATGGTATGGTTGGTCCTTTGATGCAATAGGGAAATCAGTTGCTTCAACAACTGCGTGCCAATCTTGAGCAAGCTTAGCTCAACGCCTGCTTTCATGCAAATAAGCATCAATGTGAAGTTTCCTATAACATTGGTGATTTGGTGTTTTTACTCCTTAGGCTTGCTTTACAAAAAAAGATTTCCAGCATAGGTTCTTCCAAGTCATCTCTACAATATTTTGGTCCTTATCAGGTTATCGAATGTGTTGGTCTTGTTGCCGATTGATTGAAGCTACCTCCACATGTGCGGGTTCATCCGGTTTTTCATGTGTCTTTATTAAAGCCTTCTTGTGGCTCTTTTGTCTCTTCTACCGATTTTCCTTTTGATATTTGCTCTGATACCTTGGTGGAATCTCGTCAGCTTACTTATGTTTTGGGTTGTCATCATTTTCATCAAAATGGTTGAGATATTCCTCAATTTTTGGTGCAATGGCAAGGTTGCTCCCCTTTAGATGCCACTTAGATGGATTTTGATGCTTTTCTTCTGCAATTTCCTACTTTCAACCTTAAGGACAAGGTTTTTTTTTTTTATGGGGAGGCAATTGACGCATGCTTGAAAGTTCATGAGAATGTATCTCATGTGTACCAATGACGGTTACGATTTGATTGATGTTTAGCTATATTTTAGATGTTTTGTTGCTATAGGAACTATTTTTAGTTGTTCTAATAGTAACTACTGTAGTTAGTTAACTTGAGGCATTTTAGAATACATCTATTAATAATATCTCTTGTAATAGGAGAGTTACAACTTTATAAATAGGGAAGTGTTAGTCAATTAGGACAGTTGGAGATATTTTATAAGAAACAAAACCCTAGTAGAGCTAGGAGAATTTCTCCTTAGTTTGTGGAAGTGAAATTCCGATTATTTGTTTTTTCAATAACATTGCCTCTGCCCTATCACAAGGTCTCTAAGAATGTGTGAAATTTAAGAGATATCGAAGAAAGACAATTTGTTAGGTAGGTAGCACAGTTAAGACTGTTTTCCCCCAATAGTTATGAGGAATATAACTAGAAAACTAAGGACATTATGGGCATTGCAATCTCTAGGTGATGATAATTTTCTTGCTCTGCCATTCTTTTTGATGGGTTATATATGTGCATGAGCTTTGCTTGAAGATGCGTTGATTCATGAGCTATTGGTTTGTCTTACCATGTCTTTTTTCAACTTTTCTTCCATTAAACTTCAACAAAGGCTTCTTCAAGGTGGAAAGGGTTTTTCTTCCGACAAGATACCCCTTATCTCATCTAATTTAGGATTCAAGCCTGCAAAAAAATCAAAGACCTTATCTTTTTCGTGCATCTTTGCATACTTAGCCTCATTGTCTGGGTAATTCCACATCATAGAATGGGTCCATTTCTTGCCACAACTCCATTTGAGTGTTGTGTTCCATGACACTAGAATTCTCTTGGTTACATGAATTTTCCATCTAATCATGAACTATTGCAGTTTGTTTTCAAGATTGAAGTACACTTTCTTGACTGCATTCCTTGTATCTTTCGCAGTCTCAAAGAACAAATTCGTATCATCAATCCTTGATTCTATTAGGTTTGTCAAGTAGCCCATGATTATAGAGTTCTGTTTCCTACTTTGAATGTTCTTTCAAGGTTGGTGATGGGGTGGCCTTAGATAGCCTGGTCAAATAGCCCATCCCCCATCTTTATCTAATTACCAATTTCACAGATTTGAACCATTCTCTATAATTCACCCATTCAACTAGTGCTGGGTGATTTATACAGAAGTTTGGTCACCTTTGTTGGATGTGAGAGGGCGGTGGTGTAGCTTGCTGGATGCCCAGTCTCCATGGATCTTTATGCTAACCTTCCTCATGCACACAAACCACTTGGAGTGGTTGTTTCTCGGTGATCATTTATAATCTATGTTTGGTGTTTTCCGAGATATGAGATCAAGACAAAGCTTTGATACCATGATAGAAAATCATAAATTTGGAATATTCATCTCATAATAAGAGGTGTTAATAGAGGGATTACAATGAAATAGATGGGAAACAATCTTTCCTGAATCCCATGAAATAAAAAAAAAAAAATGTACAAGAATTAAGACTCAACAAAAACTCCTAGAAATCTAAAATAGGAATACTCGGTCAGACTACGTTCCTCAATCACGCATGTTTGACGTAATCAAGAATTGCATATTTTGGTCGACTGAGCTAACTGGGTTGACCCATTTTTACATGCTGAAAAACCGGTCCACCTATTTATACACTTGGCCAAGCAATTCCAAGGAATACAACTTCCAACAATTACAAACTGCAGAAAGATATCTATTCTATACTTTTATCAGTAAGCTCCTGATTTAGGGTCTCTGGAAAATCTGATGTCTCTTGCTTTGTAAAACTTGTCCCAATAAAGCAGTGGCATGATCACATACATTGAAATTACCTTTGCTTTGAATCTGAATTATATTTTTCTTGCAATATTTCTCTTGACTAAAAATAAATTTAAAGTGAGAAACGTTGTTCAGACATTTACAACTTTTATTATTTCGATTGACATGCGAGATTTACACCAGTTGACATAAAGGAATTAAAGGAAAAGGTAAGACATGACATTTCTAGTTTTGTCGTTTGTTTAGTTGGTTTTCCAGCGTCTACCATGTAGTCCTTTTCTTTAGACTGAAAATCCATCTATCCAGTGTACGCAGTGTGCGTTGATTGGACACTAATCTGTTTTGGATGTATTAATACTTATTTGGTATCTGTTATATAGACTAACATTACATCCATTTAAGTATGTGGATTGGGCACTAAATAAATTTGAATTTAATATGTACATTTGATGTTATCATCAGGTCATAGATATATAGCTAGTGGATTTTTATTTCCTGGTAGTCAGGTGGAATTTTATCCACTGTTGTTTGGTAACTCTGGGAACAAACCTTGTAGAAGTTATTTTGCAATCAACTTATGTTGCTAACTATATTGAGTGGATGCATTATATTTCTGGGACTATCAAGCAGACTCATTTGAGTCATTATATAGTTTAATTGTGTTTGTTGATTTTTACATATATTATTATGTTCCATCAGTAATCTGACTCCATATATTAAAGAGGGGGTACATATCACACAAATTAGCCTCAGGCAGGATATTGGATACTGATTGTTTCTATATATCTACTGGAATCCAAATATATGAAAATATTGGATGCTATCTTGCGCATTCTTTCAAGTCATTGTGCTGCTGCAGAACCATTGTCCTTACTGCATTCCTCTATTTGGCTGTTAATCTAAATGAGGTTCACATGGCATGCCTTGAGAGTTCTTGATTATTTAAGGTTAATCGCAGGCCCATTGTTGAGGATCGAATGAAGGTCCAGGAGGCAGTTTATCCAATTTCGGCTGAGGTGACCCCATTTGCGCGTGTTTACAAGCGGTATACTCATGGCAAGAGGAGGAAGTTGGATTGATGGTAGATTGTTGGGTTAGTTGTGGAGTCTGCTGCTTATATATACGTTCCAGTGTCTGGAAGTTGTGTGTTTGACTGAATAGATTGTCCATCGTGCTTATATAAAAGCAAAATATAGGTAGGTTTAGTTGCTTGTAAAAATAGATTACTGTCAGCTGATTTTTGGACTACGAGGAAGCAGGACTCAAGTGCAGGTTCAACTTTTCATGTGTTGACCTGCTTATCTTGTGTTGAAAAATTAATGGAAGTGGCACCTAGATTTAAAGTTTAATTGGATGCACTTAGTAATTGAGAAGAAGAAAGTAAGCAATTTCTCTCTAGACTGTGGCTTCGTCAATGAGATCGCAAAGTTCTTTTATTTGATGAACTCTAGTGCTTGAATTTACTAATTAGGTGAAGACCAATAAAATCTTAGCTGATTATTACTATATCTCACGATGTTCTTAATATTCTTAAGAAAGGTTCGCTGGGGTGTATTATCATCTTGGATCCCAAATAATGCACTTAATTTTCTTATTGTTGATTTCCTGGAATTACCACGTATTTTTGGGTGGAATATTAATTTTAAATCCTTTTATTTATTCATAATATTCACTTTGTAGGCGGGTCAGCATATACATATTAGAAATCATCACCCATTGCTTGGACTCTTTCATCGAAGCTAAGAAAACAGTAAAAAAATTTTGGATGATTTTATAAGGGTGAAATTAGGTTTATTCTTGTACTATTTCATGGAATTGTTATTGTTATGATACGAGAAATTCCCCAACACTTCCCAAGTATGCATACTCCCATTTCTATTCATTCATGAGACTTCAAAGAACTCTGAGGAACAATACATGCATTATACTCCTTCAAAGAACTATTAAGTAAGGTAGCATAAGGAATAAGACGGCATGAATATGAGTAGGACAGCATGATATAAGGAATCAAATATAGGGGCCATTATCTTGTATTGCATTTCATATAATGCTCTTGTAGAAGATAAAAGAATTCTGTCTTTTTTCTAGGGTGCTTGTCCGACAGGATACAAAACTTTTTGGTTTTATCTTGTCCATCACAACACCCTATTTATAACCAAATATAATATTAGATATATTATATAGTTTTGAAGTTATACCGACCGAACACTATATAAAGGTCGTAAGCTCTACTAGGGTAAATCATCATCATACCACCAATCTGTCTTCCTTCTTTTTTTTTTTTTTTTTTTTTTATATCGACTTGATTTAGGTATAGACGAAAGGCAAATTATGTAGCTTAGTCTATTTGCACAGGAAATGATACTCTTGTCTTATGGACTAAGCCCTTCATTATGAAAAAGGGGATGCCTAACTTGGTGCTGGGTTAGCTTCTTGGCAAGGAATGCACTTGGTATTGCTTTCCTATTGATAATACTTATGACAGCACTAATCATTGAGGATTTATTCCAAGCTTTAAACCCACCAAAATATGTAATATCTGAAATTAACAAGTCTTTTGCAATTTTCTTTTTGGGGGTATTTCAGAGGACAAAAGAGCCTTCATTAAATCAAATGGATAGAAATTTGTGGTCTAATTAGAGAAAGTAGTCTTGGTATTAGAAGATTAGAAAAGTACAAGACTCTAAAGTATGGCGGATGTTTAGAGTGCGGGATTCATTATTCTCAAGATTCTTTCATGCAAATGTGTTTAGGAACAGCCATTCAAGTCTCGTACAAAGAAAATGATTAGATTCACGTGTATGGCAAGGGATGCTTAGGGCTAGACAAATAGTCTCTGCAGTTGGTAGACTACCAAGGGGTAAATTTGGGCGAGTAAAGTTCGTGTGCGGCGCTAAGATTAGTCAGTCCTCGATTGAAATAGTTGAAATGATAGCAGTGAAATTACGTCTCAAGGCGTGTGAGCAACATCGATTTGCTAACATAAACATTGAAGTGACTCACTTACACTTATTCGTGGAATAAAGGTTTATGCAAGGCCAGGTGGGATATCTATTTTACTGTGAAGAAAATTCAAAGATTGGTGGATACCCTAAATGCGAGAATAACTCCCATATATAGAGATAGAGGCAAATTGAGCAACTAGTTATGTGGCGAAGGTAGCAAGAAATTCTTCAGGACCTTTTTTCACTATGAATTTCTCTCAATTAGACAAATTCTGTAGAGGGCTTATTTTGTCAGATTAGAAAACTACACCTTACTTAAGAACTTGATATACAATTTCCTTTCAAGTCGAAGTAAAGTTTTTGTTTTAAAAAAACCTTCCTCATTTCATTTGCATTTTACACTCAGACTATCAAGGACTCTCTCTCTCTCTCCCCGCACACCCCGTCTTTGTTGTCTCGTTTTTCTCATTTTCACTACAATAGCAAATATCATAGTAATTAACGTGGCAAAATAAATAGTTGAGGTACTTTCACGAAGCAATCTCTGAAAAGTATGTCCCATTGGCCATGCTTTTAACTACGCTTTATAATGCAAAATGTTAATAAAAATTGGTGCATTCCAATTCCCCATTCTAGCCAGGTTAGTTGGGTCTTGTTTTATTGTCTAGGATAGCTTGGGGGGTTGATCGAGTCGGTGTCATGGATGTGCTAGGTTGAACCGATCAGGATTGGCTAAATTCAACTACACTAGTTTTGACAAGTTTTGATCAAAAGCTGACTAAAATTTTCTCCGGTATGCTTTATTGGTGAATGACTACATCATACTAATCAAATTTAACTAAAAAAGTTCCAAATGTTTTTCTTCAGGGAATTAAGGTTATAATAGATTTTGTGATTTTAGTAGTGCCATGTAATACACAAATTTTGAACCATTTTGCTGTTTATACCTCTAATATCATGTTCACTCAAGGGGAATGATTATTCCTATCTCTCCTTATTTCTTGTTAATAAATATTATTTTGTTCATTGGTATTTTGAAATATAAAAGTTATTTCATTATGAATCCCTATCACTAAAAGTGTTGAGTAAGAGTTATATTCCTTTTCATTTGTTTATTGATTTTCCCTTATGTAATATGCACTTTTCCTTTTAAGATAAGAATCCTTTTCAGTAATTTGCAATAATCTAGGATTTGCCTTACTTAGATGTATAAATACCTCATTTTCATATTAGTTGCAACATGATCTAGAATATTGGATACAGAACTTTTCCTTTAACCTAAGTGTTTTTCTATTTTCTCTCTTTACTCTTATCTAAGCCATTTGAGCATGAACTAGTGGTGACTAACCTTCAATTGCACTTATGCGTAATATTAAGTGTGACTTAAGCTTATGTAAGATGTTGATGCTTCATATCCTACGTTAGTGCACAGGAACCCCTACTCAACCTTTGATTTTCATTCGTTCTTTTAAGCCATCTTACTATTCAAACCCATTTCTTTGCATGATATCTTCAGATGTGTGTTCATCCATGGTCATTACGCCCCTATCATCTTGGTATTGGAGCTTAGCTTCATTCATATAAGTTTCTAGTATCTTATGTTCTTGAGTGTTTATGTTGTAATAGCATTGTGTGAAGTTGATTGTATTAAGGATTAGGCATTTGTGGCTATATGTAGTGGGTATTAGTGTAGTGTTCTAAATTTGGTGAAGCAAGTGTTAAGATACTCTGTCTTCCCCTGTTTTGGTACTTACAAAAAAGATTGAGTGGTTATCATTTTGTATACAGCCGTGTTGAGTAATATTGGAATTGCTTTATTAGGTGTTGGTATAAGGGGTATTGGGTAATTTTTTGAAGAAGGTTTTGACGGGAGATTTTAGTAAGATTCATTTGTTTCCACATGAAGGAGTTAGTATAGTAAGCATTCAATAATGTCAGACTCTAATGTTTAAGGAACTTTCGGAAACTAAGAGAGTGGTACTCATAATGGCCGTGACTAACAAGGAAGTCATACACCCTAATCTACAGATGAAATACTAGATAAGCTCGTTGATCTAGTGACTGGGTTAGTAACTACTATAAATGAAGACAAGCAATGAACTATAGATGACCTAAGTAGAGGTTATGCAAATGAACTACTTGAAAGAGACAATAACCGACCTAAATAAGCTAATTTCCCAGTTCAACTACCCTAAGTTGGAGGAGTGGATAGAATTGCTTAATGAAGGCTCACAAGGGTAGAAGGATTAAGATAATGAATTCTGAGCATCTTTGGTAATGGTAATGTTGAGGATTATCTTAACTGGGTTAACAGGATAGAGAAGCAATTTGAGTGTTATGAAGTTTCTGAAAATACTAAAGTAAGACTTATTATCTCAGAATTCATAGGACATGACACCTTATGGTGGAAAAATTTGCAGGCTACATGACTAAGAGAAGAGAGAGAAGTTAGAGAATGGGATAAGATGAAAAGAGTGATGAGAAGGAGATTTATTTCAAGCCAATATCTATAGGATGCATTCAAAAGATTGCAAGAGTTTAGATGAGGAGGATTATGTATTGATGCTTATGTAAAGGAGTTCCAAATGTTGATGATTTTCTATGAAGTTGTAAAGCTAGAAGGCCGAGGCTATCTTTAGGTTTATTAGTAGGTTAAAGTACGGGATCGGGGATATCTTAGAGACTAAAGATATTGAGTCCTTAGATGAAGCAATCCGAGCTGCTTTAAAGATAGAGCAATGTCGGACGGGCACATTTCAAGCTCCTATTAGTTGAGCTACCCCTAGCCAACCTATAAGATTGAAACTAAATAAAGCTACTGGAATCCGATTAGTTTCAATCACCCAAGCTAAGGAAAAAGAATCTTTGAGGAAGTTCAAAAAAGGACAAAGCCTAAGAAGAAAGACAAGGGAGATAAAATACTTCAAGTTCTAGGGATTTGGGCACATAGCGGCTCAATGTTCGAACAAAACAGTGATGGTGTTGAAGAGCAAAGTGTCAAGCTTAAAAGTTTACAGTACTAACAAAGAAGTTGAATAGCAACAAGAATCTAGATAAGTTGATCAGTAAGAGGAGGAGAATGTTATCCAAAGTGAAGAAGGTAACTTCATGCCCACAACTATGGTCCTGAGACAAGTGATGAGTGTGAACCCAGTACCTAAGGACAAACAATGTGAGAACTTTTTTTCTTATTAGTTGCAAGGTTAATAGGATGTCGTGTTTACTTATTGTTGATAGTAGGGACTATACTAATGTGGCATATACCTTTATGGTCCGACTATTGAAACTGCTGACCACCTCCCCGTACCTTAAAACCTTACAAGCTGCATTTGCTTAGTGATAAAAGGAGCTTTGCAGGTGACTAAGCAATTTGCAATGCTGATTTGCATTGGAAAGTACTAGGATGAGGTATTTGTAATGTATTCTCTATGAGCACTTCACATATTCTTTTGGGAAGACCCTGGATGTCTAACTGACATGTGATGCATGATGAGAAGAGAAATACTTATTCTTTTGAGCATGAGGGAAGAAAGGTGAGATTGAATCCCATGTCCCCCCTTGGCTCGATTTGTATCATTTTAGTATCAGAGCAGAGGTCCATTTAAGTAAGTTGTTGTTCAATTGTGATTGTTAATGTATAGTGTGTAATACTATTGTTAAGTTTGCTGTAAATACGAGAGGGATTAGTTCAAGTGTTTAGAGAGCATTTGAAGTTTTTGCTATTACTATGAGATCTTTGTCGTGGCATACTTTGTTTTGCCCTGTTTCAAGCATATGAAAACAAAGCAAATTTTAGTTGGGTTTATTATTCTTCGGAGTAGTTGTTGTGTTCGTAAATTAGTTGAACATTCATGTGGAGGAGTGTATGTATGTACTGTTTGGCTTAAGTAGACATTATCTATTATTTTGTAGATTCTGAGTTTATTTACTAAGTTTTGTTGAGAGTGTGATAGATCTAAGTGTTAACGCTGGTATTGGAGATGACAATAGTGGTGTTGTTTACCATAGATGATAACCTAAAACACCCTTAAAAGTATAGGTGAGTGAATTGATGAGGTGGCTAACCTTACCATAGTTGTTCATACATTAGCCTTTCGACTTGCCAAGGACATGTAGAATACTCCCTAAGCCGCATGACCTACAAGAGGATAGATCCCAGCTTTATAAGATTGAAGTAGAGGAGTAGGACGACGTATACAAAGAAGCACCAACTCAAGTGATATGGATGAAGAAGGGGAAGAAGAGTACATTGAGGAAGAGGAGCGAGCTTGAACACCTTAAGTTGCTGACCATGTGAAGCATTAGATTCTAAGCTTCAATGGGTTTGGAAAAGTTTATGACTATCTATACTGGGAAGAGAAGGTAGAGCGTATTTTTAATTATTACCAGTATAAAGACCACAAAAAGTGAGGAATACTATTGTAGAGTTCTTAAGTTATGCCGTGATGTGGTGGAAGAACATTACAAATTATGAAGGGACAAGAAAGATATAAGGAAGTAAATACTTAGTTTGAGATGAAAAGGATACTTAGAAATAGACTTGTGCGACATACTTATTTACAAGACACATTTGCCAAACTTCAAGAACTGAGACAAGAAAGCTGAACCGTTGATGAATATGTTCAAAAATTCCAAATACTCATGATTCGATATGAAGTGAATGAACCATCAGCCGGAACAGTATATAGATTTCCCATTAGATTGAGAGGCAACATCTGAGATGTTATGGAGCTTCAACAATTTACTACATTGGATGAATCTATAAGTATAGCCCAGTTAGTAGAAAGACAAAAGAGGAATAGGCTATACTGACCTCTGAAGAGCTAACCCGCGTACCCACTTAAACGAGGTTATCGAGCTTAGCAAAGTGTCAAGCTAAATAGGAGAGCAAATGTTAAAGCTGATGTTACGCTCCGAAGCGGTAGAGTCGTAATAGCCCCTGCAGTGTAAACTATTCTAAGATAGAAGTTGGCCTTACAACCGCTATCGTAAACCTGATCTACACAAGGCGTTTATGACTAACCCGTTTTGAAGTAAACAGTTGGTAATTTAAATAAATCATTTACTTAAGAAAGTAAGTATATATATATATACACTGAAATTCAGTTATTACAATTAACGTTTATAATATTTCGCCGTAATATATTTCCTAGTTATTACATTATTTAGAAATGAAAAATTCTAAAATAAAAGCTTAGACCTTAAAAATATATGTTTGTTCTTCAAATGTTTTTCCTCACTCCTCAAGATCTAGCAGTTGTTAGCTTCAGAGTAGTTGTATGCCGCTTTTTAGCTAGCACCTACATGACGTCTATAGGGATGTGAGCAACCACAGCTCAGTAAGTTAAGATGAAGGATTTAAAACTATATCATAAATATAACAAGGTTATTAATTAACTTATTAGGTGTAATGCATATTCAAGCAAATGCCATCGCATGACGTTGTCTAGCCTATCGTGAGATTATATCTATTCTAATCCGAGTTGAGGAGTTGCCGTTAATGCAACAGCTCACGACCAAACCCAGGCTTGTGCAATGGAGACACTGTTCCTCCCGTGACTACCTTCGAACCATTGACTTCACGCTCGCCGCGACCTCCTTTCCTATCACTTAGTTCGATTAAGGATGAAAAAGGGACCATTATGCAATCCTGCGCTATCCCTTTTAAAGGGGTCAGTATTTGGCTGGAGAATTGTAGGTTTCCCCTAATGGGTTGCCATGCAGGTCCAATTATGATTACGGGTCGTATATTTGATTAGGTTTAGTTTAGGGTGATCAATCATTTCATATAAATCATACAATACAGGATAGAATAACAACCAGAATCATAGCATCACTCATAATCAAGCATATATACACAACCAATTATCTAACAAGCACAACCAAGTATAATCTCAAGCTTCTAAAATACAACAACGTATTAATCCCAACTTACCTAGACTCCTCATTCACTCATTCGAGGTCCAACTCACTCAAGCCATCGCCGATCATCTCTATAACACAAACGTGGTTTCAGTTTTTCATATAACTACTATATGTTGGTTTTATCCTATAACGCTTATTGTTATGTTTTGTTTAGGGTTTAATATATCCAGTTATCTAGGTTCTCAAATCTTTTACAATTATTCTGGGTTTGGGGCTAGGTTCGAGTTCAGTTTCCGCGACGATTTCTGAATTAGGTTCTCGTTCGATTTCGAAGTACTGTTTTATACTCGAACCCTAGAAATTCGTTTTAACTCATAATGTGGAATTAATCACATTACTTTCCGATATCCTAAATACCATCATTACACTTAGTTAGTATTTTATTCTACCTAGTACACTTAAATCCTTATTAGTGTACTGAATTTACTCCTAATGTGAGAAATTTTTACATTTTTTATATAATTACATAAATTTAAGTTTTCTATCAGATTTATTATATATCTCTATTATTTATATAATATCAATTTTTATCCTAATATTTTCTATTTATTATATTTCTAATAATTACATACTATGTATTATCACTTATTATGTATGTAATACACATTTAATATTTCTAATACTCTAATTACCATCTCCCATCATCAATTATCATTTCAAAATATCTAAATTCATCCTAAATCAGATTTTACACCTAATTACCTTAATTTACAAAATTAACTTAAAATTTACTATTTTTCTCCTATTACTTATTTACTAGATAATTAACCTAATAATTACATCTAATACCCTAAATGCTAAAGTATCACAATTCATTAGATTTCAACATCTTAAAACATATAAATATTCATTAAATCAGTAATTAACTATTTAATTACTTAATTAACCCTAAATTACCTATTTTATGTCTCATTTTAAGGCCTAAGAATTATCTAAAAATTTTGAAAATTAATTTTTAAAAACGAGATTCATAGAATTATTCTATATCATCTAAGTAGTCTACATAAAAAATTTGAGCTAACAAATACACTCCTAAGGTCATTTATTTCTAAACCGAAATATACTCGGTTTTGTATGATTTCTTAAGGACCATATATCACGGGACATATTTCCATTGAAATAATATTTTTCCTAAAAAATACATACAAAAATATTCCATAATAACAAAATTTATAATTTTCTAAGAATATTTACTATTTTTACAAAATTACACAAAATTGGGTTGGAAATCGAATTCACCGATTTGGGTGGCCCCGACTACCGTCGGTGGCCATGGGTGTATCGACCCACCTGGGCGCTGCCACCACTGTGTGGTGGTGGTGGCCGTCTACTCCCAACTGTTTGTCGGGTCTGGGTTCTCCTTACAAGCTCCAATTGCATAGTTTTCTTATTTTTTTTCCTAACCCTAATTTTTCTCTCAATTTCACCTCTCTTTATTTTTCTCACTTTCCAAATTGACCAAATGAGCTTCTAAAAAATTTGGAGTATTTATAGATTTTTAGGGAAATTATTGTGCATTAATGAAACAAGACAATTGCCTTATCTCTTCTTTTTTCCACTTTCTATTTATTGCATTTTAATTGTTTGATTTTTTTTCTTCAATATCAGATTGCCACACCCCACTTCTGGACTTTTCCTCATTTTTCTATATTTTTTATTCTTTCTTAATTAATTATGAATTTTCTTTAATTATTTATTATTATTTTAACACATTTCGTGTATTTTAAGTAATTATGCGTATTTCTATATACATGTAAATTCATATATAGTACAAATAAATATTCCTAAATATTATTTAGATTATTTTATGATTTTTAGTGTACATATAATTTATCTTTAGCGATTCGTTAATTATTGGAATGTATTTTACGCATTTTCAATAAATAACGAGTTATATACTAAAAATTTAAAATTTTTATATTCTTTTATTTTATTGCTTATTTTCTTAAATTCAAACTTACGGGATCATTTTATTAATATTTTTAGTTTTACTTACAATTTAGGCTCGATCGGATCTTTCAGCCGATTGAAACCTTGAGTGACTAGTTGTGGGACTTACAGTTGAATAGAAAAGCCAACCAACTAAAGTCGAAGTGCTGCTAAGAACTTATGAAAAGAGACTAGGATCTAGGTAGAAGATGAGTTAAATCTAGTAATTTAAATGTTAAGGGTTTAGACACATGGTTGCCCAATGACTGAATAGAAGAACTATGATTATCAAAGAAGACATTTTGAAACTTAACGAGGATAGTACTAATGAAGAGCCCAAGGAAGAGGTTGTTTCTGAGAAGGATATAACCTCGGAGCATGAGCTTGTTGAAGAAGATGTGTTTGATGAGGGTTTGTGTAAATGCCCAATTTTTGTCCCCTTTTTATTTAATTTTTTTTTAAGAATAAGGTAAGGGATCCTAATTAGAAAAATACAAAAAAAAAAAAAAACGAAAGTTACAAAAAATAGGAAAATTAGAAAAATAAAAAATAGAAAAAATAGAAAAATCATAAGTAGAGGATTTAGGAAAATTTAGAATAATAATAATAATAATAATAATAATAATAATAATAATAATAATAATAAATTTGTTGGTAGTTTGAATAGAATACAATTTTTAATTTAGCTTTAGTGTTTTTAAAGCCTTAAATAATAAAAGAGGAGAGGAATGTTGAGCCTTAGCTTAGATTTAAACCTAGCCCAAGTTAACCTAATTCATATGTGCAATTTGATTATACAAATAAATAAGACACAAGCTAATGGCTTGATGTTAACGCTCTTCAACTTACATTGGGTTTGACTTAGAGATCTTAGGTTCAAATATCACCAAAGGCACAAAATGCCTTTTATTTTTCTTCACAAAATACACCCACCACATATAAAAAAATCACTTGACCATGCGTCTGCTCGTGACCCGTAATGCCTCATGATTAGGCTACATGCTGACATGGCATTACGTCATCATGTGTTGCTACCTTTGCTACATCATTAGCCACATGTCATTTCAAGACATGTAGCATAATGCCATTCAACCTTATGGTTGTCATGGCACTATGTCAACATCCTTTTCCCTTACTTTTCTCCTCTTTCCTTCATTTTCTCTAAAAATTCCACACATCCCCTCCTTGGTCAGCTGCATTTAGCTTCATATTCTAAGCCTTGTTCTTTACAATTTTGCTAAATTAATGGCGAAATTGCAAACTAGATATAGAATGTTGTGTATTGAATCCAAAAACACGGATTGGTACAATCATTAAAACGGGTCAAATTAGCTATTGAAAATCATACAAAAAAAAAAAAAAACACAAATGCTCAGATGTTCCTTCTCCATGAACTTCCTTGATTCAAGCTAATTATTGAATTCCAATGCTTCCACTCAATATTTTAGGCAAAAATGAACAATAAGGACACTCATTTGACCAACCATTAATATGAAATTGCATGGAATTGGGTTTGAATCCAATCAACATCATTTGTGCAATTTTTTATTTTAATGGCCATTGTTGACCTTCTAATCTTAAAATCAAGCTAGGATAGTATAAAAGAGGGGGCAGGGGTTTAGTTTTGGATCATCAACTTCCTCCCTCCCAAAATCTCTTTGACTCTCAAACTCTCTTTCTCTTTCTCTACCACCTTCACTCTCTCTCCCTCTCTTTACACTTCTCTCTTTCTAGTTACTTCTAAGCAAATTCATTACCCCTAATAGCTCCCCCTCAACACAAGCTTTAAAACCTAGCCTTCCTTTGCTCTATTATACCTCTTAGTTAGGTCACCAACCTTCCATCGTCGAAACCCTCACCATTACTAGAACCTCTCTTCGAAATCCCCATACCCTGCCACTATTGAGCATTAGCAATACCAGCACGAGCCTCACTACAATCTATAACTATATCGCCGTTGTGGTATATCGCCGTGTATCGTATAAAGGTTTACTATCAACCCCCTTGCTGATTGCAGGCCTTCCATATGACATACAAGGCTCCTTCTACTATACGTTGCTACCAAGCCTATAGATAAGCAATATAAAGTAATTTACTAAGATTAACTTTTTTAAGACATACATTAATCAAGTAAATGTATAAACTCGTAACGTTCTATACCAAAAGAATATTACAAACAAATGCAGTTCATAATAGGAACTGCATCATAAACTTTAAACTATATTATGAACAAAATAAAAGTAAATAACTATCTATAAAAGCTTTTACAAAACCTCCTTTACGCTCCCTGATTGCTCCAACCTGTCTCTATACGAGACTTACTACGGGCATGCCTTAGCCCAGATTATCGAAGAGGTTTTCCTGTAACAAAAGGAATCTATCAGGGTGTAAGCTGAAGCTTAGTGAGATAAATACCCTCATCAATACCGCATGGTAAAATTTATTAGAAGCATAATCATATGAATGCATGAAAAATTAGTATGTTAAACAACACATGTAGCAGCTTCGGAACTGCATACGACTCAGAATTACACCCTCTATAGTCGTGGTTTGGAGATAATTAATTGACCCAAACCAAAATCCGAGTTCTAGACCTTGGGTTCTAATTCATTTGCACTATTGTGCTTAAGTAATATAATATATACGATTACAGGGGTCATCACATCGCCGCCTGTGAGTCCCTTCCCATCTTCTACGTGAAGCGACAATGGGTGTTATTTGAATACAATTATGGAAAATGTATGATCCATTTAATTTCTTAATCATATGTATGATCCATTCAATTTCTTAATCATATAAGTGATTAACTCGATTTTCAAGGTGATTAGATAATTTCATTCCATACAATCGCATGTATAAATTATCACAAACAATTCTCATTATTATGTAATTAACAAGCCATAGCATTCATTCACAAATTCATACACATGCATTTCCCATATCCAACAAGCATCCAAATTTATAAATATATATATATATATATATATAAATTTAAGTGCATCTATTCTACAAGTAAAATCAAGTAAAGAGTCATCAAGAATTTACTTACTCCGCCATGGGGTCAGTCAAAGTAGTCTGGGGGTAAGTCGTCTCCATACGCGATGCCCCCTAGTCATCAAAATCATAATACTATAAGGGATTGAAATAAAACTTGGGAAAATTAAATTAAAACCTCTTAAGTTATACTCTTCACTAGTTTTCATATTTTTCCTAATTTTACCTAGAAGTTCAATCGCACATAACTTTTTCGTTTTAAATTCGATTTTTATGATCTTATAGTTAATCTTCGTCATTTTCAAGTGTACTTTAACTTGGTGAGGTTATATTTTCAAAATGAGGTATGAAACTCTATCTATAGGTCAGAACAGTAGCAATCCTCATGATTTGGAGTGCTTTTAGGCTTTGTTTGGTTAATGGTCCTTTTAGTAACTTGGGAAATCCTTTGCGCTTGGTTTTAAGATTTATTTATAAGCTCAAAATACTCCTTGAGGTTGGATTTACAACTTTGATTTACACTTCTAAGGCTATCAATCACTTCTTGGGCTTAAGTTGTCAAATGGGCTTGTTTTTTATTTAACTCAAATTTAACCACTTTATTAGGCTTAGGGAGTGTCTTGTGGATTTCTTGTGAGTCTTAAAATAACTCTTATTGATGTGTCAAATTGCTAGTAAGAAATTTAAGGGTGGTTCAACTTAGTGTATGAAGCCCATTTTGGAAGTTTTAAACTATGTTTTGAGTTTAAAGCTTAATATACTTATCATACTTGCCTTGATTGGTCTTTTCACTTTGCTTGGTTACTTACTTTTATCATATTTTTAAGCGTCTTATAAGAGCTTCCGACTTGGTTTTGTAACTTGTTTCGTCATTTTCTTAAGTTTACGTATTAGATCATGAACCTAAGCTACTTGTATTCAAACCTTAACTTAACTTCTTTTTCATGAAATGATTATTTGGCTTATACTTTTCATGAAAATAGAGGATCTCATACCTATTACAACTTCCATATCATAGCTGATGTCTTACAAAGTTGGTTTCCTCATAAAACTTCATGTGATGGATTTTTCCTTAACCTAAGTCTAGAATTGAGCATATTTAACTTAATAGAAGTAAAATCAACATCCAAATGACTTTTGAATTCTTATGTCCAACATGTTCCTCTTTCATTCAAGTTTTCATTTCAAGATTTTCTCAACGTCAAATCTTCCATTCAAAGCATTAAACAAGTATCTCTACAAAATACTAACTTTACATGCTCATATTTCAACTTCATGTAAAGGTTTCAAGAGTTTGTTTCTTAGGGTGGTCTTTGATGTTATAACAACTTATGATCATACCCATATCTTCAAGAAATCATAATCTCCTAACATGAATACTAACCTACTAACACAAAGATACACTTACTCGTCCACAAAGCAAAAGTATGGTGGTTGTGCACCAAGGTTTGACTTATGCTCTTTATCTTACTTCCTCCTTCTTGCACCCTTTTTGAAACTTAAGTTGTGGTCCTTTGAAGTGGAGTTTGGGGATTGTTTTAAGGGTCCTAAAGAAGCTTCGAATGTTGGCAAAGAAAGACATAAGAAGGAGTTGAGTGTGCCATGAGTGTAGGTATGCTTGAAAGTGGCAGTAAAGTGAAGGATTTTGTGGGGGTAAGGTTGTTTCCTCTTTTGTGTTGGTTTCAAGTAAGAGAACAAGGATGTGAAAATGAAATGGAAAGTAAGAGAAATGGGAGAAAGAGTGGCCAATTGAGGTATGGGGTAAATGTGTGTTTAAGAAGCCTGATTTGGTTGTCTTGTAGCTTACACAAAAGTCAGCAATTGTAACTATTGATGATGTAAGCATTAAGGAGTGAATAGTAGAGTGTAAGATAAAATGATTGATAGGTGAAAGGCAAGAATATAGCCTCCCTTTCTTGCTTGTTGAAATTGACCATAAGGGTATCTTTTTGGGTGTGGAATTGTCATGTCTCATTTATTAAAGTTAAGCACGTAAAATTTTGTGATAATTTGTCCATATTTAGTATAAGTGAAAGGGGTGATAAGGAAAGTGTCTTATCACTAGATTTTGATAAGTTATCAATTGATAAATGATTTCAATTTTCAATTGATAAGTCATCTAAGATGATTGGTTGGTTTACTTATTTATATGTAAGGCTTAGGCATAAAGATAAGAGCATTATCTTATAGAAAATTGTTTTAGGATTTACTTGTTGCATTGTTTTGTAAATCATGATTTGATTCTCATAAAATTATGAAATTTTCTAAGTTGAATGAAATTGTTCAAATTAAATTACAATTAGTCACTTAAGGTTAAAAGTCCTTAATTTTTTTAGGGTTTAGGGTCTTAAGTGATTTTAGAGCTCATAGTTTTTCAAATTTAGGTTTTATTGATAATAAGCTTTTGAATTGAAAAAAAATAAAATTTGTTTTTAAATGTAAACTTGAGTTCTTAGTTTAGTTAATCCTTGAGAACATTCAGGAAGTACTCTTGGTCAGATCATAGGCCTGCTCAAAGTAGAGTTTACAACAACCCCAAACCCAACCTCCCTTTAAGCCCCAACAACCACTACTTGTGGTAGCCACCACCACTACCCACAATCCAAATCTAATGACTACCCAAACCACCTCCAATTGCCTCAATAGTCTCCCTACCTCCCCATCCCTTATCCCCCGCCAACCCCCCATCGCCTTAAAGCCTAATCTAAAACTCACAAAAACTTCCTTACCCACTCATTTCAGTGCTTAAAGGTACTAAAAGTACCCCCTTGCTACTCTTGTTATTGCAACTCGTTCTCCAAGATGCAAGCCCACATCAAATTCGAACCCATTGCTCTAAGCCTAACTCGTGCACCCAAAGCCTTTGATTTAGCCTCACTTCCATTCAATTATTTTTTATTCTTTTTATTTTTTAAAATTTGTTTATTTATTTATCTATTTTCACATTGTAATAGTAACAAAAAAAAAAACAAAAGAAAGAAACGAAAGGAAAAAAGAAAAGAAAAATAAAAGATGAAGAAAGGCTTACATTTATGTTTTTTTATAATAATAAGAAAAAGAATAGAAAGAATAAAGAGAATAATGATAATGATAAAAAATGGAAAAATAAAATGAAGTGAATAAACAAGGAAATAAATTTTGCCACTTAGAAAAAAAAATTGATTTTTTAAAATAAACAAACATGAAACAATCCCTTTTCAAAAAATTAGGGTGCTTTTAGAATTTTCCAAAAATAAAACCCTGATTTAGAACTCTTTTACAAAATTTCCTTAAATAATATCGAACCAGGTAAAAATGTAAACTTGAATTTTTTTTTAACTAAAATAAACCAACTCGCCTAAAATTTTCAAAATAGATATATGTACATCTAATCCAAAATAGTAGGTATGTAGGCACTCATATGTAAATATGAGGCGACTTAAAATATGGAAAGTTTTTCATTTTTCCATCTTTGTAAATAATAGTTCAAATATCTTTTTTTAGATGTTATTTATTTGTTTACATGTGATTAGATGTTTTCTTTTAGAAGGGTATTATTGAAAAGTAAATCTAAATTCGAAAAGTAAAAGTGGTACCTATTTAGAATTTAATGAGACATTCCCTAGATCCAAGATCTCTAGTTTTAAAACCTTTTTTTTTTTTCAATTTGGTTTTTTAAGTAGACTAGTGGCTAGGTTAAATCGATCTACTCGATCGACTTAACCTAACCTTTTTTTTTCTCAACTCTAGTCAAGTGGCGACTGCAACAATTTTTAAAACTAAGTTTTTCTTAACTCTCAATTGATGGTAAGTATTAAACGAGTTAAGGTTTAATACCAATTAGGTTAAGAAAAACATTTTAAAATAAGGAAAAATTTAGGCTTGATAGCTTGGCGACTCTATTGGGGACAGTAAGAGGGTTAGCCATTTAACTTTCCAAATTTAGAATTAATTTTTGAAATTATCTTGTTGAGTTTAATTAATTAATTTATTTGTTATTATTTTCTATGTTTTTCTATAGTTATACTAACTTTTTTGTAAGGTTAGCTTTATTTAAGTTTTTAAATTGTAGGGGAAATTTACTTTATGCATCATGAATGCATGGTGGAAACGGTCAAACCATAAATGTATTAGGACTCTTAGATAGCTAGCGGGGTGGGGGGCATTGTGTAGGCTTTAGGTGCTGTGGTGTAACCACCACCTTAGTTAATTAGGTTACCCCTACTTAAGCTGTAACATGACCAATGAAGGTGTTTTCTAAAAAAAAGTAAGGTTATGGAAGCTTAAGGACCTTTAAAACTACCGTTTGTGCATGCATATTTGGAACCAACAAATAATCAAGCAAGATGAAAAGGAAAAAGAGAAACGACAACTCGGAAGTTTCTTTCCCTTATAATTTTATAATGGACTTGATGTAAATAGGCTATAGTTTTGTTTTGTAACTTTATTGTAAATAGTATTTTTCAAGTCTTTTAACAACATTTTCTTTGTAAATTATTCTAGAAAATGGCTTACTCATCTAACTCCATCAACTTTAGGGAAAGATTCGTTGATAAGGCCATCAACCCAAGCCCACTCTGGACTAGTGGTTTCAACACTTTAACCTAAGGGAATAGGAAATTGTCACCAACCAAATCAGGCCCATTCTATTACTTCTTAAGGTAAAAATTGAGATAAACTTAATCAGGCCCTTAACCAATTTTTGGGAACCTGAAGAAGTAGCATTTCGAATTGGACCTCACCTAATCAATCCAATACGTGAAAAGTATACTCAATTACTCCAAGCCCCTCCTTTAGAAGACATATATACTCCAAACTTAGAAGTTGATGCAGTGAACACATTTTCAAGATTCTGAAGGATCAAAAAGGCTAAAGTAAACAAGGCCCTAAAAAGCTACAATGGGAACTATATCAAGTTAGAAGACTTAAAAGCTTGGTTTACAGCTAAGCCCAATTTTAACAAATGGGCCATATTTTGTGGTGATCCCAAAGACTGGAGACAAAATAGAATTAATGCTTTCATCTTAGTTACACTCGAGACTGTCCTATTCCTAAATGGAAAGTTCCTCATCCACTTTAGGTTTGCTGAATTAGCAAGCCAATTCCTTGAAGGCAAGTCTTACATCCCAACCCTCTTCACAAAAAAAATTAGAAGCTTGAATATCTTGAAAAGGAAAATAGATGGCACATGAAGTGTTTTAAGATCGATCTGATTCGAGGAGAATTAACCTACAGGATTGATTTAACTGATTCCTTTATTGACAAAGTCTATCTACTAGAAGAGAAGTCTACCTACTATTGGGTTAAAGTCCTATGAAACTTCTAAGTTGCTAATGTCTTGTGAACAGTTAAGTGGAGCAACTTCCAAAGGGTGATCTTACTTTATAAAGGTTATTAAGTAGTCCCCCTAATTGGGATGAAATAGTTTATCTGCTATTACCCTAACATCATGACCAAACAATTCAAGGGAATTCAAGACATAGTCTATAGGCCTCTGCTGGGTATCACAACCCTTAATTACGAAGATCTCTGTCTACCAATACCACAAAAGATATCCAAACTCTAAGCAATTAAGCAACTATGGGGAATAAGGACTGTCAACCCTAACATTGATATGGGAGAATGGCTAGGAGAAGTGGACAAGTGTAAGGTCACCAAAGAATATCTATACGATCAACTCCATAAGGAAAGGGAGAACCAATATAAAGTGCTAAAGGTCATATAGCCCATACAAGCAGAACCAAACTAGAAAATCAAGGCCCACATGGATCAAGTATAAGCCCGTATAAAAGTTATGTACAAAGAGTATGACATGTGGTAAGATCTCTTTCAGGAATCCAAATAGCATTCCTAAGCCTTAGAACACCAATTGAAGATGACCCAAAGAAGGATTAAAGAACCTAAAGAAACATATGAGCCAAGCCTAAGAAAGAGGAAGGAAGCACCAGCAAGACCTAACAAACAGTAGAGAAGAACACCAGCTAAGCACTAAAGGGAAGATAGGAGGATTTAGGAATAGGAGTGCTTTTTGTTTTTCTTTTAAATTAATGTAAAAGGTAACTCCAAAAGCTGAGAAATAATAAAGTTACCATCTTGCTGATTAATTATCGGTTCTATTTCTTTGCATTTGTATGCCATACATCTTTGTATTATACTTGTACTTTCATTTATTTATCTCATTTCTTTGAAGTATACATATGCTAACTTGTTAAGAAGTGATCTCAAACCTGGTTGTAAAGATAACTCCCAAGCATCAAACCTTTTAGAGAAGTCCTGTCCAAACCCTCTCATAGATTAGGATGACTAACTAAGGAAACAACAACATTAACACCAAGAACAACAACAAAGATATCAACCCAAAAGTCATTAATCTTACTGAGTTGAAGTTCCGCTCCTTGGAACAAACTATAAGGAAAATTGCAGATTAGTTGAGCTTCCTCGCTACTAGCATTACTTTGCTCAAATCCATAGCACTACCAAATAAAGAAAGCTCTAAAGCCCGATATAAAAAAGGTATTGAAGCCCTACGCAAAAAAGGCCTATCCTAAAGTTAACCTAGCCTTCGAATCTACTAAGACTAAAGGGATTTATCCAAAGGTGAACTCAACTATTTAACCCAACACTTACTCACTCCCAGTCAATACGAAGGTAGAAGTTGACCAAGACAGACTGAAAGAATTGGAGAGGCGGTTGACCCAACAGATTACTAAAAAGATGAAAATGCTTGAAGGTTATGATGGTTTTGAGCAAGCTAATATTTCAGAATTCACTACTTACAATTATGGAAATTTCCATAAAAAGTTCAAGGTACTAGATTTTGAGAAATAAAATGGAACTGGCTACCTTAAACTATACACCAAATTCTATGTACGAAAGATGGATAAGTATGTTCAATATTACCAGTCGATGGTACAAACTTTTCAAGATAGCTTGGCAAGCCTTGCTTTGACCTGGTATGCCTAATTAGCTTTGAATCAGGTGCATTGAGTGAATGCAGGGCCCTACTTCTTCCACTTGATTTGATAAGCATCCTCCAACTTTGCAGAAGTGGTGGCTATGAGATGCTGAATTGAAGGTGTTGCTGCTTCCGATAAATTACAAGAGCCATCAAATAGAAGACTGCCCTTTGTGAAGCCTACTACCAACAAGCCCAAAGAAGCTATTGTCCCATATAGTGAATTCAAACACCAGGCCAAACACCCAGGTCTCCTTTAGTACAAATCCTCTACCAGTTTAGTAACAATTTTGAAGCCAGCTTCAAGTCAACAGGGCCTTAAGACAGTTCACTAGGCTACCGATTCCTCTCAACCAAGTCCTTGAAAAATTAAGAAAAGATAATCTGATCCATTTTGAGCTTTCTAACGAAAGGTACAAGCCAGGGGTTTTTTATCCAAATGAAAAGTGTTGATGTCATTTAAGGTCAATGGGTCATTCAATCGACTCATGATAGAGATTAAAAAACAAAATTTTGGACTTGATTGATGAAGGTATGATCAGACTAGACTTTATGGAGGCTCCAACTCCAAACGTTAACAATAACCCTTTACCTAACCATGGCCCTATCATCAACATGATCTTTGATGATTCAGATTTTCCAACCAGAAACCCAAGGTCTACAAGTTCTACAAATCAAAGAGAAATAATCTCCAAAGACAAAGAGGTACACCATCTATGTATCGGTAGCCTTAGAAAATTATGAAGCTACCCCATTTAACTACCAAGCAGTTAATTAAAGGCAATCAAGTTCATTTATATGAGGGATTACCCACTTTGATAGAGTTTATGACCCAAAAGAAGACCTTAAAAAGAAAAATGTACAAGAATCAAGCAACCAACTAGCTAAATATAAAGAAGGATTGTATTCCTTCACTAAGATGATCAAATCAAGTGCGTATGAAATAATGGATTAGCTCACTAAGACTCTAGCACAAATATCTTTGATGGGTTTATTGACGGCATTTGAACCACATCAGGAAGTTTTATTCCCAACTTTGAGGGACTCCCTCATGAAATATTAGCTGAAAAGATGGGATTAGTTACCAACTCTATCCTTACCATATATTAGATTTCTTTTTCCACTAAAGAATTAAGTAAGGAAGGTAATCAGCACACTAAGCCTCTCTTTATGATGGTGAAAGTAAACAATATAATCATAGCCAGAGTCCTTACTAATAATAGATCATCACTAAATGTTTGCCCTCTCACCACCTTAGACTTATTGGGTATTAAAGTGAACACAATCAAGCTGAGTTCTACAATAGTCAAGGCTTTTGATAGGTTTAAGAGAAAAATCATAGAGATTGACCTGCCAATTGTCATTGACCCACAAACTTTCAACATTCAATTCTAGGCTCTAGACATCCCAAGGTCCTTCAACCTCTTGTTAGGAAGACTTGGATTCATGCAATAAGGGCTATACCATCAAGTTTACATCAAAAGGTCAAGTTCATCTAAAATGGCCAGGTCATAACAATTCTAGGTGACCCAGATTATGAAATATATAAAGAAACAACCATACCCTACACTGACATTGAGGAGCATAAAGACTTCAGGTTCTAGATGTTTAAGGAAGTGCACATGATTACCAATCAAAGGAAGGATGAGAAATTCAAGGAAGGATAGATTGACACTTATGGGTTCAACTACATTTCAACTTTGATGGAAGAGTTGCAAAATAGACAAGTGAGGGGCAAAAGAGGTAATAGATTGTATCATGCCTCAATGACCTTTCCACTACTGTTAGAGACATTCATTCGAGTTTATGTTCTAACCCCGAAATCTTCCAAAGAGGACACCCCTAACAAAGATGAATTAATGAGCCTATCTCGCAAGCTCCAACACTTAAATAATTGGTTCTTTATCCCTATAAAGGGCAATAAGTCTTCTTTAGGGTAAAAGATGAATCATGGTTTTGTATTTTCTTAAGTTTTATACAATTATGTACTTGAGAGAACTTTTTAATCTAATAAATGATTAGTCTTCACTCTCTTCATTATACTTTACTCCTTCTTTACTGACACTCTTTCCTTAACACACTTTTGACCTAGATCCAATGATCTGAATAAAAGCAAGGGATACCTCATACAAATAAGTGATGAAAATATTGACATCACTTTCGGCCTTATTGGGCTAGTCATCGAAGGTGATGTTAATCAGCACAATGATATACAAGAGAGTTTGTAAAGATATGAAATGGGTAGAATTTCTATTGATGAGCCAACTAAGATAATTAATGTTGGGACCAATGATAACCTTAAGAATTTATAGATTTGAGAGAACTTGAAAGAAGATCATAAGTTACTATGTTAACTTCCAAATTTGGAGTGTATATATCTTCGAAGGAAAGGGCTTAAAGTAGTTGGGTATACTTTTCAAGTGTTAGACTAATCAAGTGAGGCCTAAATCAAAAAGCCACTTCCTTGGGTCCTTAGAAGTTGGTAAGGGCCCTAATTAGATTAATCTCAATTTTCACCCTACAAAGTGATAGAATGGGCCAGATCTTGCTTATGATGATCTCCTACTCCCTTAGAATGAAATGTTGAAGCCATTGGTCCAAGATAGGCTTGGGGTTGATGGGCTTATCAACATACTTTTCTCTAAAGTGGATGGAATTGAATTAATAGGCCACTTCTCAAGATGAATAATAAAGTAAAAATATGTTACAAGATTGAAAGCCCATTATTTATAGTAAACAAGACCTATTTACAACAATTTTATGTTTACAACATTATAAAATTACAAAGGAAATGAAAGAAACTCTAAGCTATTATATCTATTCATTCCCATCTTGCCTGGTTATTTGTCACTTCTGAATGTCGTGAATGCATAAAGGTTGGGATCTAAAGGTCTTTAAGCTTGTGTAACCTCATTTGTTAAAAAACAATTTCATTGGTCACATTAAGCTTAAACAATGGTAACCTATTCAACCCTAAGGGTAGTTACACTATAGCACCTGAAGGCTACATAATGCATGCACCTGACTCCCCACCCTGCATTTTTCCCAGTTTTTTAAATTAGTCTTTCTTAAACCGATCAATATTAAACCTTACCCATTAAATACTGACCTTAAACTAAGATTTAAAGAAAACTATTTCTTTTATTTTTTGAAAACATTTTAGAGTCACCACTTGACTAAAGTTAGGAAAAAGAGTTAAATTATAACCAATTGATTGGGGGGATTGGTTATAATTTAGATACCGATCTTGTTAATAAAACCAATTTTAAGAACTAGAAATCAAGTCAGAGGGTTAAAACTTTTAAACCCATACGAATACCAACAACTATCTTATAAAGTAAAACTCAATCACTAGTTAACAAATTGAATAATTTAAGTAATTTAAACTAAAAATGGAAAAAATAGGTTTTTTTTTTTTGTTTTTTACCATCACCTTATAGGTACCCACATATTAGCTATTCGAGATTAGATATATGTAGTTTTTTTTAGAAAATTTAAATGTATTGATTGATTTTAATTTGAGAAAACTATTGGTTTTAAGTTTTTATCTTGATTTGAGTTCAATTAAGGAAAATTCTAAAGGGTCCTAATTGAAAAAAAAATTATTAATTTAAAAAATTCTAAGGAAATGCTATTTTTGGATAAAGGGTTAATTTATTTCATTTATTTGAAAAATGAAAAATTTTCCCTACATTATAAAATAATTTTTCATTTTCCTTATTTTATTTTATTTTATCTTCTTTTGTTATTTTTTTATCAGCATGATTTTTTCTTGTTTTAGTTTTAATTGGGAAAAAAATTAAAACTAACTAAGTTACTCTATCCTTTTTTTTTCTTCCCTTTCTCTTTTTTTTTTCTTTTATTTTTTAAATTTATAATTACAAAAAAGAAATGAATACATAAATAAATAAAAAATATAAAAAATTGAAACAATCTGGACTAGAGGAATGTGCATGGGTCAAAACTGGATTGGGCTTCAAGTCGACTCGATTAGGTCTAGGTCGAATCCAAGTCAGATCCTTAAGTTTTCTTTAGCAACAACTAGTACGGTCGCTTAAGCATGCTCCGATCACCATTTTGAGTTAGGAAGGGGGGGGGGGGTTTTTGTGTGTTTTGAATTGGGGATAGTAGGGGTCGATACGATGCCTTGGCGGTTAGAGCTAGGCTTATCGGTTGCAGTAGTGATGGCCGAAGGTTTGGAGGTAGTTGCTTGGATACGTAGGTTGAAGTCACTACTAAGAACGAGAGTAGCTGGGTTTGGGTGCTTGCGTCGTGGGGATATTAGCTAGGGAGGTCATGTGCTTCAAGAGAGGCTAAGGAAAGAGAATCAAAGAGAGAGAGGTGATGATGGTGTGAAGAGAGAGAAAGTGATCAGAGAAGAGAGAGAGAGAGGTTCAAATCAATTGCTTCTCTATGCCGAGCTCCTTCCCCAACCTCTTTATATATTAAACTAACACTAAATGAGCTAAGAAAGTTCAAAAATCAAATTAATTGTGTTAATGAACTTTGACTTGAAAAACCAATTGTTTCCATTTTTTATTCAATTTTAAATGTGTGGCTAATTGAATTTAGACTAATTTTGGGCTTAATTTAGAAATAAGCCATGTTTACTACACAATTTCACCATTAATTTAGTGAAATTGTATAGTAAAGGAGGTCAAATATGACCTTAAACCTAGCTCCCGAGGAAGGAAAGTGTACTAAGAAACAAGGGAGAAAGGAAGAAGAAAGGGGAAGAAGTAGTAGCTGATGTAGCGTTGATGTGGCGCCAGTCAGCCATGTCATCTAGTGGTCGTGCACTACGTATCCTATGTGACAAGTAGCAATTGACCTGGCAAGGTATTAGCTGACGTATCATGCTACATAGCTTGACACATGGTGTTATGCCAACCACCACCCAAACCAATAGAGCTACGTATCTAAACATGTGGCACAATGAACCCTTGATATGTGGTGATATATTGCATGTATTTTGTGGTAAAAAAAAAAGAGAGGCTTTTTCATGCCTTTGGTGAGGTTAAAAGTCAAGATCCTAAGCTAACCTAATACCAATATTCAAGTGCTTATTTATTAGGTCACTAGCTTATACCTTATTCATATGTATAATTTAATAAGGTAAACATAGGCTAGATTTGGATCTAAGCTTAAGCCCAACGCCTTTCACCTATTAAATTAAAAAAAAACCCTTATTATTGAGACACTAAAACTTATTTAAAATTCTTAAATTTTCTAATTTTTATAAGTTTTCTATTTTTTTGTGATTTTTATAAAACTTATTATTGTTTATTTTTTGTAATTTTCTAAATTTTCTTATTTTTTGTAACTTTCTAAATCTTCAACCTTTTTTGTACTTTTCTATTTTCAATTTTTTTTGTAATTTTTCCAAAATTTTCCATTTTTCGTATTTTTTATAAATTTCTTTTTTTTTTTTTTGTTTTTCCTAAATTAAGACCCTTTACCTTATCCTAAAAAATAAAAAAAAAAGGTAAAAAATGGGGTGTTTACATTATTAAGAAAGCCATCGACAAAACAAACTTCTCAATTTTTGTATATTGGCATCTTGGCACTTATAAGACATAGCTCACGTAATAAATCGGTCGATACTCTCTACCTTCCAACCAAGCCAAGACAAATGAAAAAGCTTAGCTGCTGATAAACAAATACAAAAACAAATCTTCTTTGGGAATAAGTGTCGAGAGTATTGGGGGTGACACAAGAAATCCCTTTAACTCGTTAAGTGCCACCTCATGCACATTAGTCCATCGAAATTCCTTCAAGTTTTTAAATACTTTGAAAAATTCCAGGCATCTATCCACACTTCTTGACACAAATATGTTTTAAGCAGCTATCTACCAATTAAATCTTTAACCTCTGTAACATTGCTAGGGGACTTCATGCTCCAAATAGCATCAATCTTCCTAGGGTTTGCTTCAATGCCGTACTGAGTGACCATATATCCTAAAAATTTTCCTAGGGTAGCACCAGAAACACACTTTTGCAGGTTAAGTTTCATATTGTATCTCTTTAAGGTGTTGAATATCTCCTTAAGATCATTAAGATGCTAACTTTCTATTTAACTCTTTACTATCATATCGTTGACATAAACTTCAATGTTCCAATGGATTTAGGGCTTTAACATCTTGGTTATGAGCCTCTAATAGGTCATGCCCGAATGTTTAGCCTCAACGACGTCATTGTATAACAATATGTCCTAAAGTTTGTGAGAAAGGGCATGTGAACTTCATCATCCTTTTCCATTTTAATTTGACTGTAGTCGAAAAACGTATCCATGAAAGAGAGTAAGGCATGTCTGGTAGTTGAGTCAACTATTTGATCTATTCTCGATATGGGGAAACAATAGGCCTAGTTCAAATCCATATAGCCAATACACATATGCAATTTACCATTCAGCTTCTTAAAAAGCACACAATTAGCTAGCTAAGTCAAATAAGGCTCTTCCTTTATGAAGCCTGCCTTTACTAACTTCTAAACTTCTTCTTCAATGGTTACCTACCGTTTAAAGGTAAAATGCATTTTCCTTTGTTGAATTATCTTTGCATTGGGATCAATTTGAAGCTTGTGCATTATCACTTCTCTAGGGACATCCAACATATCCGAAGGAGACCAAGCGAATACATCGACATTATCTTATAGAAAGTCAATTAAACTTCAATGACTATTTGCCAACAATGGTTTCTTTATTTTGTTGTTTTCCTAGGATCATTTCCTAGTGCGATTTTCTCTATCTCTTCCTCAGCATTTTCAATGCCAACTAACTTCTATTATTAACCAGTTTCAAACTAAAAAAGTTCCTCACACTGTAACGCTCTCAAATACAGGGATCTGGAAAATTGCTAGTCCCCTTTGCATACTTCGACTCTGGTAAGAGTGGGAAATTTCATCTTAAGATAAGCAGTTAAAGGGACCATGCCCAACAAATGCTAAAATAGTCACCCATGATCACATTTATAGGGCCCAACACTTGACAACAAGGAAATCTACCTTGTCCTCCATAACATGCTCATCGTCTCCGATTTGAATTAGGAGAGAAATAACACCAACAACCTGAACGAGTTGATTATTAAAAGCATATAAATCATAATTGTACTATTTCTACTGTGGTTTGATCTTCAGCTTCATCTCATCAAAGCAGTGTTGAAAAATATTGTCTATCGAACTCCCAGTATCAACTAAAATCTTTTTTACTTTGAAGTTGCCAATCCTTGCATTGATTACGAGTGTATCGTCATAGGACCTTTGAACACCTTCAAAATCCTCCTCCATGAAAGAAATAAAATGGTTAATCTTAACCTTTTTGCCCTATACATTACAAACATAATCTATGGCATTAATCGAGCTCAAAGAGCTAAACCGAGCTAAGATGGAATGTCTACCAAAAATAGTATTTATTATATCATTCAGTGCTCTACTACTACTTCCATCTCTCCTATCTTTTCTGACTTGAGAAGGCTATGTTACATTTTCTTGCTCATCACATCATCTTTGAGTTGGCTGTTCAATATTCTTAACGTCATGGGTGAGGAACTTAATCAGATATCCTCATTGGATTGCCTCCTTAATTGCATTTTTAATTTGAATATACTCATTGGTATCGTAACCTATGTCACGATGAAAATTGTAATATTTATTAGAATTTCTGCATGACTAATTTCTTCTTAGTCTTTCAAGCCATTGCAATACTTCCCTTTGGTTGCATACTTCCATCAAAATGTCCATGATCAGGAGATTAAGTGGCATATGAACATATAAGTTAGGATGCATGGCCTCTTTTCTTTCGCTACTATTCCGTTCAAAACATTAATCATCGTGTGCACTAAGTCGATCTTTTGCATTTTTCTTCTTTTCACTCTTTCAATCTACTCGATTCGATTCAACCTTACTCTAAGCTTTAATATTGTCTTCATGGTGAATATAAGTTGTAGCCTTAGCCTTAAACTTGGTGAAAGTTTTCAGCTTGTTTTTGGCCAAAGACTTAAAAAAGTTTCTAATAACACTCAACCCTTCGGACCGATCACGTGCAGCCGAGCTAGAGAACTCTAAGGGCTCGCTCAAAGAATACTAGCTCTAGGCCATAACTAAGACAGGGATTCCTATCCCGAGCTGATCTCTTGCCGATCTAACTATCAAATCTTTACAAGCGCCAGATCTGCCCCTATTCAACAACAACACTGTATCCTACAAGCATCCGACCTCAAAGAAAATTGACTTCTCTTCAAAAGAACTAATTGTTCCCTAAGCTGGTCTACATCAAGTTGACCCATGACCGCAAGCGTTACTCTGTTTCCACCTACCTTGTAACATATTTCTCCCATCCAGAGACCAAGCAACCAGTGTCTTCTGACACAGCATTCTAAAATGATTCTTTTGTTTTCATATTTAATATTCTTTGTCTCTTTTACCTTTGTTAGTATGTCTTGTGTAACCTAGTTATTAAATACCCTTTTGTCTTTTCATACATGTAAACTAACACTAGTGGATGGGTATATAAACCCCCACTTTCTTGTATGCAAAAAATGATATCTTCAACATAAAGAAATTATTCCTTTGAGCAACCATAATGTTTTCGTTATCATTCAACTCTTATCTATTTCCTTTAGCAAAGAGTAGTGGTAAGTGACCCTTCAATTCAGATCGGTGCATCATATCCGGTAAATTGTAGGTCGAGTAGGACTGAGTAGTGTATCATATCCATTCAGTAGCTACTTGGACTTTGCTAGTTCGTTTAATTGTAGTGCCTCTCTGTATGTTCAACCCTAAAGATGCATCAGCTTCGCTGATATTACAGCATGGTTCTACAAGGAGATATGCAAAGTTATAGTGAAGTTTTGGTTTTCTTTACTGTTAGTAGCTATTGTGTTCCTTCCATAGCTACTACAGTGTGTTAGTGTAACAGTAAGAGTGATTTTATTGTTACTCAGTTTTCACTCTATTTCTTATTACAAAAATAGAGGCTAGTTTGTTTCTATTCCATTTGAGTGACTATCAAGTATTGAAGTTGCTAACAAGTTGTTAATCCATTTGAGAAGTATTGTACCATGTTAGATTTAAGTATTTAGGGTATCATTGGTGACCAGAGCAGTAGTGCTCAACCTGGTCATAGTCATAAGCTAGAGGAGTAGTAGACAAAACTACTAGACGAAGACTGGAGTTAGAGGAGATTGGAGAAAATGACGAGGAGATGGATGTTGAAGAGTTTGGTAAAGAAGAAGTAGACTATTACCAAGTGTAGGGACGAGGACATTGAGTTCCTTGAGGATTAGACAATGTTAAGGTGCAAATCCCACCCTTCAGTGGAAGAGGAGATGCAGATGAATACTTGGAGTGAGAAGTGAAGACTGAGAAAGTATTTGAATGTTATGGGTATGAGGATATGGTCAAAGTCCAACTTGCTGTGTTGGAGTTTACTGGGTATGCTACCATGTGGTAGAAGAATCTGAATGCCACTAAGGTAAGAGATGGAAGATGAGGTGTTAGAACCTGGGATGAGATGAAAAGGTTGTTAAGAGGTAGGTTTATCCTCAAGGCTTACCTTGAAGATACGTTTGTAAGGTTGCAGGAGCTTCGCTAAAGAAGCCAATCTATTGATGACTACGTAAGAGAGTTCCAAATGTTAATGATTCGAGCCGACGTAGAAGAACCAGAGGCTTATACCATATCGAGGTTCATTTCTGGGCTTAAGTATGAGATTCACAATGTTGTGGAAGTATAGAGGTTTTATATGTTAGAAGAAGTCATTAAGATAGTGTAGAGGGTCGAAAGGTAGAAGAGAAGTGTTCCGAGCCGACCTATACCAACACTTTTGAGAGTCCTAATACTGTGCTGACCTATACAAGCAGAGTTGAGAAGGCTATACAAGGCCGAGGAGAGGAATGTCCAACTTGAAGACAATTGAGGAAACTAGCAAGGCTGAGCTAATCATCTAGGCTGAATTGAAGGTAGGCCAACTTAGAGGACATATGAGAAAGGGCAAACCTCTAGATGAAAGACTAGTGAGGTGAAGTGCTTTAAATGTCTAGGCTTCAGACATATGGCCATTGAATTTCCTAACCAACGCATCATGGTGCTCCGAGGAGATGTAATGTATAGTATCGATGAGAGCAAGCTCAAGAAGGAAGAAGATGTTAGAAAATCGAGGCTGAAGAGGAGGAGGAGACTTGTGTTTATGCCGATCAGGAAAAAATGATGACCTTAGTTTTGAAGCAAGTACTGAGTTCCTTACTGAACTCTAAAGAAGACCAGAGGAAGAATTTGTTCTATACTAAGTGTACTATCAAGGGCCAATTATGCATGATCATAGTAGATGGAGGCAGTTGTCCTAATGTGGTTGTACAATCCTTTGTGCAGAGGTTGGGTCTGCTAACCTCAAAGCATCCCCAACCCTACAAGCTACATTGGCTTCATGATAAGGGTGATTTGCACATGATTGAACAAGTATCCATGCCATTCAGTGTTAGAAATGTATATAGGGATGAAGTCATGTGCGATGTCATCCCTATGGGAGCTTCACATCTACTGCTTAGATGAACATGGTTGTTCGACTAACATATTACACATGATTGGTATAAGAACACATATGCCTTTGTTAAGGATGGAAGGAGGATAATGTTGCAACCCCTAACCTCATCCCAAGTAATTAAAACCCATAATCAGCTCACATAAGCTAGTAAGAAGAAAGCCTAGGTGATAAACCATCGAGAGCTCCGATCTGTTGAGAAGGCTGATGAACTAATGTTCTTATTGGTTAGAAGAGTAATGGAGATGAGAGAATTGCAGGATGTACTAGAAGAAATTTGAAGCATGCTAAATGAGTTTTCCAACCAATTTATGAAAGAACTGCCCAAGGGACTGCTACCAGTCTGAGGCTTAGAGCACTGTATCGATCTATAGCCAAGCGTCGCCCTGCCAAACTGACTTGCATATAGGATGAACCCTGAGTAGGCTGCCAGGCTACAAAGATAGGTAGACGAACTCATTGAGTAAGGATATGTGAAGGAGAGCATGAGCCGTTGTGCTGTACCAGCCCTATTTGTTTCGAAGAAGGATGGGTCATGGCATATGTGCATCGATAATTGAGCAGTTGACCAAATTACTATCAAGTACAGATACTCAATACTGAGGCTCGATGATATGTTAGATGAGCTTCAAGGCACTAAAATATTTTCAAAGATTGATCTGCGAAGTGGCTACTACGGAATTCAAATGAGGTTGGGTAATGAATGGAAGGCTGCCTTTAAGATTAGGCACGAACTCTACGAATGGTTGGTTACACCATTCGGACTTACCAATGCACCATGCATATTCATGAGATTAATGAAACATGTATTGTGCCCTCTAATCAGAAGATGTGTGGTTGTGTATTTTGATGACATATTGGTATATAGTGGCAACTTGAACTACCATGTTCAACATCTTCATGATATATTTAATAGTTTGAAGTTGAGAAATTGTATGGGAATGTAAAGAAGTGTACATTCCATTAGAATGAGGTGGTTTTCTTAGGGTTTGTAGTGTCAAGAGAAGGAATCCAAGTAGATGAAGAGAAGATTTGAGCCGTTCTAGAATGGCTAACGCCAAAGAATGTCACTAAGGTTCGAAGTCTCTATGGCCTAGCTTCTTTCTATAGGTGATTTATTAAGGACTTTAGGACAATAGTCGCCCCATTAACCGAGTTGACTAAAAAGAGTAAAGGATTTAGGTGGAATGACTAAGCTGAATAAAGCTTTAGAGAAATCAAAGAGAAGCTCACCTCAACACCTGTCCTTTCATTACTAGATTTTGATAAACCCTTTAAATTTAAATGTGATGCATCAGGAGTAGGAATTGGTGCTATCCTAATGCAGGAACAATGACTTATCGCCTACTATAATGAGAAACTTAGTGGTCCTACCTTAAACTATTCTGTATATGAGAAGGAGTTGTACTGCCTTTTCCGAGCCCTTACTGTTTGGCAACACTATTACTGCTTCAAGAGTTTGTTATTTATACAGACCATAAGTCTTTAAGGTATCTTGGAAGTCAAAACAAGCTTTTGAGAAGGTAAGCCAAGTGGTTAAAGTTTATGGAAGGGCTCTCATATGACATTCGACATAAGAAGGAAAGCACAAATGTGGTTGCTAACACTCTGTCATGACGGCAAACTCTACCAACTACTTTACAAAAAAAATTATTAGGATTCTCACTCGTCACTGAGCAGTATGCAAATGGCACTCCCTTTGGTTCTATTGTTGAATAGTGTCTAAAAGGAATAATTGTTGGAGGATATTATCTCAAGGATGGTTACCTGTTCAAGGACCGTAGGCTATGCATTCCAAACTACTCCACACATGAGCTATTGGTTAGGGAAACTCATAATGGAAGACTTTCAGGCCACTTTAGAGAGGTTAAGACAACCAATCTATTGAAGGAGAACTATTACTAGTTAGGTTTGGCTAAAGATGTCCGTAAGATAGTTGGTAACTATGAAGTGTGTAAGCGTACTAAGGGGAAGAGAGAATCCCATGAAGAGTACATGCTTCTGCTAACGTTAACCTTACCTTGGGCTAACCTCAGCATGGACTATGTCTTAAGGTTACCCCAAAAATCCAGAGGCAAAAATTCTATCTTTATTATAGTAGACCATTTTAGCAAGATGACGTACTTTATCCCATACCATCGGACTAACGATGCTTTATATATTACTGATTTGTTTTTATAGGATGTTGACTGACTGGATGGAGTACTAAGGACTATTGTCTCAGATAAGGACACCAAATTTTTTAGCTTTTCTTTGAAGACTCTTTAGAGAAGGCTTAGAACTAAATTGGTATTTAGCTCCAGTGGCCACCGTCAGACTGATGGCCAAACTGAAGTAGTAAATAAGACACTAGGCAATCTACTTAGAGCTATCATGGAAAGAACTAGAGGAATTAGGATCTGTGCTTCCCAGTTGTGGAGTTTGCATACAACCAAACTGTCTACAACACTACTAGAAAGACCCTATTTGAGTTTATCTATGGCCTTAACCTCACTATTCCTCTAGATATGATAGGCACTCCAGTAGATACTAAAGAGAGTTAATTCGGAGTCGACCGAATCCAAGAATTGCATTAGCTACACCGGTCTATAACTAGGAAGATCGCTAAGTTCAATCAGAGGCAACAAGAAATTGGTAGCTGAGGTCACCGAACTGTTTCTTTCTACCTAGGAGACTTGGTAGGATACATCTCAACCAAAAATGATTCTTACACTTGAGATAGAATAAGCTATCTCCTCAAGTCAATGGTCTATTCAAAGTCTTGAAGAAAATCAATCGCAACGCTTACCAAATCGAGTTGCTTGATGATTATGGAGTTTCTTCCACCTTTAATGGGTCTAATTTGATCCCTCACCAACCAAAAAAAGAAGACCCTTGCAAGTGCCTTAGAAGAAAAAGTAGAGAGCACCCCAGATTTGAGGACAAATCTTTATGACCCTTAGATCAATCACACGCAGCAAAGCTAGAGGACTCTAAAGGCTCGCTCGGAGAATACTAGCTTTAAGCTATAGCCGAGATAGGGATTCCTATCCCGAGTTGATCTCCTACTAACCTAATTATCAATTCTTTACATGCACAAGATTTTCCCCTGTTCAGCAGCAACGCTTTATCCCTAAAAATAGCTTAAGTGTTGCTAAGGTGAGCTCCCAATCCAACCATAAGCATTCAACCCTGAACCAAGCTAACTTTTCTTCAAAAGAACTAATTGCTCCCTGATCTGGTCCACAACAAGTCAACCCCTAACCACAAGTGTCTCTATTTCCACCTACTTTATACCATATTTCTCCCATCTAAATGCCAAGCAACACATATCTTTTGACACAGCATTCCAAGGTGATTCTTTCCTTTTCACACTAAATATTCTTTCTCTTTTACCCTTTTTAATATGTCTTATGTAACCTAGTTATAAAATACCCTTTTGTCTTTTCATACATATAAAGTAACCTTAGTGGATGGTATATAAACCCTTACTTTATTGTATGAAAAAAAATGATATCTTCAACACAAAGAAATTATTCCTTTGAGCAACCTTAGTGTTCTCGTTATCATTTAACTCTTATCTATTCTCTCTAGCAAGGAGTAGTGGCGAGTGACCCCTCAGTTCAGACCGATGTGTCATATCTGGCCGAATGTAGGTCGAGTAGGATCAAGTGGTGCATCATATCCATTTGGTAGCTACTCAGACTTTGCTAGCTTTTTCTTTTGTTTCTTTCTTGTTCGTTTTGTTGTGATGCCTCTCCGTGTGTCTGACCCTGAAGACACATCAATTTCCATGAGGCTTAACACCATTAATAACCGCATTGAGAGCAACATTCATGTCTAATTCAAGGATCTAGACCATCTAGAACATAAACCAAGCCAAATAGTCCCTAAAAGACTCATTTGACCTTTGTTTTATGGTGTTAAGGATAGAAGAATCTTTAACTAGAAGTTTTCTTGTAAGGAAGTGTTATAAGAACACTTCTGCTAAATCTTCGAAGCATGCAATTTCGTTTGGCTTCAAATGTTTAAACTATGTACTTGTCGCATTCCTCAAGGTTAAAAGGAATGCTTAACAAGCTATGACATCACTTAAGCTGTGAAGTTTAGTTGAGGTGCAATAATACTTAAGATGATCTTCTAGATCCTTTATTCCATCGTAAGTCTCAAATTGCGGCAACTTGATGTGCCGTGGTATCACTTCTTTTAAAATTTCAAGAACGAAAGGACTCCTCTTTATCTAAACTTATTTGCTCATTGAAGCAGGGGTGATAACATGTGATGATCCTACATGGTGCACCTGCTACAGTCGTTTTCCTTTGTCACCTTTTTTAAAAGAAGGGGCTAAAGGTTCTAGTGTAACTTCGACCAACTTCTTGGCCAATTCAAGGGAATAAACTGAATCGCTAGAATTTTGGGCATTGTTATCGCCATGTCAGTGGTTTTGATTTCGTTGAACATTCTTATGAAGAAGACTAAGGATCTCATTGTGTTTCTTATTGAGCTCTTGATTTTCTTTAGCTAAATTGACACAAAGTTACTCCACTTTAGCCAAATGTTGTTTATTAATATGCCTACTTCCCCTACCCCACCACCAAATGTTGTTAAGGTGAAAAACCAACACCTGCACTTTTTGTCATTCTTGTTTTGGCCATGTGTGTAAGTTATAGAAAAATAGATGGCGCCAAATGTTGCCAGGTAATTTTGGTGTAAAGCTTTGATCCTACAAAAGTACAAAACAAAAGGCTTAGTGGTGCTAGGCTTAGTCCAGCGTAACCACTCTAATGTCTAAGTAAATGATTGTTTTAGTGAAAAAAGTACAAGGATAAATAGGTGAAGAATTGAAAAGATGTAAGAGAGTTCTTATGGTATATTGGCTGCCGAATAACATGTTAGAGCAAAATCTAGCTATCAATAATGTTTACTTAAATGTAACAGAATTGTAATTGCATTATTTACTTAATAGAACTAAATATGGAATTAGTAATGAGTGAAAGCTAAAATACCAAAAATATCCTTACTTATATCACATAATAAAATTAAAGAACTACATTTCCCAATTAGAATGTGTTTAAAAGCCTAATCTAAGCACTCCAGCAGAATCAATTTGCCACCTTCAGGCTTTCCATTTAGGTCTTTCTTCTTTATTAAGACTTTGATTGAGAGATAAAGAGACCTCCATTCTTGAAGTGGTGGATTTCGAACCTAATAGCAAGATCATGACTTTGATTGAGAGGAAAGAATCAATTCATCACAACTTTTTTCTCCAATATGTAAGAAGCTTCCAAACGTTGTTCATGATTCAAACTTGATAGCAAAATCTTAAAGTGTTAACCTTTGTTCACTATTGTTCAGTTGGTGGTAAACGCATGTTATTGTCAATTTGGTCTTGCAAAAGTAAGAAGAAAAGCCTAGAGGGGGTATTGGAGCTAGTCCAACATAACCACTCCAATGCCTAAGTAAGTGAGTCTTTAGATAAGGTCGTAAGTGAGTGAATAAGCTAGAAGCATTAAAGAGTCTGTGAGAGTTCTTACAATGCTTTCTTTCCTTTATTTATAAGCGTATATCATAGACATGTTGTAATAGGTTATCATTAGTCATGGACCATGTAGTACCTCGTTAATTAAGCACATACCTAAAGAACAAGAGTAATGAGTGGCTATGTAATGAAGTCGTGCAGAGCCACAACTTTCTGTGCCATTTTTCAAATTCAAAGTAGGTAAATGGACAAGCTAAGCCCTTAGGCCCATCGAACGAGCCAAGCCTAGTATAGTAATTTGTTAGATGGAGCTGAATTGAAGGCCTTAATTGAGAATAATAGAGCTTGGTAACCGAGGTGCTGAGTAAGATTGCTGGGTGAAATTATGTTATCAACATTTTCCCCTTAACTCCCATAGTCAAGAATTTGACTACGAGAGTTAATAGTAAGAACAACATTTAACTTGATCGACTAGTAGGCAAGGGGTATGAGCCTATGCTTTCATGGAAGTTATAAAATGCCTTCTAAGCTAATTTGTTGTATTGTTGTTATCATCCTTATGTCTAATGTTCAAAATGTGTTATATTAAGCTTCAAGCAAAAGGTCATAACCTTTTGGTTTTCCCACCCGTTTATTTTCTATGTAGATATGTAAGATAGTTGTCACATCTATCATCATTACATCACAGGATTTACTAACTACCAAAGATATGATGTCCCTTAGATAACTAGCCCCAAATATGTATCACCTATTCATACTAGGCCATCTAATCAGTACCTAAATCCCAATTAGCCATGCTTTAGACTTTCGAGGAAGGAATTATCAATACTTATGCACAAAAGCCTATCTACATTCTAACTACCATTTTCTAGTTTTCAATTAATGCTTCTCCGGGGTAGGATACATGGAAGAGCACTACAATGAAGAGAACTGAAAGAAAACAAAAGAAGACAAGCAAAATTCGAGTAGCTACTGACTGGATGTGATGCACCAATCAATTCTACTTGGCCTACAATCTACTATATATAACTCATCGGTTTAAACTAGAGGGTTATTTGCCACTACTCCTTGCTAAAGGGAATAGGTAAAAGTTAAGGGTGATGAGAACACTAGGGTTGCTCACAAAGGAAACTTGTATTAATCTAATAATCAAAAGTGATGTATGCGTACAATAAATGGGGTTTATATACTAGCCCCACTAGGCTTACAAGTACGTATGAAAAGATAAAAAGGGTAATTTACAATTGGAATACATAAAATATACTAAAAAGGATAAAAAAAGACAAAAAATATTCGAAACAAAAAAGTAAATAATCCTTCTAGAGTGTTGTGCCAAAAGACACATGTCATGTAGTGGTTGGCATTCTAAAATATAGTACAATTTGAACGAAATGAAGAAAAGAGGGTTTGTAGTCAAGCCAACCTAATCTGGATTAGGATAGAGCTCAATCAATCAATTACTAGAAGATATTTGGCTGGGATTAGGGTTGAGTGTAGGTAGTCAGCTTGGGAGTTTGGCATGGATAGTCACTTGAAGTTGGTCGACACGGATGTTGTTTATGTCATGGCAATGTTACTCAACAAGTTAATGTGTATGCTAAGTAGGTCAATACAGTAGCTCAGTATCTCTAAAAACTATGCTAATATACATGAGAGCTCAATATTCAGGTTAGTAATAAAGTGAAACATAAAGGTTGGGATAGGAATTCTTATCTTAGGTGGGGCTTAGAGCTAATATTCCCTATATGAGTCCTTGGAGTCCTCTAGCTCGGTTGCACATGATCAGTCCAAAAAGTTGATTCCTATCATCACTCTTTGTAGTTCTCTCTTAAAACTTTCTTCGGTAAATTCTTATCTAACCCATAAGTAACTTCCTTATGTAGCTGGTTTTCAACACTTTAATAGGTATGGTTTTAAGCATCATTCATTCTCTTATTTCCATAGATTCTGATGCAACTCTCTCTAAGGCTACTTCTCTTCCCTATAGAGAAATGAGTTCAACTTCCTCATCTAATAATTCGATAGATAGCATAATGGAAATATGGGAAAAACTTACCGCATCAATTTCTACAGGTGAATAATTATCCAGATGATAGGGAGGATAGATCAATTGTTAATTACTTATATAACAATGTTGTCTATGACATTAACTTTCCAAATAGAGTTATGAGTAGTGCTATTAGGCCACTTATGTCAAAATATAACAAATATTGGAAACATCTTCCTAATAAGTGGCACTTGTATAGGCCAAGAGAGGATGAGAGAGTTTGTTTTCCTATTGATCGTGAGTTCTACTTGTATTTGAAAGACCTTGATTTCAAGTTGCGTCTTCTATTTTCTTCTTTTCAAAAACAATTCTTCAGCTCCTTTCATGTTGTTCCGAGTATATTCTCTCCTAACACTTATAGGTTCCTCGTTGCATTTAAGATAATATGCAAGGAGCTTGAGGTTAGAGCTACAACCCAATTGTTTATGCAATAGCTTGGCATGGCCATAAGTTTGTAGTTAGAGTCTAAAATTCATAAATGTCATGATAAATACATTTCAATTAGATTAAATGAGCAGCTAGATTTTTGGAATAAATAGACTGAACCTATCCAAACTAAGGCATTGAGTTGTTGCTAAATGATGCCACTGCTGTCAACAAGATTAAAGACATGCGAGGAAATAAAATGTTTTTATGGGATTTTGAGAGGATCATCTCTAGACACAAAAATGGAGGGCCCATATTTTCCAATGATGAAGGTAAGGTTCATTTAATCTGCCATACCGAGCTGAGCTATAGGAGGAAAGCCAATCTTCATAAACTATGAGGGAAGACTTATTACCTTTTGAGCTTTACTTTGCAAAGAATTATAAGTTCCATTATTTCCCTTTTTTTACAACACTTTCTTTTCTATTTAGATACAGGTACAGGAGCTATAGAGCCCAAGAAGTTACTGGCCCAGGCTAAGGCTAAAAATAAAAAATTGAATAAGCAGGCTACTAAGGTTACTGCTATCTAACTAGTGGTACCAAAGAAGGTAACTAAGGAGCAGGTCATCAAAGAACTTGTTGTCTAGAAGATAAAAAAGGAAACCACTAATCTAAGTGGACAACTGACAGAATAGATGGAGGTTGTTGGAACTTGATACGGGTCCGTAGATGAACATACTGGCCCAATATCATACATGACCAGAAAAAGGCGGTGGGTTTGGGCTACGATATGCCTAAAAAGTAAATGATAATTGAAGATGAACAAGGGTTCCTATGCACTAACAATTGATATGATGCATCAACGCCTCACACGAGCTTAGGTTACACTTGATATGACATATAAGTATAGCCAGAGGTCACTCGTCACTAGTTCCGCTCAAACGGGCTAGATAAGAGTAGCTTAAGAGAACGCAGTAGGACACTTAGCTAAAAAAGGTATAGAAGTTCAATGAATTCTCTGTTTGTGTATTCAATCTTGTGACTATTACAATATACAAGTATTTATAGTACCCAGTTACGGTAAATCCTAAATGATATAAAATTACAGAAATAGATCCATATTTGCTAAGCAAAAAAGGAAAACAATTTATAGAGGAAGCATGTAATCGTGCAAAAAGAATATCCTTTGTTAGAAAGGACAGTATAGATGTCTAAAAGGATAATGCATGCTTAATTCTGTTCATTCAATGGCTTTAATAACGTTATGAGCCGAGCAGGGGTAGGCCTTGATTAGGTTTGGTCGACAGCAATAGTTTGACAACTTTTATTACTAGGATTGGACAAGGGTTAGCTCAGTGATGACTTACATTCAGGATCAGCTTCAGATGGTTAGCTCCTAACAATTGTTAGTTTGGCCTCGACATTATAGAGATGGTCGTATCCAAATTTGGTACTTGGACTGGTGTGTTGTGGAGGGTTCGACTCGATGTGTCAACTAATCACCTCGGTAGTTTCCTGGATGGTGTAGAGAGCAAAGTAGCTCAGCAAGTTAAACTAAGGAAAACACCACTCATCGGTGCTCAAATCACCTCGGATAGCTTGGCGAACCAATTGAGAAAGCTTATGAGTTTAAGAGCGTATTATTGGCCCTTAATCCCTATCATCCCCTCTAGATTATTTAAGATTTATGATTAAATCTGGTTTGGCTCTATGTTGCTTGTCGTCGGGAGTGTAAGATTGGAGATTGGCAATATTGAAGGAGTCTAAGACTCCATATCCTTCAGGTAATTCAATCGTATAGGCATTAAGATTGATCTTTTTGAGCACTTTGAAAGGTTTGTTGGCTTTAAGGGATAACTTGCTCTTCCTTAAGTTTGGGAATCGCTCCTTACTGAGATCTATCCAGACCAAATCACTTGGTTGAAATTCTCTCTTCCTCTATCCTCAGCTTTACTTCTCGAGCTTAGTATTATCTCGGCTCAATTGCTTTACAACCTTCTGGGACATGGCTCTAATGGCCTTAACTCTTTCTATGGCTGGTCGATCATCATCATGTCTCAATTGGGGCACTTGGTCGATTGGGAGCTCGGGGTTAAACCCAAAGGCAACCTCAAATGGAGACATGTTTGTTACACTGTGGGTGATCTTATTGTAGGCAAACTCGAGGATTAGCAAACACAAATCCCAATCAGCCATGTTTCATCTTAGTGTAACCCGTAACTAAGTTCCCACAATTCTATTGACAACCTCGCTCTGTCTATCGGCCTGTGAATGGTAGAATTTACTGTACAATAGTTTGGTTCCCATTCACCTCCATAGCATCCTCCAAAAGTGGCTCATAAACTTTAGGTCTTGATTCAAAACAATGGTTTTGAGAACTCTGTGAAGTTTAATTACTTCTTGCAAGAAAAGAAAATAGATAGCCAAAGTGTCGTTAGTTTCAGAATAGGGCACGAAATGTACCATCTTTCTAAATCAATCTGCAACAACCATGATGGAGTCCTTCCTTCAGGATGTCCACGACAATCCTAACATAAAATCCATACTTTAGTTGAGATAGGCCAGGGTAGATAGTGTCCTTACTTAACTAGGCTCTTAGCCTTTTGGCAAGTTACATACCTTTCCAGTACAGATTGGACATATTTCTTCATCCTTGGCTAAAAGAATCTGGAGGATAGTACTTAATAGGTGCGACGTTGGCTTAAGTGTCATGTCAATCCTCCTCCATCTGCCTCGTACATGAGTAATTCCCTCATGGAACAGGTCATGATACATAGCTTCCCCTTCCTATATAAGTATCTGTCTTCCCTGTGGTAGTCATCCAATGTTTGTCCTTCCTTACACTGGGCATAGATAGGACTAAAATGTGGATCCTCAGCATACATATTCTTTATTTTTGAAAAACCAAGTAACCTTGTTTATATCTTGGTTAGGAGGATATGCAATCTCGATGGGGTGTCAACCACTACATTGTTCTTCTTGTTCTTATATTTCACAACATAGGAAAAACCCTCCATGAACTCAACCCATTTGGCTTGTCTTTAAGATAACTTAGGTTGGCTTTTCAAATATCTCACAGATTTATGATCAGTGTATATCACAGACCCCTTAGGTAATAGATAGTACTGCCATATTGTTAGGGCTTGGATTAAGGAGTAGAACTTTTTGTCATAGATAGAATAGTTGGGTGTATCTCCTCAAATTTTCTCGCTAAAGTAAGCAATAGGTCATCCTTCTTACATCAACACAACACCAATGCCTAGACCGGATGCATCACATTCTACTTCAAACACTTTGTTAAAGCTCAACAAAGTTAAGACAGGAGCTGTAGTCAGTATATCCTTTACTTCCTCAAAACTCCTCTTCTCCTTCTCTCCCCATCTGAATTCAACATTCTTCTTTGAGAGTTTGATGAGTGGGGCCATAATCGTACTCAAATTCTTTATAAATCTATAATAGAATGATGCTAAGTTATGGAAACTTCTCACGTCCATAGAATAGGTTGACTCATGCCATTTTACGATCGCTCTTGTTTTCTCATCATCGACTCGGATGCTACCCCCACTCACAAGAAACCGTAAAAAGATCACCTTGGGTAAGCAAAAGTTGCATTTCTTCATATTGGCATAGAGCTGTTCAGCTTAAGAGTTTTGCAAAGGCTCTTCAGAGATGCTCTTGGTGAGTCTCCAGGTCAGGGCTATATACTAGAATATCATCAAAATAAATCATGACAAACTTTCCTATTAATTTTTGAAGCACATGATTTATCGGGTGCATAAATGTGCTTAGTGCATTGGATAGTCCAAATGGCATTACAAGCCATTCATATAAACTATGTCATGTCTTGAATGCGATCTTCTATTCATCACCCTCATGCACTCGAATTTGATGGTATCTAATTTTAAGGTTGATCTTAGAGAAGACACTTACTTCGCTTAATTCGTCTAGTATGTCATTAAGCTTGGGTATAAGGTACTTGTACTTGATGGTAATTTGATTGATCACTCAGCTATCCATGTGCATCCTCCAAGAACCATCTTTCTCCGTCACTAACAAGGCCAACACGACACTAGGGCTAAGGGATTCATGCAGATACCACTTCTTCATTAGCTCATCTACCTGCTTCTGCAGTTCGGTGACCTATTTAGGATTCAGCCTGTACGTAGGCTTGTTTGATAGTCTAGCTCCTAGCTGCAGGTCAATCGCATGCTTAACACCTCAGATTAGGGGCAAACCTTTTGGTAGATCCTCTAGAAACAATTTAGCAAATTCCTCTAGTAAGGTTTTTACTTTAGTAAGTAGCTCCTCCTCTTTAAGTCTCATCTCCAGAATTCTTCAGACAAGTATATAGGTTGGTCCTTCAACCTCCATCTCTCTTTTCGTTTTAGCTCTAATCAATACTAAAGCCTCTTCTTTTAAGGTTTAGCTAAGTTAGGACTACATGATTTTCACTTGCTCGACAATCATAGGATTCAATTTCACCCTCCTACCTTCATACTTTAGGGAATAAGTATTCCTTCTTCCATCATGTATTACTGCTCGATCAAACATCTACGGTCGTCTAAGTAGAATTTGAGACACATACATGGTCAGCAAATCACAGAGTACTTTGTCTTAACATTCGCCATTGCAGATTGGCATGGATACTTGTTTGTTTACCTGTAGGGCTCCTTTATCACTAAGCCAATGAAACTTCTAAGGTTTTGGGTGAGGCTTGGTCAACAATTTCAAATGCTAGACCACAAATACAGAGGTTGCATTGGTATAACTTCCATTATCAACAATTAATGCACACAGTGATTCATTCACGATATGGAAGAGATTTTCCCTTTATACATCTTCAGGTACAGGACTAACGCTCATCGTCGTTCTTAACACTAGAGTAGCCAGCATAAAGTTGCCTTCTTCATTGTAGATAACTTCCTCCTTGAACAGTTCGATCTATCCATCCCCCTTCAACTCCTCTACTTCCTTATCAATACTATCGACCTCAACAATCGACATCTTGCCTCAGATTACCATCATTCGCCTATTCGAACATTGAGTAGCCATGTGTCCAAATCCTTAACATTTGAAATACTTGATCTCACCCATCTTCCTCCCTAAACTCTAGTCCTTCTCAAACTTCCTTGGGGGTTCCTTCTCCTTTACTTAGGTAGTTTGATTAAGTCGAACCTTAGTAACCTTACTCAGTTTCGTCCATACAGGTATGCTCAGAATAGATCAACTACTGCCAGGTTAGTTGATGGGTGGTTAGAACCTTCCTATTCTATACCTTTCTATCCTCTGGGCAGCTCAGATTGCATCATCAAGCATTCAAATATCCATGGTTTCTAAGACATCTACAATCTCATACTTTAATCCATTGATGAATCGCAACACGATTCAGTCCTTTGGCTCTACGACTTCACATCGGATTATTAAGATTTAGAATTCCTTAACATAAGTGTCTTCACTTTACCCTCCTTTTCTTAGCTCCTGCAATCTTTTGAAGGTAGCCTGAAGATAATAGCTTGGTACAAACCTTCTCCAGATAACCCTCTTCATTTCATCCTAACCCTTAATCTCACGTTCTCCTCCCCTTCTTTAGGTGGTTTGTAAGTTCTTCTACCATAAGACAGCATAACCAGTGAACTCTAACATAATAAGTCTAACCATTGCATTGTTAGGTACATCATAACATTCAAATTGCTTTTCAATCCCATATACCCAATCTAAGTAGTCATTAACATCACCACTTTTAGAAAAACTTAAGATACACATCCTCAATCCTTTGACTTTAGGGGGTCATCCATTTCTTTCATCAGGCTCATAGTACTCCTCTACTTCATTGTCTCCTCCCTCTTCTTGCTCAATTCCTTTAAGTGCTAGCCTTTACCTAACATCCTTACCTATTCCTTCAGCTCGGGGTGATCAACCTGGAGCATTAACTCTACTAAATTGACTATTGCCTCACTATTGCTGCTCACATCCCTCTAGTGAGGTTATTTCTAGTTGTAAGTCTATTTTCTTAGATAACAGCCACCAACTGGCTCTCAAGTCAGTAAGCCTATCCAAGCAATATCTTATTGATTGAGATGTGAAGCTTCCTTCTTGCCTTTAGCTATGCCAAGTACCATTTTCTTGGTTTCCCAAAGTTCCTTGAACACTTGAGTCTAACATTGATGGTTATTTCACAAAAATTGACGTATAATAATGCCACTTGAAGATCAATAACCAATACTCCAATCGCTACAACAATTTCACAACAAACAAACATCCAACCACACTCTGTTTTACATATAAAAAATAGGCGAAAATAGAGCTCGAAACACTTCTTATCAACTAAACTCCAATGTTAACAATAGAATTGTTATCACATAAGAGTAATAACAAACCACTCACAGAACCCAGTAGTAGAATCTAGCTTCAAATGTAGCTAAGCTCTGATACCAAGATAATCCAGATTTGTGGATGAATACAAGAGCCCAATATCATATGTAACCAAAAAAAGGGGGTAGGTCCAGACTGTGAAATGCCTCGAAAAGTAAATGATAATTGAGGATAAGTAAGGGTTCCCATACACTAACGATAGATATGATGCACTAATGCCTTACATGAGCTTAGGTCATACATAATATGATGCACAAGTATGGCCAGAGGCCACTTGTCACTAGTCTACACTCAATTGAGCTAGTTAAGAAGAGCTCAAGAGGAAGCAATGGGACACTTAGCTTAAGATGGTGTAGAAGTTCAGTGAATTCTCTATCCATGTATTCATTCATGTGGCTATTACAATATACAAGTATTTATAGTACCCGGTTAAGGTAAGTCTTAAATTACAGAAAATTACATAAATAGATCCCTACTTGCTAAGCAAAAAGGAGAATAATTTACAGGAGAAGCATGTAATTGTGCAATAAGAACATCCTTTGTCAGAAAGGACAGTATAGATGTTAGAAAAGATAGCGCATGTGTAATTCTATTCATTATGTAGTTCTAATAATGCGGTGAGCCGAGCAGGGGTGGGCCTTGAATAGATCTAGTTGATAGCAGTAGTTCAGTAGCTTTGATTGCTAAGACTAAACAAGGGTTAGTTTGATGATGACTTACATTTAGGGTCGGCCTCGGATGGTTGGCTCCTGACAATTGTTAGTTCGACCTCAACACTATAGAGAGGGTTGTATCCAGATTTAATGCTTGGACTAGTATGTTATAGACTGGTCAACTCAGCATGTCGGTTGATCACCTCAGTAGTTTCTTGGACGGTGTAGAGAATGAAGTAGCTCGGCAAGTCAAATTAGGGAAAACATTACTCCTAAGCACTCAACTTACCTCAAACAGCTAGGTAAACTAGTTGAGAAAGCCGTTGAGTTTGGGAGCGCATGATCAGTCTTTAATTCTTATCAGAACTACTCAACTCAAGATACTTCCTATAGTGAGGGACAATATTAAGAAGGAGTTATCGAGGAAGCCCAGCTCGGTTATCACCATCGATGATACTATAAAAGTTGTCCAATAGGAAGTCATGGATAGTTGGGCAGACTAGTCGACTTCAATATCAAGCCCTAAGAAAAGGAGCAAGAAAGAGCATGTCAACTAACCTCTATCTAAAAGAAGTAAATGGATGAACGAGAGTACTAAAGAGTAATAGGCTTCGAGGTACCGACCCAATTAAATGGTCCATCTCATCTACTCCTCACCCGGATATCTCATTTGATTGTTGATTTTTACTTAAGTTATTTAGAATTCCTATTTCTTGTATTTTTCCTAAATTACCCTCATATTTATTTATATTTATGGGAATGCCACTAGATCATCCTTTTAGTCCTTTTATTTATAAGTTTACCACTATGTATAAATAGAACACATATATAGGGTTTTAGATAGACTTTAATATATTAATGAAAAACCCTTGACACTTTTCTCTTAGAAAACCCTTCTCTATCTACTATTATCAACGCCTTTAGAAAGGATTGTAGTGAGAAACCCTATAACTTAGATTGGTGAGTTACATCTGGCTAATCATAAGTTACGTAAGATCTTGTTGGTGCATCATATGCAGCTAGATAACTTGTGGATTTGCTAAAACATACCCCTCCCCTCCCCCTTTTATTTATTTTTTATTGTTTATTATGGTGCTTCTCCGTGTATACAACATCGAAGATGCATCAGCTTTGCTAATATCAGAGTGCAATTTCGAAAAGGGAGCGTGATAGGTTTTGTGAAGTTTTTGTTCATATACTATTGATGGCTACTGTGTTCCTTCCGTAACTACTGTAAAAAGTGTTCTAGGGTTACTGTTTTGTATGTAAGAAGGTGTTGGTTTATTGGCTTAAGTGGAGTTAATAGGAATTTGTTGACTAGAGAGTAAATCTACTATTTAACATACTAGATACTGAGACAATAGTACTAGAAACAGAGAAACTTAATTGTTATTCCTTATATAGTTGTTGGATTAAGTAGCTATACGTATAGAAATTTTACCTTGATATTTGAAGGCAACAAGGATGATGACTTAGGTTTTGAAGTTGTGAGTGAAAGCTTCGAGAAATTTTAGGGATTCAAATTGGGTGCTCAAATTGAGACATGGGTATTTGATTTCCTTACAGTAAGTGTTTCAATTTTAGATTTAGGTCTTGAATTATGGACTAAAGGTGTTCATTTGGTAGTTATGTTGTCACAATAATGAAGAAGTGGAGTTTAAGGCTATGAAAAAGCGAGAGTAGTATATTAGGTTTACGGGTTTGTGAATGTCAGTTGCCAGAGCTGTGTTGGTGGTGTTTTCATCTGGTACTATGTGCATTTGAAGCTAAGCTATAGTGTATAGAGTAGTAGTGGTAGTTGACGTTAGTGCTGTAATGGGTATTGAGAGTTGTTGTATACTATGACAGTGGTGGTAGTGACTTGTGCAATAACGTGTGTTGGCTATTAGTACGTTGGTGTTTGTTCATGCGAGTGGTGGTCGTAATGATGAAAATAGTAATGGGAAGTGTTCATAGGTTCAAGAAGTGTATATGTGAGTGTTTGAAACTTACAACTAAGTATATGAGTGAAGGTCGGTAGCACATGTAAGTTTGGGTATGGCTATCATCAGAGTTCAATTGGTTATATGCAGTTGATGGTTCTAGGTTATGTGAAATTGTAGCTATAATCTATGTTGGTGTATTAGCAGCTACTATATAGGTGCTATTGTGAACTATTACCGAGTTGATTTACTATACCTAGCTAATTGCATTTGAGCTCTCTATGTATATGTCAAGCTGTCCATAATTTGTATATAGGTTGATTGCCAACATGCTATTGAGTTATGATGTAGTAGCTCAGCTGCTTTGTTGTTTCTGTATACATTCTGAGCTGTTGACATAGTGTTAATCGAGCTAGTATGTATGAACCAAGCTTACGCACAGTACTATGCTAAGATCTCATGTCTGAACTCTTGTTGAACTGGATGAATTGTGCATATGCTGAGGTGGATTTTATATGGGTGTTCATGAATCAGGAGTGTATTCGAAGTTTATTTGTACGGTATTAATTGGATTATCAAACTACCCTAATTGTTAAATTTGCTAAGTACTACAAGTGAACTCCACTGTAGAATTAAGGAGTACATGAGCAATTATTCAATCTAAGCTATTGTATCGCCTACTAAGTTATTAAATTGTTCTCTTTGAACTATATGAAATTTGTGTACATTTTATCATGTGCCAAATTGAATAACTAAGCTAAACTTTGTATCCTGAGTTGAGCAATAGGTTCGCATTACTACATTCCAAGTTACTGAGCTGAATTGCAATCGTTGTCCGAACTCTAAGGTACTACAATTCAAAGTGTCGAGCCAAAATTGGATACAAGTGAGCTATTGTATCAAAGAATAGCTGTTGTCGAGCTATTCTATTTAGTTTCTATGCTAAGATTGTTGATTTGACTCTTATGTGTAGTTGAGTGCATAGTAGTCTTGCATACACTAAGCTGTGCGTAAGTGCTTCACGTGGAGTTGTGAACTTAGTCGAAGCGTGCGAGCGTAATTGTAGATGTAAACTATAGAGGAGCTCCAAGCTCATTGTCATGTGTTGTTCTATTTAACTTATAATTGAACTAAGGTGGTGTCAAAACCAAGTTGTTGTGCTCTAAGACTTATCAAACTCATTATTGTTGAGCTTGCCTTGTTTGTAGCCAAGTTGAAATTGAAGATCTAAGCATCTAAGCAGCTGTATACTTATAAATTGAAGTGGCAGACGAACGCGAATATTTGTTGTGTTGTTTTCATAATTGTTCAGTTGTTCATGAAGTACGAGCTATTTAGTTACACGTTGAGCTTCTGAAACAAAGATAAGGTGATCTATTAAATTGCTACCAAGCTGGTCTATTGTATCTAAGCTCATGTGCTGAGTTGCTATTTCTTTGACTTACTAAGCTACTAATATTCTAAGGCTAAGCTAGCTAAGCTATTATGAAGTATGTATCATATTATTGAGTTTAATCAAGAGAAGGAAAGTTAAATCGAGCTAAATTGTTTGATTGAACAAACTAAGTATCTAGTTGAAATTGTATCCTAACTAATTTAAGTGTCTAAGCTAAGCTCCTGCAGTATGTCTTCAAGTTAAACTTGTGACTCCGAGCTACTACGATCTAACGTACCAAGCTATTTCTTGATTGGAGACTGAGATCTATACCGAACTATATAATAGTTGAGCTCGGTGGTATCTATCCGAGTTGACTAGGTGCTATAACTTGGAGAGAGAAGTTGTGCGCTGTACTCTAATCCCCAAGCTAACTGTCAAAGTGTATGACCTAAGGATCGAGCTTGTACTGTTGTGAGTGTTGCTTTAACTTTTATAGATAGCCGTGGGGAGCTCTTGGGTATAGGAACTTTCTCACCAAGCTACTCTAATCTAAAGTGCAAAGCTACTTTGTCAAGTAGCAAACTAAAGTGTGTATGCTAAGAAAGTGTAAGATTTGTCGAGCTCTAAATTGTAGAGACCTAAAATTTGGATTTAAATAAGTGTCGAGCTAAACTGAAGTCTAAGCGAGCTGCTATGAAGAGAGCTTGACATAAAATGTGATCGAGCTGTTGACGTGCTCTTACCATGCTATTACTACTACATGCTAAAGTACAAGTATTATCTCGTTTACTTGATATCAAGAGTTAAAGCTACATCTTGTTGGATAATTAAGATTGAACCCGAGCTATCCTAACTTTGGATAGTTTGAGTTGTGCCTTTCTAGAGTGTAGAAATTTTTGTTCAAGTAGAGTAATAAACCATAACGGTACAAGTACAGACCTAAAATCAATGCACCAAGAAATTGCCAAGCTCGCAATTACCAAGGCAGCTACTGTGTTTTGTGTAATTAGAGCTATTAAGAAATTTCAAGTGTTGATTACAATGGTTTGTGTATTCCTTAGAATCATTAGCTTAATTAACATTCAAAATTTTAAAATATGGCAAAGGAGCTCAATTTATGCAATGTGGCATCAAATAAATTTTACATTAGGGGAAGACTTGAACAAGGTATTATACTAATTTAAGTTAGTCACTATCCTATGAACTTTATCCCTAAAATTGTTATTGGAAAATTAGGCTACAAAACTGTAGACCACTCAAATTCGTATGACTTTGTTTATAATGATGAAATGGTTTGAGTGACAAAGCAAGCCAAAATAGCCTTTTCCATTGATAAATTTCAGGATAAAGTTTTATCTGATGTTACTAACATTGAAGATTGTTACATGTGTTTAGGTTCTCTATGGAAGATGATTCATAACATGAGCTATGCAGCTTTAGAGAACACTTATTCCTTCTAAGACAAAGAATGAGTTATGCTCCATCATATATCCCTAGCCAGTCTTGAAGATGATTTAAGGATTGATAGGACTTTAGTTGAGAGATGGAGGACTAAAAAGAAAATTCCCGAAGAAGTCATCAAAGTGGAAGAGAAAGTAGATGAAGGAGTTGTTACTCCCTATATGGTGACCAAAGAAGAAACTAATTGTGAGGAAGTGAATGAGGTGATAACCATAGAAAATGAAGTACTTGAGGAAGTGGAGCAATTTAACCTCTTATATGTTCAAATTTCTCAAGCTTATGTCATGTTTGAGCTTGAGGTTTTGTTATTCCCCATGATTGATAGCTATCGAAACTACTTAGGGGTAATTGATAAGATATGCGATGAGTAGAAGGAAGGGTGTTTAATGAAGAGCATTATTGATTGTGCTCATGATAAGTGGAAAGAGTGTAAGATCATGATTGCTTTGATCAGTAAGCTAAGCTACTGTAGTGTATTTTTGTTTTATTTTTCTAGATTTTTTTTTTTATCTAGGTGGAAGTGGGAGTAGTTAATTGTCAAGTTTTGAGTCGAAACATTTTCAAGAGGGGGATGATGATAGGCTTTGGGATATTGACCTAACCAAATGCCAAAGCCCAACTCATCTACTCCTCACTCGAATATCTTATTTGATTACTTATTTTTGCTTATGTTATTTAAACTTACTATTTCTTGTATTTTTCCTAAATTACCTTTATGTTTATTTTCTATTTACGAGACTACCACTAGGGAATCCTTTTAGTCCATTTCTTTATAAGTTTGCCATTATATATAAATAGAACACATGTATAGGGTTTTGAATAGACTTTAACATATTAATGAAAAACCCTTTAAACTTTTCTCTTAGAAAAGCCTTCTTTACTTGCTCTTATCAGTCTATTTAACAAGGATTGTGGCGAGCAACCCTATAACTCAAACTAGTGAGTCACATTCAATGAGTCGTAAGCTGTATAAGATCTTGTTGGTATGTTATATCTGGCTAGATAGCTCACAGATTTGCTAAACACCATGCCCCCCCTACCTCACCTACCTCCCCTCCACCACCCACACACATATACAAATATACCTTTATTTTCTGTTCTTGTTCATTGTGCTATGGTATCTCTCCATGTGTACGACCCTGAAGATGCATTAAAGAGGCTATAAGGAATAAGGCCTTCAGCATCAAGTGCACTAAGTTTATTCCTAACCGTGAGGTAGGTGAATATTTTGTGCTATGTTGAAAGTACACAGTCTTAGATACCGATTTTGCTTTGGGTGATAAGACAAAGTCCTTAGCATTGATGGACAGGCTTGTTCTCCCAAAGGACAAAGAGAAGGCTAAGATAGATGTAGACAAAGTTGGTGGATGTAACAAAGGTCACATTACTACCAAGTTGTATGATGTAATTTCCTCTGTGATCACAATTTGCTTTGGCTTACAATATTGATTTTATTGTTTACTCTTTATTGCTATACAGATTAATAGTCACATTTTGACGACTCTAAACAAGGCCGAAGAGCAGATGAAGAAGGTATGTTCAGCTTTGCATTCATCATGGTTTTGGGGATGATTAATTTATGTAGTTTTGGATTCATTATAGATAGTGGAGGAGGCTTACAACTCTTCTAAGGCACAAACTACTAAGGTTGAGAAAGCTAGAATAAAGGCCGGATGGAGGCTAAAAAGTCGAAAAGGGAGCTCTTACCTAAAAAGTTGGAACATTCACTAGCGACCGGTGAAGTCATGAGACTAAATGCCAAGAATGATGAGCTTTTTAAGGAGGCTAAAGATCCAAAGGAGCAGCTCTGCAAAAAGAGGGAGGAGAGATGGGGGTTAGGAAAGATGCTTTCCACCATGAGCAAGGAAGAGGATAAGTTGAGGGTCCAAATCAAGAACTTAGATATCAAGAACTCCGAATAGGAAGTATGCATTATCAAGCTAGAGGACGCTACAAAAAGGAAACCTTATCAATAGTAACTCCTAGTCAGCAATATGAAAAGCTGCTTTGCAAGATGTTCTTACAAGGGGTCTAGCTAGCAAGGGTAGATTTTTTGAAGTTTCACCCTAATTACAAATTATCATGTCTCAAATTCACTGATGTTGATAATGAGGATGCTGACAGTAGTGATGATGAAGAGGTCAGTAAAAGAGAAGAGGTGATGGTTAGGAGTAGGGTAACATCAAATACGCCAATGTGGAGGCCCCTATGGATGCTAAAGAGCTTTTTGCGAAGGAGACCCCTTATGTGTGTAAAGAGACCTCTAGCTCCTCAAATAAAGCCACCAATGCCAATAAAGAAATCTGCTCCAATAAGGTCCCCTCAAGCTTTACCAATCAAGATTGTAATTCCATAAAGTCTAAAAGAAAGAATATCTTAGACTCCTAAGGAGTCAATTGATTTATGTTAATTGTTTATCATGACAAAATTTTGCTAAACTTTAATTGAGGTTGGGATGCTAACCTTCCTGTTGTAATTAATCTTTATTTTATGTTTTACATTTTTAGTTTATGGTACGTTTTGTTACATATGCAATTAGTACTTCTATCTTTTCATTGACATAGCTAGAGGTTGTTCGTTACTTGTGTAGGACTAGAACTTAAAACATTAAGGTTCATTTTTTGAATCGCGCAACTGCCTATTTGAGGCTATTTTGAGTTCGCTAGCCCTAGTAGGTAGGAACTCTCTTCAAGGAAAGTTTAACATTATTTGCCAATTAATATTAAGCTTGTTAACCAATGTTGCTCAAAACTTTTTAAGCATTAGTTTGTTTTCTGCATAACTAAGACTACATTAGTTCATTAATCCTACTTAAATTAGTAATAAAAATAATGGTAAGGAGGGACACTCATAAACTTGGAGCAAATAATTCATATTGAACTTACGTAAGCCATTACCTTACATTGTAAAGAAAAAGGTAATGTAAACATACAATAGTGCTAACAATACAGGATAACTAGTTGAAATAAAACTTAAGGTTCCTGGCATTCTACGTATAAGCTACGACGTTTCCATCCAACCTTTCTAGTTAGTAGGCCTTATCGCCTACGCCTTCCCAAAGCCATACTAAGTCTTCCCAATTTAAGCCAAGCTTCCTTTGACTGTTTCGCACACTAGTTGCCTCTAATTTCTTATAAACCAGGTCTCCAAGTTGACATACTTTATACTTCACTATCTGATTGTATCACCTTGCCACCTTATGCTAATAAGCAGCAACTCTTGCTCTTGCGGTATCTCTTATTTCCTCAATTATGTCCAAATTGGCCATTCGGTCAACCTGATTTGCTATGATCTCAAACTCTTTGCTTTTTCAAATTAGGTAACTCCAACTTAATAAGCAGAATAGCTTCCATTCCAAAAGCAAGCCTAAAAGAAGTCTCTCCTGTCAAAGTTCTGTAAGTGGTCCTATTAACCTATAAAATATTACGTAGTTCATCTACCCATCTACCTTTGGCCTGATCAACTCTTCTTTTCAAACTATATAGTATATTCTTATTAACAGCTTCCACTTGTCCATTAGTTTGGGGGTAAGCTATTGACGTATAGTTCATTCGAATGCCATGCTTTTCATAAAAAGCTTAAAACTTATCATTGTCAAACTATGGCCCATTATTAGTTATTATCATGAAGGGAACCCTAAACCTTAATATAATAGAGTTGAAAACAAACAACCCAATCTTCTAGTTTGTAATCTCTGCTACCGCCTCGGCCTCTATCCATTTAGTGAAGTAATCTACTGCAACTATTATAAATTGCCACTCAGTAGTAATCCCTAAGAAAGGCCTGAGTATATCTAACCCCCATATGACAAAAGGCCAAGGGCTAGTTAGACAATTGTAAACCCCTAAAAGTTTCGATCTAGTTTTTGAAATAGACTAACTATATTAGATAATTTAGGAATCGACAAGGCTAATTAAAGTGAAAACTCTAAAAGAATTAATCAATCGTGTAAAGAGCTTTTCTATACTAAATTTTTCTAAATGCTAAAGATTTCATTCAAAAGTGATAGAAACCCTAAAAATGATTACCTTAAGGACATATGTGCACTAATCCAACATGATATACCCTAAAACCCTAATTGATAATATAATGCTTCTATTTTGCCAAATCATTAGTAAAAGGTTAGAGATGATCCTCATTCATGCTTTTATGATTCGAATTCTCAAGTAATCCATTATAAACTAGGATAATGAGTCATAGATTATATTTATTTCTTAAGTATATGATTAAGATAGTCTTACTTAGGGTTAGGATTATAGTTGAAGATTAGGTTACATATAGTCAACTTTAATACTCAAATTGGTACTTTTTGCACTTGTTATCCAAAGTAGTTTATCAAATGAGATATATAGACTATAAAGATCTAAAGTAAGACCTCATCAATCATATTTACTAATCAATTCATCATATGCCTCATTTCTTCTCATTTCCTTCATTTTCCCCCTAATTTCCCTTAATTACTACATTATGTGCACAAAATTACATATACTTAAGGAATGTTGACTAAGATAACCCATGTTGACCAAAGTCCATAAGTTGACCAAGTCAACACATGTTGACTAAAGTCAACATTTTGAAAAGTCAACAAAAGACTAAGAGATAAGGAAAATATCTCTTCCTTAATGATGGCTTTCTTTTCCTTTTCTTTTGATTTTTCTTTTTCCCTTTCCTACAATTGTTGCCATCCACATTTCTCCCTTCTAGACCCTACCATTTGTTGTCTTCCATTATGAAAATCAAACAAAAGAAACAAACCAAAACTTCCCTTTCCATACTGTGAACCCCCCCCCCCCCCCTTTCCTCTTTCACTTTCATTACTTTACTTTGGTCTCCATAACTTCAACACAATTAAAGGTATGTCTTTAAGTTGTTTTATGTTACTTTATATTATTCATTAGTTAGTTAATTAGGTAGATTAGATAAGTAGTTATGTGTTTAGTGTTGTCTTGAAGAAGAGGGAACAAAGTTCCATCTTTAAGTGTAGAAATTAGAACTTTTGAAGAAGAAGAAAGGAAGACATGAGTATATGCTTATAAGTATGTACACATAAGGGAATACCAAAAGAGTACAAGTATGTGAACCTTTGTACATGAGTATTTATCATGTACATAACTTAACTTAAGATTATATCTAACTATACATACCTATACTACACTAAATATATACATAAAAACACAAAAGCATGGAATTAGGAAGCTTTTTCTTAAGGAAAAGATTAGGCATACGAATTTTAGTATAAAAATACGTATCCAACCGTATAGGTATATGAGTATGTATACACATATAAATACGGTATAAGTCTAAGTATAGGTATAAGTATATGTATGTATAAGGTATAAGTATATGTATGTATAAGGTATATGTACATGAATATAAGAGGAGAGGTAATATGTACATAATACATGTACATATGACATAAGCATGAGGAAAGGTTTATGTAATCATATGATGAGGTAAGCCATGACATAAGCACATGATGACATAAGCCATGACATAAGCAAGTGATGACATAAGCAATGACATAAGTAAAAGATGATGTAAGTGACGACATAAGCATAGGTTTAGAAAATAAGAAAAATAAGAAAAGTGTAGGTAATTAGGTACTTAAATTAGTAAATCCTAATACACCTTCTAAATTAGATTATACCTAATTCAATACATGAATCAGTAATAGCAAAGTAAAATCCTTTAATTATAAGAATTTAAAGAATAAAAGATCTAAATATAAGTAATAAGAGTACTTAAGTGTTCATAACTAAAAATTTCTATAAATTTAGTTCATAACGCATACTAGAGGTCTTAACACCCAAAACAGATATTACCGTGTGAATATATGTTTGAAAACGATGAAAAACGACTATAAATTCATAAATATCAGAAATAAAACAAAAAAGTTACATACGATTGATAATAAAGTCTTACCGGATAAAAGTTGATAGTAATCTAAGTAAAATTAGGTAATTAGATGTTTAGAATTAGTAGTTAATTCAAGTACTTACTAGTTTTGTTATCACATAATGATCAGGTGACCCTAAGGCGAGTGAGAACCTCTCGATCAATTACTACGATTAGGGCAAATCGCTATGGCCGAGTGAGTATTTACCCTATGATTCCATGCTTGTTTGTGATTGTAGATAGTGGACTTAAATATTATTGTTAATTGATTATTGTGTTGGGTTCGGGAAATGCTTGTGTATGTAATTGTATGTTGAGTTATGAAATTACGTTAAATACAGAAAATGCCTTGTTTATTGCATGGTAGTATAGAAAATGATTGTGTGTATTATTGAATGGTCACGGCATAATTTGAACTAAATTATACTCGGCCTATAAAAAGAAACTGGGACATGCATTAACATACATAGCATGGATACTATTTTGGCCGTCACATCATACAGAGGTAAAGAGAGGCCATTTGGGGGTTGATATTATTGATTTATTTGGTTTTGTATGGTGCACTTGTACAAAATGACCTTATTCTGGCCCGTGGGAACACTAGGCGTTGGAGGCGCCAACCATCTGGTTAAGGGTTGAGTCTAGAGACTTCCGTTTAGGGGTGAGTGTGGACTATGGACTGTGGGGGCCCACTCACAATTATACTAGAACTTGGGTTTTGTTTTCTAAAAATAAAAGAATTATTTGATATAAGTGCGGAACATGGAGTTCCATAGTAAAGTAAGTTCTAGTATAATACTTGGATCTGATTGGTGCCGTATAAACTCTAACCCTAACTTTGGAGGGCGTTAAATCTAAGTTACGTATATGAACTAGTTAATTATACGTCTTGTTTGGCATTCAGTTTGATCATTCATTTATATGCGTGAATAAAATGTACTTATGACTTGCTTGTAGTGTGGCTGAGGGTTTTGCTCACTAAGCTTAGGCTTACACCCCTTTAGACTTTTGTTGTAGGATAGCTTGTTTGTAGAGGCAGGACGGGGGATGCCACAGGTTAGCCTAAGGACTTAGGCAAGAGCAAGCTGTCATGTGTATTGAGAGAACAGTTGATGTAAATCTTTACTTATGTACTTTTAGTTTCTTAGTATTGTAGACTTAGATGTACTCTCTTACTGTATAATATAAGCTTTGTAGTTCAAATTTGCTATAAATATGTTAATGTGATGATATCATGTAAATCTGTGTGTTCTTTGGAAACTAGTGGTTATAGAGCCTTATATATTGTGTGAAGAGTTCTTAGTTGGAAAGGTAACCAATCAGGGGTTCTTCGTACAGTATACAGCGTCTGCCACGACTAGGCCATCCTCAATTCGTGACAATAATGTAATTCAACAAAAGGCATATGACTTAAGGCCTCATGTTTTTAACATTACAGACATTGCTGTACAACAACCTTAACATCTTCTTTCATGGTTAACCAATAATACTCAAGTCTTAGTACACGAATATATAGAGTCTAAGCTTTCACACGATTATTGTAAACACCTTTGTACAATTCAAAAAGAACTTATTGAGTGTCTTTTGATGAAAGACATTAAAGGTAAGGTTATGAGAGGCCGCACTTGTATAACTGGTCATCAATCAATGTGTAATTTATGGCCAGATACATGAACCTCCGAGCTTCTTTCTTATCTTCAGGTAAGACACCATCCTTCAAATAGTCAATAATTAGATCCATGCAGGACCTCTCTCTTAGGCAAGTAGTTAGTTCAAAATTCTACCCCATTGTTTCCAAACTTTTTTTAAGGAGATATTTGATAAAGAGTTTGTCATTTAAGTTAAGAAGTGCCATACGGGCCAATTTTAAAAGCTTATCAATAGCAATGTTCTTGATTCTTAGTATCTTCTCAATTGTAAAGGACTAAAATCCTTCTCTAAGAGTTCATACTGCTATTAAGCATTTGCTCATCACATCTTCTTTTGTTAGATAGCTCCCTTTCACTTAATTCACAATCAGTTGTGAATTAAATAAAACTTCCACTTTCTCGATTCCAACTTTCCTTGTTAATTTTAGCCCAACAATCAAGGATTCATATTCGGCCTTGTTATTACTGGCTAGAAATCCGAACTTCAATGCATATTGAATTTTCACATTGTAGGGTCCTTATAAGATAAGGCCCGTACCACATCCTTCCTTAGTGGAAGAACTGTCCATATATAAATTCCATGTAGGTTTCTTAGTCATTTCTATGTTTTCCTCTTCTCCAATGAATTATACTAAGAAATCTACCAAAACTTGAGCTTTTAGTACCATTCTAGGCTTGTATTATACACCATAGGCACTTAACTCCAGAGCATATTCAATCATTCACCCTAAGGAATCTAGTCATTGTAAGACTTAGCACAGAGGCTGATAAATAAAAACTATGATTTGCCTAGCTTCAAAGTACGGCTTCAATTTTCTTATCAAAATTACCATAGCCTAGATAAACTTCTCAATCTTCATATACCTTTGTTTTGAGCCTTACAAGACATGACTTATGTAATAAATTGGCTTGTTTTCCTTTCCTTCTATCCGAATAAGGATAGACAAAAGAGCTCAACTACTAACTAGTACGTACAAAAATAAATCCTCCTTTAGGATAGGTGTCGAAAGGATTGGCAATGATGCTAGAAACTCCTTTAACTCCTTGAATGCCGCCTTGCATTCATCAATCCGTCGAAACTCCTTTGGTTTTTTCAAGACTTCAAAAAATTCCACGCACCTATCTATGCTCTTAAGACACAAATTTGTTTAAGGCAACTACCCACCCAGACAATTCTTGAACTTCTTTAACAATGTTAGGAGACTTCATGTTCCATATTACATCAATCTTCTTAGGATTCACTTCGATGCAACGTTAAGTGACCACATATCCTAATAACTTGCTTGAGGTAGCCCTAAAAATGCATTTTTGTGGGTTAAGTTTCATGTAATACCTCCTCAAATTGTCAAACATCTCTTCGAGGTCAGCAAGGTGTTGACCTTCCGTTATGCTTTTAACTATTATGTCGTCAACATAAACTTTAACATTACGATGAATTTGGGGCTTAAACATTTTCGTCACAAGCTTCTAATAGGTTATGTCGGCATTTTTTAGCCTAAAGAGCATTACTGTGTAGCAATAGGTTCCAAAATTTGTGAGGAACAACGTATAAACTTCATCATCATTTTCCATCTTAATCTAATTGTAATTGGAAAATGCGTCCATGAAAGAGAGTAAGGCATGTCCGGTAGATCAATCATCGGCAAAGGGAAATAGTCTTTAAGATAGACCTTATTCAAGTTTGTGAAATCTATATACATGCGCTACCTACCATTCGACTTCTTAACTAGCACATAATCAACTAACCAAGTTGTATAAGGCTCTTCTCTTATGAATCTTACCTCCAGTAACTTCTGGACCTCTTCTTCTGTAACTGCCTACTATTCGGGGCAAAGTGTCTTTTGTTTTGCTAAACTATCTTTGTCTTCAAATTAATCTGTAGTTTATTCATCATTACATCCCCAGGATTGCCCAACATATAAGAGGGAGTCCAAGCAAAGACATCGACATTATCTTAGAGAAACTTGATCAAGTCTTAATGAATATTTATCGATAATGGTCTCCCTATCTTTGCTGTCTTTTTAAGGTTGTTCCTAATTTGACATTATCCTAAAGAAACTTGATTAAGTCCAAGTAAATGTTGATCATAATTATAAGATCTCCCTTACATGCCCTAACTTCAATAAGAGTAGGGAATTTTTCCTTGAGATCTACATGGACCATACCAAACAAATGTTGACAAGGTCGGCCCATAATCATAATATAAAGGGACCAGCACTTTACAATAAGGAAATCTACCTTGTCCTCTGCAGTATTCTCATCATCTCCAATCTAAATTGGAAGGGAAATCACTCCAGTAACCTATACAGGTTAATTGTTAAAAGCATACAGATCATAGTTATAAGATTTTAGCTGTGCCTCGATCTTTGGCTTCATTTGGTCAAAGGCGTATCGAAAAATAATGTTTATCAAACTTCCAGTGTCAACTAAGATCTTTTTTACCTCGAAGTTGGTGAATCTCACACTAATCACCAGTACGTCATTATGAAGCCTTTGTATACCTTCGAAATCTTCCTCCATGAAGTATATGGAATTGTTAACCTCGACTTTCTTACCCTACACATTGCAAACATATTGCAAGGCATTAATCGAACTCTAAGAGTTAGACCAGCCTAAGGTGAAAGGCCCACTAATAATGGTATTTACCATACCATTTGCGTCTCTATTGTTACCTCCATCCCTTGCCTCCTTCTTAGGTTGAGGAGGGAACTTTGCGTTTTCCTACTCATCTCTTTGTATCTGGGTAGGCTACTCAATATTCTTAGCATCGTGAGCAAAGAACTTGCCTAAATACCCTCGTTGGATTGCGTCCACAATTAGATTTTTAGTTGAATATACTCATCAGTATTATGGCCTCTATCATGATGAAAATCGCAATACTTATTCAAATTTTGGCTTGATGGATTTCCCCTCATCCATTCTAGCTACTGTAGTACTCCCATCTGGTTACCCACTTCATTAAAATGTCAAACATTAGATGGTTGAAAGGGGTGTGAATTAAGTAGGTTAGAATGCATGGTTTCTTCCTTTTGCCACTGCTTCTTTTGAGTTGATCATCATGTACACCAAGTATCTCCCGCATTCTTCTTCTTATCATTCTTCCAATCTCCTCATTTGGATTAACCTTACACCAAGCTTTGATGTTATCTTCCTGTCAAATATAAGACGTGGCCTTAACCTTGAATTTGGCAAATGTCTTTGGCTTACTTTTAGTTAGATATTTAAAGAAATATCCATGCAGTTTAACTCCATCGATTACTACATTGAGAGCAATGCTCATGTCTAATTCTAGAATTTGAACCATCTCGACCATGAACAAAGCCAAGTAGTCTAGAATAGACTCTTTGGATCTTCACTTTATAGTATTAACGATGGATGAGTCCTTAATAGGGAGTTTACTTGCAAGCAAGTACTACAAGAACACTTTTCTTAAATCTTCGAAACATGAAATCATATTTGGTTTCAAATGTTTGAACCAAATACCGACAGCATTTCTCTACTTTAAGGGGAATGGTTAATAAGCTATGGTATCACTTAAATTGTGCAACTTAGCTAAGTACGGTAGTACTTAGGTGATCTGTTTGGTCTCTTATCCCATCATACTTTTCAAATTTAGGTAACTTAACATGCTAAGGTATTACTTATTCCAAAATTTCAAGATGAAAGGACTCCTCTTTATTTGGAATTGCATATTGGTCGAAGCAAGGGCACTAACATATGATGGCCCAACATGGTGCCCCTACTGAGGTTCCTTTCCTTTGTCAATTTTCTTAAAAGTAGGGATCGAAGGTTTAAGTGTTACCCTGACCTGCTTTTTTAGTAATTCTAATGAATAGACCAAATTAACAGAGTTATCGGCATTACTGCCTCCATACCCTTAATCTTAGCTTAGCAGATTACTCTTACAAATAAAATTAAGAATTTCATCATTTTTCTTATTAAGTTCCTGATTCTCCTTTGCCAGGTCAGCATAAAGTTGCTCTAACCTAGTTAAATGTTGTTCGTTAGTGATCCTACTCCTCCCTAAGACATACTGAGGAGAAGTGCCAGTACATGCACTTTTGGTCATGTGTTTTTTTTCCATGTAGCAATTAGGTTCAAAGTAGACTGCACCAAATGTTGTCGACTGATTTTAATGTAAAACATTAGTCCTACAAAAGTAAGAAGAAAAGGGTAAAGGGGGTGCTGGGGTTAGTCTAATACAACCACTCTGATGCCTAAGTAAGTGAGTGTTTAGATAAGGTCGTAAGTGAGTGAGTTAGTTAGAAGCGTTAGATAGTGTGAGAGAGTTTTCACAGTGTTTTCTTTCCCTTATTTATAACAAGTTATCATTGGTCATGGACCACATGGCAGCTCCTTAATTAAGCATATACTTAAAAAACAAGAGTAGTGGGCTGTTATATAATGAAGTTGAGTGCAACCACAACTCTCTACACCACTTTTCAAATTCAAAACATGTAAATGGATAGGTTAGGTCCTTGACACATCAGATGAGCCAAGCCTAATGCAATAATTCATCAAATGGAGCCTAATCAAAGGCCTTAGTTGAGAATAGCACAACTTAGCGGCCAAGGTGTCAAGCAAGAATACTGGGCAAAATTCTACTATCAATACATGGTAACCTTCATTCATCATTACTTCCAATTGTAAGAGAGATGGAGAGGATAAGGAGACAATGCAGAGATTAGGGTTTTTCCCTTGTCTTAATTAATTGTGTACAGATTATAAATGGAGAGAGAGGAAGAAAAGTCTTCGGTAGAGATTAGGGATTCTATTTCTCTCTTTCGATAGATAGATACATGTTTAATTTAAAAGGGTATAATTTGTAATATTTCAAATTACATAAGGTTATTTTGAGGAGGAAAGAAATAATGAAGTCTAGGAATTGTGATTCATGGCTTTAGATAAATAATCCCAATTCTAAATTGTTGGGAATCACCATTCCATAGGGAATAGCTATTACGGAATTAAAATATAAGTGACTGTTGTGATAGCAAGTCCATAAGTAATAAGAGTAGAATGAAATTGCTAATACGACAAAGTAAACAGGTTGTTAAGGTCCTTCTCTGTTCTTATGTAATTCAAGTATGGGTTCCTTATCTTGTAATTCGTACATAATGTGCTAAGATACTTTTTGATGTATTTGTGAATATTATTTATAAAAGGTAAGTATTTATTGTATCTATATATTTTTCTACTAGTATATATTTTACAATGAAGTCCCATAGGTAATTAAAGTATGTGTGGAATTGTAATAAAGATGTATTATTAGTAAGATTCTATGACATTGTATTATCTAAAAGTTATCATTGGTTAGATAAATATCTAAAGGAGACATAAATATTCAGACCAACTCGTTATATAACTAAAGTTATTCTTATTGGACCAAGACAAATATATCCAAGTTATACAAGTTGATGCCTAAAGTTAAGCGAGTATACTGACATAACCCTCTAATAAATGATAACACATGTTTAATGTCATTGGTCCCTCTTCTATACGAATAAGCATAAATAATCTCTAAACTTAAGACCTTCATTTATCTTATCTGTGAAATATTATGCTTTAATAATGTTAAACGTAATCTTTATTTAGATTGTAAATAATATAGTTAACATGAAATATAGAGAGGATAATGATGAGTTAAAAGAGAATTCATCACATTCTTGGATTAGGGAATCAATATCTATGGCCACTTAGTTAAGATAATAATAACTTGTAAGCCTATGGCTAGGCATGTTTTATTGAGTTTATTTTATTTTGAAAACCAAGTAAAATGATTAAACATTGACAACATGATATGCAATGGTATAATCAGGATATCATTTGATGAAAAGATTTAATTATGCAATAATCAGTTCATAGTGATTTCATGTTTACACCCTTTATATTATGTTGGATGACCAATAACTATTACTAAATAATTATCTTGATTTGTGTTTAAATAGATACTACTTTCATGTATAGAAATGTAGGGGTTCACACATTATATCATGATTAACAAGAATAAAGTTTTTGATAAGAAATTTTAGTGTATCAATATTTTTTCTCGAGCTAGAATAAATTGTTTTGAAATAATATATTGGAAGCAATTTATTTTACCATATAGAATATATTTGTGATTAAATACCTTTTAAAGATTATTTTATATTGCCTTTTTCATATAAAAGTAAATGGAATTTATTAATTCCATGTCAATTGTAATAAAAAAGCTTGTGACAATTAAAAGGTTGTCTATCATTAATTCCATATTCAATTACTACACAATTGAAAAATTGTGGAAATTGAAAAGTTAATGGAATGAAAATTCCCTGTCATCAATTTTAGTTAATGTAATATAACGTTCAAAAAGAGATAAGTGTAGATAAAAAAGTTTTATGATTTTCATTCATATATATACCAATGAAAAGACAATAAAAGGTGATATAACATTTCACTTTTTAGATTTTCTAATTCTAATCCAAGGTATCCAAAAATATAGAGGATTAAAATTTAATTTGTATATGGATACCAGTAGAAAAACCACATTTCGAGTTCTTATGGTGAACACATTTGAAAACAACAAATCGGAATTAGATCACTATTAAACTCCACTCCTAAGAAGAGATGGTATTTTCATCAGGAAAAAGGTAATTTGATAATTTTTTATTAATACGTATATATAATATTTTTTACCTATTACATATTGATCATAGAATAAACTTTATAGTTATTTTATTTTTGTTGCGTTTTTTCTGATCTATAAAACCTAACACCTTATGCAAAATTTTATTATAAATGAAGGTGATCTCCATCATAACGTAAATTACAATGATTTCTTAGTTTTCTACATTTTTATGCTTATTAAATTACTTAATTAAATACATTCAATAGTATAATTTTATTAGATTAATGCCGAGATATCAATCAGAAGTTCATATGTATCCCCTTAATTAACATTAATAGATAAGGATAAAATGTAGCTTATGTCCTTATTAAAAGATAAAACTCTGGCAATGTGTGCATGGTTGACCAAGAAGTCGATCAAAGAGAGGCATGGAGGTGGAGGTCAATACGGAAGTTAGATGATTCAGAAACTGGCTCCTTACAATTGGCCTTTTTAGCTAATTTCATGAAAGCTTACAAATATTGTTTCGTCCTTAATTTTTTATATTATTTGTGTTATTTAGTCTAATTAGCTTCTTTTTAGTCATTCATTTTCACTTTATTTCTTTCCATTGGCATTAGAAATATTTTTATACTTATAAGTTTCTATTTTCTATATAAAAAGGCCTTGAGCCTCCTTTGGTGGCCTATACAATTGATGAAGCTTTTAGTTTTTATTTTACGAATTTAGCCTAAAAACATTATATAGTCAAAAGCACTCCAATCCTATTTCTAGAGCATAAGTAAAATCGTGATTATACCCATTCATCTTTCACCGCACTCCATCTCTCTTTTGCACGTTTTCTTGAGCAGTTTATTTTATTCATATTTGCTTCTTTAGTCTTACTAGCCTTACAAAGAAATGATACTCTACCAAAACTCACTCTTAAAATCACTATTTCTAACAGCCTCATACTAAGATGATAGCTTTATATAATTAACGAATTATATGAACTCATACTATACGATAAAATTTTGATGATCTCACACCATTAATAAGAAGAAAAGACATTACACTAATTTAAAAAAAAAAATAATTTTAGTCAATGTGTAATTGCTCGTCTAATTGATTACAAACTTTACTTATTTATAGACATAATATGACCTAATATTTTAAGAAACTAAATCTTAACAAATCTAAAAAGTAAATGATTTCATATCTTGAATAAAAAATATCTACCTAATCAAATCCTAAGAAAAGATATATTAATAATATCAAATCTGATCTTTCTTGATTCGCATCATAAGATAAAAGGAATTTTAAAGTTAGCTAGTCATATTTTCGAGTAATTTACCATAGTTCCTCTTAAGAGTTACAGCCATGAGATTATGTTTCATTTAATTAGCATGTATCAGGTTTCATAAATTTAATTATTTCGACATGATTATTTGTTAACTAATGTTGATCGATTTAATTTTCTCAACTAAAGTTCGGTAAACAATTATCAAAATAGATGTCAAACAGTAAAAGCTTCTAGACTATGATTTATAAATTTAAGCTTTTAAATTTTGTATTTTTTTTTAATTGGTATTTGGGTTCAATTAATTTTTCTTTTCAGGTTTAATTATTTTCATATTCTGGTGGTAAAACTTTCTATATATCAATATAAACATTTTCATGTGAATGAACATCGGACTCGATTCTTATGTTAAGCTTTTTAATTGGTTGTTGCTCTTTAGTAGCGTCTAAGCACCAGCCATCCAAGAAGAGACATATCCACCTTTCTCATGAGATACAGATTGGGAAAGAGAGAAAGAAGCTAGTGGATGGTGTGTTGGTAGAACAATGGGATCGAACGGCAACAATGAAATATCTTATGAGCAAAATTGATTGTTCTTATATGTGTTGTCGGTCTGCGCCCCACCGTAAGGCCCTTGGACTTGCTGCAACGCGATTTGCAAGTCCAGCATATAGCCACGCAAAAAAAAAAAAAAGAAGAAGCAAAAAAGAAAAAAAAAATGCATTTCCCATAACAAAATGAAGAGATTCCTTGGATCGGGGGACAATTATAAATTCCTATTTCTGGAATCTGAGCAAAGATCTCCCTCCATATATCAACTTCCATATAAATACTCCTCAAAGCCTCTCTGATAAGGATATTCTCCTGAACATGTACCTTTCAAACCATGAAACTCATCCTCCCTAAGTTACTAATCAGTCATTAGTATATAGAGCATAATTTCTATAATCCCTTATATCCATCTTATGATAATTATTAAATAATATTAATAAATAAAAAAATTAATACTACATAGCTTAGTCCGAAGGAAAATAAGAACGAGAACTCAACTCATAACAAAACCATAGAACTATATGTTATTTGTGTTTATTATCTAGTCTTCTTTTTCTTTTTCTTTTTTTTTTTAAATTTTGGTAAAAACCCCTCTCTTCTTTTCCTTTTAATTATTTTTTTCCTTCTCCTCCTTGCTCTTTTAGTAGCTTTAGGCTAGTAAGGTTTTAAAAGTATGTCAATTCTTAATTTATTATTACACAATTATTTTCAGCTATAAAATTATTCTTTATTTTATTTACTAAACTTTACATTGTCTCAATTTAAAAAGCAATACAACCAATATACAAATCATTACCAACTAATCCAACGATAGTGCAGTCATAATTTTGATATTGATTATTTATCAAAGACAAAGTCTTAAAGGAAGACAAAAAAGGAAAAAAAAAAGAGGGTTTCATAGAATATCACATACCCTATATCCTACAACTATAAGGTATAAGCCCTACAACCAGTCACTTAGAATTTCAATCAGCTGAAAAATTCGATTGAACCTAAATTATAAGTAAAGCTAGAAATATTAGTAAAATGATCCTGTAACTTTCAATTTAAGAAAATAAGTAATAAAATAAAAGAACATAAAAATTTCAAATTTTAAGTATATAACTTGTTATTTATCGAAAATGCATAAAATGCATTGTGATAATTAATGAATTGCTAGAGATAAATTATATATATACTAAAACTCATAAAATAACTTAAATAATATTTAGGAATATTTATTTTTACTATATATGAATTTACATGTATGTAGAAATACGCGTAATTACTTAAAATACACGAAATGTGATAAAATAATAATAAATAATTAAAGAAAATTCATAATTAATTAAGAAAAATAAAAAAATATAGAAAAATAAGGAAAAGCCTAGAAGTGGGGCGTGGAAATTTGAAATTGAATAAAAAAAAATCAACCAATTAAAATGCAACAAATAGAAAGTGGAAAAAAGAAGAGATAAGGCAATTATCATGTCTCATTAATGCACAATAATTTCCCTAAAGCTCTATAAATAATCTAAATTTTTCAGAAGGTCATTTGGTCAGTTTGGAGAGTGAGAAAAATGGAGAGAGAGAAAAATGGAGAGAGGTAAAATTGAGAAAAAAATTAAGGTTAGAAAAAAAAAAAGAAAACGGTGTAGTTGGGCTTGTAAGGAGAACCTAGACTCGATGAGCAATTGGGAGTGGACGGCCACCACTACCACATCATGGTGGCAGCGCTTAGGTGGTCCGACTACCCATGGCCACCAATGGTGGCCGGAGCCACCCAAATCAGTGAATTCGATTTTTAGCTTGATTTTGTGTAATTTTGTAAAAATAGTAAATATTGTTAGAAAATTGTGAATTTTTTTATTCTAGAATATTTTTGTATATTGTTTTTAGAAAAAAATATTATTTTAATGAAAATATGTTCCGTGATATATGATCCTTAAGAAATCATGTAAAATTGAGCATGTTTTGGTTTAGAAATAAATGACCTTAACAGTATAGTTTTGAGCCTAAAATTTTTGTGTAAACTACTTAGATGATATAGAATAGTGCTATGAAGTCCATTTTAAAAAAAAATTAATTTTCGGAATTTTTAGATAATTTTTAGGCCTTAAAATGAGGTATAAAATGGATGATTTAGTCAATAATTATATATTTTAGGATATTAAAATCTGATGAGTATGATACTTGTAGCATTTAGGGTATTAGATGTAATTATTAGGTTAATTATGTAGTAAATAAGTAATAGGGAAAATAGTACATTTTAAGTTAATTTTGTAAATTAGGATAATTAGGTGTAAAATTTGATTTAAGATGAATTTAGATATTTTGAAATGATAATTGATGTTGGGAGATAGTAATTAAAGTGATTAAAATATTAGATGTGTATTATGTACATAATAAGTATTAGTACATAATGCACAATTATTAAAAATATAATAAATAGAAGATATTAGAATAAAAATTGATATTATGATAATAATAAAAATATACAAAAAATCTGATAGGAAACTTGAATTTATGTAATTATATGAATAATGTAAAAATTTTCTCATATCAATAGTAAATTCGGTACACTATTAAGGATTTAAGTGTACTGGATATAATAAAATACTGACTAAGGGTAGTTATGGTATTTAGGATATCTAAAAGTAAAGTGATTAATTTCACATTATGAGTTAAAACAAGTTTCCAGAGTTCGGGTATAAAACAGTACTTAAAAATCGAACTAGAACCTAATTTAGAAATCGATGCAGAAATTGAACTCGAATCTAAACCCAAACCTAAAATAATTGTAAAAGATTTGAGAACTTAGATAACTGGATATATTAAAACCTAAACAAAACATAATAATAAGCGTTATATGATAAAATAGACTTATAATAGTTATATGAAAAATAAAAACCACGTTTGTGTTATAGGGATGATCGGCGATGGCTTGAGCTAGTTGGACCTCGAGTAAGTGAGCAAGGAGTCCAGGTAAGTTGGGATTAATATGATGCTGTATTTTAGAGGCTTGAGATTATGCTTGGTTGTACTTATTAGATAGTTGGTTGTGTGCATGTGCTTGATTATGAGTGATGCTATGATTCTATTTATTATACTGGATTGTATTGTATGATTTGTATGAAATGATTGATCACCCTAAACTGGATCTAATCAAATATATGACCTGCAATCATAATCGAACCTGCATGGAAACTCATTAGGGGAAACCTAGGATTCTACAGCCAAATACTGATCCCTTTGAAAGGGATAGCGCAGAATTACATAATGGTCCCTTCTTCATCCTTAGTCGAACTAAGTGATAGGAGAGGAGGTCGCGGCGAGGGTGAAGTCAATAGTTCGAATTAGAGCGGGCGCAATTTTTCTAATCTCACGACGGGCTGGACAATATCATGCGATGGCATTTGCTTGAACATACATTGTACCTAATAAATTGATTGATAACCTCGTTATGTTTATGGTATAGTTTTAAGTTTTTCATCCTAACTTACTGAGTTGTGGTTGCTCACATCCCTATAGACGTCTTGCAGATATTGACTAAGAAGCGGCATACAACTACCTTGAAGCTAGCAATTGCTGGATCTTGAGGAGTGAGGAAAAACATTTGAAGAACAAACATATATTTTTAAGGTTTAAGCTTTTATTTTAGAATTTTTCATTTTTGAATAATATAATAACTAGGAAATATATTATGGTGAAATATTGTAAACATTAATTATAATAACTGAATTTTAGTATATATATATATATTTTTTCACATTTTTAGATAAATGATTTATTTAAATTACAAACTGTTTACTTCAAAGCGGGTTAGTCGTTGACGCTTTGTATAAATTAGGTTTAGGATAGCGGTTGTAAGGCCAACTTCTATTTTAGAATAGTTTATACGGTGGATCTGTTATGACTTTACTGCTTTGGGGCGTGACATAAAGTACAAGATACAAAATAGTTCATATGTGCCTTAAGATAAATGCAAAAAGTTGAGAACTTATATCCATAGGATAAGGCTTGAGTAAGGCTTCATACCCTATCCATACTATACCCTCTCACTCCTAAATATTTTAATATAATATATATATATATATATATATAAGAGAAATGCTCGTCATAAATTCAAATAAAAGGTAAATATTATAACAGGTCTTGCATGTAGAGGGCTTATTTTCGTGCATAACAACATATGTAGAATAGTATTCACCATATATTATAAGTAAAATTTATACTAATTTTTCATCACTTAAAAACATAAAACCTCTATTTATAATGGTGAGTAAGCAAACATTATTTTCGTGCATAATAACATATGTAGAATAGTATTCACCATATATTATAAGTAAAATTTATACTAATTTTTCACCACTTAAAAACATAAAACCTCTATTTATAATGGTGAGTAAGCAAACATCCTCTCTATCATAATTATTCCTAATGTATTTATGTAGAATGATATTAGTTTTATTCCATATATGTATATATATATATATATACATACATACGTATTAATTATCAATATAAGAAGCATTTCCTGATGCAATCTTCATGGTCATAGAAAAATGTTAAGTGAAATTATTATTCCAGTGATGATGACAAGACATTATATTCCACTTGTCATGGTCTCAAAGTCAACGCCCCATGAAAGCAAATTTAGTGAGTTATAAACTAATAATATAGTGATGTATATAAGGTTTAAATCCATTCAACCAATATATACGTGTAGATTATATATATATATAATTGAATTAATTATTTAGAAATAATATAAAATTAAGATCGGTTTTATAATAACTCCTGTTTTTTCCTTCAAGATGATTAGCAATTTTATGAATCAATCTCCAATGGAATTTGCAACAGAAAAGATTTTATAAAATCTATTTTTCTGAAGATTCTACTTTGGAAAAATCTATCTTATAAGGCTCGCGGCAAATTTTAAACTTTTGGAGACGGATTTATGCTTTTTGAAGCCGCTTTTTCAGTGCTTGAAATATTTTTTTCTCCTGAACTTATCCTCCCCCGGATAATTTTTGAGTTCATGCATATCTTGTCATCCGAAGACGGGGTTTCTGCCGGAATAAGGTACAAAAAATTTGACCTACCACAGGGTAGACTTTCGAAAATAAGAATCTTGAATTAACAAAAGATAGAATTTTACCTTTTTTTATCATAGAAAAAAAAAAATCTTGACTTCCTTATCTTGGTTGCATCGAATAGTATTAGTTGACCATGCTACTAATCGTGTAAAATCAAGAATGTAATGACGTACGTTGCTTGGTCCGGCGCAATACTATAATCTTAATCATATAGAATCGCAACGAATAGATGACAAAAACCCATTGACTTTCGAAATCCTAATGCCACGTGGCTTTTTAGTGCCTAAGTTTGGAGAGCTCATGTCGGGAGAGATCTAAACGGAATGCCACAGGCCATCTCAGCCACTGGGGTGTGGAATGCGTATTGCATGCACGTGTTTGTCTTCCGCTTTGGTGGACATGTCATCTTGCCCACACTTTGCCGAATATAAATCTTACGGGACTAATAACATTTAATATTGAAGGATAAGAAACCGATCTAGTGCCATACATTTTAAAGCATTTTCATCTACATTAAATATATACATATTTATAACAACGATAGTTTTCTTTAAAAGATTATCGTAATTAACATTATGAATCGTTTTAAATATGGTGTGAATCCTATTATTTTATTTAAAATATTACTTTGATGTGACAATGCTTTCCACTTTTGTATATGGAAAGATACGTACCCAGAAGACTTTACAATACTTAAAAGATACAGTGTTATTTCATTTAATATTTAACTCTTTTGAGGGTAATGATTCTTACCATTTTTCACACAAAATGACATTTCTCTTTAATATATTGTTGAAAGAAAAGAATCATTAAATAATGAGAAGGCAGAGGTAACAAAAGTGAAAATTATAAAATTAGTAAATGACAGTATTAATGAAATTCTACAAATGACTAAATTTTTTTAAAATTATATATATAAAGACTATTCATTGCAGTCTCAAATTTTTTGCCTTTAAGGTACAAGCAATTAATTGTTGTCCGTTGCTTTATGGGCCCATTTAAAATAAAAGAAACAATTAAATTATCATTTTCTCTAGTCAACCACCATATATATATATATATATATTATGACTCCGAAAAGAGACAATGTCACGTCTCATAGGGCACCGTTGTCACGTCTTACTGAGTACCATACAAAGACCGCGGAAAGGTACTCTTGCTTCTCAATGATCTTTAATACAATACACAAAATTTCTGTAACTATTAGTTACCATAAGCCATTCAAATTAATATAATATCATAGCAAATATTAATAATATTAATTTTCATGCAAATATAGTACTTTCAAGAGGCAGTGAGACTCCTATCTCCAAAATTTGAAGGTCTATTGGAATTACCAAAAATAGTTGTCCCACATGGCTACTTAATAAATAAATATAAACTTTTCAATTAGAAAATATTATAACTGAAAGTCTAACTAAATATCCATGTTTGCTCTAGTTCTCATCTTCATATACTTATATTATAATTTGGAAATTTGTCGGCACTAACCAGTTGCAGGTATCATACCTATACTTATATTATAATTATGAAACTCTGCATTTCTATCCAAAAATAAAAATTTACTTTCCATTTTTTCAAATTTCAAAACCTAATACTAAGTCTAATTGTGAGTAGACTTCCACAATCTACACTCACTCATAAACAGATGTCTCAAAACGTAACCCTTAGTTGGCAACAGGCATCTTCAAGCATCTAGTAAACTCATGAGTTAGGGTAGTGCCATATTATACAAGTGTGCTATATTAAAAACATTATAATTCCATTTCGTAAATAACAACCTCTACAAGACCCTTCTTTACCTCTGAATAATGTGAAGGTTAAGATAATAGTGATGCAATGTCATAGCTTTGCACGATCCAATTTAATTTAGTTTCACCAAACATAATTAATTCCATTTATTAGGCGATCAAAAAACAACACAACCAAGCAGAATCCTACAGTTGACTCTCATGCAACAAGGCATTCATTTACAACAATTAATAATATCTTGCATAATAAACAACCAATAACAACTGCAAGCATAACAATCCCTAAACAACAACCAATTTCATAATATTATTTAAATGCAACTAGCTACAATCACAAACAGATATATAGGATCATCAAGAGTACTCACTTAGTCATGTCAACAATCAAGAGTCGTAGTAGTCAACTAGAAGGTCGATGACTTGATCAAGATCTCCTCATAAATAAAATAGTAAAATAAAGTAAGAAACTAATTTTTAAAACTAGACTAACTTAGTACTAACTTACTCCTAATTCTTGATTTTAATTAATTATTTAATCACATAGAACTTTTCCATTTTAAGCCAGAATTTTATGATCTTATAATTGATCTTTATCGCTTTTAGATGTACTTTTATATTGTAAGGTCTATTTTAGGAGATGGGACCTATAAGTTTAGATATGAGCCTGATTAATTTCAAAATCTAGTTAATTTGGGTTTATTTGCTTTATATATAAATTAATCATAGGCTTTTCTTAAAATTTTTCCTATTTAGGCTTTATGTAATTTATATTTAGACCTAAATTTATTTTAGTTTAACTTTTATAATTTTTATTTTTATTAAGCCCTACTTTTATTTCTAGTTTTGTTAACGGGATTTTTTATATTTATTTTGGGTCTAAACTTAAATTAGGTTTTTCCTAATTACTAACAGGCCTCCCAAATTCCTAAATCAACTTAAAATAATTTATTAAATTAGATATTTTGCCGATCCTTTCCTCTTATGGGCCAAAACTTATCATTTTTTCCCTAAATGGGCTTTTTCTTTCATTTTCTCAATCCAACTCCTAATGGGCTTAGTTAATTTGTACATTTAAGCCTAAATGTTATTTAAATGAAATTTTTAGATCTATTTTCTCTAGGAACTAGATCTAGCCGTAGACCTATGTTAGGCTTCAAAGTTCATTTTATAACTTACTTTCACTAATATACTAATTTTAGTCTATTTGATAATTTATCCTAATTAATCAAAATGCAATAATTCTAAATCTCACATCAATATTAATTTTTCATGAAAAATAAAATGATACCCTAGTCGTTCTAGGCATGCCATGGGGTGCATCTTAGGGGTTTATGATGATTTTTCTTTATTTTTTCTTTTTAATCACATTTTATAAATCTAATATTACAGCATTACATAATATGTGAATATTTCTTGGTAAAATCAAAAGTAATTTTAAGTCCGTCACCACATATGTTTCGACCTATACGTGTGTGTATGTGTATTACATTTTGTTGTTAGATTTTCAAAAAAAAATATATATATGTATATTTCTTATTTTTCAAAAATTGTATATCACTACATCATATGTTAGTATTTAAAATGGAAGGTTAAAATCAACCAAGAACCTTACTACTTGCATTCGGTCATCATATATTATATGCACTTTTGTGTTCTCTTGTTACTATCTTTAGAAAATACATGTATATTACATTTATAGTCAAAAATATTACATTACATATATAAATTTCAATATACAAGAGCTTTCAATACATAACCTAACATTACATATATCTATTTTTCTCGATGATGGAAAATAAAAAGGAAAGATACATAAAAGTATTGAGATAAACGAGAAAACATGTAGAATGTACATAGAAATTGTTGGGATAAAAGAAAATATTAAGTTACTTCTTAGGATGCACTCTAAGAGGCCTTAGTGTATCTTCAACTTCTTTCCACTTATCCAAGGGCTCCTCAAGAACTCTTTTTGATGGCCTAGGTAATGGTGGAGAAATGGAGATTGAAATTTACTAAAGTTGGCATGCAATGATGTGTTGAGAAAAAAGGAAGAAAAATGAGATGGTAAGAGAAGGGAGGGGTGTCAATTAGGTTTGGTAAGAAAGTGTAAGGGTTGTGTGTTTTTACCTATCCAACATGAGAGAGAGATGGAGGGTAAGAGTTGTGTTTGTGCGTGAGAGTGGAAATTTTCAAAAATGAAATGATGGGGAGAAGGGATGTATACTAACCTTAGGATTAGGAGAGATGGAGTAAGTTGATTATTATACTTAATGGCCAAATGGGGTATGATAAGCTTAATTTAGGGGGATTTGTTGGGCTCTTTGGTCATGTTGTGTGGATAAGGTCTTATTATGTAGGTTCTATGGTATATTTTAGGCTTAGATGTTTTGATGAATATATCAAGTCATTAGGTATAGTACATGTATACTATATCTAAGAAATTGTATGAAGAAAATAGATTTTTCTATGGTCCCATTTTTGTTTTTTACAGAATTGGTGATGTCATCCATCTCATTCTTAATTTGTACTCCTTTAAATTTGAACCCTTTGAACAAATTGTAGATTCAACAAATCAAATTTAGAAAACTAGAGATGAATGATGGGATGGAGGGTGGGTGTACTCCTATCAAAATAGATGATGGGACTATAAAATCTCTTAATGAAAATATATCGTATCACATATAATATAACATATACATCAAAAAAATTATTTACTACATATATATACCTATTTGCCACTTGTATGTAATCAAGGGTAAAATTATAATTTTATTAATTTATTATTTTAATTGGATTAATTCAATTAATTGTTATTAATTAGAAATATCTTTAATCATTCATTATGAAATTTACATAAGTTTGCATCATTCACTTTAAATTTATCGAATTAAGGTTTTGCTAGTGTTTAGGGTTTAATTTAAGGTTTCACATCTCTAAGGTTTACAATTTAGGGTTTCGATTTGTAATTATGCATATTTATAGTTTAAGGTTTTTATACACAATTAGAGTTTTGGAATTATACATTAATGTTATCATATAAATTTTAAGGTGTTGAATTAAAAGTTGATCAATTTTAAATTTATTTGGTCTTGTTAACTACATGGATCTATTGGTATTCAAGTTTGAATCTAGACCCAAATTACGAATAAATAGGCTTTCATATCAATTAAACACTTCAAAATTTATCTCTATCTCTACGTGTTAATATTCCTAATAAAAATTTGTAAAACAATCCTTCTTGAACAATAAAATGTGTCAAATGTATTACCTGAATGCACCTGACTAGTGGAGTTGGGTCTTGACCTATAAAACAAGATTAGATAAAACATTTTCTTCCAGAATTCTTCTAAGTCTTCTAAATACTTCTGGACAAATTTTGCATCTATTGAAATTGCTTCTAAGTTTATTCAAACTCTTCAAAGCAATATTTATACTTGTTAGGACTTCTTCTAACTTTGCTTCTAAGTGTACTTCTAATTCTCTATCTTGTCAAAAATTTGCTAACTCATCTTTTAATAAATAAAGCTTCTAATTGCTCCAAACTTCAAGCTTTATTTATAAAATATATCTTCGAACTTTGCTTTTATCTTTGCTTCTAAGTTCTTGTTTTTACTGTCCACACTTAACATTTTCATTAATAAACCTTTGGTATTTGTTATCATCAAAACATGTCATCAAGGGATCTAACATTTATCCATCCTAATCCAAACAAGTTGGTTCAACCTAAGTCAAGTAGGTGAAAAACTATTATGATCGACCTAATGTCCTAACCTATTAAGAAAGAAGATTTGAGGAAATTTGAAAAGGGAGAAATTTTTGGATGGAAAACAAGCAAGATTAAGTGCTTTAAGTACTAAGGTTTTGCTTGTATGGTCACTTAGTACCTAAACCAACGACCAATGGTCATCAAGAGCAATGTACCAACCATTGAAGTTGCTAATACAAATGATGAAGTTGAAGCATTGAAGGAGCAAGGGGTTAACCAAGAAGAGTTTCTTGTGCAGAATGAGGTTGCAGTATATATCAAGTAAGGGGAATCCTTAAACCTAGTCATTTGCCAAACTATGATAACAGTTTAAATGAAGACGAGCAAAGGGAGAACTCATTCTACACCGCCTACCAAGTGATGGGTCTATTGTATGCTATCATGATAGATAATAGGAGTTGTACCAATATGGCTTCTGTAAGCATGGTATAGAAATTGAAATTGCAAACAACTCCCCATTTTAGGCCCTATAAGTTACATTGGCAACATAAGAAGTGTGCTCTTCATGTCACCCAATAGGTTGCTATATCAATTTCTATTAGAGTTTACCTTGATGAAGTATAGTTTGCTATACTGTCGATGTGTACATTGCACATCTTGTTAAGTTAACCTTGATCATTCAATTAGAGAGTCAGGAGTACTTATACCTTTGAGCATCGAGGAAGGAGAGTTGTATTGAATCCCATAACTCTAAGGCAAGTCAAAGATATGAAAACTCAATTGAATAAAGCTCAAAAGAAGAGTTTAGTGATAACCTAAGTTAAGTTGTTGCATGAGCTCAAGGTAGATGTATAAACCTTCTTATTGATCAAAAGGCTATATTAGAGATGAAAGAAAACATGGTTGAGCTACCTACTAATGTGTAGAAATTGATTAAAGATTTTCTAGACTTATCCCTAGGTAAGCTGCCTAAGGGACTGCTACTAACTTAAGGCATCAAGCATGACATAAACCTCTAGCTAGGAGCTATTTTTCCAAACAAACTCACCTATAGGATGAACTTAGAGCAAGTTGCTAAGCTCCAGAGGTAGGTTAATGAACTTATTGATAGGATTTATGGCCATGAGTCCTCAAGTCCTTATACAGTTCTAACCTTACTAGTGCAAAATAAGGATGAATCATGGAGAATGTATGTTAATAGCCAAGCTTTCAACAAAATCACTATCAAGTATAGATAACCGATGCTCGAGCTAGATGATATGCTTGATGAGTCGTATAAAACCGATCTTTTTCAAAGATTGATTTGAGGTTGGGTTACCATCAGATCCAAACGTGAGCTGGAAATAAGTGGAAGATCACATTTAGAATAAGACATGGGTTGTATGAGTGGCTTATGATTCCCTTTGATCTATCTAATGCTTCAAGCATCTTCATGAGGCTGATGCATCATGTACTCCTAGACCTGATTGGTAGGTTTATGGTTGTACACTTTAATGACACATCAGTATACAATCCCAACCTATACAAGTATTATAAACATCTCTAAGCTATTTTCTCTAAGCTCAAAGTTGAGAAGTTTTATGGGAATCTAAGAAATGTCACTTCTGTCAACCTAATGTGGTGCTTCTAAGATTTTGGTAAGTGGAGATGGTGTTAAAGTAGATGAAGAGAATATCTAAGCTATCTTCAAATGGAAAATGCCAACTTGTTCTGTGGATATCCAAAGCTTTCATGGACTAGCTACATTTATTGCCATTTTATTGAGAATTTCATACCATTCTAGCTCCTTTGACTAAGCTATCTAAGAAGAATGTGGAGTTTAAGTGTGAAGAGGAATAAGAGAGCTTTGAGGAGGTGAAGGAAAAGTTGACCTTCATCCCAATTCTTGCTCTTTTAAACTTTGAGAACGTGTTTGAGCTAAAGGGCAACACATCTAGCATTAGCATAGGTGTCGTACGAATGCAAGATGGTTAACCTATTCCCTACTTCAGTTAGAAACTCAAAGGAGCTATTCTCAACTATTCAATATATGATAAGAAGTTTTACTCCTTAGTTTGAGCTTTGACAATCTTATTGCCTAGAGAATTTGTTATATATACCTACCATGAATCGTTGAGGTACTTGAAGAGCTAACCTAAGCTATCTAAAAGACATGTTAAATGGATTAAGTTCATGAAGGGGTTTTCTTACATGGTGAAGAAAGCAAGGCTAATGTGGTTGTTGATACCTTATCTAAATGGCATGCCCTCCTAACTGTCCTTCAAACTAAGTTGCTAAATTTTTCTAACATCAAGGACCAATACACCTAAGATCCCCTCTTTGGCCCTATTGTTAGGAGATCTAGTGAAGAGAGAGCTATTGATGAATACTTTGTAGAAGATGGGTACTTTTTTAGGGGAGGAAAATTGTATATCTTGACTTGTTTTGAATGGGAGCTATTGGTATAAGAGGTACATGAAGGAGGCTTATTTAGCCACTTTAGTGAAAAAAAAAAAAACTTATGAATTGTAGAAGCCTAAGTTCTTTTAGCCTAGAATGATGAGAGTTGTACACGTGGTGCTTGAAAGGTATGTTGCTTGTAAGAGAGCTAAGAGCTGAGATAAGCAAGGGTAATACCTACCACTACCCATCCTAACCAAACCATGGTCTAAGCTAAACATGGACTTATGCTTCACCTACAAAGAACATTCTAAGAGAAGGACTCAATCATGATTGTTGTGGATGAGTTTAGTAATATGGTACTCTTTTTCCCTCTACAATCAAGCTAATGATACTTTAGCTATCTTTTCTCTCTTTTTGTAAATTATCAAGTTGAACAAAGTGCCAATGATCATAGTGTCTAATAGGAATTCAAAGTTCCTCAATCACTTATGGAAGACCATAAAGAGATGCCTTAGAACCAAGCTACTATTCAACACTTCATGTTACCCCTAGACAGATGGACAGATTAAGGTCGTCAACTAAACACTTGGTTCCTTACTTCGAGTTATGATGGAAGGAACTTGACATATTGGGACATATGCCTATCTATTACAGAGTTTTCTTGTAATAGATTAGCACACCATATGATGAGCAAGTACTCGTTCAAAATCATATATGGGTTCAACCTTGACCTTCCCCTTGTCCTAGCAAACTTGTTGAACTGTCAAGAAGATTAAACAATGGTAGATCAATTTGAGTCCTTAAAAGCTATGTATTAGAAGGTGATCAAGCACATAAACTAAGTTGCCTCTAAGCTCAAACAGAAAGGTCAAGGAAGACAAATCAGGGAGTTTAAGCCTAGCAACCTAGTATAGATCCAGTTGAGTAAGGACAGGTTCCTAAGCTTAAGGAAGAGCAAGCCATTGCCTAGGGCAAATCAACCATTCCAAGTAAACCTTTTAGATGAATATGGAGTCTCAAATTCCTTCAATGTCATCAACTTACATGTGTACAACCTCAAAGATGAGTAGAATGGAGCCTGTAAACCCTTAAATTTCTTTACCTAACCTCTGAAGTAAACTTGAGTGTGTTAAATATTCATAAGAGTTGACAATGTTAGTGAAAGTGAAAATCTTAAAATAACTAATCAATCGCGTAAAAGATTTTCCTACCCTAAACGTATGTAAATACCAAAGGTTTCATTCGAAAGTGATAAAAACCCTAAAACTATAACTTTAAGAATATAAAAGTACTAATTCACCATAATTTACCCTAAAAACTTAATTAATAATATATCCTTAGTATTTTTCCAAATCATTAGTAAATGACTAAAAATAGCTTTTAATTATTCATAAATATTTATAATACTAAAGTAATTCTTTAGAACTAAGATATTGCATCATGGATCATATTCATCATCTAAGTATCTAACTAGGTTAGTATTACATAGAGTTAAAAGTTTAGTTGATGCTTAGGTTACATATAGTAAACATTAATACCCTAAATGACACTTTTCATAATAGTTATACTAAGTAGCTTACCAAATTATGTATGTAGGATATAAATACCAAAAGGAAGATCTTATTATCTATTTTTACTAATCAATTCACTAAACTTCTTATTTCCTTTCGTTTCCTTAATTTTTCTCTAAATTTTCCCTAATTACTTCATTATGTACACTAAATGGCATGTAATTTTGGAAAGTTAACTAAGTCAACATATGAAAAAGTCAACATATGGAAAAATTAACAAAATGTCATTTTTACTCTAGAATCATCTCTTCTTTTCTAATGATTTCTTTCCTTCTCTTTTAGATTTTTTTCCCCTTTTCTTTTCATTTGTGTCATCTACTTCCTCATCCCTTAGACCCCACTTTTCTTCATCTTTTCAAACATAAAATAACATAAAACAAAGTCCTTTTCTCCACTCCCCAAAACCGTGATTCCCTTTCCCTTTCATCCTTTCTCAATTTTCAAACTTTAGATCCATAATTTAAGAAGAAAAAAGGTATGTTATTATGTATTTCTCCATATTATTTAATAGTTAGATGAATAGGTAGGTTAATATAAGAAGTTTATGTGTTATGTACATATATGTTGTTAAATGAATAAAGTTCCAATCTTTATGCTTAGAAGTGTAGGATAGCTTTAGTAAATGGAAGAAGAGCATCTAAGTATGTGTACATAAGAGTATACTTGATAAATACATGTATAAAGACCTTTGTACATAAGTATCCATTATGTACATAACCTAAAATAAGGCATATACCAACTATACATACACATACTAAGCTAAATACACCCATAAAATACAAAGATATGAAAATTGTAAAGCTTTCTTAAGAGGGGACTTTAGGCATACGAAAGTGCGTATAAAAATATGTGTATCACCGTATGTGTATATGGGTATATGTACTAGTATACGTATAAGTACATAAGTATACATACTAATATGTTAGGAGTACAAGTATGTATATAACATATGTATAAAGTATATGAACACATAAGGATAATAATGGATGATGATGCAATTAAATAATGACATAAGTCATGACACAAGTAAATGATGACATTAGCAATGACACAAGCAATTGATGACAAAAGCGATGACATAAGCATAACTTATAAGATTACATGAGAATATAACATATGTATGTACATATACTTAGGATCCAAAAATCTTTTAAACCCTAATACACTTCTTAAATTGAATTAAACTTAATTAAGTACATGAATTAGTAATACTAATGTAAAATTCCTTAAGTGTAAGAATCTAATGGCTAATTAAATCATTAAGTCCTATAATAGGATATAAACATAAGTAATAAGAATAATTAAACTAGTTAAAATTTCAATAAATTTAGCCCATATCGTAAAACATGGGTTTTAACGTCCAAAATGAACATCATCGTATGAATGTGCATTTGAAAACGATGAAAAACGACTATAAATTCATAAATATCAGAAATAGAATGAAAAAGTTACATACGATTAGTGATAAAGTCTAATTATATCAAAATTGATAGTAATCTAAGTATAATTAGGTAAATAGATATTTAGAGTTACTAGTTAATTTAATTTCTTACTATCGTTATTATATCGTAATGATTAGGTGATCCTAACGCGGGCGAGGATATGCCAATTGATTACTCCGACTAGAGCGAGTCATCATAGCCGAATGAGTATTTACCCTATGATTCCATGCTTTGATGTGATTGTAGATAATGGACTTAAATGATATTGTTAATTGATTATTGTATAAGGTAGGGAAATGCTTGTATATGTTATTATATGCTAAGTTGTAAATTTACCTTAAGTACAAATAATACTTTGTTGTTGCATAGTAGTATAGATAATGATTGTGTGTACTATTGGATGGTCACATCATAATTGGACTTAATCATACCCAGCTTATAAGAAAAAACTGGTACATGCATTAATATACATTACATAGACATAATTCCGGTCATCACATCACACGGAGGTAAAGAGAGGCTATTCGGGGGTTATTATTATAAATTTATTGGTTTTATAAAGTGCACTCGTACAAAATGACCTTACTCTAGCCCGTAGGAATACTAGGTGTTGGAGGCGCCAACCACTTAGCTAAAGGTTGAGTCCAGAGGCCTCCGTTTAGGGGTAAGTATGGATTGCAAGAGCCCACTTATGATTATACTACAACTTGGTTTTTATGAAAATAAAAGACTTGTTTAATTTGAGTACGGAACGTAGAGTTCTATAGTAAAGTAAGTTCTAGTATAATACCTAGATCTGATTGGTGCCGTGTATACTCTAACCTTAACTTCGAAGGGCGTTAAATCTGAGTTACGCATATTGACTAGTTAACTATACGTATTATTTAGCATTCTATTTGACCATTCATTTATATGCGTGAATATAATGTATTCATAACTTGCTTGTGGTGTGGCTAAGAGTTTTGTTCACTAAGCTTAGGTTTGCACTCCCTTATACTTTTGCTGCAGGATGGCTCATTCATTGAGGCTGGCCAAGGGATGCGACAGGTTAGCTCAGGGACTTATGTAAGAGCAAGCCATCAAGTGTGTTTAGAGAACGGATTATGTAGATTTTTACCTATGTACTTTTGTTTTATCAGTAATATAGACTTAGATGTACTAAATTATTGCTTATTGTAAACTTTGTAGTTTAAATTTTATATAAATATATTTGTGTGATGATGTCATGACCCTAACGGGGGCCTAGTAGGATTGCCTAAAATTTTCATATCATGTGTGCACTTATGATTTGAAAATCATCCTGCAAGTCAGAGATTGCAAGATTCTAAGTAATTAGTCACTAAAGTTTTTATTTAATTAACTTATGACCACATATATGTGACTATGGATATTCGATAAGCTACATTCCAACAGAACCGCAGAGAATCGATATCCCTTACCAAACAACAAGATTAGGTAATAAAGTTCAAAAACTGAAACTTATTAAAGTCTCAAAATTTAAATGTAGTATACAATAATTCCAATGAGCCATGTATTCTGTCCTTAGAGTCTAACTTCTATGCATTTCGACGTTAACACTCAACTTTCAATTCTTAACCCATGCTCGATCATCTAGCAACCTGTAAGAGAAAACTATTGGGGAGTAAGTTACAAAAGCTTAGTGAGTTAATTTCCATCAACCATATAGCAATCAAGTCATACAATAGTTAGGTTCAACTAAATGAATGTATGGCAAATAGTATGCTAAACAAATACATGCTGGTGATCAGGTACTGCATATAACTCAGATTTAACACCCTCCGAAGTCAGGATTGGAGATTCATAGGTATAGTCAGATCCAGGTATCATATTATAACTTATTTCATACCAAAACCCTACGATTCATATTTAAAATGCAGTGGTACATCCATTATTAGGTTTATAAAAATGAGTTCTACATATGATTGTGAGTAGGTTCATGTAGCCCTCACTTACGCCTAAACGAAGGCCTTTGGACTTAACCCATAAGAACGGTTGGCGCCTCCAACACCTAGTCATCCTGTGAGCCAGGGTAAGGTCATATTGCACGTGTGCACCATATGAAATCAATAATGATCAATAATCAACCCGCGTATGGCCTTTCGCTACCTCCATGTAATGTGACTACCTGGAATTAGTTATGCAGTGCATGATTTATGCATGATCTAAGTTAACTTTTCTAGTCGAATAAAATTTAGTCTTATTTATTCAGTAATCATTCCAAGCTACAAATAATCAATCTAGTGAATTTATTATGCAACAAACGTTATATTATTGCAATTTAAGATAAATTCACCATCAACAACCATTGTCATACACAAGCATAACCCAACCCCATACACATTCATTTATAATTCACAATTTATATTCACTAACTACAAGCACATATAAGTATGGAATTATTAAGAAAAACTTACTCGACCATGGCTAGCTCAAGGGTTGTAGTAGTTTAATGGCAGCTCAGGGTTGATATTGAAATCACTTGAGAATAATGAAAATTTTGTAAGGTAGGGAATTTAAAGCTAACTAGTGTTATAATATGTAAGGTCTATTTCACTTGGTTACGTGAAATTGCCGATTTGAGCTTTTTATCAAATCGCGTGTAACTTTTTCGTTTTAGCTTGGATCGTTATGAACTTATAATCCATTTTGATTGCTTTCGAGTGTATTTTTTTGTAACGAGATCCGTTTTGGATGTTATGACTTGTAGTTTAAATTGTGATATAAAATATCACAAAAAATATTATTTAAGTTTAAAAATCATAAAATATTAATTTTCGATATTTTTATTATTTTGAGCATATTTTCCTATTTTTGAGATTTTTACTTTATTATGATTGTTATTATTATTATTATTATTATGACCTTTATTATTTTTATTACTTCTCATTTTCTTATTAATTATGTATTTCACGATTTATACATACATATATATATATCTATATATATTTTCAGTATACTACATATATCTAATATATGTTATACGCTATATGTATATATATACTTATTTTATGAACTTAAACATACTCTTATGTACATATATATATATTCATGTATTTGTATTTATACATAATAATATACCCATATAATTTCCAAAGACCTAAATATATATATATATAATTTACAAATACCCATTCTTATATTATATATATTCGGTATATATATTTACATAATATTTATTATAAAATATGTATACTATATATTATATATATATTGTATAACATATGCGGTGTACCACAAAATATACCTTATATTATGCATATATATATATATATATATGTTCTATATACATATATTCTTACTTATGGAAATATACTACTACATATATATACTATACGATTACATATATACATATATATGAAAATAATTATACATGGATATATATATATATATAGCTTACGGTACAAATATATATATATATATATACTATAGTTATTTAATATAAATACTTAATACTAATCATATGTATACTTAAAAAAATACATAATACATACTCTTCCGTATAATATATTTATATACATACATGCATACATACATAGCCTAATATATGAATATATAATTTAATTTATGTATTTGTGCACATATATATATGTAATAGTATTGTTTTATTAAAAATATACTATACAAATACTATATTTATACATGTATATACTATATTTCTTCTAATTCTTTCTCCTTTTTTTTTTCCTTCTTCTTTTCTTTCTTTCTTTTCTTTCTTCTTTTCCTTCTTTCTTTTTCTCTCTTTTTTTTTTCTCTCATGGTTTCTCCTAGATTTCGGTTTCTTGTATGTGTACATTTTTTTTTTCTTTTTCCAGATTTATATTTTCTCCCCTTGCTTACTTGATTGGTAGCTTAAAATTTAAGCTAAGTTACTTTCTAATCTTTTGCATTAATGTAGATAAAACAAAAAATAATCATTTGTAATCTTTTCTTTTTAATTAAGATTAACACATGGCAATTTGTTTTGCTTACATGGGTTGTTTGATTTGGATCTTTATTTTCCAAATTCTGAACATGGCAATTGAAGAAAGAAAAGAAAGTGAGAAAAGAGATAAATTGAAAATGAAAGAGAAGGAAAATAAAAATTAATAATAAATATATGTAATTTTTTGAAACATATAAATTATAACAAATCTCATCATAAATTAATTTTTAAATTTTCGTAAATTTTATCAATTTAATTGGTACCTGGCACAATTAAAATTTTTACGAGTTATTATAGCGATTTTGTTATAATTTCATGCGAATAGGTTATTTAGTCGAAAATTACAATCGACTATATTTTTATCACTATTGAGTAATATTTAACTATTTCATAGGTTTATATTTATAATTTTAGGGTTTTGAACAAATTCAGGTTTAATTTTGGTTAATGATGTGTAAGTTTTTAGGGTTTTAGTATGTGATTTAGGGTTTTGGTTAATTTTTAAGGTTTTTACTACTTATAATATATTTAGATTTATGATTTATTAAAGTTTTATCTTGCTCAGCTTTAATGACTCTTCAAGTCATCTATAGTATTAGAGTTCAATCCTACTCTTAAATAGCTAAATTTACGGGGTTTATAGATAATATCATATGGATTTATATGTTCTTGCGAAGCTAGTAGTTGTAGAGTTTTGTATATTGTGTGAAGAGTTTATAATTGGAAGGGTAACCAATCAAGGGTTCTTTGTACAGCATACGATGTCTGCCACGACTAGATCGTTCTCAGTTTGTGATAGAGCCTAACTAAATTTTATCCCAAATCTCAAACATCCCAAAAGGGTTGATAGGAATCAAGATTCTATTACCTCATTCTAAGCTCATAAACTGGCCAACTTTTTCTGTAGAGCTCTTTTACAGCAACTTATGAAAGAGGAGGCTAAGCTCTTATGTGTCTCTAAGGTCAAAAATAAGGAGAAGCACCATAGTGAAAATGAGTCGAAAGAAAATAAAAGAAGATTAGCAAAATTTAGCAAGCTATCAATTGGATATGATACACCAATCAATCCTACTTAACTTACAATTCGTTAGATATGACTCACCGGTCTAAACTATAGGGTTACTTACCATAACTCCTTGCTAAAAAGGAAATAAATGAGAGTTTAAAGGATGAATGAGAACACTAGGGCTTTTCACAAAGGAAACTTATATTAATTATGATAATATGGTTAATCATGTCTACATACAAACAAATGGGGTTTATATACTAGCCCCACTAAGGTTACAAGCATACATGAAAAAGATAATAGGGTAATTCATAATTGAGATACATGAATGATATTAAAAAGAGTAAAAGACACAAAGAATATTTTATATAGAAAAAGTAAAAAATCCTTCTAAAATGTTGTGCTACAAGACACATGTCACATGGTAGTTGGCATCTGAGTATGATACAATTTGGATAAAGCTAAGGAAAAAGAATATGTAGTCAAGGTCGACCTGATTTGGTTCAGGTCATAGTTTGATCAATCTAAGATGTCTGGATCCCCTTCAAGTTGGGTATCTTGCAACTTGGCTTGGATTAAGGTCGAATGCTAGTCAGGTCAGGGCTCAACTTGGATAGATGTTTACGGTTGGTTGGCTTAAATGCTGTTTGGGTCATGGTATGGATGCTTGATAGGTTAGCATGTCTACTCAACAACTTCAAAAACTATGCCGATGTACTTGAGAGCTCGATACTCAGGTCAGCAGTAAAGTGAAACATGAAGATCAGAATAGATAAGGCTTCAAGCCAATATTCTCTGTGTGAGTTCTTAAAGTCCTTTAGCTCAATTGCACGTGATTAGTCTGAGGAATTAATTCTTATCAAGTTCCTTCAATAAGCTAACCTGATAGGGCATCTAAGCTCCTACTAGCTCTTAACTATCTCTTGGGTAAGGGAGGTCATTCCACATCTCAACCTAATGTAGGACTAGGATGGCCATTTTCCAACCTATCCAAAATTAGCTCGGCTAACCTTTCCAACAACTTAACTAGCATCTTTCCAAACCTTCTATTTGATGAGCTAACCTTTAGATGTTAGAAGCGTAACAACCTGTTCTTTGTCTTTTTTAGCCCTTATAAAATACTATAGATTCTTCCTTTAGTAATTTTCCCTTTGAAGTAATTGTACAACATTGTAAGTTTCCCTAATTTGCAACTATAAAGCCACATTTGTGCTTAAGCTAAATCAACTAACGAATATTAAATCTTTAGTCATCTTCTTCAGTTGTTATTGCATAAGAGTGTGTAGCCTTATGAATCTTATCTATTTTGAGTAAGGAATGGTAACAAGTGACTTTAAGACCCAACTTGTACATAATATCAAGTTAGGTGTGAAGTTTGTGTGTGGTTCTTAGTCATAATAACCAAGAACTAATGCATAAGTTAGTATAACCCATGGCTACCACTAACCTTTCTAACCATCTCCATTCCCCAATGTGATTTCTGACCTTCATGTATTCATCCATAGAGCTGCATCATATCAAATGGAAAAAATAATATATCCAAGAACAAAATCAAATCCAAACTCCAACTACACCCCATGAAATGAATTGCACTTCCCTAAATCAAATTAAATTTTTCTTTTCCAATCAAAATTGCTTTATTACACATTTGAACCTAAATCAATTTATATAATATTTGGTATCTTAATCAAACATCTAATTACCCATTTAGCTTTTGTATGAACCTTATACATGCAGCTATATCAAATTTTCCATTCAAATCAACATTTAACCATTTAAATGGCAAGATAACATTATTTAGGATATAGATCAATACATTTTTTATATTAGAAACATTATCGAACATCAAATTCATACTCCATAGATCACTTGAATACCAAATCGAACTTGTATTAAGAATACCTACCTCAATAAAAGCTCTAACGCGTTCTTAAACCTAAGCTAAACCTAAATGATGGTAGATCTATACTCCTCAAACATTTCCTTGCATATAAATATCAAAATATCTATTAAGTAATATAGCAAATTATAAATTAGAAGATTCTACACATCAAAACTTAATTTAAGCTTTAAGATTATTAAGATCTTACCAATCATGTATAAACCCTCATACCAGTAGTAAAAGGAGCTAGGTTTTTAAATCTTCTCCTTCTAAATATTCAAAATTACTCTAGAACATAATGCTAAAATTGATGATTTTATCAAATAACCTTCAAGTTAACTTAAAACGAGCTTAAATTAAATAGAACTTACCAAATTAACTTGAGTTTTCTACTAAGAGCTTCAAACCTCTTGAATCACCTTGGAAATACTTAAATTGAGCTTGAATTGGTGGAAACTCTTTCTCTTTTTCTCCTCTATGGCATGAATAGTAGAGAAGGTTTAGGACAGATTCCTTATTCTAAGCTTTTCAATTTAATTAAATTAAGACTCTTTTGTAACTAATTTCCCCTCCTAACTCTTCATAAAATGTCAAATGACCAACTTGTCCTTACTTAATTGGCATGTATGTTAAGGCTAAAATGTTAATTAGATTATTCCACCATGTAAGATGTTTAAGCTAGTAATTTAATTAAATCCCCTCACTTAATTAAATATAAGTAAGTTTATTTTAGCAAATTACTTCATTTTCCATTGAAATTAACAAAATAAAATTTTTGGATTACTATTTTACCCTTTATACTTACTTTCTTGAATTACTTTTTGATATTGGGATACTTCATCATAAATCTAGTCACACCAATTACAACTCCCTATTTCTCTTTTATATTTGCTACTACTTGGCCCTACTAATTGCCTTACCAATGTTGAATAATTAATTCTTGCAAAATTTGTTATTGAACTTGCATCATCTAAAGCATTGTTTGTATTAAGGCTAGGCAAAAAAGAAAAGAAAAAGAAAACCATTCAAACCATAAACTAGGTTCCAAATTTTTTTTATGTTTGAAAAATTTATGAACCAATTTAAAATATTTTTTAAAGTTTAAAAAAGTTATAAAATGAACCAAATTGTGAGAAATTAAAAAAAAAAAGCCTATGATAATCACCATACTAATTGTGAAAATTTGATGATAATACCCTTCTTTAAATAATTTGAATTTCTTTTTGTCCATTTGTCTATGTTTTCACCTCTAAATAGGAATGTGAATGAATGGTGTAAAGTTAAATATTCAAAATATTTTTCTTATATTTTACAGATTTAGAAATAAGTGAAGAGTAATTCCTTTCTAATTTTTTCCTGAATTGATTTAGATGTTATCTAACTTCTAGTGCCTTGATGGATTGCCTAGGATGTGAAAAATGTTGCCTTTGGGAATAGTTTCAAGTCTTTGGTCTCAAAATTGTATTAAAGATACTTTTCTACTAATGGTCGAGAAAATTAGCATCAACATGTGAGTATTTCCCCTAAACATTATGAGATTCTTGGTTTGAACCATGAACTGAATTGGACCAATTTTTTTTCTTTTTTTTTTTAGGTTTGAAAAAAAAATGAACTAAACCATGAGATTAGATTCTAGTTTAAAAAATAATAATAAATCACAATATTAAGTTTAGCTTGATTTGAAAGGGTGAATTATGCTAAATGGTAGTGCCCTTTCCTACTTAGCATGACAATCATCATCTTGTTAGGCTTCAAAGCAAGAGGCAGTAGGAGAGAAATGTTGTCTCGGTGATTGTCAACCTCATTAGCTTGATTCTTAGTCGTACTATTCATATTCAAGGTACAACTACGATTTAGAGAGAAATTTACTAGCATCCATAATATAGAATAATGGGGTGAAATCATCAAATTTAAATGTACTCATACTTTACAATATAATAATAAACTTAAATCAAATAAACCACATATAAAGAAAGCATGATAACTCTTCAAATCAAATATTCTTACCCATACTCCTTATCTCATGATCCTACCAGTTAATTCCTAGTATTCTATAAATTATTAAATCAAAGCTTTGATACCATTGAGCTATAATATCCTATGTAGGGATGCAACCACTTTACTACATAGTACACCTTCGCATAAATACACAATCTGCTCTATACTACAATTATTCAATAATCTCCATAAACTCTCCAATACAAAAATTTCCAAATCACATAATTCAATTTTTTTCACAATTTCCAAAGTTTTCCTATTATCTACTAGAAGAAAATAAATTCTCTAAATTTCAAAATAATATTGAGTTTGATCATAATTAATTCTAATCCATGTGTCAAACTACTTCATTTTATATTACCTACTAGCCTAGCTCCCTTGCAATATGTAATTGTTCTCATCATAGACATCATAATAAGTATCAATAATGACACTCCCATTAATACCTTGAATGAAAATCTTAACAAGGCAAGTCATGAAATCTAATACAAGCTATTACACGAATATGCATGCAACACAACATATGCAAACCTGTAATTAATAAATCTAATGTATAACAATTTAGGTATCTCAAAATAATATCAATCTGTTAAACATAATTTTAACAACCATTTTTTAGTAACTCAGTTCCTCCTACCAAAATAAAAATAAATTGCACAACTATGAGCCTATATATCTGTATCTATCAATATAATCAATTGTAGGACTACAACCCAATACCAATGGAGTAAATCATAGGACTATAACCCTAACATCATTCAACAAAATAAATTAGAAGATTACAACCTACTAACAATCAAATGATCGTAGAATTTCTTGAACAACAACTTAGAATCTGTAAAAACACATAATCTAATCCCCATAACTTGGACTATAGCCCAATACTCACCTAATTCATGTCATACTAAATTTATCACTCATTAACCAAACATCAAAGATCAATTCTGTTAGATATCTCTTATGAATTTTAATAATAACAAAAAGAGAGGAAAGCTAATATACTAACAAGTGTGCAGGTATTCAGAAAGTTTGAAATTGTAAATTGAGTTGCATTCAAAGACTTATTCAAAAGGTTTAAGTCAAATGAAAAATAGACAAATTTGAAAAATATTTGGAGATTGTTTCAAAAGCTTATATAAGAAGAATTAGCATAATACTCCAGAAAATTGTTTAGAGAATTTAAAGATAAATAAAGTCAAATATCTTCAGAAGGTTATTCAGTTGGTTGGTCTAAAAGAGTAACTCTAAAAAATAACATAATGTCAAATTCGAAGTAAACAAGACCTAGCTCCACTAGATTAAGTATATTAGAAAAATACATTAGAAAAATACATTTAATCCCGTTTCACTTAAGTTGGGATTAAGATCCATTGGGGTTATTTTTAAGAGAATTAATTTTTTGATATAAACCACAAGAAAATATCTAAGATTGGATAAGGATAAGGATGATTTTGAATTTTATGGGATTTTAATTTTAAAGTTCAAGATTATCTAACATTGCTAATCAAAGCATATCCAATAAAAGAAGATATGATTGAGATAAGATCATAAGATCAAATTAAAATTCAAACTCCAAGTTTTTCTCTAAAAATATCTATGGATTATCTTTTAGACATTGGAATTGGATAAACTTAAAGTGGAGATAATCTTCAATAATCTAGTAGTTGGAAGACTCCAATATAAAAGAAGAGACGCTTCAAAATTTTCAATACAATTTTAAGAAGGAGAAACATATACTTTATACTTTGATCGTGATCATTTTCTACCATCTAAAAGAATACAAAACACTTCTTAGATACATCTTCAGATAGTTGAACCGAAGTTAATTATTTATTAATATGAGATTTGTATTGTTGCTCTCACTTGTGTTTTGTAAACATTATTTAATGTTAGAGTGTTGTTTTAGAGATGTTTGAATGTACTCTATAAATCTATAATTACCCTAGATTATAAAGAAGCTAAATAGATAAAACAAAGTATTGTAAAGGCTAAGAGTGGCAAATACTTGTAAACTTCTCATAATTTGTTTTGACATAGTGGATCAAGTAAAATGCCACCAATAAAGTAGATTGTATCCTTAGAAATAGAGCTAGAAGAAAGTAATAGGCATAAGGTGGCTCTATAAATCTAGAGCTTAATATTCTCCTCTATATCTCTTTTACTTTAAGTTGTTTATTTATGTTATTAATTGTACGTTGAATTATTAAAGTATCACTATTCACCAAATTAAGTTAATAAAAGGGATAATTTTGTTTCACATCAAAAAAGTTTTTAAAATCTTTAAAGATATCAATTCCTTAACACTAACCTTCCTTCTGCCACTACTGCCACACCCCCTACCTACCACACCTCTTCCCTTTTCTCAATATCTTATATGGGGCCAACAATGTCAATTACAATGGTCAAATCAGCATCCCATTATCATACCGTTTTACTGATTGTATCAGATATGATTTTTTCATATTACCACAACAAACTTAGTGCTAAGTCTATCTACCTCCAAGACATATAATGTACTGTATGCTTATTCATAACAACATGCACATTACAATGCAATAAGCTGTAACACATGCGTACCGATTCTAAAAAAAATACACAAATATAAATTACATGAAATTAATTACATAAATGCTAATGGTAGATTGTATATAGAAAATGTGACATCATAATTTACAAAAATATCACATTTATAAGCTATGATTTAATGAATTGGGTATCATCACTAAATCGCACTAAATAGATTCAATTTTATTAGCCATGTTTATTATTTATATTGAATACATGACAATTATAATGCTACATGTTACACCCCAAAAAGGTAGAGTCGCAATAACCCTACTGTATGAATCATCTTAAAATAGAAGACAATCTTACAACTGCTATCATAGACCTAGTTCACACATGACAAACCCGACTCAATTACTTTGAAGTGTCCAATTCAGTATTTATTTATTATAAACCTATGGTGTAATTCTTTACAAATGATTATTAAAAATAAATCTGTAGCTAAATCTTCCCAAAAGAATTGAGTTTTATAATTGATACTCGACTAAATATTTCAAAATTGTCAAGTATTTACAAAATTATATTTATAAGGAAAGGATAACAAGTTCAAGAAGTGAATTATAAAAGTCCACAAGTTTACGATACTTAGTTTACACACTAGTCATGGAAAACTAGAGGGCCACCTAAGGAAACCCTAGTAGTTTTCCTAAAAGTTAGTAAGATTGACAATTAGAATAAAAGTATTGTCAATTCTTCTTAATCCTCACTTCTTGACCTTGTTTTCTAATCTTTTGGAATTAGGTGGTATGCTTGTAAATCTACTTTAAACCTACAAAACAATTATAGAGAAATGAGCGACAATTTGCTCAATAAGTAGGATGGAGATAGAAGTATGCATTCAACACAACACAAATCAAGATTTTCGACCAAGTTAATTAGATGAAATGTATCTACAAGTAAATACCATTGCACAACATCACCTAATCCGTCATGAGATTGGAGAAATTTCATTCTCTTTAATTCAGGTTAAGGGGTTTAATATCACATACTCATGAATTGAAACCAAATTGGAGCTTATACAATGGAGAAGACCCTTCGCTCAAGATTACCTTTGAACCATCATCCCCAACTTTGCCATGACTTTTTCTCCTATCACTTAGTTCGACTAAGGGTGAGAAAATGACCATTTTAGCTATTATTATCAAAGGGTCTATGTTTGGCTTGATAACCCTAATTATTCTCTTAGTAGGTTGCAATGCATATCAGGTTAAAAGTCAGGTCAAGTTTAAGTTAGTTCATTTTTTGGGGAATCAACCAATTCCAACAATCCAAACAAAACAACATGCATAAAACAACCACAACACAAAGCTTAACTCCCACAGTAGTAGCAGCAACAAGGCATCATTCAAGCACACATACAACACATGCACAAACAACTAAATTACACCCACAAGCCAAAAATATACCTAAGCCTCCAAGTATTATAAAATAATATTCTAAAATGTCATGAAGTATTAATCTAACTTACCTTGATATAGTATTACGTTATCCTTAAACATTGTATGTGTTTTCATTAATGATCCCTAAAAATTTAATACACTACTTTAGTTTTTAAACACCATATGAAATAAGAGTTCATTTTCAATATCAAGCATGTTCTTAATTTGAGTTACATGAGCTTCTTTAACCATATATTAAGTTTAGTTAGGTGAGATGCGTTCTGACCAAGTTTCTGACTAAGTTTCTGACCTAACATCCTAATATAGATCCTTATCTAAGAAGTTTTTTTACCTTGGTTCTAACTCTGGTAAGAGTATAGAGTTTACATACAAACCACTTTTTGACCTATTGTCTCACTCTTGATGTGATCAAAATATTCATTATCAAACTATTTTCTGATTTAGTTTCTGACTCTATTATTACTTCTTTACTTCATAACTTTATACTTAAATTCAACTTACTCTAAGTTATAAAACTATAACAAACTTGTATTTATAGCATGATAATTACTCATTTTCTCTAGCTACCCATTACACCTCTTTACCTAAACTCCAGTTATATATACTTCTTAAGAAAACCTTGGAATTAAGCTTATATGTTACCAAATCTTAACTTAAACATAGAAATACTCAATTAAAACTTTAAATTACTCACTTTTAGTTGTTACATATTGATGAATACGATTTAAAACATGGTTTTGTGAAAATCCAACAAAGCTCTTTTGGGAAAACTCATTAATAGCATACTGTTTTGTAGAAAACGAATTTTTTTCATTAATCTAATTACGTGATTTTGAAAATCCAACCACACAAGATAAAAGCATAACCTTTTAGGAGTTTATTCATAAAAATTAAAGTTAAAATGACAACAATTTTTTTTTAAAAAATTGAGAGCAAAAATTAACTGACGGGACATTTTTCTTAACGACCTAATACATCAAAATTTTGAAAATATGTTTTGAGATTTGAATTCTTTATGCAAAAATATTTGGAAAAACTAAGTTTAAAAAATTTGGAGATTATTTGCTATTTTTACCAAATTTTAGTTAGAAACAAAGAAGTTCGATCATCTAGCATTACTTGATGCTTCACCCAACATGGGGAGAAGGGGGTATGTTAGTTGGGTCTTGCAATGGCCACTCCTTTAAGTGGTAACCGCCTTCTACGCCCAAATTGTAGCTATCCTCAAGAACCCTTCAACACCCTAATTTATACTATTTTCTTCTAGAACTTTTCCTTACCACTTGCTCTCACTTAAACTCTCTCTTAAAATTTTTTCCAAACTTCTAAATGACCAATTATTCAAAAGAAAAGCAACTGCTAATTTTATAGAGAGATTAGGTGGTGATTTTAGCTTCTTCTCCCTACCAACATGTTTTGTCTAGCTAGATTAGGTATAAAAAATGGGTGCTTCTTAATTCCTTAATCATCTCTAGATGCCTTCTTGAATTATCAAGCTATATGGGAGATTTTTCTAGTTACCATGCAATTTTTTAATAATTTTCCTTAATTTCTTTAATTAATTTAGTAAAATTTTCATATATTTAAGTATTGTTTAGTAATTATATGTACATATATTTATATAATAATTATACTTGATGAATATACATGTCTTCTACATAATATTTATGCCCATTAATAAATTTATTACTTACATAATTTATCTCTAAAAATTCGTAAATAAACAATGCCAATACAATACACTTTCATTATTTATATAATATTATAGTGAAGTTCACTATTTTAGCTATATTTATTTATTTTTTTTAATTTTATATGCTTATTACCTATATTATTACTTGTCATTATATATATATATATTTGCTTATACGCATATAATTTATTTTTAAGATCCTGCTAACTATCGAGGCTTAATCCACGTGATTCTGATAATTGTAACATATTAAAGTCAACTAGTATTAATTATATTTCTATTATTTCATTATAATTCCGAAATCCATACCTATAAAATCCATTTGACTAATATCTTTAGTCTACATGTAAAATCTTAACTCAATTAAGCTAACCCTAAATGGACTATTTAGAACTTAGTCACTAAATTACGGTACTTACATTTCCTTAATTATGTATTAGATCTTAGTTGCTAAAATTGTAAGGTATTGCACCATGATCTAGTAATTAGGGTACATGTTAGGATTAATAAGGTCATAGATTCAAAACTTAAAGGAAGCGCTACTTTGTATAGGCTTATATCGCATTTATAATATGTGATATTAATTTAAAGTCAATTTGCAATGATTACATACAATTTTTCCATAATTAATTTAATATAATTAGTATTTGCTTAATTAATTTAATGGCATATAGGTAAACATATAAATATCTTTAGTACAGTAATTAATATGAATTTTTCACTATCCTAACATATGCAATCTACTAACAATGACATATATGTACTTGTAATCCTACTTAATAACTCAACAAGTCTTGAAACTATTTGGCACCTTTAATCCATTCTATTAAACCAATCTCAATTTTCATTCTTAAAATTATAATATTGAATCTAAAATTAGTTGTCTCTCTCCTATATTTTTTCTCACAACCTATTAGGTTGCTAATTCCACCAAATAACTCAACACTAAGTATAAAAGAGACTAATAGAGAACCCTTTTTTTTTTTTTTTTAAGAAAAATAAGTCTAGGAAAGGGCACTAGTCGAGCACAGTATGGTTAATTGATGACCGTTAGTAGTAACCTGACATGGAGTCAATTGACTCCTCCAAAGATCATGAAAAGTCATTTCTTTAAGGTTTTCTACCTAAAGTTTTGTTCTAGGTCTATTCCAAGAGAGTTTCCAAGTTTCTAAAATACTTAATTTTGAATTAAAATCAACTTTCATACATAAGGACTCAATCTCTATTAATTTTTCATTTGGTTTACAGGTTAAAACTTATGTTTCACTAAACTAAGATGAATCGATTGTTGGGGTTTCTAGGTTTAGGGTTTTAAAAGAAAGAAGAGAAGAGAATGATCATATATCAATATCTTACGTTGAATCCGTGCCAAATTAGAATTCCTTGAAAGAAGACACTAGACCCCTTTTATATCTCCTTAAACTTTCTCCCTAGATTTAACTTGATCAGATTCTATGGAAAGATAAGAGATCATGGCAAAAAAAAAAAAAAAAAAAAATTAATTGAGATTACCTGTTTGTTTTTTATTCTTGTCAAAAGTCCACCTCTAAATCTCTAGGAGGGAAAAACAATTTAGATTAAAATTTTGTTAAGCTTAAGGATAAGAGAACTGATTGTAAGGTGTGAGGAAACTTTACTTGAATGTATGAGAATCTCTTTCTTCACCAATCCCTAGTTGAGAGTATGTCCTTAGGGTTTCTCTAATGTTAGTGGCAAATGAAGGAGACTAAGAGGGGCATTTTACTAGCATTAGTGATGATTTGCATTGTATTATAAAATTATATTATAATTTGATACATAATATTAAGATTATGATTTAAAATTATTCATATTCATTAATATTTGCAATAGTATCATGTATAACATACACGTGTTGGCCTCCTAATTCTATGCTCCAAGTGAATAACTGATGCAAGGTAGAGCGGACTGGGTTGGTCTCAATTTAGTAGCTCGGTAGATTATGAGTCAGGAAAGCATTGGTTTTGAGAGTTAAAGCTTGGGAGCTCAAAGTTGGCATATTGGCATTAGGTGAGCTTAAGCTTAGACATTTGTTAGCTAGGAATCATATGGGTTCAATGTTTGGTTATGATAGGGATAGATAGTACTAATAGGATCTTCTTCAACTTGTGACATAGTGAATTAATAGGGGATCTTGAAAGATAGGCTAGGTCGGTTTGGAGGAGCTTTTCTTCTTTCGAGGTTAGGTCCATTTGGGTAGCTTGATAGAGTAAGGAAGTGAGTTCCTAAGCTTAGGATCTTGTAATTAGTTCTTGACTCCTATCAGAAGGTATCGCGCAAAAAGATGGGTCCAAACTGCGTGATGGATTGAAAGAACAAATGGAAGTTGAGGATTAAGCAAGGGGTTCTCATGCACAATGTAGGATATGACATACTAGCACCTCATACGAGCTTAAGCTATGCTTTGTATGATGCACAATTGTAACTAGAGGTTCTTTTCATTAGTCCATGCTCAAATGGCTTATATAAGAATAGGCTAGACAATAAGTAGGAAAGCACTTAGCTATAAAGGAAAAGTTATGTATATTCACTATTATTGATTGTTGTAGCTAATACAAAATGGGGGTATTTATACATCTAAAGTAGGGTATGCCCTAGATTACTACAAATTATTAAAAGTATTCCTACCAAAAAAGGAAAAGTTCATATTATGCAAGGGCAAATTAGTAAACAAAATAAAAAGAATTATTCTTTGTAAAGACATTATGGTTGTTGTTGTCAGAGAGGGTATACGTATCAGCCACTCAATTTTGTGGTCTAAATGGAGAGTTAGTGTAAGGTAAAGCTGACTTAATCTCCTTCAGGTCGGTAGCTTACCTAGTCGGGAGCTTGGAGGGAATTTGTTTTGAAAGCTACATCTTAAAAGCTTCGAATTGGTAGGTCGGCTCGACATTGAGCTAGACTGAACTCGAATGCCTATTAGCGCGGAGTTATGCTAGCTCAATGTTTGGCTCTACTGGGTTGGTAACATTAATGGAATCTTCTTTTGCTCGCGAGATGGTATACAGGTAGGGAAGCTTGAGAGATTTACTAAGTCGGCTTGAAGGAACCCTTCTTCCATAGTTAGGTCCTTTTAGGGAGCTTACAGACCAAAGGAGCGAGTCCTCAGGCATGGGATCCTATTATCGGTCCTTAATTCCTATCATTCAGAGTATACAAGCTCTCTCTTCTACTTAGTTATCAAGTTAGTCACTTCATTGAGTTGGTCATTAGAACTTCTAAGAGTGTTTTGGGGTTATTGACATCGATGGACAAAACCACTATTGTCATCTCCAGTTCCCACATTTGCACTTGAATCAGTCATCTTTTCTTAACTCAATCTTGTTCTTCTAGAAAAACACATAGCACTCAGATTCTCACTATTACCCAGAAATAATATGCACTATCTTTAATCAATTAGTCACACATACTCACAACTTCTTTATAGAAATACCAAGGTCCAAGTATATTATGCTACAAAATACTAGTATGACAGCTAATTTGATGAGTAATAGAAATACTTAGTCAGTGCTTGCTTTATTTCCCAAGACTCGATCGAGTGAAATAGAGTATCACACAACAACCATTATAAAAGAACAGCGATACTACTTCCATTACTTACTATGACATTGTAGCTAACTCTTATGCAATCACACAAATGACAACACTTACTCTATATACGTTACCATAGTAGTATTTTAATGCAATACAATAACAACATAGTATAATAGTGACATTACCAATGTGAACCTCCATTCTGATACCATCATGATACGTTGCACTAAAGGTAGACAAAGGTAACACTATCAATGAGGAGGGGTTGGTCTAAGCTTATAGAAAGCTTGAAAATAAAATGACAAATGCACAAAGTAAGCAAAACCACAAGCAACTTCGAGGATATTGTAGCAAAATACCTTTGAGGGTTTACAAACTAGTTGATATGATGCACAAATAGCTTAATGAGATCACTTGCTACCTAACTTTGCTAAAAGGATAGGATGAGAGTAAAAGACTAAGCTATTGAAAGCTTAATGCAAAAAGAAATTTTTCATATTCAATAATAATGGATGATGATACTTGTGGCTACATATAAGAAGGTATTTATACCTGAAATTTTAGGTCAATACACTTAATATGGAAAAGACAAAAACGGTATTATCCAAAATAAGTAAAATACAAGAAATATAAAATGATATAATAGAAATTGTAGAAATAGAAGCTTTATTGGTAGATTCTTTCATGTTGGTGATTGGGATATGTGGTAGACAGTCATTGGAGAGGCTCTTGAAGAAGCTAATGAAAGAGCATGGTTAGATCCAGTGAGTGCCAAGTTAATTTGCCAGTATTCTAGGGTTGTGTTAGCTTAGACTTAGTCTTAGGAGTTGATAAGTGCATAAAATCACACACTTATCTAAGGGATTTCTCAAACAATTATATGTGATTCAATAGATTTTTGTACATAAGCGTATGAATTTTTATTTAAATCACATATAATTTCTCAACACAAGTGTAATTCATATTTTTGTGTTTTAATGCTCAAATGTAGCATATATTTAAGGAACTTAAGCTCTTCTTATTTAATCTTAGAGGTCTTAAAGCATGGTAGCCTCAATTCAACAAGCCGAAAATGAAGGAAAAGAAAAAGAAGGAAACTTGGAGTTGGAACTACCGACATAACGGTAAGCTTATCCATCGTCAAGTTGGTACCTTAAACAAAATCGAATCAAGTTATAAAACTAAAAGGGTATATCGGTATGATGATACCCAGCTACTATCATGACGGTACTTGAATCTTGAAGCAAAAATGCATGATTTCATTAAAAGGAAAGAGAAGTACCTAACATGTATCTAGCATCGTGATAGTACCCTTGGATACTATCATGCCAGTAATGAGCTGATGCAAAAACTTTTTCATCTTCATTTTCTGTAGAATTGGCTTGGTAACTTCTAGGGTTTAGGGTTCCAATTTCCACTACTCTATCTTCTTTAGGCTATCTTAGGTTACTTTTAGCATAGTTTTATGATTTACATGGAGTTTTCTTCTATTTCCATGATCATAGCATAAATTATTAGTGGATTTTACTTCTTTCCAAGGTTTGGGTTTGTGGATTTCCATTGCATCCATAGAGATTGTTGGGAAAACCTTGAGGAACTCAATTGTTGAGCTTAAGGAGCTCAGTTTAATAATGTTTCTCATACTTTTTCCATTTTTAATGCAATGTTTATTTTCATGTTCATGTATATTATGTGTTAAATGTTTATTCTCTATGAATGTGATAAATAGAGGTTATCATGTTTATGGGTAGTGTATGAAGAAGATGAAGAAGTTGTAGCTATTGATGTTTTTGTATTGTAATAGTATAAATTTGGAATTTTACTTAGTTTTATTGTATAATTAGATATAACTTGAGTGTTGAGTTAATGTTGAGCTAAATAGCATTTCTAACACATTGGGCCTTCTCCTTGTTATCTTAATATGGTCTAGATACCATAATAAGATTCAAAAACCCCGAATAGAACCTAAGATCCCTAATTTGAATGGGTAATTCTTGAGAATTAGAAATTAAATCCTTGTACTCACTTAGAGCTAAAAATTGGTTGGAATAAGAAATCAATTCTAACATAGTTATTTGAGTAGTGACTGGACTTGAATAGCTAGTTGATAGTATAGATAAGATACTGATAATATAATGCTCCTACTATACAATAGAATTTATGAAATGAGAGTTGGATAATCTATGAGTGTAAGTAAAATCCATGTTTAAACTATCATAGATACTCTAATAGCATGGTTACAATGATCTTAGACAATTGTTTACTCGTTGCTCATACATATTTTATAAAGAAATCCATACCCTAATACCAAGAAATTGTTAAAATCCATGCTTAATTCCATTGTAGTTTTTACTTCTCTTTAGATAACTTGGATGTTCCTTTCCTTAAAATTGCTCAATCTGTTGACTAGATTAGAGTAGAAATAGTAGAATCTAGGACTTAGTTATCTTTCTAAACTCTATTCTTTCCTTCACCACAAAATGTGACCTTGGTTACTTTCCTTGTACTATTAATAGATCGATATGCTTGCCATTTATTTGTGGTTTCCACTAAACTTTATTTATTTCTATCTGCAAGTGAATTCATTGATAAGATAACGTTGCACTATTTTAAAAAGGGACAAATTCTTATTTGTGTGTAACACCAAGAGCTCAGAATATGTGCGGTCGAACTAATGAGTAAGTTGGCCAAGTTGTTAGTAGGATATTCCTTAGGTCAGTATTAGATCAGTAATAAAAAGGATGGGATTTAACTTGGAAAGTGAAGTAGGTCGGCAGTTAGAAGTATCTTGGATTCTTCAGGCATAGGTTGGTGTGAGATGATGTGTCTTACTATGCTCTTAAGTTCTCGACCTCAAGCTTAGGTTAAGGGTTTGGTGGCTTAATTCCTATCATTAGAGCTTATGTATACAAAGATAGACGAGGTTTGTTCTTGCAATAGTTATAGCTATAAGGAAGTTAAAGCCTTATTTTGAGGCTTGACAAGTTACAGTCCTCATGGACTAACCATTACAACAGGCTTCGCAAAGGCTGGAAACATCAAGATGAATGCTGAAATATACACTTGAGCTAAGTGCCCATGGTGTTCAATATAGACCTAAAACCACTATCAAGGCTCAAGTGTTGGTAGCCTTCATAGTAGAATTCATTAGTGATGAAGATAGCATCGACTAAGTTAAAAGGATTCCGTAGCCTTTACATATAGATGATTCACCAACACAGGATGGATGTAGAGTAGGACTAGTGTTACATTAACCATGTAATCTTAGAGCTTGTTATGCATTGAAGTTTACTTTCTTTGACAGAAATAATGAAGCAGAATATGAAGCATTGATTAATGGCTTAAAGATAGCTTGAGAGGTCAGAGTTGAGAGGTTAAAGATTTTCTTAGATGGATTCTATTGTTTATTATTTGAAAGATAGAGTTAGGCTAAGAATAGGAAAGAAGCTCGATGGCTCATTTATTAAGCTACAAACTACATTCTGATTGATGATCAATTGTTTAACGATGGCTACAATCAACCTTATCATTGTTGCTTATCTCCTAAAGGGGCCTAGTGAGTCCTTTCTATATTTCATGCAGGAATTTGTAGCAATCATGTTATATCTCAAACTTTGTATATCAAAGCTCTTAAGCTTAGTCTTTATTGGCCGACCATAAAAGAGGAAGCAAAGAAGCTAGTTATGCATTGCCCATAATGCTAAAGACATGTAATTAGCAATCGAATTCCATGTGGCATCCTTCAACCATTAATCAGTCCATGGCCATTTTCTTAACAGAGGTTTGATATTCTTGGACCTTTCCTAAAGGCCACTCGACAATGGCAATATATCATGGTAGTAGTAAATTATTTTACAAAGTATTTAGAAGTAGTAGTTGTTGCAAAGATTACTATGTAGACGGTGGATGATGAGAGAAGGATGTATGAGTTGTTAAGGGTTAGGTTATTCTGGCCTAAGATGTTGAGGGATGTGTACTAAACTATTGAAAGATACCCAACTTACAAGAAAGCGAAGAGTAGAGAAGAGTAAGGAAGGAACTTGTCTTTGCCTATCCAAACTTAACCCTAGATGGAGTTGAGCATATAATTTATTCTAAGCTTAACTAGGATTGCCTAAGGTAAAGACTTAGTAATGGTCATTATGGAAAGATTTAATAAGATGGCATACTTCGTGCCTTGCAACAAGACTAAGATGCTTCGGCTATTTCTTTTCTTTTATTGCAAGAGATCATCATGCTACATGGAGTACCCTAAAGAATTGTCTTAAATCGATACCTAAAATTCCTAAGTTATTTCTAGAAGACCTTATAGTGTTGATGATAGTGGCTCATTCTATACTCCCAAATTCTCTTATACTTGCTAGAACCTAAGTTAGGTTGGCTTAATTACGGTGGTATGTAGTGAACTTGACAAGCAATAAACTAGTTAAGGTGTTGGTTAGGTTAGTTGACCTGTTTGCTTTGTTCTGTCTAAGGATAGCTTCATAATAAGCCATCTTAATGCTAAACTGACTTAAGATTGATACTAGGCTCCTTTACTTGAGAGATAGTTAACTCTTGATGAGAGCCCGGGAACTTGAAGAGGTTGGCCAAAAGGAGATTAGCGAACTAGGGCGATAAGGCTATGAGCTCTGGACCATGTTATAGGACACTGATTTTTATCATTTCCTTTAGACTATTTGAGATTTGGAATCAAATGTGGTTAGGTTTTAGATTGCTCATCCTTGAGGATGTACGGGCTGAGGTCAGCAATGTTGAAGGCATTTAGGACTCCATATTCACCTAGTAAATCAACTCAGTAGGCATTCTGATTAATCTTCTCTAATATCTTGAATCATTCATATACCTTAGGAGATAGGTTATTATTCTTAAAGCTCAAAAATTGATCCTTACTGAGTTGCATCTACACTAAGTTGCTAAGCTAGAATTCTTTGACCTTTTGTCCTTGGCCCCTTTTAAGCATAGAAGCAACTTCAATTAGGCAATCTATCACCTTTTGATGCATTGCTTTGATGGTCTTAGATAGGTTTACAGTAGTTAGGTCTTTTAGGAGGCTTGATAGAGGTTTTTTGTCAAGTGGAAAGTAAAGGTTGAATGCATAGACAATTTCAAATAATGAGTTGTTCATCGAACTAAGTGGCATCCTATTGTGGGTAAACTCAACTATGGGTAAGCATAAGTCCAAATCTGAACAATAGCTTTATTCTAAGGCTACTCCAAAGTGTCTTTTAGAAATGGCTAAGAAACTTTGAATCCTTATCTAACATAACAATCTTTGATACTCTATGAAACTTGACCACTTCCTATAAAAAGAAAGAAGAGGATAACTATAGCATCATTAGTTTGATTGCATGGCATAAACAGTGCCATCTTGTGAAACCTCCAGATGACTACCGTGAATGAATGCTTCCTTTGAGATGTTCTCTATAGGCTAAGCATAAAATATATGCTTCGTTTAAGCCATGGCTTAAATGGGAAGGGCAATGGTACTTAACACTCTTATTTAGCTTGGGTCTTAGCTCTTTTATAGGTAGTACATCTCTTAAGGACTAAGTATACATATCTTAACATCCTTGGTGATAACATGAATTTAGTATACATTTTCTATAGTTATTTTGGAAGTTAATTTAGTTAATTTTATAATATTTTGAGCTAATTAGTTTTGATTTTATTTTCAAGGACTCTTATAGCATTTTATGAACTTTTTAAAGGTTTTTATCAAATTTTAGAGCTAAATTGGATAAAAGAATTGATCGAGGATTGAGGTGGATGAATTGCAAGCAAGAAAAGGTGCCCATTGAAGATTATAGTTAGGGACCACGGCTATAGTCCCCATCCATGCTCCATTCATCAAGCAATTTCAACAATTTTGAAGATTCTTTACAAAGTGCAAGTACATACCCATACTCCATGGTCATGTACCTAGCTCATGGACATGTTATGATGAGTGAATCTTCTATTTTTGTTAAGTTCTCTTTGTAAAAATAGCCCCACTCCTTATATATAGAAACTTAGGCTTAGGGTTAATAGGAGAGTCCCCTTGGGTAAAGTTGTTGGCTAAAGTTACAGTGGGGTCTCTTAAATTACTTTTTCTTTTAATTTCATTGCATTCTTCTTTTGAATATTCTTAGTGAATTGTTGTTGAAATCTAGTTCTTCTTGCAACAATCTTCTGTTCAATCTATGATTTTGTTCTTTGATGATTTAATTACATCGATTTTATTATCGTCAATTAGTATTTACCTGGGTTGTTAATTTGATGTGTAAGTTTGCTATAAAGATGTGACTCCTACAGTTAAACGAATAAGTGTAATTAGAAGGAATTGAGTACACTAAGAGATTAGGTACTAATTTCTCCACATTAGGGTAGCCTAGGTAGCTAACTAAATAGTGAGATCCAGGTTCTTAATGCGATCATGCAATGTTCTATTTAGAAGTGATTCCAACAGAGAGGGTTTTAGAATTAGGAAGGGGCTAGAGATGCAAGTCTACTCAATTTAGTTTAGACATCTTTATGGTCTAAAGAATAATTGAGATTCAATGGCTGCATAGAACTAGAGAGTAGATAGCAATAATTTACTAAGGATTATAAGTTATTTCTTTTAATTGATTCATGCTTAGTTATTAGTTTTACACTTGATTAGTTTAGTTATTTTAATTGTTCTTATTTTAATTATTGTCTTCTATTAATATTTTCCATTTAATTATAACTATCCAGTGGGATAAACAGTCGGAATCACATTCGTTTTAACTATACTATAACTTGAGCACATACACTTGCCTTACGCCGATCACTTAGCTAGAAAAGCCTCAACTTCAATAGCTTAAGTGTCTACTTCATACCAAAGTGGCTTGACAATGCTCTTCCATGTACTTTTGGCACTAATAGTTCATGCACTAAACAGGTTGGGATATACAATTTACCCTTTCAAAATAGGTATCCATCTTACTTGTGGTAATCATCAATAGTTCAGCTATCTTCACATCATGTATAGATTGGCCTAAAGTAGGGTCTTCAACATATAAGCCCTTAATAACTGAGAATCCAAGTAACTTAGTTTAAAGGTCGGTTAGGAGGTATGTCGTTTGGATAAGGCATTGGCCACCACATTAGTCATGTCATTACTATACTTCACCACATAAAAGAACCCCTCCATGAACTTAATCTACTTCACTTATCACTTAGACAACTAAGGCTAACTCTTTTGGTATTGCAATGATTCATGGTCAGTGTAAATCATAAATTCTTTAGGCAATATGTTATGTTGCTAGATAGTAAAAGCTCAAATCAAGGAGAAAAACTCTTCATCACACACTGAGTAGTTGAGTGTAGCTCCTTAGAGCTTCTCATTAAAATGAGCAATAAATTAGCCTTCCTACATTAGCATCACAGTTTGTTCACACCAATAGTACTATACTTTAGTTCAAACACCTTGTCAAAATTAGGATTAGTAAGGATTAGAAAAATAGTCAACCTCTTTTACATCATCAAAGCTCTTTTGCTCCTTTGTTGCTACTTGAATTAGACATTCTTTTTTGACAATTCGATCAACAAAGCCACTGTAGTACTAAAGTTTTTAATGAATCATTGGTAAAGGGATACCAGTCCTTGAAAACTTTAGAGGTCTGATGAACAGGTTAGGATTGGCCATTTAATTATAGCTTGTACCTTATTTTCATCTACTCAGATTTCTTTACTCATAACAAAACCTAAGAACATCACTTTTGATATGGAAAATCACATTTCTTCATATTTCTATAGAGTTTATTAGCTCAAAGCATAGAAAACACAACTTGAAGATGGTTACAGTATCTTTATAGGTCATAACTTTACACAAGTAACCATCAAAGTAGACAACCACAAACTTATGAAACAGATCACGGAGGATATGATTCATTAGTTGCATAAATGTGGTTAGAGCTTTGGATAGACCAAATGACATCACAAGCCACTCATATAATCCATGCTTCATCTTGAAGGAGGTTTTCCTTTCATCCCCTACTTATACTCGCATCTAGTGGTAGCTAAACTTTAAATCGATCTTAGAAAAGATCCTTGCCTCATGCAATTCATCTAGCATATTTTTTAAGCCTTATAAGAGATTATCTATATTTGATAGTAATTCAATTAATAGCTCAGCTATCTACAAACATTTTATAGGTACCATCCTTCTTTGGCACTAATAAGGTCGGTATTGCATAAGGACTTAATGACTCCTAAACATGACCCCTCTTAATTAGCTCATCAACTTGCCATTATAGTTAGATAGCTTATTCAAGGTTCATACAATATGCAGGCTTGTTTGATAAAGAAATGCCTAGTAGTAAATCTTTAGTACTCTTAATACTTCGGGTTAGTAGCAATCCTTTCAAAAGTTCTTTATGAAATAGGTTGACAAACTCATTAAGTATCTTGTGTAGCTTAGTAAGCAATTTGGTAACCTGTTCCTTTGATTTGTGCAACCTCTAGAACAACATGTAGATTAGTACATTTGACTTCATCTCTTGTGAAGCTTGACTTTGGTTATTATAAGGCTTTCTTTCCTTTAAGCTCATTTGAGTTGTATATGCATGTCTTTCACTTGCTTGGGGATCATTACGCTTAACATCACTTTTCTTCCTTCATGCATAAATAAAAAAGTATTCTTGAATCCATTATATACTACTCTTCAGTCAAATAACCATAGCCTTCTTAGCAAAATATAGGACGCACTCATTAGTAAGATATCACATAGTACCTCATCTTGGTACTTGCCAATGCAAACTGGCACTATTGACCTCAATGGCCAGCATTTCTCCATTTATTACCGTTGTCTTCTTGTTTGGGCATTAGGCAACCATGTGGCCATACCTTGGGTAACCATGTAGCTAAGCCCTTGGCACTTGCAATACCATCTTTCTCATTTTTCTTCTAAAACTTTCCCTTCTTTAAAACTTCCTCAATGGTTCTTTCTTAATAGGCCAAGACCCTAGGTTAAGCTAAACCTCCTTGTTCTTGCTTGGTTTTGTTCACATGGGTTTGCTTGGAATAGACCGGCTAAGTATAGGTTAACCTAGGGTTGCAAATTTTTGGTAACATGTAAATTTTTCCACCATAGAGTGGCATAACTAGTAAATACCAACATAACCAATCTCACTTAAGAAATCTTGGGGATCTCAAGGCACTTGAATTGCTTTTCAATTTTATCAATCTAGTTAAGGTAATCCTAAGCATCTTTACTTCTCGAGAAACTCGAAATTTACAACTTTAGATTCTCAACTTGAGGAGCTCAAGCATTCCACTCTTCAACTTCATAGTACCCTCTTCAATACTTCATCTAACTCCAATTATCCCTTAGTAAGTCTCCCTATATCAACACCTTGTTTCTACTCCATGTGCCTATAAGCTTGGTTGCCATTCTGAGGGAAGCAAATAGCTCCTCGTATTCATTTGTATTGGGGAATAGCGAAGACATTCTCAAGGACCTCTTCAACAGCATGGGTGACGATTATTTTATTAATGTTTCCAATTAACTCTTCCATCATGGTAATTAGTTCATTCATTCACTCATTGATTGATCTAAGAGTGGTTGATATAGCCCTACTACAGTGGATAACCCTGCTCTCGTTGTCCCTAAAATTAGTGTTAACACTTGAATAAATCATTTTCCATAGCAAATGATGTCCAACTTAGTAGCAAACACAAATAATATGAAAAAGTCCATAAATCTCCATCATAATATCACTATTGCAACTTACAACATCAATGATTTTCCAATCTACTACTTTGGATAGTAAAACACATATGCATACTAACTTTTATATAGAGACTTCGACATTTGCAACTTGAACCTAAACAACTTTGGACATCATAACTACTGTTATTACTTGCTTTGTTTTGTGATGTCAAAACAAAGTATGATAGAGTCTTGTTCTAAATACAATATGAAGAAACAGTAACTTGCCTCTCCCAGCTACAACTTAATGTACAAAAGCACCCATACTTGAACACATCCTCTAGTACTTCGTAATAATATAAGGAATTGATAGTATTTGCTTTCATACTAAACGTTGCTTAGGCTTTGATACCAAGATGATAGGGTCTTAACATAGATGAGCTTATCTCACGAATTAGGGATAGGGCCAAACCCTAAGATGGTTTGAAAGATAAATGGTAGTTGAGGGTAAGCTGGGTCTTACGTACTAGCACTTGGACATGATATACTGAATGTCTCACATGAACTTAGATTTAACTTCATATCATGCATGAGCAACTCCTAAGGCTTCTTACCATAGCTTTTGCTCAAAAGAAGTTTGATAAGAGTATAACTTGTACTTGGTTTACTAGGAAACATAAGAACAAGGTTAAATGAAGAAGATGAATATTCTATTGCTTAAATCATGCATCTATTACATCATGGGGCTTATATACTCCCCATTTTTAGGAACTTCTGAGGATACTAATTTACTATAATAGATGTTGATGGGTCGTATACCGCTCTATTAGGTAAGTGTACTTAGTTAACTTATAGTATAGAATGAAATAGATATTGAGTCCGAGTGTTGATCCTATGAAGAATCAGTTATATGAGTATATCTAATTATTTTTAGAAACATTACCCTTTTAGATTATTTAATTACCTTAGTTATAACCATAGAAGATTTAATACAATATTCTAAAGACAAAAAAATAAACATTTCTATAAAATAAGATATCAAACTAAAGGTAAAGAAGTTAAAGAAGGACAATTAACTAATAACAGAATAACAAGATAATTAAACAACTAGAGAACTAAATAAAAAATAACATCAATTAATTACTAAAGAAAAATTCATTTTCCTTAGTTAATCATAATTGTTGTTTACTGCATAGTTTTAGGGGATGATTCAATCTTAATTAATATATTGGACCATAGAGATTCTTAATCCTATTCTAATAGAAATTGGATTCTAAAGTAACCAAACTCATGTCTTTAGCTAAATTCAAATCTTAGAACCCTCTCCACCCAAATCACTTTTGAATAGAGTATTCTAAGATTGCATGAAGTTCTTGTATCTTGCTATTAGGTCAACCTAATCCAAAAAGATTAAGTACCTAATCTCTTGGTGCACTTAATCTCTACTAATTACATTTGTCTATTTACTACAAGCTTTATAACTTGACAGCAAACTCAAATATTTAATTAATATCTTGGATAATATTAATCTAACAATAATAAAAATGGTATAACTAGATCGTAGAGAGTAAAATCATAGATTAAATTTTATAAATAAAGATTACCCCTTGAACATAGGGTTCAATAATGATTTGCTAAGTTATTAAAGAAAGACATGAAAACTAAAAAGAAAAAAAGAGAAACTATGATGGAGAAGCTCTCTTGTGATTCTAAAACCTAACAATTACTCAAGGGGCTTTCCTTCTATAACCTTAGGCTAAAGAGTATATTTAAAAGTAATAGTTCTAAGGTTACAATAAGAACCTAACAAAAATAAGTGATTGGAAATCTTAATTTCTTCATGCTAGGAGTACATGACCAGGGTAGATAACCATGGTCATGCTTTTCACATAAAACTTTGAAATTTAAAAGAAATTTTTAATGGAAGGTTCATAGGTAGGGACTACGTACATGGTGCTCAGCCATGGTCATTCCTAAAGTTTCATTCTTGCTCGAAATTTCTCTACTTCACTCTATTATCGGTATTTTTGCTCTGATATGCTGACAATTGCCTAAGAATCCCCAAAATCTTGATAAAGTACTCTTAGAATCCTTGAAAATAGTAAATAAACAAATTATGCTCAGATTATCACAAAATTGACAAGAATGAAATTCAAATTAATGCAAAATTGCAATAGAAAATATGTGTTATTTTTGAGTTTTCATATATCTTGCCTAAGATGGATTACATAGAATTTACTAAGGATAAAATGGAGAAAGAAACAAGAACATTTGCTGAAATAGGACGATGTTAAGAAAATAAAGGACATGTGTTAATGGCTCATTCTATAGTCTTTGATGCTTTCACTGTACTAGAGCTAAAGCTGAGTTAGCTTGATTATGGTGGCCTATTGTGGACTTGATAGGCATTAGACTAGTTAAGCTATTGGTTAGGTTGGTCGAGCCATTTGTTTTGTTTTGTTTGTGTTTGTGATAGCTTGGTACTAGGTTGTTGTAATGTTGAATTATCATAGGATTAGTACTAATCTCATTTACTTGAGAGAAAGTTAACTCTTGATTAGAACTTGGGATTTAAAGAGGTTGGTTAGAAGGAGCTTAGCTTCCCTGTCCATAAGCTATTGCCTAAGAGCTCGGCAAACAAGAGTTAATAGGCTGCTTACTTAAGATCGTATTATGGGACCCTCATTCTTATCAATATCCTTTGGAGTTTTTTGTTATTTCAACATTAAGCTACCTCTTGATCATGCACCCATACATAAGCTTAAGCAAGGATACCTTGATGTTGAAGGCCCAACCCCAGTTATGTAAGAAATCTTTTAGAAGGTGACAAAGTAATTTACTTGATCTATCAAGAGGCTAAAATAGAGGAGTCAAGGGAGAAAGGAAAGGCAATTCTAGCCCGGTGACCTTGTGTAGTTGCACTGAAACAAAGATAGATTTTCGAGTAAGGGGAAGAGCATGTTGCTTGCCTAAGCAGAAGGATTATTTAGGATACTCTAACATTGTTGACCTAAGCCCTTATGTACTTAAAGAAGAATAAGATCAACAAGAAAACTCTTCAGATTTTATCCTCAATCCAAAAGAAAAAAAAAAAAAACCCTATAAGGATGATAGGAATCAAACCTAAAGACCAATCACATTTGCCTGAGCTAGGGTAATAGAGAGCATGGTATGGTAAATCATTTCCTCTTGACTATTTCCAAAGGAGTTGACCCTCTTGAGCTAACTTGAGTTATTCTGTATCCTTAGTTCTTGTATGACTTTCTTCTTATTATAGCTTGAAGCTTTAGATCAACCATCTAGTAACTCTATTGTCTTGTTTCTAAGCTATCCATACCAAAAGTTAACTTATTTAAACAGCTACTGACTTGTCTTCAAATCATCTAGAAGCCACTATACATAATTAGATTCTCGTCTAAGCAGCCAATGACATATGTTTAGTCGCTTTTCCATTTTCCACATTTACCCTTTTCTTGTAATATTACACCTTAAACATACATACACACACACACACACACACACACACACACATATATATATCACTTATAACCCATCAAAAGACAACTTATCATCATCAATACATTGAATATTCTTCTTAGTCTTCTTCTTTTATCGTGTAAAAGCATAGTTAGCTATCAAGTCTAATACTTGGCTCTTATAAGTCCCTTTATCAATGTTTGTAGCGAGCAACCCTAATAGTTGGCTTATGCATAATATCAAGACTAGTTACTTAGTTCATGTATGTCTTAGTGGTATGTCACATCTATTAGCTAGTGCATGAGATTATCAAGAGAAGCCCTCAACTTTCCCCTTACATGAGCCATAGCTTTGTCTTAAGCCACCTACTTGATATTATCACGTATGTTTGCTTGTGGCATATCACAAGCCCTAGGAAACCAAGTCCAATTAAGGATGTTTTAGGGAGATTTAAGTTAGTAGACTTAGAACTATGGTTGCTGGACTCATTTTCCACTCTTAACCTTGCTTAGTTGTCTTGTGTGCAAAAAGTAGATTTAAAAGAAGTCTTTATGAGCTTGTTCAGACTTTGTTTAGCCTGCATAGGCCCTAAAATGGCTCAGATAAGCCTTACTTAATAAATAGGCCTTTTAATAAGGAGTTAGGACTTCTTTATTTTTTTTACGCCTCATGGGCTTATGCAGGTACACTTTTAAAGATCAATTCTATAAGAAAGAAGGGATCTATAAGAGTCATTAGATCTTTTAGAGAATCTAATGGTTGCTAGCAATAGCAAATCTTAGCTATTCATCTTAAGATGATCTGATAGTCAAGATTTGCTTCTAAAATCTATAAATTGCAAGCTAATTCTCTTATTTCCATCACATTATACTCTCTACAAGGTTTAAAACAAATGTGGATGATATGTCAAAATCCTACTAGAGAAATTCAAAACAAATTATTCAACAACAAATCAAGAAACTACCGAATTTATAATTCCAATCTTTTATCACATGCCCATAAGGAGACATTGAGTTTGCTTGTTCCTCCTCACATGTATCTCTCTATAACGTCTATACATATCTCACTGGATCAAGTGGTCTCTAGATTGATCATTATGTGCATTGTATGTAATTGATCATCAATAGCAAACCTACTTACCTTATTTGGCAACTCCACTACGTAGAGATCGCTTTTAATCTACAATGTCACGTACTTATGGATAAGAACAAACTTTTATTGTTAATGAGAATAATCTTGCATTCATTTAATAAGTTTTAGTATTAGGAGATAATATGGTGCTTATGACAATACACTAACCATCTACTATCAATGCTTCTGTACTCATGATTTAAACTATGCAGGAGCATACGATGTTCTTAACTAATGTCTGAATGCTTTTAAGCAATTAATGCTAAGGACTAGTAGTTGCTTCTAATGTTACTGTAATCAGCCTTATACATATTTAGCTCGTAGCAATGCTTCTTACACCATTTACATAAGATTTTAGATTTACTTTTGTTATTCCTACTATTATACTAACTGCTACTTAACAAGGCACTCAGCATGTGCAACCACCTTAAGTCCTTGTTAAGGAGGAAGGTATGTAGCAAAAGGAAGGATTGAAACATATGCTACCTTCAACTCTTGTAGATTTAAATTCTCCTCATAATAGAGGATGCTGGAATGTAACTATGAAGGCCATCATCATTTAAGTGCAATATTTAACCTGATGTAGTAGGCACAATTACGACATGCAACACCACCTTAGCACTCCAGAACGAAGTGGCTCTTGCTCCTGCTTCTTTGTCTTGTACGATGAAATACAATTTTGATAATTTCTTGAAGCAACTTCAAGCCTCATCTTCTACAAATATCATTAATTTGAAGCTATCATATCCTCAAAGGGTTACGAGGAAGCCATACCCCAAAGACTACACTAGTCTTAAGTTTATGAAGTTTAATGACAAATAGGTGATTGCTAAAGAGCACCTTCTCAAATTTATTGAGACACTAAAAGTATATAGACTCCTTGATGATCTTAAATTTGAAGGAATGCTCCAAGTCTTTGATGGAGAAGGCATATACCCAATACATTAACCTTCCTTCTAATTCTGTCGATTTGTTTTGAACCAACTGAAATGTTTCCATTAGAAATTTTTTGGGACATAGGAGTATGTCACCATCATTGATATGGATATATCTAATAGTGTCCAAAGGAAAACCTTATGGATTATATCGAGTGCTTTAGGGAATGCTCATTAGATATCTAAAACATATGTGATTAAAAAGAACTTATGAAAATTTGTATCCAAGGTATGTTCATAGAATATGCCATATATATATTGAAAACTTATCATTGAACTCCTTTGTAATATTAGTGGAAAACACTCGATAGATGTCATGCTCTAATTTAAGGAGTTGTCATAGCCTTGCCATATAAACTAATCTAAGCTGGAAGTTAGCCACTTTAGCTACTAAAGTAGGTATAACTTATATTAGGTATTTACTACTCTACCGCTTTGAGTCATTTAGTTCTAAGTCTAATAAATATCAACTTATGTTGTAACTTTTCAAAAAGTTTTGAAAATAATTTTATGGCCTAGATGATTAAGAAAATTAAGCTTTATAAATCATGTGGAGTACAAAATCTCAATTTTTAACAAAATGTTCTGAGAATTAAATTAATTTGAAAAGAGGAAGCGATTAGTAAAGGGTTTATAACTAGAGGGTTACTAGTGGAGACCCCATTAGTTTCTTTATAAGTTAGTAAAATTGACAAATAAAAAAGTGTTTAGCCAATTAGTCTTGAATATCGCTCCTCTACCCCTTTCTCTAATCTTCTACAACATAGAGTAATACTGGTGTATCTACTAGAGAACTTGCAAAATAGGTATAAGAGAATGTGTAGCAACTTGTTTAGTAAGTGGGACAAAGATAATAGCATATATTTGATATGGAGCAATTAGGGTTTTCAAGCAACTTTAATTAGATGCTATGCATGTATAAGTAAGTACCATTACATGATGTTATCCAATCCTTCATAAAATAAGAGAAATTACGCTCGCTTTAATCTAGGTTAAGGAGTTTGATATCATACACTCACGAATCAAAACTAAGCTAGAATCTTCTCTCCTATCACTTAGTTCAACTAAGGGTAGGAAATGACCATTTTAGTTATCCTCATTGAAGAGTCTGTATTTGGCTTGAGAATACTAGTCATTTCCCCTAATGGGTTGTGATACATGTCTAGTTAGAAGTTAGGTCGAGTTTAAGTTAGTTTGCTTCTTAAGGTGATCAAGTAATTTTACACAATTCAATCAAGTAACTTCATAAAGCAACCAATACATAAAGTCTAGCATTCTAAATAGCAGAATAATATTTAAGCATATACATTACACATGCAAAGGCCATTAACTTACAATCACAAGCAAAACACATACTAAGATCTCTAAATAGTCTTAAATAATACTTCAAAGTGTATTGAAGCAGTGATCCCACTTACCTAGAACTCGGTTGCTCATTAACTAAGCTGGCTAACTTGTCATTGTTGGTGATCCCTTGATATTTATCTTGATTTAGTACATTATTCTACATATAAATTATGAAATATTGTTAATTTATTCATTTATATACGAATTAAGTTGGTCAATTGTTAGTTTATCATCCTATGCCCTAAGTATTGGAAGTTTAGAATGGTGATATAAGTTTATTTTACCTTTGTTACCTTTCAAGCTATTCCTTGAGTCAAGATACCCTTAAAGTATTTAGCTGGAGAAGCTTCTAAGCTACCTTCTAAACTACATGGGCATTGAAGTTCATAGTAGATTCTAAGCCACCCTCTAAACTAAGCTTCAAACTTTCCTCTAAGACTAGTAACTTCAAAGTCCTTAAGAATATTCCCTCTGACTTAGCTTCTAAGATTCCCCTACTTCACCATTCACTCATAATTTTCTTTCTTATTTAATTTCTAAGTGAATATCTAGTATAATATTTTCCCTTGACTTCCTTTAAGTTATCCTCTACCTAAATTCAAGTTACATATAACTTATTGATTTATCCATTTTTTCCCCAAACTTTAGTCACAACAACACATTAACACTTCATAGAACATACCTCAGCTTAGTTACTTCTCAAAACTTACATTTAACATATTGTCACTCTCCAATTATCAAATCTATAGCTATTAAACTTCACTTATAAGGGAATTTCTTTATACATGTAATTCCTATCCTTAAAATTCGATCTAACAACATTAGTAGACAACAATTACTTCAATAACCACCCTACTGCATGTTTTAATTGAGGTCCATTGGAAAAATATATTAATTTATACTATAGTTACCATTTTATTTACAATTTAGGGATAAAGAATTACTTAAAAATATAGAGAATAATTTTGTTGAAAAACTTTTTGTAGCTTTTTAATATAAGGTAAAAGTTTATAGAAAAATTTCGAACTTGAAACTATGTTAATGGGGTAATTTAATTCGATATCGAAAATTGCTCGATTTTACTAGTTTCTTGAGCACATATAATATAGTTACTAAATTTATACAAAATAATATTTTTTTCCAGATTCTATACATGAAAATATGGGGAAATAATTTTTTCCATAATTTTTTAGGTATTTTTAATATTTTTACAATTTATGAAAATCGGATGGATTTTTGACCCTCACTTAAACCGGTTACTTTAGCTCCCTATGTTCATGAACCCTCAAATGCCTAGTTTATGCATTGATTTTATATATTTTCCATAATTTCCTTTTTTAATCCGCAAAACCCCAACTGATTTTTCCCATATTCCACCTTACATGTAGAATTTTTCTAGGGAGCATTTCTGATTTTTAGAGCTCGGGTAATATACGAAAGATTTTTGTTTTCTCTCTCCTCTTGTACTTTGGCTTTATATATAAACTTAACATGCATGCTAATTAACTTAATTGACCTATACTTATCCTAATTACTGCAAAACGCCTATTCTAACTTAATCCAGCTACCTCAAGTGATTTTGTATTTTTTTATTAATTTTTATGAATTTCTTTACACATTTTAGCTTAAAATATAAATAATCGGGTATTTTATTTAATTATGAATATATATATATACTTAAAAATTATGCATGATATAGGTATACATATATATAACATGTTATTTTGTGCCACATAATAATTTTATTACATATATGATTTATCTTTAAAAGTTAACAAACTATCGAGACCTATTCTATGCGATTATGGTATGTAATACATAGTAACTAAAGCGTACTATTTTAGATATTTTATTATTATTTTACTATATCTTTAATATCTATGTCTATGGGATCTCCTCATCTAACGTCTCATGCCTACTCATAAATTTTGAAATCAATCAGGTTAGTTTCACTGATACCCTAAAATATTTACTTGAAACTATAAGGTGAAAATTTGGGTTTCATAGTGGACCAACAATTCAACCTTTAAACCAATGAGTGATGTTGGAAGGAAGTGAGGGCCTGTAGTCAATGCTACGCATGGTAGAAGTTATAGTAACAATGAGAGAATAAGGAATGACCCTTCTAAGATTGCTCCACATTTCCCATATCTAATATATAAAGTCTAAGTGATCCTTAATAGATGGATGAAAGATGGGAATATCAAACAACCAATAGTTGATAAAGAACCCATAGCTTAGGAGAAGAATGATCTTGCATATTCCATTATCATAAAAGCACAAATCATACCACTCAGGACTACTAAAATTTGAGAAGGGTGTTTCAAAAGGGTAAATGAGACGAAAAACTTGCTATTGATGATAATGATATCAAGATGCTAGAGACAAAAGACTTTGATAGTGAAGTCATGTAAACATGCTTACTCATGTATTAAAGGTAAAAGATTCCTATCACATGCATTCATCTTATAGTAAGAAGAAATAAGTGAATTCTAGATATAAAATAATACTTCATTTGCCTATTGTTTATGTCTATCTATACTATCTCCACAACAAATTGCTTCTACATGATAAACAACAAATAAGTAGTAACACCTTAAACCCCCCCCCCCCCCCCCCCCCTCTTCCACCCCTACAACACACATACACATGCACATAAAACCAAGGATCCCTTTAAGTAATGATATAGTTAGTATTGCTTCCATAGGCTACTATTCTTAGATATAGCTAACATCCTTTTTGTAAGTTAAACATCATGATAAAGCTACCATTGCTATCATGATGCATCATGCTTAAATAACTTTAGGTATAGTTGACATTGCTACCATGACTTATGAGCATGTTGGCATAGCAAATGTTACTATCCAATGTTGTTTACTCATAGGATCAAAGTGGTCTCGACTATGATGAGTCAAAACGACTTCATAGTAAGCTTGGCAACCATATTGCCTTTTTATACAGTCAAGGTTAAAGCAAACTCCTCTATGAATGATTAAAGTGATCATATTACAGTAGCTGTAGTAGCTTAATAGAGGCACATGCTCCTGAGTACATGATGAGCAGCGCTTAGTTTTATAACATCATTCATAAATTAAAGTGATCTTAACTATACAGAGCTGAAACATCTCTATAGTAAGCTTGGTAGTCATAACGCCTTTCTACAAAGCTTGAGGTTGGAGTGACCTAATCCATAAATGATCAAAGTGATCATTTCATAAAAGTTGTTATCACTTGGTAAAAACATTTGCTACTATGTATGCAGTAAGCACAATGCTCATTTGTATGATCTTCATCCGATCATGGGGTCAAAGCAACTTCAGTTTTGAAGGTTTAAAGTGAACTCATGGCAAGCTTAGCAATCATAACGCCATCAAAGTCATCTTCATTCAATTGCAACTTTGACTAGTCAAAGCAATTCTACAATAAGCTTAGTAACCAGAATACCTTCCTATAAAGTCAAGGTTAAAGTGACCCTTTCGTCAATGATTAATGCTATCGTACCACATAGATCTTATTACTATCTATCAAGGGGTTGAAGTAACTTTACTTGAATTTTCTTTGTGTTTACTTAACAAGGACATCATTACACTAATATGTAGCTAATCTTAAGGAGTCGAAGTTATTCTAGTGTATACTTCTTATGGATACATAGTTGTAAACATGACTATTGAATGTATAAAAAGCTAATCATAGAAGAGTTGATGTACTTCCAAAATTTTGCTAGTGATGTTAAAGCAAGCAAGTATATGATAAAAGAAGATCTAGTGGAAGTAATGTCATGGCAAGAGACGTTAAGCTATATTCATTATAAACACCTCTTACAAGATTGTGCACATAAGAATCATTAGTATACACTAACGACATTAATATTACAAGTGAGACTACAAAGTAATGTATGACTTTATAAACAATCATGTAAATTACCATAGGGTGATATCACTTCACTTAACATAATGAGTTGAGAAATTTTATTTTAAGTTTACTACATAACGAGTTGTTGCTTTTTCATATAATGACAAGCCATCAATTGGGGAAAAAGAAGGTGAAAATTCACAAAGTAGTAATTATATGAGTATTCTTTAAATTTTTAATGTTGCATGAAGAATACTCTTAAAATGAAGACACTTTGATAAAGCTTACCCCCTAATAGAATTAGTTCATCATTTTGACAATATTTGAGCTTCACTAATGATGGAGTGTAGTCGTTATAAGAGGTCGGCATGAAATTTCTTGGAAGAACTTGATACTTATGGTGGATGTTCCTCTAGTATAAAGAGAATGAATCATTGTGATTAGCACTTAATACTCAAAGGCTTTAGTGATTGACATTTCAATGAGCTTTGCCTCTTATGTGAAATGTTATGTTGTCTAATGTTGGCAATGGGACTTAAATCACACTTGTTGCTTGGGTAAAACAACATATTGTTATCTGTAGCGTGCTTGATGCATAGATAAAAATGTGTGTTGCTATGTCATCTAATGTTGAAGATGACTTTTGAAACATGCTTCACACCTATGTGGAGTTTGGCATTATGGTGTTATCTAATGTTTATGATGACACATAAAGTACGCATGTTGGTTGAGTGTAGCAATGTGTTATTATGTGGCTATGCATTGATAAAGACACTTGATTTCTTGGTTGATGGAGCCCTAATGTGGAAATTAGCAATAACACTAAGCTTATTCCAACCTATATTGTATTGGAGAAGTAGTAGAATTGTGGGTCAGATGTTGCAACTTAATTCTTAAACTTTAACAATGATATTAGAAACCTAAGTGAGACCTAAGGTTAACATTGGATCCGCATTTTGTTGTAGCAATTGAAGCCTACATTGGTTTTCAAAGTGAAAAATACTAGTAACCTAGGTAGGAACTAAGGTTGACCTCAGATCTGCAAATTAATGTAGCAACTAAAGCTTAGGTTAAGTGCCATAACTTGGTGTTTGAACTTTATGTGTTAATATTGAGAACTTAGGTGAAACCTTAAGTTGACCTTTGCTCCACATTTGATTTAGCAATTTCACTTGTGAAATTAGTAGATTAAGGGAGTCAACAGCATCTCTTGACCACTCATAACTGTTGTAAGTGATGATTTGAAAAAAAATAGAGAAGCTTTCTATATATAGGCTTAAGCTTATGCAATTTTTTTAAGAAGATTTATAGAGGTCAATAATCATTAATGAAGAAGTATGAAGGATATTGACTCACATTATGGTAACAGATTAAATGAGTCAACAAGTATTAAAACGGAGGAACATGAGAAATTATAAGAATATTAACTCACAATATGAAGGTTGAATGATTTTTTTTTTTATCAACCATTGAATAGTTGATAGCAGTTCATTAAAGTTATTAAGTCCATTACGTCTATTGATGAAATTCTAAAGAATGTTGATCGTTATGAATGAACAAAAGATTTTGAGGTATAAAGGAAGAAGAAAAAGGAAGTGTTGAATGATAAATAAGAGAAGTAACAACATCAAAAAAGAAAAAAAAAGGAGAAAAAAAATGCATGTATGCTCCTAACAAAAGAAAGAATGAAAAACCCATGCGCACATTTAGGAAAAAATAAGAAAAATGCATGTATGCACTTGAAAAAAAAAGAAGATAAAGTGCATGCATGCACTTGAAAAAATAATAATTGCAACTATATATACATATGAAATTAATTTAAAGTAAGTTTAAATGTATCATGAGGAGTTAAGAAAAAAATAGTTCTAGTATGAAAATTTAATTATGGAGCATTTTGGATGAAAGAGTTAAAAAAAGAAACTCCATTACAGAATATTTATTTGTGAAGCAACTGTAACTGGTTAGTGTTATCAGAAGCTACTCTTTAACTTAGAAGAAGTACAGTATTTCGAAAAAATTTAGGGAAGACGAAAAAAATAATTGTGGAAGTTTCAAGAAATGACAATTTTATGTTATGAGATATTTATAGAAATTTTTATGGGGATCTGGCTACTAGCTTGCAAAATCAATATTGCAAACAAGTTCATTATATGGGATTCCCTTTATACTAAAACAAGTAAAAATTCAAACACTTATTCGAAAAGATTTCATACTGAGTCTTATATTATTATTAGCAGTTACATGAATTTATTTTCCCCTTAAAGCACATGATCACAATATTATGCCTTACGTGTTTGGCTACTATCTTAAGGCAATAAAATTAGTATGAAGATAAAGTAACATGCACCGTAAGGTGAATACTACATTATTGGTAAAATATTAATACTAGTATAGAACTATTATCCTACAACCTATCGGCACGTAGAGAATTTAGCGTTCATATACAAATCCACACTTGAAGAATTACTTGGAAATTTCATAAATCGTATTACTTTTACATTATTTTATCAATGCTTGTGCAAGTCTGGATGAATTAAAAATGTAAGGAGTTCACCATACAACAATTCTCGACAAAGTTATTGGAACTTGAAATGATAAAGAAAAATTTATTATTCTTTACAGTTTTACAAATAAATAAATTACTACAGAGAGTCTCAATTTGTTAATATTGACAATTCCTAGATCATATTTAGGGACAACTTGTTTTATGTAAAGACTTAATAAGAAAAAAATTGAAATTTAGCAATTCTAACATTTGATTATTTGTTAAGAAAAAATTTGAGACCTCAAATTTCCATAAGTATTTAGAAGATTCTCTTTCCTTATACAAAAGTCCATGAATACAAAAATCATTCAAAGGCTTTGATTATTAATATCATAAAAGAGACATTCGACTATTGTACTGGGGAAAAAATAAAAGATTATAAAAGTAGAATATTGCATATTAGGAGATAAAGATCGCATCAACAACATAATTGCTAAATTGTTCTACAACAACTTGTCAACAATAGAAAGCCACAAATCCATAAACAAGCTAATTGTTTGGCTTAATGTCTCACAACTATTATAAAATTGAAGAATTTGGCTAAATGAAATGCTTAAAAGCTTTTAGACTTTGTGCAAGTAGGCTTTTGTCAAGGGGCAAAATGTAGAGGACTTTTCATTAATTGAGCTTTTGTTGATTTTAATGGTATAAGCTAGTAATAGGGTATGGAATCCATGTCTAATTAGGAATGTTTTAAAGAGTTTTAGATTGATGCTGAAAATAAGGATTGTTAGACTAGTAATTCAAATCTTAACTTTATTCCATTGTCTTATCCACTAAAATTAGATTTAAAAGAAGTCATCTAGAGCTTGTTTAGGCTTTGTTTGGCCTTTGTAGGCTAAAAATACCCTCACTTAGAGAATTAGCCTTTTAGTAAAGGGTTAGGTCTTCTTTATTTATTTATTTATTTTTTATAAGGCTTATGTGCTTATGTAGGTTTACCTTTAAAGCCCAAGTTCATAAGAAAAGAAGGGATCAATATGAGTCATTGGATCATCAAGAGGGATCCAATAGCTGTTGGCAATAGTAAATATTAGTTACTCATCTTAAGATTATCCGACAATCAAGATTAGACTCTAAAATCTATAAATAGGAGGTTAGTTCTCTTATTTCTAACACATTTTACTCTTGATAGTGTTTAAGACAAATGAATAAACTTTATTGAAATCCCTCTAAAGAAAATCAAAATAAAAAATTATGCAATAATAGATCAAGGAACTATTGAATATGCTTCCAATTTTTCATCATACGAGCATAATAAGATATTATGTTTGCTTATTTCTCCTGCATATATCTTTTTATCACATTGGCATACATATCATTGGATCAAGTGATCTCTATGGTTGACAATTGCATGCGTCAAATGTAATGGATCATCAACATTACACTTACCTACAAACTTTCTGTTAATACATTGAACTCATAGGTTCAATGGCCTTTCAGATGCTAAAGATTTTAAGATCCTTCATCTTTGTCTTATGGTTTCAATTTTTCACCTAAAAGGGTAGGAGGCTAGCTCTCTCATTTCTAACAAAGTCTACTCTTGATAATGTTTAGGACAACCATAGAAGCTCTACTGAAATCCCTCTATGAAAAATCAAAACAACATATTACTCAAAAATAGATCAAGAAGTTATTAATTCGATTTATTCCAATTTTTGTCATACAAGCATAATGAGACATCGAGCTCGTTTATTTCTCCTCCATTTCTCTTTATTTCATCCATATATATGCATTTGATTAAGTAATCTCTGAGATTCACCATGATATGCATCAAATATGATTAATCGTTAATGGCAAACCTACCTATGAACTTTTGGTTAAGACATCGAACTTATAGATTCCATAGCCTTTCAGATATTAATGATTTTAATATTTTTCATCTTTGTCTTTTGGTTTTAATTTTTTCTCCAAGGTAGAAAACAAAAAAAAGATCGTATTTATCACTCAGTAAGAAAAGAGATAATCCAACTATGAAAAAACCAGCTTTTTAAATTTTTTTTCTTAATTTTGCTTTATGTTTTTCTAATTAAGTTTCTTAACATATACAACTACCATATTTAAATATAATTATTAATAATGTTGACATGGTGATGACATAATGATGAAACGTCCGCTATCTAGCTACGTCAACAACCACATAAGCAAAATTAGGGTTGCAAGTATAGGATTTTTAAAAATTGGGGTTTCTATATCATTTGCAAAGTTCAAAGGGGTAATTAACATAATTTAACTTAAATAAAATCACAATAAATGAACCTATTATCAATAGAACCTTCTACATATCCCAAATAGAACATTCTATAGCACGATTGATAAACAAACTATCAATCTCACCTAACAAGTTAAATCGTAATTGAATAATTGTATAACTCTGTTCCATAATTTTACAAACCATATTACAAGTGGAATTGAAAGGAAATCCATGTCAATTTTAAGTCCAACAAATAAACTACTTAATTATACCTATGTCAAAAAGTTAATAAAATCCAAATACACATACATAACATATTGTATTCTCTAGTCCTCATAATAGTCAAAGAGAATAAGGATGTCTTGATCACAGTTGAGATATAGATCATTATTAAGGTTATCGATATAATTTGCATCTTGTATAATACTTGATCATATAAAGACAAAGTTCCACTAGAGTGAGATGAATCCCAATACGTAGTTACTTTAGTCATACATGAATGTCATCAAAAGGATTCCCATATACATAACTAGGTATTATAGAATATAAAAATTTAAGGAAAACTATCATCAAAGAAATAATATTTGAGATCAAATTCAAACAGAGAATATATCTTTTTAATAATTTAAACAGGGGATCAATATTATTAAAAGTGATGCAAATAGAGGATGATGTTGCATTTAAATAAAGGATGAAAATTATACACCAGAAGGCAAATGTTTTTGTATTTTTTACATATCATCAAGATTTGGCATTGGCACATTGAAGCTATAATGTCATCTTATATTTGTAGCATTTTATATAATGTTTATCATATATTTAAACTACTAAAAAGTTATGTCTCTTACTTGCATCATTTAAAAATTTTACCCTTTATTTTAACTTTACTTCAAAAGTTCATCCCTTAATATGTGAATTTCCTTAACATGTTCTTAGCATTCAATTTTAGCAACTCAATATAACATAGTTAAGGTGTCTCAAGACAGGGAGTAACTTAAGACTCTAAATGATACATAAATATAAATACTAATATACATATATTTGATCTTCCATAACCTTAAAGCACCTAATAGTTGTAAAGTAGTAGCATCATCCTTAGATTTCTATCATATTAGCTATTAGCATACTAGTCTACTACAATTGTTTATACAAGTTTCTTGAATCAATAGTATAACTTTGTAAATCCTCCTCCTTGTATACAAACTTGTAACCTTGATAGTCTCCTTAGTTAACAACCTATTAAACAAGACAGTACTTAACTATTACATCATTTTTGCTACATGCTCTACTAAAGGTACTGCAATTTACTAGTCAATTATTACTTATTAAATCACTAGCAACCCCAAATTTTTTTGCCTAACCCAAACATCGTTAGCATATTAACTAAGGTTCCACTTTAACTAAGTTCATTAAATTTTCTAACCTAACAAACATAATCACCCATACATTATAGCTATGTACTTGAACAACCCTTTGTAGTGACAAACTGACAAGTGATATTTTAATACCTAATTCAAGCATATATTTATTATAAAATGCATAGTAAGTATTCAAGATTCAAAAAAATAGTTAAGATTAATTTATTTACTTACAATATCTAGCATTTAGGATAATTTATCATTTCTTCTTTAACCACTTGTTTTCTATTACGTCATTATTAATAATAATATTATTATCTAACTATCATCATCATTATCATTATTATATTCTCATTATTTATTTTTCATGTATAAGTTGCTTGATGGACCTTATCTAGTTAGTTGACTAACCTAAATTAGTTGGATGATTAGTTAGCATATGTTGATTAAGCTACTGCTATAAGGCCAGTTAATTGGCTTTCATTTAGATGGATTTTTCCTCTACATCCTAATTTGAACCCAAAACATAATTTATAGAAATTTTCCTCCTTCTACAAATCAAAATTGAAACTTCTCACTCCATAAGGATTGCAACATTTAAAATATTGGTTAAAATTATTTCCATTTAACTCTCTTCCTTAAATGACTCTCAAATAACTCATAAAACTTGTCTTAAAGTACTAACTATTTTATCTTCAATACTTATTCAACAATATTCGACAATCAATGATTAAATGACTTTGTATCTATTTATTCTTTTAAAGCATACCTTAGAAAGTGACGTCATTTTATAATTTTTTTGGAAATCTCTTTGTATTAAGAAAGTCACACAAGAAGAATGTAAATACCATTTCTTGAATAAAAAAACTCACAAATGACATGTTAATAGAAATTTTTCTTCTAGTTTCCACTTCTCATAACCTATTAAAGAACAATTTTATTTTTAAAATCATACATAACCTACATGAAAAGAAGAGATTTGATGCACACATACACTTAATATGAATAATTCCTCCACATTTGCAAATAGTGACTTATAGTTCCTTAAAAGAAACTTGCCTTAAAGTGGTAAAACACTCTAGATTTGTTTAGGACTTGTCATCAATGAAAATAACAAAAGAAAAAACTAATAAAAGAGAGACATTACCTTATTAGTTAGCCTTTTTTTTTTTTTATGCCTACCTTTGTTAATTAGCCTTAAGTATGGAAAAGTTAATGAAAAGGGTGGAAAAAAGTAAAAGATAATAATGTACATAGTTTTGAAAATGACAAAAAAAAAAATGTTAATGTTTATATTGGAGAAAGAAGAGTCTAATTAACAATTATGAGTCTACCAAAGCTCCAACCATTTTTTATTTTATCATTACGAGGCTTTTCCATACCCCTTTGCTCTTAGACAAAGAATTGAATGTCTATTATATTATAAGCCCCATCTTAGTTTGTTCTTAGTCTCCCAAATACAAAATTTTTTCTAACTAAATGTCTCTAAGTATCTTTCATTAGCCTCCAATTATTTTAGACTTTTTTTTTCAACTATTTACATTGCTTTATTTAAATCAAACCTTAATATTTATTATTGAGATTAACTTATCTATAGTTACTTCTCAATTATACTCTTACTTAAATAACTTCCACCCCTTAAGATATTGCAAATTACCTCCATAATAGGAGTTCTTATTTGGATTATCGATTTATATTCCAATCTACTCCATTAGCTTTTCTCATATACTCGACTTTACCATAGGTTTCTCATAGAAACTTATATTATATTCCTTTTACTCTTTAAGCCATTGGCTTCTAAAATTTTATTAGGTGAGCTTCTTAACTCAATCAATGGATTAATAGTAGTATCTCATACACTGGATTTTGTGAACTAATTTACATTGAGCTTATATCTTCATATTTTTTCTCAATTTATCCTCTTGTCTATTTCATTACACTTTATTTATAACCCATTTACCAAGATTTTCTCCTTTGTTGGTACTTTCAATCATTATTCATTATCTCTATGATGCATGAAGAGTATTTTGAATTTCTTTTTAGATTGAGATACCTAAGGATGGATCGACAACATTAAGTTTGAGGAAATATCACACTTCCAATACTCTAATATTTTCATCATGCTTCATTGGAAATCACTTGTACTTACTATTCCTTTTCTCTTCTCACACTGCTTCAATTGTAAGTAATAAATTTCTGTTATTATATTTGTAGGTTAGATTTGTTACTATTGCATTTTTTCTTTTTACTTTTTTTGTTGCTTTTGAGATTTATTATAATTTGTCTAATTTGTTTAAACTTTTACTTAATCTTATTATATTTTACCTTAACACATCATTTCTTACTATCATCAGATATTGTTTCTCACTACCATTTCTATGGTAAGAATTGAGACCATATATTTGCTCATTTCAATATCTTATTTTGTATAACTAATTATCTTTTGTTTATTATTTTACTATTTATTAACATATTAGTTCAATCCTAATTTTTTTTTACCATTTGAGATATATATATATATATATATATATTCATGTGTTATCTCCAATTGAAAAAAAATATTTTTTAATGCAATTATACATGATGCCATAATAATTGCAAAATATAAAACTACAATTCATCATATATAACAAAAGATCACTTTAGGGGTAAAAACTTAGCTTAATTTTTTTACCAATGCTCTTATCTCAATATCATATAGATTATCCTCTTAGTTTACATATAGATCATGAATATAAGTTTTCGTACCACTTAATATTGTCAAGCCCATAAACTAAGATGCAACCACTTTGCTTTGTATACATATCTTAGTTAATGTATATAAAGGCTTAGAACACTTGTAATATCTATATAGATCTATATGATATCACAAATGCATCTATCTAAGGAGGCACATTAATACCATATAGCATTCTTAGGCAATGCATGTATAAAAAATCATACCTTTATCACTACACCAATAAACCATCTTTCTATATAATCTTATACATGCTATAATACATATAATACAATCACATTAAATAATCCCACCTGATAGTCTCATGTTTAGCATTTTATTCACCACGCTTATAAAAATCTATATATCATAGTTGATGATCAAAACTACCAATCTTACATAAAAGTTACACCTTAAGTGAATATATAACCAGGCTCAAAATAATCAAACTCCAATCCATAAGTTACAAACCATGTTTTAAATGCAAAGGAAAGGAGATCCAAGTCCCATAGTAAGTATAATAAATAAACTACACAATCATAAAGTCCATAAAATATAAACATGTGTACATCATGTAACGCTCTACGCTCAAGGCGCCATAGACCGCTAAACAAATACATAACTCTTATACTATAAATCTCAACTGTAATTAAAAATCATAATTAAATCTCTTCAAAACACTGAAATTGAAATAAATTTAAATAAACTAAACTCTAATATTGCAAATAAAATAAAAAATTTGTCAAATAATAAATCTATTTAATCTATTACACTAGCTAAGCACATCTTATCATCATAGTAGTAATAATACTCTCTAGTGCCTATGTCCAGGTAATAACAATATGCTTCTCCATTCTCATCATAATATACCCATTCATCTAAAGATCCTGTAGTTGAAAAATAAGAGGAATGAGCTAACACCTAGTATGGAAATCTTCAAACATAAGCGTGTAACGTACAACAATCAATATAACACAAGCAATAATGCAAAATAGAAAGAGCAACACTAGGTTAATATATCTATTTAAGTCAACAATCAATACAACTTAGGATTACTTGTGATTAACCCTAAACTTGGAGCATCTTATATTTCATACAAAGTTCCTCATCGAGATACTAGCACTATGGCCTCCATATGTCATTTAACCTACTTAGTTCTAAGACACCAACCTAATTTACCTTGTACTATATCCAGAAGAGACTCTACTAGGGACAATATTGCCCAAAGATCAATAAGGTATCACCTCAAGGATATTGGTACTACGAATCCTTAAGCCTAACTAAAAATAAGCAACAAACATATTTTATTCCAGTTATTCATTAGTCCAGTTACTATAACTACCCTAAGCAAGCATAAGCAGCAAATGAAGGCTTTACATACTTAGGAATCGAAAACAACTCATAGAATCTACTTCAATAGCTTTTCAAGATCAACACCTGAATAATAAAACGAAAGTAACTTTTTTTAGGCTTTATCCTTAAGTTACATAATTCTAACTAGGTGTTCTTACTTATCTCCTTAGGTTAATTAGTCCAAATTTAATCAACTTGAGGTCTAAGGATCTTTGTAGGCTTCTATAGACATTTAAATAAGGTTAAGATAAGGTTAAAGGAAAGATAGAGACAAGAAAAGATTGAAAAATGTAGACCATAAAAGCATGACTAAGGTTCATGGTTATGCTCTTAGACCATAGTCCTTCCTAAAGTAAATTCTTCAGATTACGTCTTAACTACTATTGAAAGTCTATGGCCGTGTTCCTCTTGGTATAAAATTCTCTTTTCTCGCTTTAATAAAAATTCTTGACAATGGTTCCTTAGGTAAGGCTATCGATGTGATCTTTGCCCATATCCCTCTTGTTTGACAACTCTCTTTTCCTTTTTGATTTCAAATTCCCTTAATCCATCCAACAACAACTCCAACACATCCAATACTCTAATTTTTCTTCTAAGGTTTAACCTTTCTTGACAAACTAATAAGAAGAAATACTCAAGTGTGTTTCAATCCCCTAATCTAACAAATGAATCCAAATAAATAATAAAGTTGATAACTTGATAAAAAATGTTGGAAGCAATTACAACCTGCATCATATACTATTGTTTACAAAGCCTAAATTAACATATACGTACAAATGACAAAACCTAATCAAGACAACAATATCAAAGACAGTCATTATATTACCAAGGATTGAGATAACACTTATTAAGTTAGGGTTTAGACCTTACCCTGACTTTTTGCTTTATGATATTTTAAACAACATGCTTTTACAATTCGAAACATCTCTTAACATCAAGAAATCACAAAAACTAAAGCCAAAATGAGAGGAATCGCTTCACAACGGCTTACCATAGCCTTGTTTCTATAATTCTCTTAGAAAGGGTTCTGCAAAACAATAAGGCGAGAAAATGAGCCCTAAGGTTCTTTGCAAGAGCTTTATACTTAATGGTAGAAAAGACGACCATGCCCCTCTTAAAAATATATTATGAATCAATCTTCTTATTTTATTATTTTTCTTTTCTTTGACCCTTTTATTAATTTAATTTCTTGGTATATCACATACTCTCTCCCTTTAAGGAACTTTTACTCTCGAAAGTTTACCTAAATTACTAAAAAGCTCTGAGTACTTGTTCCTTATGTCTTCTTGCTACCCTTAAGTAGCTTCTTGCTTGGGTTAGTTATTCCATTGTTTTTGACATGCTTTATCTCCCTTCTCCTTAGCTTCTACACCTTCTTATCCACTAACTTACATGGTCTTTTTATATTCATCATGTCAAGTTGCACCTCAGGTATCTTAGGCTTAACTTCCTATTCTCCTCTAGTTCAAACTTCTTCAACATAGAACCATTGAATACATTATGTACTCTTGCTAATTGAGGTGGCAACTATAGCTGACAAGCCACATCACCAATTTGCTCTTAAACTATATAAGGATCGAGTATCTGGGACTCAACTTTCCCTTTAGGTGAAACCAAACCATTTGTTCATGGGGGAGATCTTTAATAATACTTGATCACCAACTTAGAACTTTAAGGGTTTTCACCTCTTATCTACATAACTACTTTAGCGACTTTGAGCTGCCAACATCCTCTATTTGATAATTCTTACTTTATTTTCTTCTTTTGCATAAGTTTTGGCCCTAACACTTACCTCTCCCTTACCTCATCCTAGTATGGTACCGACCTATACTTTCTTCTATACAATGCTTCATAAAGTGCCATCTTTTTTTTTTTTTTAACTTTAAACTCTACTAGGTGTAGGTACTGATCCCAACTACCTCTAAAGTCGAACATACAAACTCTTAACATGTCTTCTAAAATCTAAATCATCCTTTCAGATTGCCTATCCATCTATAGGTAGAGTATTGTATTAAATTGGAGTTTTTTTCCTAAGGCGTTTTATAAGCTCTTCCAGAATCTACTCACAAACCTGGTATCTTTGTCAAAGGTAATGGTCACTAGAATTCCATGTAACTCACTATGTTTTGAATATATAACTTTTTGAACCTTTCCAACTTGTACTTCACATTAATTTCAATGAAGTATGCCATCTTTGTTAGTCTATTTACTACTACCCATACTGCATTATGCTTCTCTTTAGTCCTAGGGATGTGTGTGATGAAGTCCATAGTCACATACTCCTATTTCTATTCTAGAATTAGAAATTATCTAAGTTCCTTGCTTTTCCTTTGGTGCTTAGATTTAACTAATTGACAAATGGGATACTTGGAAATATATTCTACAATCTGTTTCTTCATGTTGTTCCACCAGTAATGTTCCTTTAAGTCCTTATACATCTTCGTACTACATGGGTATAGAATATAACTGGAACAATGAGCTTCTCTAAGAAAGTCCCTTTTTAACTCTAGATTCACTAACACATAAAGTCTATTCCAAAATCTAAGCACTCCATCTAGATCTATCATAAAATTTGTTGCTTTACCTTGTACCACCTTACTCTTGATTTCGTCTGCCTCTCTATTTTCCAACTAAGTTGCTTTTAATTTGTTTGTCAAGGTGGGTTGAATGTGCATGGTTGTCAAACGGGCCCCTACCTCTTATGTCACAATTTCCAGTTCTAATCTCCTCATATCCTCTAGTAAGGGTCTTTATGTAGTGATCATGGTGGCTACATTTCCCTATCTCTTCTTACACAGAGCATCTGCTATTACATTCTCCATTTTAGGTTGATATTGATTGTTTAAGTGAAAATCCTTTATGAGTTCTAACTACCTCCTTTGTCTCATATTTAGCTCTTTTGGGTGTAGAAGTGCTTTAAACTTTTGTAATTAGTGAAGATTTTAAACTTCTCACCATATAGATAATATCTCTAAAGCTTAAGAGTTAAAACAACTACTACCAACTCCATATCATAAGTTAGGTAATTCTTCTTGTATGGTTTTAGCTAGCAAGAAGCATAGGCTATCAAGCTTCTATCTTGCATAAGCATACAACCTAACCCTTCATGTGAAGCATCACTATATATTACAAACTCTTCACCACTTTGGGGTAATGATAACATTGGAGCTATTATAAGTTTTCTTTTCAACTCCTAGAAGCTCTTCTTGCATTTGTCATCCCACTTAAACTTTACTCCTTTCTATGTTAATCTTATTAATGGAGCTATTAGCCTAGAAAACCCTTTAATAAACTTTCTATAGTACCCAGCTAGCCCTAAAAAACTCTTAATCCTTATTATCGTCTTTACTCGTGGCCAATTAAGTATCACTTTGATCTTCTCTAAGTCTATTGACAATCCATCTCCGTTGACAATGTACCCTAGAAAGGAAACTTGTTCTAACCAAAGCTCATACTTAGAAAACTTAGCACAATGCTTTTTAGTTCATAGTTTATTCAACACCTATCCTAAGTGCTTCTCATGTTGTTCTTTACATCCAAAGTAAACTAGCGTATCATCAATAAACACTACCGTGTACCTATCCAAGAAATCACTGAATACCTAATTCGTAAGATTCATAAAAAAGTTGGTGCATTTGTTAATTTGAATGGCATGAATAGAAATTCATACAATCCATACCATGTTCTAAAGGCCATCTTTAGTATGTCATCTTCTTTGATCCTTAGCTGATAATATCCTAATCTTAAGTTTATTTTTGAGAAGACTCGGACTCCTTGTAATTGATCAAATAGATTGTCAATACAAGGGAAGGGATACTTGCTTTTTATCTTCACATTGTTCAAATATTGATAATTGATACAAAGGCATAAGCTATCATCTTTCTTCTTTATATAAAGAACCTATACACCCTATAATGATGTATGAGGCCTAACGAATCCCTTGTCTTGTAATTGCTTTTTTTAGTTGAACCAATTCAACTAGTGCCATTCTATACCCTACTTTGGAGATTAGCTTTGTCTTTGGTATCAAATCAATATTAAACTCAACTTCTCTAGTTGGAGGCTGTTGAGCCTTAAATTTTTGGTTTTATTTTCCTTAATGCCTTATCCCATTTAATACTAACATTTGACTAAGAGTTAAGAAAAACTTGGTTTTCTTTTAATTTTAAAAAGATTTTGGAGTTACCACCCAACCAGAGTTGGGAAAAGGTTAAGTCATAATTAATTGAGTGAATTAATTATAACTTAGCTACTAGTTTATGGAAAAATCATTTTTGAAAATGATTTGAAAGCAAAAGTTTTTGAATTTGGTGGCTAACCTATTAAACCTTAATAGGTATCATCATAATCGTCCAAATTTAGTTTTATTATTTTCAAAATACCCTTTTTACATGAAAGGAAAATTTTAATTTATAACAAAAAAGAAGATAAATTTCATTTACAAAAAGAAGAAATTAAGAAATTAAATCTACTTATTTACAAAAGGGAAAATAAAAAATTTTCTATTTTAAGTAGCTCTACAGTTACCTATATACACGGTATTCAAGATCTAATTTTCCTTAGTTCATTCGAGAAAAAATTAGGTAGGTTGATTCTTTTTCTTTTGAAAAACGGCCAAGTTTACATTTCTTAACCATTTTATTTTTCACTTTAAGGAAAAGTTTCTAAAAAAGGATCCTAATTTTTTAAGTGTTTATTTTCGAAAAATTTCTAAAAGAAGTCCATTTATTTGGAAAGTAGATTTTTTTAGATGATAAAACTTTTTTTTTTCTTCATTTTTCCCTTTCTTTTTATTTTCATTCTTTCATCATTTTTTTTATTTTGACAAAAATGTGCTTAAAAAAATAAATTAGTAATGCTTCTCCTCCTCTTTTTTCTTTTTCTTTTTTATTTATAAGCTCTTATTACAATAGATTAAAAAAAGAAACGTCAAAATATAAAATACATAACAAATAAGGGCTAGATCAGTGGTTAGTTCACAAATATGGAGTAGCTGAATTGTATTGATTCAATGAGTAGGTTAGGTTACGTATACAGGTTCGAGTTGACAACACCTTCTTTAGAAGCAGCTTCAAGGGGCAATTCCAACTGATTTAACCTCCAATTTGAGTAAGTGAGAGCAAATTCATATGTTCCTTATTAGACTTAGTAGGGGTAGGCAAAGTGTTCCTGTGTTTTGCCTTGGTTTAAGTAGTGATTAGTAATCACGGTTTATTGCATGTAGTGACTATTAGGTATAAAAGAAGGGCATGTCTTGGTGTTTCAAGGTGCGGTGAAGTCAATTGTATGCTTGACTTAGTGTTAGAACCACCAAATAGTAGTGGTTCATACTATGGCTATGGGTTTGAAAACCCTAAGTAATAGTTCTTGGGTTTGTGGGCATGACTAAGCATGGGGCTGGTTAAGCTAAAGAGGTAAGGAAATGGGGAAGCTCGTGGTTGCAATCTTGAGCTTCGGAAGTGGCTGTGGGTGCTTAAATTTTAGAAAGAAAGAGATAGAAGGTTACGTGTGTAGAGAGAGAGAGTTGATGGTAATGTGATTTGAGTGAATTTAAGTGATGAGTTTTTGATGAAAATGGAGCTTAAGGATCCTATTTATGTCAAATGACTCTTGGTTCGACATGGAGAGGATCATTAATAGCCGAGTTGGCTATGAATACAAATCCCTAATTTTAAGTTTTTTCTTGATTTGCATGGTCGATTTTAATACCCAAATGAATGAATCAAGAAATTGTGTGGTTGCATATGGAATTCGCATGAAAATTCATGGAATAGTGAAGTAGGCAAGTTATCTTCACACAAGAAAGTGTTGGAAAAGAGATGACATTACACCATAGAGACCAATAGCCACCAACCAAGTGTCAAGCCAAATAATAGCATCTAATAGGAAAATGACACGTAGACTAGGCGACACACAAAATATAAAGTGTAAATCTGAGAGGTAGAACTTAACCTTAGGATCTCAACTTTGTAGTGCATACTCCCTTATACTGGGTCAGTGCTTTATTTCTCAATACTAATTGCATTTTTCTTTACTTAATGTTTAAACCAACGTAAACCAATTCTAATGCAATGGATTTGGTTTAAGCCCAAATTTTCCCCTACTTGATTGATGCTTGAAAATTTGAAAATGCAATGAACTACCCAAGTAAGCCTAGCACACTTATGTTAAAATTAATTTTCAAGATGAACGCAATTTAACGATTTTATGAGCATGGGTTCATTAGTCACATGGTTAATTTAAAGTTTCTTTTCTCATAAATCAATTAATTTAAGTTCAATCAAAGTGTCATTTGAAGCTATGATTAAATTAAATTAATTTCATTTCTACAAAAAATTTAACATCCTTAAACGTCACTTGGAACCGTTAAATTGCATGTGTACACTTAGGTTCTTTTTGACCTAAAAAATGGAATGACCCTATTTATGTGACTCAAAAATCCTAAAGATGACCTAAGACTCTTTTTCTGCATTTCTTTTTCAAAAAAAAAAATTTAATAAATTTTTCTAATTTTTTATATTTTGAAATTTTGTATTCTTTTTTTTTTATGTGTTTTTTTTTTAACTAGGACCTTTTTCCATGTTCCAAAAATTTCTAAAACTATAAGAGGGGCAAAAAAGAGGTATCTATAGAAGTAGTCCAAACAATTCCTTTAGAAAAACATCCCAAAACTCATTCGCTACTGCAAACCTTTCCAACTCCATAGTTTGGCTTGAGATAGTAGTCATACCTTCAACCTACTATTACTCTACAACTTATATGAGGAAATCCCTAATGGCTTCTGATCTTCCAATTAGAAATTGAAAGGCTCTTCATTCCCGAGAGTAAAATAAACTAGCCTGTTGTAGTATTCTATAGTAGCATAGTTACTTAATAGCCAATTTGCTCCTAAAATAACATCAAATTCAAACATTTGTAAAACGTACAGCTGCTAACAAGACTTGGCCTTGTGTCTTTACTTTGACTCTTTTACAAATTTGATTCAACAACTTTCCCATACCCAAAGTAGACCTAACACACAAAGAATCAACTAACATATCAAGTTTCATACTACAAGCATATACAAAAGACTCAGCTATACGTGAATGAGTAAAACTAATGTCAAATAATATTTATGCACTAGTAGAGTTCACTAGAAGCTTACTTTCCATGGTGCTTTACCCTAATCCTCTTGGTAGTCTGGTTATTGTTGTTGAAGCACAAAAACTCTTGTATGAGCCCTCCATTTTGGTCCTATAGTCATAACTTTACTACCTTTATCCTCTAATATGGGTGATGTGCCTAGAAGCTTAATAATCATAAGGACTTACCGTAGGAGATAGGAGTCAATTGGTTTCGTTGAGATATCGAAGAAAATAGAATGGATTAGTTAGCAAATGGAATGTAGTAGCTTACATGAAGTTGCTAGAAGGATGTAACTCACTAATGAATACAATACGACTTAACACTTGATGTAACACATAAGTTAATGTCAAGGTCTACTTGCCACTAATCTCGAGCTACTCGATAAGATTAGATAAGACTATAAGATAATGTGCTTAGAGAGGAATTTTTGACAAGATAAGTATAATCAATATCGGAAATAGATGATCTGTTTAAACTATAAGGAAAAGGGATTATTTATAGTAAGTCCCTAGAGCAATATTATAAAAAAGGAAAATTACAAAAAGAATAAAGGGAAAAAGGGATTCCTAATATGTAGGAAAGGGGTAAATAGGATAAATGATGGAAAGGAAAAACGTAGTATAATGTTAGAAAAATGGATAGGTGGCAACTCATTAGTAAGTCCGTAATAAGGAATCTTTGGGCATAGTAGCTAAGCTTGGGTCATGATATGGCATTGTAAATGGACAGCATTAGGAGTTGCTAAGATAAATTAGGAATGTTGCTATGTAATAATAGTAGGCCAAAGGAGAAGTACTCGACATGCAAAGGTTTTGACCTTGGCACTCAATAGGATAGCCTTGACACTTAGTATGTTGGGCTCAGCACATGAAGTTGGGGTGATTTAATCGAAACTTGATGTGCAAAGGTTTAGGCCTCGGCTTCGGCACTCGGTAGCTTAGCTTCGGTAAGTGAGTGGTCGACATTGACACAAAGGGTAAAACAAAGAAGGCTGTACCCAAGCAGAGTTCTTAAGCAGTTTGCCCATCGTTCTTCTATGTATTGTTTCTTAACCTCAATAGGTTGATGAGAGACAATTCTTCTAACCAAAGACTAGAGGTCTCTTAGGTATGTATGAGTAAGTAGGCTAAAGGTCGGTAATCCATCAGCTCCTCGGGGTTGTTGAATATTTTCCCTCATATCATGGTTTTCTTGTTTGTTAAGTACATAAAGTGTTAGGTCGGCAACATTGAAAGTAGTAGATACATTGTATCCTTTGGGTAGCTTAAGCTCATATGCATTATCATTGATATGCCTAAGGATCCTATAAGGTCCATTTGACTTAGGAGATAGTTTGTTTGTCCTCTTTTCAAGGAAACGCTCTTTGCTAAGGTGGATCTAGACAAGATCTTTGGGATTATAAACAACTTGCCTCCTTCATTGACTTCCTTTTTCTTTCTGTTAAGCCATAGTCTTAGCTAATTGCTCGGCAACCTTTAGATGCAACTTCTTGAACTCCTTAGTAAACTACAGGTCGGATTACCTTTCTCCTTAGGTGGTCGAGATGATAAACATATGTAAGGGTAAGTTTAAGTTAAGTCCATAGACATCCTCAAATGGTGACCTTCCTATTGAACTATGAGTGGAGTAGCTGTAAGCAAACTCAATAATGGTTAGGCATAAATCCTAATCATATAGATTCTTCCCAATAGCAGCTTATAGGAGGTTGCCGACTATCTTATTTACAACTTCTGTCTAGCTATCTATCAGTAGGTAGTAAGAAGCACTAAATATAAGCTTAATTCCTAGCTTCTTTTATAGTGTTGGAAGCTCAAGAACTTCGAGTCGTGATCAGATACAATACTTCTAAGCACTTTATGCAGTCGTACAATTTTCTCTAAAAAGAGGTTAGTAACAAATGAAGCATCATTACTTCTATGGCAAGGGATAGAGTAGCTCATCTTACTGAACCCATTGACCACTACCTTAGTAAAGTCATATCTTCTTGGAGTTCAGGGTAGGCTTAGCATGAAATCTATGCTTAGGTCGGTCCATGGCCACTCAAGTATAGGTAGGAGTGCGTACTCTTCATACAGTTCCATTCTCCCCTTTGCAAATTTACACAGTTCATACCTCTTAAGAATTCGGTACACATCCTTCATCATTACAAGCCAATAGAAATGTTCTCTTAACATTTCAACCTTTGTCTTTTCTCTGAAGTGGCTGGGTAAGCTTAGAGCATGAGCTTATTGAATAAGTAGTTCTCTAGGTAAACCACTCGATACACATATTTGTTTACCCTTCATCAGAAACTTGTGGCTCAAGTAGAACCCATCCTTAACTCCTCCAACATTGCACTTTGTTACTGAGGGTCTAAAATATGGATCAAGCTCATGGCAATTAAGCAAGGTGCCAAATCCAAGTATCCTAGCCTATAATACCATAATAAGGACATGTCGATGAGAGAGAGCGTCGGCCATATTATTAGTGCTTCTCTTCTTATACCCTTGATGTTGAGAAAGATTTTATTACCCTTAGAGATGTTTGAGCGATTCATGATTAGTACATATGATGAATTCTCTCAATAACAAGTAATGTTGCTAGTTTTGTAGTGCCTTGATAAGGGCATAGAACTCCTTGTCATATGTTGAGTAATTTAGGGTAGCTCATTTGAGTTTCTCTTTATTAGTTAGCACTCTTACATAAGGACAACACCAATGCTAACTCCAAACACATTACATTCTTCTTCAAAAACTTTCTTGAAATTCGATAAGGCGAGTACTGGGGCTAATGTCAACCTGGACTTTATATCTTCAAATCTTTTCTAAGCTTTCTCAAGCTACTTCAACTCAGAGTTCTTCCTAGTTAGTTCATTCAGTAGAATAATTATGGAACTGAAGTTCCAAATGAATCTTTGATAGAATAAAGCTAGACTATGAAAACTTCTAACTTCGGCAACATTAGTTGGCATCGGCCACCTAAGAATAGCTTTGAATTTCTCGTCATCAACTTAGAATCTTCCCTTTGAAACAATATATCTAAGGAATGCAACCTCACTTTGGTAGACTATGCATGTCTTTAAGTTGTCAAGTAATCTCTCGACTTAAAGAATATCAAACATAGATCTTAAATGTCCAACATGGAAGATGAGGTCAATACTGTAGACTAGAATGTCAACAAAATACACCACAGCATATTTACCAATTAGTGCTCTTAACACATGATTCATGAGTCGCATAAGTGCTTGGCGCATTTGTCATACCGAACGGCATCACCATCCACTTAACCAGACCATCCCTTGTTTTAAAGGTCGTTTTCCATTCATCTCCAAGCCTCATCCGTATTTGATGGTAGCTACTCTTCATATCAATCTTAAAAAAAGATGTAGGCACCTTGAAACTCATCAAGCACATCATCTAATCGCGAAATCAGATATTGGTATTTAATGGAAATTTTGTTGATGGCTCAACTATCAATGCACATTCTCCATATGCAATCTTTCTTTAGCATTAAAATAATTTGCATTACATAGGGCTCATGCTTTCTTGAACATATCCATAATCAATTAACTTGTCCACTTATTTCTTTAGTTCGCCACTTACTCAGGATTAAGCTTATGGATAGGTTGGTTTAGAAGAATAGCTCTAGCTTGAAGATCAATGCAATGTTCTATAACCCTGAAAGGTAACAAACCTTTAGGCATCTTAGCAGGAAAGAGATTGGCATACTCTTGTAATAATAGCTACGCTTCGGTAGGTAAGCTTCTTTCTTCTCTCAACTTTAAGAGTTTCCTAACTAACAGGAGCACATTTTTCTCCGCCTTAACTTCTCGGGAAAATTGGGTGTGGGAGATCAATAGGGATTTCCATTATAGGGATTAGGCAATCTTCTCTTATGATTCCTATATTTCCTTTGGGCTCATAAGGGTCAATTTAACCTTCTTCCCAATTTTTTGGAACATGTAGATGTTTTTATACCCATCATGTAATACCCTTAAATCAAATAGCTAAGGTCAGCCAAGATATAGGAAGTGCACATAGGAAGGACATCGCATAGCACCTCATCCTTATATCTATCTCCAACAGTAATGGGCATTTTAACCTGCTCGGCGATGGGTACACCTCCTTTCTCATTTTACCAATGAATCTTGTGGGGCTTAGGGTACAAGTAGGTCAGCAACTTTAAGGCCTTGACTACTCCTTACGTTATGACATTGGTACATCTTTTGCCATCAATGATTAGTATATAAAGCTTACCATTCACTCGGCAATATGGAAGGGGTTCTCCCTCTGCTCAGTCTCGTCAACCACAAAAGAATTAAGAGTTCGTCAAACGATGAAACAGTACTTAACCCCAAGTTTAGGTGGGGTCACAGCATTGGGATCTTCCAAAAATCCTTTTAACCTTTGATTAACTCGCTCTTCGCCCTCTCTTTCACTAGCACTCTCCACTTCAAACTGGAGCTTATCTCCCTTGATGCTCATCATACATTTGTTAAAACATTGACTAACCATGTGTCTATAGTCGAGACATTTAAAACATTTGATTTCTCAAAACTTCCTCTTAGAGCTCTATCCTTGGTCTCTTTTAAACTTGATAAAGGAATATTTTACTCATATTTTAGTGTGTAAATTAGGTTGAATTATTGTTGATTTTCTATAAATCATTAATAAATGGTACTTAAGTAGTCACATTTGGATATTTTAGGTCTCGAAGGATTTAAAGTGGAAATACAATCAATTTAGAGGAGTTTTATGCAAACAAAGGAAGCCTAAATCAATGTATAACATTGGGGAATTGAAGGAAGTTGACCTTGGGCTGGCCTATACTCTACACCGGCAGCTTTTCAACTTAGCACCACTAGCCTTCATGGCTGGCTTTTAGTGAAAGATATCCAATCGAAATCCGACCCTTATTTTCTCTATAAATAGTAATGTGATTGATATTTTAGACAACTTTTACATCTTTCTTATACTTAGAGAGTCTTGGAAGAAGTTAGGTTTTATTTAGAAGAGTTTTTCTTTTGAAATTTCATGGATCATTAAGAAGACTTTTCTCTTGCTATGGAGATCATCCTTGGAGTTTGTAACTAAATTTTCTCTATCATAGTTATAGAATTGGTGATTTTTATCCTATTTCTATTTATGCAATTCTGTGATTTGTTCTTATTTCTAATCATGAACTTCTTTGCAAATTCTACTGTTATACGTGCTTTTATTTTAATTTCCATGGTTGGCTAAGTTTTAATTCTGAGAATTGATGAAACCTTAGAAAGCTGAGATAATAATTATAGTCATATCATAGGGTTAATAGATGTATGGTTAATTCATGATTGCAATTTCTATGAATTTAATTATAATTCTCTATTGGTTATAATTGCTAGAAACATTATTAATATGGTAGTTGATTTGATTAAACTAATTAGCTAATGCAGAGGCAGCATTAATTAGATTAATTAGAAATTATCCAAGGAATAATATGATGTCTCAAGTTAATTATTTACTAAGACATTGGGGATAGTTAATTTATAGCATTAATCGATCATAGCATCAAGAGATGTATGATTGTAATTTAAAGTCCACTATTAATTGGAGACGCGACAGCTGACTAATTAATTAGAGGTTTAATTCCTTAATTTCAAGGCATAATAATTTCACTTGAATGACTATATAGCTATTAATCTATATAACATGATGGCAATTTGGTTTGCATAATTGGGGTGGATTTTGTTTTTCCTACATTCTCAATTGATTGATTTGTTTTAGATAAATTAACGTAATTTTCTTTTCAATAGTTTTAGGGTAATTATTAGATTATTTAATTCACAATTCAATTTTAATTGCCTAATTATCGATAAGAGCTATAATAGGTTTAGTAATTTTATAGTCCTCAAGGGATCTGTAACTTTATTTACTCTTTATTACTTGATTCCGACCTAGTATACTTACTGGAGTATTTGCAATATTTTTATATACATATTTTGAGTGGATTAAGTTTTTGGCGCCATTTCTGGGGACTAGAGATATTAAAACTTTTAGTTCTAATGGTCATTTAGGTACACTTGACGAAGTATGTTATTTTTTTTTTCTTTTTGCAAGTGTTTTATGTATAGGAGTAGAAGTGCTGAAATTTTACCACTAGATTCTGAAATAGAGTGCACCTTGCATCAGTGGAGGAAAGAGAACAAGAAGGAGAGAAGAGATGAGATGGCAGGCAATGATGATAATACTTAGATATAGGGAGTCCTGTGAGCACTTTAGGATTATACAGTACCTACGGCTATGGGTTTTGCCATAAGGAAGCCTACTATTTAGGCCAACAACTTTGAGTTAAAAGCATCACTCATTTAGATGGTTTAAACAAATTAGTTTGGAGGATATCTAAATGAGAGTCCTAACAAGCATATTATAGGATTCCTCCAATATTGTAATATAGTGAAGATGAACAACGTTACAGACGAGGTTATCAGATTACAACTCTTTCCCTTGTCATTAAGGGATAAAGCTAGAGCTTGGTTCCATTTATTGCCACAAGAGTCTATTACCACTTGGGTTAACCTCTCATCAAAATTTCTAAGGTAATTTTTCCCACCATCAAGGACCACAAAACTGAGGAACAATATCACTAACTTTACTAAGTTTAGTGGTGAGTCATTTTATAAGGCATGGGAGAGATTCGAGGAGTCAATCAGAAAATGGCGACATCATAGCTTGCCAAATAATCTACTGATTGAAATTTTCTATCTCAATTTAGATGAAACATTAAGGTCATTAGTAGATGTTGTAGCTGGAGGTGCTCTAATGGGTAAAACTTATGATGAAACAAGTGCATTGACAGAAGAGATGGCCTCTAGTGTACATAATTGGCAAAACAAGAGATGCAAGTCAAGAGCAGCATTGATTAATGACAATGACACTATGTCTCAATTAATAGCTCAAATCTTAGCTCTCACTACCCAAGTAAGTAAACTCACTTCTGTACAATTTTTTAATGCTAATCCTATTGCTTTTTGTGAGATATGTTCAAGACCACATTCGACTCTTTAGTGCCTATCTAGGAATCCCTCAGCTTCAGCTAGTGGAGACTAAATGAACTTTTTTAACAATTTCTAACAAGGTAATCAAGGTCCATATTTGAATACATACAATCTAAGGTGGCGCAATCATCCAAATTTCTAATGGAGGAATGAGAATAATGCATTTAAACTATCACCTGGATTCCAAAAGCAGAGTCCTACTCAAAATGCTCCACCTCAACAGAATCAATCTAGAATGGAAGAGCTCATGTTAAGTCATATGCAAAAGACTGACACCATGTTATAGAATCAACATGCCATTATTCGGAATTTAGAGAATCAAATTAGTTAGATCTCTTAACAGTTAAGTAATAGACCATCAAGGTCTTTACCTAGCAGTATTGAAGAGAATCCCAACGGTGTCAATGCTATAATGTTGAGGAGTAGTAAGGAAGTTGAAACATTTGAAAGACAAGTTAAAGAAAAAGGAAGAGAACCCAAAGAAAGGAAAAGGGAAGCGGGTGGTAGAGGAACTAAAGCAAAAGTAACTAGAAGTGAAATTGGATGTTCTTCTTGTCCTTTCCTAGGAAGACTGAAGCAATAATAGCTAAAAACCCAATTCGCTAAATTCCTAGATGTTTTCAAGAAGTTGTAAATCAACATTCCTTTTGCAAATGTATTTCAGTAAATGCCTTCATACGCTAGATTCATGAAGGATTTGCTTACTAAGAAGAGAAAGATTGATGGTAACGAACTGGTGATGCTTATAGGGGAGTGTTTTATGATCTTATAGAAAAATTTATCCAACCTATCAAGAAAACAAAGAGATTAGGGGCATTTTACTATTCATTGCACTATAGGAAATTTTCATTTTGATAAGTTCCTATTGATTCTGGTGTAAGTATAAATTTAATACCTTTGTCTATATTCAAGAATCTAGGACTTGGAGATTGCAAGGAGAGTTATGTTACCTTGTAACTTGCTGACAAGAGGATGAAACACCCAAGGGGTGTTGTGGACAATGTCTTAGTAAAAGTCGATAAATTTATCTTCCCAATTGACTTTGTGGTCTTCGAAATAGAGAAGGACAAAGAGGTACCCATGATCCTTAGCAGATCATTTCTTGCAATTGGTAAGGAGTTGATAGATATGGAACAAGGTAAGCTTACTTTAAGAGTTATGGATGATCAAGTAACTTTTAATGTTTGTGAAGCCATAAAACAATTTGATGATTGTAAATCCTATTACACTATTGATGTTAATGATGAGATTACCTATAAGTCTATTAAAGAGAAAGCAAGATTGGATACTATAGAATCAGTTCCTAGGGATTTAGATGATTTGAGCGATGATGGCGAGCCTGAGGAAGAACTCATGTAACAGGTGTCAGAAATTAAAGCTTGATACTACAAGGATTTAGGCACCAGTGAGAAGAAGCCAATACCCTCACTGACACAACCCTTGGTGCTTGAATTTAAACTATTACATAGTCATTTGAAATATGCTTATCTTAGAACAAATGATACTTTACCAATAATCATCTCCTCTTCTTTAATAAGTGATTAGGAGCAACAACTTCTAAGAGTTCTAAGAGAGCACAAAGAAGCCATTGGATGGACCATTGCTGAAAACATGATTGTGGATCATTTATCTTGTTTAGAATCTAACTATTTAAAGCTACCCATTAATGAGAAGTTCCTTGATGAATAATTGTATGCAGTAGAGATTTAAGGATTACCTTGGTATGTTAATATAGTCAATTACCTATTTAGCAAAATCATACCATATAGTTTCTCATTTCACAAGAAAAAGAAGTTTTTACATGATGTGAAATTTTATTTCTAGGATGAATTGTATTTATTTAAATATTGTGCTAACCAAGTAATTAGACGTTGTGTGCCTGAAACCAATTAGCTTAGCATAATTCAACACTGTCGTTCTAAAGAAGTTGGAGGCTACTTTAGTGTAGAAAGATTTGCAGCTAAGATTTTATCTTATAGATTTTATTGATCCATTTTGTTTAGTGATTGTAAAAACTATATTATGTCCTATGCTCAATGCCAAAGGATAAAAATATTTCTAGGAAACATGAATTACCACAAAATAGCATTTTGGTAATTGAGATTTTTGATGTATGGGGAATAGACTTCATGGGTCCTTTTCCATTATCATTTTCAAACAAATATAGTTCTAGCTATAGATTATGTGTCAAAATAGGTAAAAGCAATTGTGCTACAAACTAATTATGCTAGGTTTGTAATTAAATTTTTGAAAAAGAACATATTTTCTAGATTTGGGGTACCTAGAGCCATTATAAGTGATGGGGGATCACATTTTTACAATCGACGGTTTGAAAAATTGTTATCAAAATATGGAGTTACACATAAAATTGTCACCCCATATCATCTACAAACATGTAGACAAGTTGAGGTGTCAAATAGGGAAATAAAGCGTATCTTAGAGAAGACTATCAATGCATCTAGGAAAGATTGGTCTTTAAAACATGATGATGCATTGTAGGCTTATAGGATAGCTTTTAAAACCCTTATAGAAATGTCCCCATACAAAATTGTTTATGGAAAATTATGTCACCTACCTATTGAGCTTGAGCATAAAGCATATAAGGCCATAAAATACCTTAACTTTGATTTATAAGCTATAAGTGAAAAGAGGTTGCTCCATTTTATCCAACTGGATGAGATTAGAGAAGAAGCATATGAAAACACTAGGATATACAAGAAAAGAGCCAAGCAATGGCATGCTAGGAACATCCAACAGCAGGAGTTTGTGCTGAGTCAAAAAGTTTTGTTACACAACTCTCGATTGAAGTTATTCCTAGGTAAGTTGAAATCTTGATGGTCTGGGCTATTTGAAGTAGCTAATGTTTTTCCTTTTGGTACAATTGAGTTAAAGGCAGGAGACAATCGCACTTGCAAGGTAAATGGTCACCTTCTCAAATACTATTTTGAAGAGGAAAATATGGACAGTGACGTTACTATCATAGCAAACGTAAACCTATTGTAATGATTGGAAAAGTTGGGCTAACGACTATAAACTAAGTACTTCATGGGAGGCAACTCATATCTAACCAAATTAATTTTATTTTATTTTTCTTTTTATTTTATTGCAAAAAAAAAAAATGCACGCAAAAATCAATTGAAGGCCAGTCATTTAAATTCAAGGCCGTTGGCTTTCCCATTTATGCCAACCATGTATGCTGCTGACGTATAAGTAGCAATATAAAGCGTGTTGGTTTACTTTCTCTCTCTCTTCACTCATTTGTCTCCCCTGGCTTCCCTCTTCTCTTTCCTCTCTCTCTAATTCTCTTATACAAACTCTTCCTTCTCCCTCACTCCATCTCATACACATTCACTCTCTTCATCTTCTATACTCACATTTACTCTTTCTCATTTCAAATTTGCCACCCAAGAAGCTTCGACCACAAAGGAACAAACAAAAAACGTCAGCCGCTTCTTCTTCTAGTAGTTTGGGTAGAGATTTTCTATCCAACCATGAGTATGCTAAGGGGAGAAAGAAGAAACTACAAAGGATGACATTTATGAACCAGCAATACTTGGATTAGGCTTTATTGCATGAATATGGGTTGGAAGATCAGATATAACAGATTATCCTTAACAAGACTTGGCTCAGATTGTTTAAAATCAAGGAATCTACATTTAAAAATATCATAATGGAGTTCTTATCTACCTTGCAATTGGAGAGAGAGGGAAAAATGTCTACTATCACCTTCTAAGCATATGGTGATATTCATGTGATTGAACTCAGTTAGATTAGTTGTTTTTTTGGGATTATATGATGAGGAAGAGATGGATTTGCCTAAATGTTAGCCTAATGACATGACTGTTGAGAGATTTTGGTACCAGCTAATTCAACTAAGGCGGGATGATTTTATACCTTCAAAGTTACTTGCTACTACTTTTTCAGAAGTGGAGCATAGGTTGCTCTACTACATTTTCACCCATACTATCAACTATAAGAAAACTAGCCATAACAAGGTAACTGGTTTTGATACGTTTTATCTATACAATATGATTTTTGGGTATTAGATTGATCTAGGGGTAAAAATAGCAAATTTCATTTATAGATAAGTAGATGATACTAAGACTCAGGTTATATTTTGTGGTGGTTATATTATGGCAATGTTAAAGGGCATATGGATTTTTCAGCAACCTGAAGGGGATGGAGGTATTCCTTGTAAGCCTAATTCAACTATACCCTTTAGGGGTTGGGGATTGGTTAACATAAACAATAGGGTAAATCTAGTTAATGAGGAGGATGTTCTTAAAAATCTTCCTACTGTTAGAGCTTCTACTTCCTATCCTCTTCTCGAATTGGTAGTTATGAGCAATTGAGAGTAAAAATTAGGGAAGTCCAAGATGAAATTCATAAAGAAAGGAAGAAGAATAAGAAGTTTTGGACTACTATGTTTAATATGCTGAAGTTCACTATCTCTTGATTTTAGTTAATAGTTGCAAAGCAGCTAAATTATGAGACTTCTAGTGAGGAGACTAATAGCTCATAGTAAGATAGTTAAAGCCTTGCATGCCTTTTTGGTATTTTTCTATGTTATTATTTTTTTACTCAGCTATTAGGTTATTTTTGTTTAGTACCCATTTGATTGGGTAACTCTAGATAATTGTTTCTACTTTATACTTTTGAGTACACTTTTATCCTATATTTGCTCTTTCGTTTTCTTTATGTTTGTAGAGACAGGTTTGATGTGAAATAAATTCTCTTCTTAATGATATCATGATTGGAATTCTCCTTGTTAATGAAAACTTAAAACTAAGGAAGTATCGGTTTTTTATTTTTTGCCAATTTTCATTTCATTTTTTTTGTATTGTACACTAAATTGAAGACAGTGTAGACACTATCTATTCTAAAGTAGGGGAGGGGGTTATAAGGGGAAGGAAATATTGGAAATGGAGTTTCAATTGAATAACATAACATTTGATGCCTTGTTTATAAACGGCTATACTTTCCTATTAGCTTGAACTTCATTTTTTCTTAAGTATCTAGCAATTTTTAGGCCAAAATTTTTAATTTTTGTTTGGAATCTAGAGATTATAGAAAGAAAATTGTTAGCATCTGATTACGATTTGCTGGAATAATTGACTCACTAAGGTGCCCTAATCACCATTACTGTGATTTTTTTACTTAGTTAAAATTAATTATTCAAATCTTTAGAAACCCAATTTACCTAGTTTTTAGCCTTAGAATTTGAAGTTTAAAAGTCGGTCTAGTCCTTAAGTGAAAAGTAAATAAGTTTACTTCTATGTAAGGTTAGTTAGTATATCGTCTTTTTAGTTTTGTTTATTTTGCTTGAGGACAAATAAAAGTTCAAGTATGGGGGAGTTGATAAAGGTATATTTTACTCATGTTTTAGTGTGTAAATTAGGTTTAATTATTATTAATTTTCTAGAAATCATTAAGAAATGGTACTTAAGTAGTCTCATTTGGATATTTTAGGTCTCAAAGGATTTAGAGTGGAAATACGATAAATTTGGAAGAGTTTTATGCAAACGAAGGAAGCCTGAACCAACAAGTAACACTAGGGAATTGAAGGCAGCCGGCCTTAGGCTGGCCTACACTCTATATCGATGGCTTTTCAACTCAGCAACGCTAGTCTTCATGGCCAGCTTTTAGTGAAAGATATCTACTCGAAAGCCAACCTTTGTTTTCTCTATAAATAGTCATGTGATTGATATTTAGACGACTTTTACATCTTTCTTTTACTTAGAGAGTCTTAGAAGAAGTTAGGTTAGTTTTTCTTTTCAAATTTCATGGATCATTAAGAAGATTTTTTTCTGATTGTGGAGACCATCCTTGGAGTTTGCAATTGAAGTTTCTTTATCATAATTACAAAATTGGTGATTTCTGTCATATTTCTATTTATACAATTCTATGATTTGTTCTTACTTCTAATTATAAACTTCTTTTCAAATTCTACTGTTATACATACTTTTATTTTAATTTCCATGGTTAGCTAAGTTTGAATTTTGGGAATTGATAAAACCCTAAAAATATGAGATAATAATTGTATTCATGTTATAGGGTTAATAGATGTACGGTTAATTCATGATTACAATTTCCATGATTTCAATTATAATTCTCTATTGGTTATAATTGTTAGAAACATTATTGATACGAGAGTTGATATAGGGTTTGTTAGACATTCTTGATTAAACTAATTAGCTAATGTGGGAGTGGCATTAATTAGATTAATTATAAATTATCTACGGATTAATGCGATGTCTCGAGTTAATTATTTGCTAAGACATTAGGGATAGTTAATTTAGAGCATTAGTCGATCATAGCATCGAGAGAAATATAATTATAATTTAGAGTCTACTGTTAATTGGAGATGTGAGAGCTGACTAATGAATCAGAGGTTTAATTCCTTAATTTTAAGGCATGATAATTTCACTTGAATGACCATAAAGCTATTTATCTATATAACATGATGACAATTTGATTTGCATAGCTAGGGTGGATTCTGTTTTTCCTACATTCTTAATTGATTGATTTGTTTTAGATAAATTAACATAATTTTATTTTTGACCGTTTTAGGATAATGATCAAATTAGTTAATTCACAATTCAACTTTAATTGCCTAAATATTGATAAGAGCTATTATAGGTTTTTATAGTCTTTCAGAGATCGACAACCTTACTTACTCTTTATTACTTGATTTTGACCCAGTATACTTATTGGAGTATTTGCGATATTTTTATATAAAAATTTTGAGTTGATTAAACTTCAAGCTCTTCAGCCTTACCCTTACCTCAATGACCTTTTGATAAGCTTGACACCTATCCTCGGTAGTTTACCTTGAAACTGTATAGTGTTTGGTCGACTCTAAGTAGGCTCTGTATGCCACTTTTGGTTGGCAATGTTGATCGGCTACTTAACATTCATCTAATTTGGCCCTACCTCTATCTCTTGGCCCTTTATGCCACTCGAATGGCCTCATCTAGAGTCTTAAGCTTTTGTAATTTCATTATGTGGCTAATCTAAATTCTAAGACCAGAAAAAGAACTATTCTACAGTTCTAGTCTCGGGTTCATCGACATCACATTGGATCATCTGCAATTGGAATTTTCGAACATATTCATCCATTGATATGCTACCTTGCCTCAAGTCTTAGAGTCATTGAAATGTGTCTTATTCATAGTATTCTAGAACAAACCTACTCTTTAGAACTCTTTTCATTTCATTCTATGGTCAGATCTCACATTGGGTTCTCTAGCACTTGTTTTGTAACTTTTTCCACTATATTGTTGTATATCTAGAAAACTCTAGTGTAGCTACTCTAATATGAATAACATCGTCATAGTCATCAAAGTCAAATATCTTTTCAATCATCTCTTCCAAATCTAAGTAGTCATCAAAACTACTAAACCCATTAAAGTTAGGAATTTATACTTTGAGAGGCTTAGCTCCTTTGTGAGCTCTCAGCACATACTTCTCAATGCCATTGTATTGCTCCTCCTCATCATACTCTCCAACCTCATCCAGCTTTAGTCCACTTCTAATAACCCTATCAGCACATTGGGGTAAAGCTTGATTCCTATTAATTAGCTTTAGTACTCATTGCTCATCCATTTATCTTCTTGGCCTTTCTCTCAACTCTTAACCCTATTCAACAGCAATTCTTTCCTTAGTCCTAGTCTCTAAGACCCTTTGTACGAAGATTTCCAAATTGGCTACAATAGTAGCAAGGTCTTATATCTACTCATTGGTAGTTTGTAGGGTTTGTTGGTTAATACAACCATGACCATGAGCATCACTCTCGGCATCGTTAATCTCTCATTAAACACTAGGATTTGACATTCTCAATACAAAGCTTTAAAGAACACTCTTCATACAAGAAATTTCTACATATACTTAGAAGATACGAATCAAACAATGAACTAGGACTTGCTTTGTTCTTCTAATAGGAAAACAAGGTACAATAGAACAATACACTAATATGAACTACTTCAATATAGCATTCGATTGCAACCTAAAGTTTTGATATTAAGATTATATAATATGCCTAAGTGCTCAATAATCACTAAGACTTATAGTACATGATAGGAGCCAAATGGGTCATTCAAGATAACAAAGAAAATAAAATGGATTAGTCAACAAATGGAATGTAGTAACTTACATAAAGTTGCTTGAAGGACGTGACTCACTAATGAACACAACACAACTTAACACTTGCTTGATGTGAAGCATAAGCTAATGTCAAGGTCCACCTAATACTGATCTCGAGCTACTTGGTAAGATTAGATAAGACTACAAGATAATGTGCTTAAAGAGGAATATTTCATAAGAACAAGTATATTTAATATTAGAAAAGAATGATTTGTTTTGGCTACGAGGGAAAGGGACTATTTATATTAAGTCCTTAGGGTAACACTATAAAAAAGGAAAATTACAAAAGGAATAAAGGGAAAAAGAGATTCCTAGTATGTAAGAAAAGGGTAAACAGGACAAATAATGAAAAGGGAAAATGCAATACAGTGTTAGAAAATGGATAGGTGGTAGGATATTAGTAGGTCCGTACTAGGGAATATTTTGGCATAGCAGTTGAGCTTAGGTTATGATATGGCCACTGTAGATAGGTAGCACTAAGAGTTGCTAAGACGAATAAGGAATGCTGCTATGTAGTAATAGCAGGCTAAAAGAGAAGTACCTAGTATGTAGAGGTCTCAGCCTTGGCACTTGGTATGCTGGCCTCAGCATATGAAGGTCTAGATGATCAGAGTCAGACTTGATGTGTAGTAGTCTTGGCCTCGGTAGCTTAGCCTTGGCAAGTGAGTAGTCAGCATCGGCATAAGGGTTGAAACATAAAAGGGTGTACCTAAGCTAAGTTCTCATGGAGTTCGCCCATTGTTCTTCTATGTACCATTTCTCATCCTTAACAGGTTAACTAAAGACAATTCTTTTAGTGAGATATTAAAGGCCTCTTAGGCGCGTGTGAGTAAGTAGGCAAAGGGTGATAGGAATCAACTTACAACTATCTCCAAACCGAGGTCGACTTGTCCCAAGCCAATACTAACCTGCCTGAAGTTGAAGTTGACTTATTCTACCCAAGGTTGAATTGTTCAAAGCCAAGGTTGATAAACTTTTGTTGAGGCCGAGCAAATACCAAAAGACCAAAAGGTGGAAAAATAGCCACTTAACATCAAGTCTGTCATTTGCTAAGAAGTCGAGAGACCATATAGTTGAGGACTCAAGGTCAAAGATCCACTCGGTATGGTACAGATAGACTAGTGTCGGTTAACCAGAGTACTTGGCAAATGTAGGCCAACCTTTTAGGTATCTCGGATAAGCACTATGAGACTTCTGGGACTCCTTTTTAAACCTGGACATCCAACTGCTGATCTTATCCAATTTGGATCCTACTCTTTCTAAGATAGGTTGAGTGATTGCATGTCGACTTTTTCTATTAAATGTATAGTTTTGTATTCTTGTATATATTTTCGCTATTTTTAATTACAGGCCCATTCTTTAGGATTTAAGGCCTTATACATTATTTACAGTGTGGCCACTAGGGTTTTAGGACTTGCTATAAATAGCAAACATTTGTAAGTAACAAAGGGGAGGATATTCAGACAATGAAGAATATACATACGCTTAGAACTTTCCTCTTTCGAGTAAGGTTATTCTTAACCTCTTAGAGCTTGTATTTGCCGGATTATTGAGTGTTGATTAACTCTTTAATCTTTCTCATGTTCTTATTAATCTTGTTCTTAAGATTGTGGCAAAACCCTTTATTTGAGTAAGTTAATGAGTCACATCTAACCTCTCATTTGAAACCCAAGTGACATCTAGTGTTTGTGAGTTGTATTGAACACTATTTTGAGCTCAATCCTTAATTGTGCTTGTGTCTTAGGGCATACTAGCCATACACATTCACCATTAAATCTCCCCCCACCCCCTTCCCCCCATTTTACTTCTCGGTTCTTCATTCCCACTTAAACCCCGACTCTTAAATTAGTTTGAGACTTGTTGCGTATCATCTTAGTATTAAAGCTTTAGGGAGACACTCATATAGTGTTCTTCAAAGTTTACTTTGTTGTTTGAACGTTTGATAGTTGTCATTCTAAAGTGTAGTGTGTTGTTCGTGTTTCTAGTAGTCATAGTATTGTGTTGCTGATGAGTCCAGTAATAGTAATTTCAATAGTTGATTCTAGTTGCTATGGAAGTGTTTGTCAGTAGTGTTAATTACAAAAGCCAAGTCGTAGTCATTTTTAAGTTACTATAATTGTGTTTTGTTGTAAATTGTATTGTTTAAATTTCCTCTAAACATAACTATATGGATAAGAATGTTTAAAGAAAGTGTCAATAACAATAGTGATAGTCCTCGTAGAAGTTTGAGGTAGCTTGTTGATAACTTAGAATATCAAATTCAGAATCTCACTAGCTCTACTCAAGAGCTTCCTAGTTTAGTTAAAGGCTGCAAACATATTAATCGAGGTGAAAGATGGGAATGAACACCTACTAATAGAAGTGAGTCCAATGAGGTTGATAATGATAAGTGACAGCTGAGAAGAGCTATTGAGCTAAGAAGGAGAGAAAACTAACCTGTATTGAGAAAAAAGTAATGATAGGAGTATTGACTCTGAGGTGAATTAAGGAGCTTGAAGAAGAGAGTCAAAGCTGAGAAGAAATATGGCTAAGTAGACCTCTAATAGAAGTGGTTAATCTAAGGTAAATTAACCAGCTCAAAATGCAAGGGATGAACCCTAATCATATAGTCGACGACTTGACAACACCAAGCTTAAACTGCTAACCTTCAGTAGAAGTAACCAACCTAAATAGTTCCTTAACTGGGTTCCCTAAGTCAAGAAGTTGTTTGAGTGCTATGAGTGTGATCATCGAACAAAGGTTAAGTTGGCTTCATTATCCCTTCTTGAATATATAAGTATCTGGTGGGATAAATTGGTTGCTAAATGAGATGCCGAAGGAGAAGAGCCGATCAAAACTTAAAGGCTTATGAAGAGGTTAATCATCCAATGCTTTGTGTTGACTAACTTCATGCAGGAGATGCCCCATGCTTTCCAATACCTAAGATAGGGCTAAAACACTATCGAGGAGTACTTATAAGAATTTATGACCTTAATGATGAGATGTGAGATTGCTGAGCTATAGGATTACACCATTGCTAGGTTTTTAAGTATACTTTGAGACAACATTGCCGACATAGTTAAATTATAGCCATTTAACTCATTGGATGAGCTGATCAATCTATCATTGATTGTAGAAAGACAGAGGCAGAGAAGGCATAAGAGGCCGAGTAACCAATCTTAATAAGTTATCCCTAAACTTAAGAAGTATGCTAAGAGAGTTAGAGTGACAAGAGTTCGGGAGATGTGTTGATAGAAGAAGATGTCTATGATGAAAATCTAGATGAACTCTTAGCCATGCGAGCCAACAAGCCAACCTGAAAGCAAATCTTGAACAAAGGGAAAATTTATTTTATCTTTGATGTTTGGTGAATAAGAAGACCTATTCCCTGGTTATTAATGAAGGAAGCTATACCAATATCATCTTTGCCGAGCTAGCAAAAAAGATGAAGATGCCAACCTACTCACATTGCTAATCTTATGGACTGAAGTAGTTTAATGACAAGGGTATGGTCCATATACATAAGAAAGCTCGAATAACATTTAAGGCGAGACAGTACGAGGATGAGATTGACTTTAACATGGTCCCTACGAATGCTACAAATTTACTTCTTAGCCGACCTTAGGAATATGACTGAAAAGTGATTCATAATGGCTTTGTTAATACTTATATAGTTCAGAAGGATAGGAAGAGATATTGCTTGACCCCTATGAGTGTTGAGGAAATCCAGAACAATTTAACACCCATGGTGAAGAGAAAGGGAAGAGAAGTTTGTTCGGCATCTCAACCTATGCTCATTATTTAGCATCAAGAACGACTTGTTTTCAGCCCCATAGTAATGTTAAGAATCAGCTTACAACTATCTCCAAGTCAAAGTCGACCTGTCCCAACCTAAAGCTAACCTACTCTAACCTGTGCCCAAATTTTTCAAAGCCGTAGTCAATCAACTTTGTTGAAGCCAAACAAATACCAAAAGATCGATAGGTAGAAAAATAGCTACTTGACATCAAGTCTATCATCTATTGAGAAGCCAAGAGACCATATAGCCAAAGACTTAAGGTCAAAGATCCACTCGGTACGACACAAAGAGAGTAGTGTTAACTAACCATAGTATTCGGCAGTTGTAGGTTGACCTTTCAAGTATCTCGACCAAGTACTATGAGACTTCAGGGACTTCTTCTCGAACTTAAACATCTAACTACCGACCCCGTCCAGTTTGTATCCTGCTCCTTCCAAGGTAGGCCGAGTGAGCGTATGTTGACTTCTTTTATTAAACGCACGGTTTTGTATTATTGTACATATTTTCTCTATTTTTAATTATGGGCCCATTCTTTTGTTATGATATTAACTATTAAATTAGGGCTAGCTGATTAGTAGCATTACACTCAAATGTCCTATGGCCCATTTGTTTACATGTGAAACAAAAAGTCTATGGAATCTTCACTATCTCTAGGCATTCCTTACTGACATGCTCTATATTACCACAAGAGAAGCATGCCTCATAAGGCCACCTACACTCTTACAAATCTTGAGGACCTCTACATCTAGTTCACTTAAGCCATAAGGATATCATTGGTGGTAACCTATCGTTGATGGGAACAAACCCAACAACAGAGGAATTGGCTTGGTTGGTGGAGGCTTGACTAATACAGTTACTGGTTTAGTTAGCTGAAGGAAAACTCTCTTACCCTTTTATTTCATCACTATACCCATAGCGAATCTCTTCCCTAGAACTACCTTCCCCTTAGAAGATTCAACTTCATCTTGTAATATTTTTTTCATGCTCTTCTTCATCTTTTGGCTTTGTTGACTATAGCTACATAGGCCTATAGATTAAAAGATCTTACCACATGCCGTAGAGCAATTTCCAAACCTTTAGCAAATCTTTGTACCTTAGATCCTCCATCCACCCTCTAGGCTTTTGCTAAGAACTTATGTAGGTAATTAAGTTCAGCTTCGTACTGTTCTAATGTTTGGTCCCCTTACCTATAATCATAGTACTAGCTTACTAATCTTTCTATAAGACTAGTAGGGAAATACTTACTATAAAACAGCTCTCGAAAAAATAGTCTAGGTGATAAGAGCAGCATGACATAACCTCTGTGCTTCCTACTAAGGAGTACCAATGTCTCTTAAAATATAAATCCAAATGGCACCTTCTTCCCATTAAGGGTCTCAAAACCCTCAAAAACCTTCTCTATGTAAGTTATTCATCTCTCAACCATTATAGATTCATCTATCTTAAGGTAGAATTCTTTTTCCAACCTTATAAGTTTTTCAAGAGTAGTAACTCTGTGATTCTTTTGGTTGTTTCAACCCCTTGCTCCTACAACATGCCCATTTCCTCTATTAGCTCCATTGTTATTCTTAGCCATCAATTGTTGCTATTGTTGCTACAACAGCTACTGTAATCATCCTAGCATGTTACCAACTACGCTAAACAACCTAATGATGTCCTCTCTAGTGATAAGGATATTTTCATGAAAATACTATGGTTACTATTGCCTATAATTTAGTTTTTCTAGGAGCATCACCTTGACTAGTTCCCATAGCGCCTCTAAACTCAATTCTTCTTCTAGGAGGCATACTATAGCCAAAACAGATAAGAGAAAGGACATGATTAAGCTTGGTACAAGGAATAAAAAGAAAACATAAGGATAGGGAAGCGGGAAATTAATGAATGAGAATAACTATTTACACTAAGATTCCCTATATAAGTACTACACTCATCAAAGCTGATTGTCCTATAGATTATTTGCCTGAGTTTCTAATTGATCCACCAAACTTATGCTCTAATATCACTTTAATGTATAATGTCCAAAGCTCAAGGCACTATAGACCATCATGTGTCCTTAGTAATTTACTAAGGCATTAGGCTAAAAGAGCAACTAAAATCACCAAAATTTCATAAATAATTACATAACTTTCGTACAATAAATCTCAAGGGTAATTGAAAATCACAATTAGATCTCTTCAAAATACTAAAACTTTCATTGAACTTAAATAAACTAAACTCTCATGTTGCAAATAAAATAACAAATCTCTCAAATAACAAGTCTATTTTATCTCTTTTGCTAGCTGATCACATCTCATTATCATAGCAGTAATAATACTCTCAAGTATCTTTGTCTTGTTAATAATAATGTACTTCCGCATTCTCATCATAATATACTTGTTCATTTAAGGATCCTATAGCTGAAAAAGGAAAGGAATGAGCTAATGCTAGTACAAAAACCTACAAACACAAGCATATAACATGTAGCAATCAATATAACACAAGCAATAGCACATAATGGAAATAGCAACAATAGGTTAATATATTTAATTAATGCAACAATCAACACATCTCTAGATCACTCATGTTTAACCCCAAACATGGAGCATCTCAAACTCTACATATGGCTTCTAATTGGGACACTGACATTGTAGCCCTCAAATGCCACCTAACCTACTTCGCTTTAAGACGTTGTTACTATGACCCTTGAACACCAACTTAATCTACCTCGTATCATATCTAGGGGGGACTCTACTAGGAAGAACACTACCTAAAGATCAACAAGATGCTACTTTAAGGACATTAGTAGTATGATCCCTTAAGCCAGCCAAACATAAGCAATAAACATAGTTCATTCCAATTGTTCATTAGTCTAGTTACTTTAACCACCTTAGGTAAGCATAAGTAGCAAACATAGGTTCCATGTACTTGAGTCTCAGAAAAAACTCATAGAATCTACTTCAAATAACATTTTAAGTTCAATGCCTAAATAATCAAATAAAAATAACTCTTTTTAGGTTCTATCCTTAAGTTACATAATTCTATCCAGGTGTTCTTACTTATCTCCTTAGGTTAATAAATCTGAATTTGATCAACTTCAGCTTTAAGGGTCCATTTAGGCTCCTACATATGTTTAGATAAGGTTAGAATAATGTTAAAACAAAAATCTTAATGTTTAGACAAGAAAAGATTAGAAACAGTGGACCATAAGAACATGCCTAAGGTTCACAACTGTGTTCTAGGACTGTAGTCTCTCTAAGACTAAATTCTTCATATCACGCCCATGTTTGCAACTACTGTTGCAAGTCCACAGCTTAGGTCTACAACTGTGGTCCTAAGTTGAGTTCCTCTAAGCATAAAATTCTCTATTGATGCTTCAACAAAAATTCTTAACAAAGCATATATGGGTAAAATTACGATCATGATCTTTGCCTGTGTTCATCTTGTTCAATAACTCTTATTCTCCTTTTCAACTTCAAGTTCCTCCAATCCATCCAACACATCCAATACTTTGATTTCTAACTAGAGTTTAATCTTTTTCGACAGAATTTAGGTGTGTTTCGATCCCCAATTCAACAAATGAATTCAAATAAACAACAAAGTACATACCTTGATAAAAAAAAATGTTAGAATCAATCACAACCTACATTGCACACTATTGTCTACAACACTTAGATTAACACATACACACAAACAATGAAATCCAACCATGGCAACAATAACAAAGAAAAATGTCAAACTAGCAAGGATTGAGATAACACTCACCAGGTTAGCATTTAGACCTTACCTTAACTTTTTGCTTTGTGATCTCTTTAACCATATGCTTCTATAATTCTAAGACAACTCGTAACATCAATAAATCACAAAAACTAAAACCGAAACAAGAGGAATCGCTTCACAACAGTTTACCTTATGGTTGCTTGCTCTTATAATTCTCTTAGAGAGGGTTTCGCAATACAACAGGGGCAAGAAAATTAGCCTTAGGGTTTTTTTTTTTTTTTTGCAATAGCTTTTATACCTAAGGGTGTAAAAGATCACCTTGCCCTCTTAAAAATATATTATTACTTTTCTTACCCTGTCCACTTATTTTATTATTTTCTTTTTCACACATCACATACCATATTGTTTAATCTTCATAATAATCAAAGAGACTAACAACATCTTGAAAATGACATATTGATCATAGCTAAGATCATTGTAATAATCAACATCTTCCATACTATTACTTTAGAATTAAACTCATGATGGTCAGCAAAAGCTAAGCACATGGTGATCATAATCACCACGAACAAATGCCATGCAAAACATGAACATACATAACTTAATATTAACATAGAATATAACATGGTAATATCATTTAGTTTTAGTGGCTCAATGTAGTATGGTCCCTACCTAAAACTTAAAATAGTTAAAGACTTCAAACCACACACATATAGACATAAACTAGTCATGCCATCCCTATATTTATACAAAAACGACCGTTATCACACTAGTTTACTACAAAATCCATAAGAGCATCATATATTGTAAGTACAAATGAACTATAATCTTCTCCTAATATACCAATCCTTAAACTCAATAGTGCCCTAATCAATAACTCACTGAATAAGTTTGTGTTTAAGTAATATATTGTTTTAGTAAGCTACCTTACTTAGAACACTATAGTTTGCCAATATATGGACTCCTAACCATTCACTAGTAGCCCTAAATCTTTTAGCATTCAGTAAACATAGTTGATACATTAGTTGAGGTTCTACTTTCACTAGACTTATTAAAATTTTCTAACCTAGCATGCATAATCACGCAAGCATAGTAACTATGTACTTTAGTGATGCCTTTTATTGATAAATTGATAAGTTATACTTTTAATCCTTAATAAAATTACATGTTATTCTCAAACACTTAATAAGAATTCTAGATTCAATTGATAGCTATGAATAATTTACCTACTTAGAATATCTAGCATTTAGTAGTTGTTCTTTTCTTATATATATAGGTTATCAAGAGGGTTGGCCTCTTACATGGTTGATTAACTGGCCCTATTGATTGTTAGTTGATTGGCCTTGGTTAGTCGATTTATTGGACTTCACATGCTGGTTTATTAATACTTTAAAGCTGATAGGCTCACCTTTATTTAGGTCAATATTCCTTATAAATCTTTAATATACACGAAACATAAATTCCATAAATTTTCCCTTTCTAATGAACCAAAATTGAAACTTTCTCATTTCATAATGATTACAACATTCAAAATGCTTATCAAAATTATATCTATTCTACTTACTTCTACAACTTATTTTGAAGTACCAATTAACCCACATGAAATACTTGTGCAGCAACAACAATCAATAATCAATAATGTAATAACTGTACATCCATTGATTTTTTTATGGCACATTGTAGAAGGTAACACGCTTTCATAATTTCTTTCTAAATCTTTACTTATTAAGACATCATGATAATGCAAGATGAACAAATGTGCTCTTTTTTTCTTTTTTCTTTTCTTTTTTTTTTTTAAGAAAGGAAGAACATTAGGCTAAACTCAAAAAGGGGGTAGGTGAATTGAGTTCTAGGATAATATGCAATTCTTTTCAAAATTTTCGATTAAATGTAGTAATAAGAGTGATAATAGAAACAATAATAAGTATAGAAATTAAAAGATATAGGGATAGAGAAATTCAAGCTCGGATATAACGTAGAGTTTAGACTACCCTCTAATCTTCATGGACTCACAATGTCTCTAACCGAGGACTTTGTACCACTTTATTAATTTCTCAATACGATGCTTCAAGAGCTTACATAAGCTTATACACAATCACTATTTCACACAACAATCTCTAATGTAGTGCTCTTCTTTCTCTCAAGATTACAAAGTATAAAAATACTCAAGCACTACATACTTGGTCTCTTTTGTTTGATTGCAAATAAAGAGCAGAAGAGACAATTTACAAGTAATGAGACTAAAGAATAATAAGGAATGTCTTTTGATTGCAGTAGAATTTCAAATCTTAATTCACTTTGGTAGGGTTATTGAGCATTTATATCAACTTATTGAATTTTTCCTATTATATTAAATGCTCCAATGGTCACTTGGATCAAACTTACCAGCATGCTAAAACCTTGCCCTTATCGGCAAACCGATAATAAATTACACTACCGACATTAACACTGGGAAGTGAACTAACATACCAGCTCCTTTAAGCTAGTGAGCATTTCTTTGTGTTTTTCAGGGCTTTATACCATTAACTCGGTTTTTCCTTAAGCCATCATGTTGGTAACCCAAATAATACCTGAAAATACTTTTGATAACCGACAAACATGATTGCATTCTATCTTCAAGATCATTTGATCACCACTCAAAGAATTAAATTTCTTATAAAGATAATTGATATAATTAATTATTAAACAAATTAATTGATCTTAGTTAATTATCTTAATATGGTCAAATAGAATTTAGTTTAAACATTCACTTTTGTTTTGATCTCATCAAAATCAATTAATGAACCCTAGATTCTATAATCTCCCCCTTTTTGATGAGGATAAAACTATTATATGTCTAAGAGCTTCCTATCAATCTAATACTCCCCCTTGATTTATCATTTGATCTCAAGATGATCAATAATTGAATAAGATTGAGCAAGATGCTTACTTAATGAGAGAATTGATCCTTTTCATGATAAATTGATATATTGGATATATTAAATTTTCAAGTGCTAAGATATAATATATGTCTAAAAGTTTAAAAGGGGGATGACAATTACCTAACTAACTCACCTTTAACCAATCAACTTAACAAAAAAATATCAACTTAACCAATCCAAGCAATTTTTTACTTTTAGACTAATGACTGAATCAACCAATGCATGACTTGAATATTTCTCCCCCTTTAGCCTCATCAAAAAGAGGATGATCGAGGTAATGAGGAGCAAAGAAGATTCAAGTTGAAAATTTAGTAGAGTTCCAACTTATATTGAAGAATATATCCCTTGCAAAAAGAAGATCAAGGAGACACAAGGCTCAAAAAGAGCAGTAAAATAGCCAACAATGACAAGCAAACATAGCAAAGCAAGTTCATTTGTGGCAAGAAAACTACAAAAAAACCACAAATATCCACCATAAAGAGTAGGTCCATCAAGGAGTAAGGTTCACAATACAACAACAAAATTATAGAGTGGCCAAAGGCTAAGTCCTTAAACAAAAAACAAAATAAAGATAGGAAGCTGAAGTGGATAATTAAGCGGCAGGTAGATCATCGTCTTAAGATGGAGAAGCAAAAGGGCAAGAGGGACAATGATTGTTCAGTTCGAAATGACTATAGAGCCTTTGAAACCTACTGTAAAGATGATCATGAATATCCTCTGAGAGTTGATTGAAGCGCATCTCTGAGTATTGATAAAAAGGATGTTGAGATACTAAAGGAGCAGTTGGATCTAAGGAAGGGAACCCATAATTAGGTAGAGGTTGGTGAGAAGATCCTTTAGGTAGAGGAGTAGCAACATGGCTTGGAGTCTCACCAAAGTGAGTATGAGCACTGGGACTACTTAACTTATTAGAAGATGTAATAGGATCCTGTAGACTACGCTCAAAGCCAACATCAAGAGGAGGAAGGTCTTTCCTCCTAACCCAATTGTTCACCATTTTCTTCCAATTTCCCCTAAAAATATCAATCAATTCAAGGTGTTTGACTCGAGCAACCCATGGAGGTGAAGGAAATTGTATACCCTTTTTGATAAGTAATTGTATAATCAATTGCCCAAAGCGAAGAATGGCTTGAGATGGGTTATTGGTAACATGTTTAAAGTACTGAACCACTATGCTAAAAAAATCAATTTGCTTATTCATGAGCAAATAATAAAGAATCCATAAATCATGAAGGGTAACATTGGATTGCTGGCCTCATTGAGGGCAATAACTATGGATCACAATGTGGTGGAGGATTTTTGTTCTAAGGTCTAAGCGAATGGCAACTAAATTTTTTGCCTTTCCCTAGTTTCCTCCAATACCCTTATAGCTAAAGACTCACTCATAGAATTTTGCCCCATAATAACTGACATTCAAGTTCGTTCTTCCAATAGTAACACCAATGAGGCTACAGATTTCCTTAGGAGTAATTGTGATTAGTGTACCATAAACATATGTGTAAAGTACACGATGACACAATTCATCACTTTGATTCATTTTCAATTTAGGTCAACCCTAATCATCTAGAGAATCTGACATGTTACAGTAAAAATATTTAAGAGCGTCACCATATACTTCATTGGGAAGGTGAAGGATGTCAAGAACATGGTCGGTGATATGTCGAGAATAACCAGAATCTGAAACTCCTTGAGCACCTTTAGAAGATAGAAGATGCTGGTGTTAACTTCAATGTTTGCAAACTTTTCAAATTGTTGGGCATGTTGGTGTGAAGGAAAAAGATGGTAGTCATAGGTCGAGGGTGTAAGACTACGAGCAACACCTAGTATCGTAGGTGCTTAGTGAGGCACATATGATAGATAGGTAAGCGCATGTGTGGTGAAGAGGATGAAGGAGAGGCATAAAGGTGTATATTATAATATGTAGAGAGTTTTAGAGTGGTGCTCATTGAGGTTGGCTTAGTCTTATAATTTTCCATTTTGAATCTTTTTAAGAGATCCCTAGTATATTTAGATTGGTTGATGAAGTTTCCATCTTTGGTTTGCTTAACTTGAAGACCTAAGAAATAGTTGAGTTTTCCCTTTATCCTCATTTCAAATTCATTTTTCATGCATTGGACAAACGAATTAACTAAATCCATGTGAGCAGTACTAAACACAAAGTCATCAAACTATATTTGAACAATTAGTATATGATCATTGTGTTGTTTAATATATAATGTTGTATTAAGTTTCCCTTTAGTTAATTCATTTTTTATCAAAAAGTTACTCAATCTTTTATACCAAGCTCTAGGAGCTTACTTTAGTTCATATAAGGCTTTATTGAGCTTATATACATAGTTTGGGAATTCACTATACTCAAATCCTAGTAGCTGCTCTACATATACCTCTCTTTTGATGTAACCATTTAGAAAGGCACTTTTAACGTCCATTTGATATAGTTTAAAGTATTTATATGTGTTAAATGCTAAAAAAAATTCTAATATCCTCTAATCTATCAATCGGAGCAAAGGTCTCATCGAAATCAATTCTTTCTTTTTTGTTGTAGTCTCTTACAACTAGGCGTACCTTCTTTCTTATTACTATTCCAATTTCATCTAACTTGTTTCAAGATACCCATTTAGTTCCAATTACCAGTTTATCTTTTGGTTTAGATACTAAGTTCCATACCTCATTTCTAGTAAATTGATTTAGCTCTTCTTGCATAGCTTATATCCAAAATTCATCTTTTAGAGCTTCATTTATGTTTTTTGGTTCAAGTTGAGATAAGAAAACTATATTACTTAGATTCTTAAGTAAGGCTCTAGTTTTCACTCTATTAGATGGTTCTCCTATTATTAGATCCTTAGGTTGATTTTTCATAAACTTCTATTCTTTAGGTAAATCTAGGTTAAAGTTGTTAACAATTCCATCTTGCCTAGAGGATTCCTTCTCAATTGAAATGGATTGATTCTTGTTAAGACCAAAATTGTCCAAATGAGCACCAGTTTTTTCTATTTCATCATTAAACCCTTTAAATGCATATGAATAATCAAATGCAACATGAATTGATTCTTTTACGACAAGAGTTCTTTTATTTTATACTCTATAAGCTTTACTAGTAAGTGAATAACTAAGAAATATGCCTTCATTTGATTTTGAATCAAATTTTCCTAGTTGTTCCTTTCCATTATTAAGAATATAACATTTTGTTCCAAATGGATGAAAATATGATGTTAGGTTTTTTGTCTCTCCAAAGCTCATAGGGGGTTTTCTTAAGGATTGGTTTTATGAAAACCAGATTTGATATGTAATAAGTCGTATTAACTGTTTTGGCCCAAAAATATTTAGGTAGGTTATTGTCACTAAGCATAGTCCTATCCATTTCTATAAGAGTCATATTTTTCCTTTCAACAACTCTATTTTATTGTGGAGTTCTAGGTGCTGAGAAAGTATGTTCTATTCTATTTTTATTACAAAAATCTTCCATTTCATCATTTTCAATTCTTCCCTATGATTACTTCTTATTGAGACAATAGTAAGACCTTTTTTGTTTTGAACCTTTTTGCTATAATTCAAGAATACATGATATATTTCATCCTTGTTGCTAAGGAAGAATATCCAAGTGTATTTAGTGTAATCATCAATTATGACTAAGGCGTATCTTTTCTCTCATAAACTTAAGGTTTATGTTAGACCAAATAAATCTATGTGTAGTAGTTAGAGTGGCTTAGAAGTTGAGATGGTATCTTTTGCTTTGAAAGATGACTTGGTTTGTTTGCCATATTAATATGTTTGACTTGTTATATCTTTATCAAAACTAATCTTAGGTAATCCTTTAACAAGATTCCTTATTAGGTTTGATAAAACATCCATACTAGCATGTCCTAAGTTTTTATGCTACAACCAACTATCATTGTTTTGAGCGGATAGACAAGTTTCAAGAGAATATGAAAGCATATTGAAGTTAATTTTGTGAATGTTTCCTTATCTATACCCCTCAAAACGAATTTGGTCATTATTAATATTTTCAATAGAACACTTTAATGTATGAAAGATTACTTTGTATCATATATCACACAATTGAGTAATACTAAGTAAATTAAGTTTTAAATTATTAACGAGTAACACATACTTAATAGTAAGATCATTATTAGTGCAAATGTTACATTCACCAATAACATAAGCTTTTTAACTATCACCGAAGGTCACGCTTCCTCCATCCTTTAAGTCTATAGGTATAAACTTAGATGTGTCTCTTGTTATATGTCTTGAGCAACCACTATCTAAGACTCATTTGTTGTTATGCCTTAAAGAGCCTTATAAAACAATGGTTATCTTTTTGATACCTACTTTAGTTTGGGTCCTTTGGGGTTAGTTGTTATAATGTAAGCTTATCTCTTAAGGACCCAAACCATTTTGCTTTTGTTATGTAGTGAGAAATTGCAACATAACACACATGTATGTGCAATATGACTATATCTTCCACAATAGTTACAAGTTTTATTTCATGCCTTAATAAAGTAGCTTTTGTATGATCTATGCACATTCTATTTAATATAACCTGTTCCAGTTTTGTTTAAGGTTAGCCTTTGTGTTCCATGAATTTTATCTAAATTCTTTTCTCTATCTATAAATTTTGCCATTGTTTTCCTTAAATCATCTAAGCTAGTTCTTAGGATCGAGTTTTCAATTTCAAGACGACTTAGTTTGTCAATTACACTTTCATCATCCTTTACCTTGAGTTTTAGTTCTTTCATTTCATTTTTAAAATTCTTATTGGCTTCTTTTAATTTACTATTTTTATCTATCAATTCATCATTTCTAATGCTTAGCTCTACATTCTCGTTTTTCAATTTCTCATTTTCAATTTTCAACTATTCATTTTCTTCTTCTAATTCTTCTTTTGCATCAATTACTTTATTATATTCACTTTTGATGATGCCAAACATAAAACCTATTTCACTCATTATTTGCTTCAATACTTTATTTTTCTTTTACACTTTTATGAATTCTTTCAGTAATCCATCATATATACTCCTAAGTTCATCAAAGGAAAAGTTATGTGAAGGAAAGCATAACTCTTTATTGAGAGTTATGAAATAAGTTTCATTATCAGAGTTGCTAGAATCCCCATCACTCTAAGTAGCTATCATAAATTTCTTTTTTGACTCTTTATTGGTCTTCTTAAGCAATGGACAATATTGTTGAATATGTCTCGGCTTTTGACAATTGTAGCATTTGATGACTTCGCTCTTTTTCTTCTTGAACTTAGAAGGTGATCCATATCTATCCTTACCTTTCTTAGTCCTTTTATTGAATTTCATGAACATTTTAAACTTCTTTATTAACATTGTAATCTCATCATCATCTTTACTTGAGTTCTCTTCTGCGACTTCTAAAGTAATTATTTTCTTTCTAGAATCCTCTCCTTGTCTTTTTACCAACTCATGTGTCTTAAGTGTTCCAAAGAGTTGGTCTTTTGACATTTTATTAAGATCATGAGCTTCCTTGATAGCGGTTCTTTTGTAAAGACTTAAGAATTTTGGAATTTATCATAAAATTAGTAAATGTTTTTCCAATAACACTCAAAGGGTTAATAATATTGATAAACCTATTATGCATCTCATCAATTGTTTCATCAGGATCCATCTTAAAATTTTCAAATTGTCTACATAATAAACTTATTTTTGTATCCCTTACTTTACTAGTTCCTTCAAATGTGCTTTGTAATTCATCCCATATTCCTTTAGTGTTTTTACATGCACATATCCTATTAAAGTCATTTTCATTTATAGTATAATACAAAATATTCATAGCAACTTCATTTAGATCAAGTAATTTCTAATCATCATTTGAGTAATCTCTTTTTTCTTTTCCTTCTATTTTAAATGGTCCTTGGTCAACTATATGCCACAATAGTCTATTTTGTGCTTTTAAGAATATAGACATCCTATATTTCCAATACAGATAATTGCTACCAGTTAAAAGAAGATATCTATTAATTGCTTATCCTTTTAGAAAGCCTAATGCACTCAATGCTATGGCCTTTACTCTAATATGCGGTCAAGCAAGTGATTAAAGACTAGCTTTGATACCAATTGAAGAATACTAGGCTCAACTCAAAAGGAGGGCAGGGTGAATTGAGTTCTAGAATAATATGCAATTCTTTTCAAAATTTCCAATTAAATGCAATAACAAGAGTGATAATAGAAACAATAATAAGTATAGAAATTAAAAGAGATAGAGATAGAGAAATTCAACTTCAAATATAACATAGAGTTTGGACCGTCTATTAGTCTCAATAGGCTCAAAATGCCTCCAACTGAAAACTTTACGCCACTTTATTAATTTCTCAATATATTGCTCCAAGAGCTTACATAAGCTTACATACAATTACAATTTCACACAATAACCTATAGTATAGTGTTCTTCTCACTCAAGATTACAAAGTATATAAACACTCAAGCACTACACATTAGTTTTTTTTTTTTTTTATTACAAGTAAAGAGTACAAGAGACAATTTGCAAGTAATGAGAGTAAAGAATGTAAAGGAATGTTATTATGCATTAAATGCTCCAACGATCACTTAGATCAGACTTACCAATATGCCGGTATCTTGCCCTTATCAACAAGTTGGTAATAAATTGCACTACCGATATGAACACTAATAAGTAAATCATCATGCCGACTCCTTTAGGCCAGTGAGCTTTTTTTTTTTGTGTTTTGCAGGGCTTTACACTGTTAACTTGGTTCTTCCTTGAGTTATCATGTTGGTAACTCAAATAAGACCTTAAAATACTTTTGATAACTAATAAACGAATGCACTTTCCAATCTATCTTTAAGATCATTTGATCACCACTTAAAGAATTAAATTTCTTGCAAAGGTAATTGATATAATTAATTATTAAATAAATTAATCGATCTTATTCAATTATCTTAATATGGTCAAATATAACTTATTTTAAACATTTTCTTTTATTTTATATTCATCAAAATCAATTAATAAACCGTATGTTCAACAAGAAAAACCTACATCTAATAAGTGTATAGAAATTTGTTTTGATTACCCCTTATTACAAGCCTTCAAAAAAAAATTATATTTGAAAAATCATGCCTAACCCACATGAAAAGAGAGGAATTATCACATGTTTACATTTAGCATAAAGAATTCCTTCAAAATTGCAAATTTTGTCTTATAACTATTCATAGCACACTTTCCATAAAGTAGTGACAAGTAAAATTGTAATTATATCCTCTTCTATTTGCCATATATTCATTGTAGGTTCACTTATGTTTGAAATTTAGCATTCATAGTCTTAGGTTTTTTAAAATGTAAGAGAAAATGCAAATAACCTTATAAACTTTGATTTTAGATTAAATTGATCTTCTGAACTTTCAAAGTGTGTTTTAAGACCTCCTAAACTTTAATAAATTAATAAATAACCTTTAAAAATTAAAAATAACTCTTTTAAAATTTTTTTGGTACATAAACACTTTTAAACTTATTAATCTGTTTGCTTTAAGATTCTTAAAACTTTAATAATAGTGTGATTTTTTTAACTAAAAAAGAAAATATTATTTTTATTGTTATTTTATTAAAGTTTATGAGATTTCTAAATACACTTTAAAGTTCAAAGATCAGTTCGCATCTAAATTAAAATTTAGAAAGTTATTTATAATTTTTCTAAAAATGTATTTATCGATCTTGTTTTTCTACTTTACTGTCGTATAAAATAATTAAGAGAATGTAAAATACTGTGGTTATTATCTTTTAAATAGAAAGATAATCATGGAGAGGATTAACACACACATACATATATATATATATATAATTTATATAAAAGATCTGGGCGTTTAAAAATTCGTAATATAGCTGTAAGGGTAAGGGATTATGAGTAGGCGAGATGGCAGGGAGCATGATGTACGGAGCATGCTACGGTTGTACTTTAGTACCAGGTAGGCAGCTTTGCTATTTGAAATACCAATATATAACGTCACTGATCTCTATATAAATTATCAAACTGACATGTTAGAGCACGCAGAACAACACTCGGTACATCTTTCTTCCTCTCTCCGGCCAATAGGATACAGACAAGAATCCATCAAATTGCAATATAACAATGTCGGCCTCTTCTTTTTCTCATCGGAGGACAGCTATCTTCATTATGTTCATTCTCATAGCATTCACTCCACGTGCATTCTCCCATGGCGGACCAGAAGGGTGTGGCTTAGAGTCGGGTGACTGCGTCAACAAGTCAAAAGCCCTACCTCTTAAAATCATTGCCATAGTTGCCATTCTCGTGACCAGCATGATCGGTGTGTGCTTGCCGCTCATAACTCGTTCCATCCCTTCCCTGCATCCCGACCGTGATCTATTCACGATCGTGAAGGCCTTTGCGGCGGGAATCATCCTTGCCACTTCATTTATGCACGTGTTGCCTGATTCTTTTGAAATGTTGGGGTCCGAATGCCTTGAAGAAAATCCATGGCATAAGTTCCCCTTCACAGGTTTTGTTTCCATGATGTCGGCTATCGCCACCCTCATGGTGGATTCACTAGCTACAAGCATTTTTATGAAGAAAAACAAGGCGGGAATCCTTCCGGATGTCAATATCGGAAATGGTGAAGGAGAGGCCGGAATAGTTCCTGCAGGGCATTTGCACGGGCATTTTCATGGGCATGTTCATGACCATCGTAATGGAGCCAAATTGGAGACTGGAGATTCACAACTTGTGCGCTATCGGGTTGTTGCAATGGTTAGTGCCCTTCCCTGTATTTTCGTTCATTTGTATTTGTTGCTCTCATTATATAACTTGTTATGAAGCCCATATAATGATAATGGTCTAGCATTGTTAGGGTATGTTAAGGTTTACAAATCTGACTGCTCAATAATGTAATGTTACCTCCAAATTATTATTGTGCAAATGGATTGAACGGTGAATCCGGCTTAACTTGCTTTGGTCCACAAAATTAAATGGGTGAAGTTTATTTAACCCGCTTTTTAGATAGGTCAAAATAACTCGATTTCGATCCATTCCAAAAGCAGGTTAAATAAGATAGTTTGTATACCAAAAGCGTAAATATGCTGAATAGATTAAGTTTGTTAAGTTTGCTTTTTAAACGAGAAAAAAATCTTGGCTCAAATTTATCCAAGAAACTAGTTAAATGAGCTAGCTTGCATGTCAAAACCCACGTGCACATCTTTACACATCATTGTTCAAAAAGTGTTCCCAAGATAAATATATAAGTATCTCTTGTACATTTGATTTTTTGATGATTTTGTGACATTTTTTTTTTTCACAATTTAGCTTTATTTCATTGCAATTTACTGAAAAATGTATACTAAATTACTAACCAAATTTAAAGCATAGATACTAAATTGTAGAAAGTAAAAATTTAAATTAAATTACCTTTTTTTCACGTGTACACATACTGCCTATATATGCATACTAAATTTCTTCCAAATCAAGAGGATTCATATACTATAGATTTCACGATACTAAACAGCAATTTGTGTTGTAAAATGGCTTTCACATAATCGTTTTAAATTAAATCAATAAAGTAATCCTTAAAACGCTCTTATTGGGACACAATTTTCTTTTCTTTTTCATATGGAAGAGGTATTCACATTCAATTATACGTTCTAGAAAGAGCCCAATAATGAAGTGGTTGCATGGCTAACATTGGTTTGCATGATTTAATAAGCAGTACGTTGCTCATGAGTTTGACGTCTACCTTTGCAATGAGAATCATTACTCCATAGGGTAATAAGAATTACCGACCTTCAAATTAAGACATTCAGCAATAACTAAATGCTAAAGTACTATTAACAAGAGTATTTCTGTTATACAAACCATAATCTCAACCTGATATGTTCATTCTTTTTTCTTATATTTTCTCATATTGAGAGAAGTAATATATTAATATCCCACTAGCAGATACTACACCACATTATGAGTGATAAAATATTGCATTATTGTTGATTGTTTGAGAAAAATGCACGTTTTCTATATGATGGTTGTCATTTATTACATATCTCTATAAAAACTTCTCATATGACTTCCCTCTAATCCATTGTAACTTAATTCCAATCCATATCTTAATATTATATATATATATATATGTATGTATATATAACAATCATTTTGTTAAATCATAAGTCCTAGTGGTCAATAGAAAAATGGAAAGGGGAAACACTTTCGTAAAGGTCGGCTGCCCCTTGTTCCGTGTACTGGCTGTACGGTACTTTTGACTCTGTCCTTAATAAAAAGGGCTATTCTTACAAGGAATTGGGAAACAAACAATATAAAAGAAGGAATAGGGAAGGAATGAAAGAATATAAAAGAAATGAAATATAAGAATATTTAATTCCGTTCATATGTTTGGATAACAAAAGGAAGGAAAGTAAAAAAAAAAAAAAAATATTAATCATCAATAGAAAACAAAACAAAATATAAGGCATAATAATTACTATGTCCATAAAAAGTAATAAGAAAATAAAAAGGGATAGAATGGGAATTCAACAATTGCCCTCTCTTTCTCTCAAATTTGGAGGGAAAAAAAATTAGTAGAGTTTTATAGAAAACTTAATTTCTTTCCACAATCCAAGCCTCCCATTTTTCTCCATTTTCCAAAAAAAAAAAATATTGTGACATTTATATTTTCTTTCCACTTTACTTTTCCTCTTGATTCCTTCCTTCATCCCAAATATACTATTAGGATTCCCACTCAAAAGAATGAATTGAAAATGTTCTTTGTAGAGATTTTCTTATCAAACTTCTTTCAAGGGTTTGGTTAATTCTGAAGCAAATTCTGCTATTTCGTTTATCAAATTCTAGATAAATTATAGAGAACATTTTCTATATTACAATAAAGTCTAAATACTTTCAGCCTTTTTAAAATTAGACTCGTACATTTCTTATCGATGGCTTATTATTTTTTCTTCATGCTTTTAATAAAAATAACACCAGATTTGCTAATATCACATCTATATTAATCAATTAGAATTCAAATAATGACGGAATTCTGAAAACTTTAAAACCATTATTAATAAACTTAAATAAAAAAATATTGTGACCTTTAACATGAATTTGATTAAGCAAACATGTCAATTCATTCATAGTTACATGAATTGGAATTTAGGAGAAAAAAAGTAACAAAGTATTACGTCATTAATAGGAAGAAGGAAACTTCATTTTTAAAAAGTTTACCACACTTGGTGTTACTTGCATTACAAGAGTTGTAAATACAACCTCCCCCTATTTTTCTGGGAATCACTATAATAGAAAAGAAAAGGAAATTAAAATTATAGAAACATAAAATCCTCATTTATGGACTTTACCAAATAACTCATTTTAATCTTTCTTTTGGACAAATACATAATATGTGCTTTTAAAAATATTAATGCTAAGTAAAGATATGTATGAACTTTCAATTGACTATAAACAATATTATTAAATAGAACTAACTAAATAAATTCATAAAATATAAAAGGAATTGATTAAATTAAAAATTAAAAAATTCGAAAAAAATAAAATTGATATGCCCTTCCCCTATCATCCTAAAGGTAGGGATGATTAAAGAATAATACAACAATATAATGGATTGACACTTATATTGTAAGTAGGTTATATATTTTACTCATAATGGTGGACGACTACTTACCATACTTTGTGCAATCGCAACTCAATGGATTGTCAACTTTTTTATTTTTTATTTTTTATTTATTTATTTATTTTTTTTGATAATGGGTGACCCTACCATCTACGAGGGCCGAGCAACTGCAATTTGGTGGGTTCTTAGCTTTTTTCCTTTTAATTAATTTTGTATGATGGATGACAATGCACCACCTTAGGAGAGCTAGACGACAAACTTGAAGTAATAAATTTTGACCTACTAAATTAATTAGACTATTCTCCAACCACCCTAAAGGTAAGGAATGGCTTGCAACCATCTTCAAGAAGAGGGGTGTGGGCACTCATGCGATCCCCCTAGACATGGTCGCCTAACATCTTGTCCGTGGGTGTTCCATGATGGTCATATGAATTTTGGTCATATATTTTCTTATTTTATTTTGTTATGTGAATCATTTTATTAAATTAAATATATTTAACAATATTGTTCTATTACACTAAGTATTTTGGACCAATCAGAACATGATAGATGCCCCTTATTAAAGTTAAGGAGAATTATAAAATACTGATATGTGTTCATAAAATATAAAATATGCAGGCGAATTATTTGTAGAAGATGGAAAACAATTGTCATATTTTTATGATTTTCCCCGATAGAAAAGGTTTTTAAGCCACTTATCATGCATAGACGAAATGATTGCCTTATATTATTGCTATGCTTGTGAGATCCAACTTAAATCAAGAAACAGATCGGGTAATTAAGAGGAATAAAATTAATGAAGTTATGTTATTATTTCGTCACTGATGATGGAAAAGGCACGGTTTCCTGCAAGGACAATACTGATGTACTTTACACTAAAAACCGTCGAAGGGAATACGATGGAATCTGACTTTTAATTTTTAATTGCCAGCTTCCTTTGAAAAATAATATTGCCCCCAATTTTTTATATAATGTCTGTCGACATTCATACGACTTAAGCGGGAAGTAGCTTCATAGAACATTATTGTTATTAAGAAAGAATTAAATAATATTAATAAGTCATGTAAATAGATGAATATTATATAAATATCGATAAAATTTTTGTATTAAGATATATACTTATAATTTTTTTGAAAAGTATATTTTTTTTTCAATTTTTTAAATATTATTAATATTTATACATTGTTCATTAATTTACATGATGTAATACTATCATTGAATTTTTTTTTCTCTGCATCACATTAGGTAAAGCATAGAAATATGTAATTTCAAGAAATCAGTAATGTCGATGTCGTTGTAATTCAATTGACACCCTAGCCAAATTAAGAAGTTACAGTTGAAATAAATTAATTTGGGCTATGTTTCGACATTCTAAAACTACAAGTGAATAGATATATGGTAAATACATGATACTTGTTGACATTTCTTGACTGGTTAATATAAAATGAAAAATGAATTTCAGGTGTTGGAGCTTGGAATTGTAGTTCATTCAGTGGTGATTGGTCTGTCTTTGGGTGCCTCAAATAACGTGTGCACCATCAAAGGTCTCATAGCTGCGCTTTGCTTCCATCAAATGTTTGAGGGTATGGGTCTTGGTGGATGCATTCTGCAGGTAAATTATATATATATATATATATATATATGTTTTTTTAAAAATAATTTAATGTCATAGAAAACTAATATTCAACTGGTTTCTATGGATATTCGATTTTTCCCTACAAGAAAATTTCTTTACATACTCTCAATTTGATTAATAGATTTCCACTAAATACATGCAATGATGATTAGAAAATGAAAATTAGAAGGGTGGTTTGCTTTCCTTAAAATTTAATAGCCTAAAATTTCTGCTAAAATTAGCCGAAATTCAGTGGAATAATGATTTTTGGCTTATGGAGGTCTTAGGAATTAGCCAGTAGGTATTGCTTCCTTTCTGGTGCTGTCACCCTGTATTATTTTAACATAATACCATGTAAAAGTATAACTTATCATAGATATATATATATATACATATGTATCCTTAGGAAAAAAAACGTTCATTATTATATTCTTTTGGTATACAATAATAAGATGGGGAAATCAACATAAATAAGATTGGGAATCGCCTAGTTGTAACCATAAAAAAGAATCAGAATTTAATATGCAGATGTTTCTGTAACCACTTTATGTCAGTTTGATTTCTCAAATGATGGTTAATAATATTTATCTGTCAAATTTGCATTTAACCTTCTCTCCCGTTAGATATGACACACGTACGTCAGAATATAATATGCGATGTTTCTGTAACCACTTTATGACAGTTTGGTGACAGAATACAGTAGGTTTTTTTTTTTTTAATTTTTATTAACCACATTTGATATTAAAACTTTCGAAGAACATTCCAACTTAGTCTATTTCGTTTGAATAACACCATTCACGCCACAACAAAATAATGGTCTGAGCAGACTTCAAAATGCTTAAGCATATTTTTGGCATTCCTTGGTACTGGTACGAAAATTGGGGCAATTGAATGTATGTTGTCAAATATAAAATGAATATCATATTTCAACTTCAATGTCATCTACTAATTAAATTACCTTGAGATGCATATTGTACACATACAAAATGCTAAACCATCAGACTCAGAGATATCTTTGGTGCTATTTCAGTAATGAAAAATTCATATGCCTTACTCTTTTACGTTGAACAGGCAGAATATAAGTGGCTCAAAAAATTTGTGATGGTATTCTTCTTCTCCGTGACTACTCCATTAGGGATCGCAGTCGGGACTGCTTTAGCCAACACATATAGAGAGAACAGTCCCGGTGCTTTAATAATAGTAGGTCTTCTAAATGCATCTTCAGCTGGGCTTTTGATATACATGGCTTTGGTGGAGCTTCTGGCCGCGGATTTCATGGGTCCTAAGTTGCAAGGTAGCATCAAGCTCCAAATTAAGTCGTATGCCGCTGTTGTTTTAGGTTCTGGTTGCATGTCTCTCATGGCAAAATGGGCATAATATAACACATCTTGAGTTTTGGTTCACGAAGAAATCCATGGAAACATATTGGAGTTACCGGTTCGGGTCTCACCATGGCGGTGGTGGTTAACTATGTCGTGTTTTTGGGAAGCATATAAGATGGTCTTATGCGTGTATTATTATTTCAAAGAACTTGCATTTTTTTTTTTTTAAGTTGTTGTGTGTTTTTTTCTTGTTTAATTGTAATATGCATGTGCCTCATTGTAGAATAAAACAACAATGAAGAAAGAAAGGTTGACCTTCTTTAAACGTTATATGTCCATGATCCATTATTTTATGTACTTAGCAGTAGAACATGTCGTGTTTGGAAATTTGAACTATTATAAGATTTATTGTCGCGGTGAAATTGGTCGATTACAAGAACCCTGAAGTTCAATGCAAGAGGGTTATTGGCAAAAAATAAAAAAATGCAAGAAGATTTTCGCAGCGACCAAACTTGCGAGCATTGGCTATGAAAACTTTGCTGTTTAAAAGCAATGAAGCGATGAGCACTTTTGTAATCCTACAGCGAAGAACTCACCGCAAAAACTAAGTTTAATACGATGAGTTCCTTACCGCATAGATGCGTGACTTATGTGCAGTGTTAGTTAGTAAGATTGCAAAAGTGAAAAGAAAAATAAATATATGTTAGCAACGAGAGTCTCGCCGTGTAATGCATTCAGTAATGAGGCACTCGCTATAATAAATCTTCATAATTTCAATTGGTGCTCCTTGGCACCCTCGTACTTACTGTACTTATTGTTAAACTTCATGGATTTAGAACTTTTATCTTCCTAAGAACATGAATTCTCCTCTTTTAATTGCTGATATGAAAGCTTAAGGTTCAGGACACCAGTTAGAGTTACAACTTGCGCCTGCAGTATAGTATTGGCTCTTGCTTGAGTAGCAGGTATGGTGATACAGGTGCCCTCATACTAGCTAAGAGTGTTTGTAGGTTATACTGAAAGAATAAGAAACCCTAGGGTAAGTTATAGCGTCTCTAGTGAGCAGCTCAAGGTCAACTGGCGTCGGTTGTAATGGTGCATGCACATCATCTTCACCTTGACATGGTAAGTGGGCTCAGACATGTGAATTGGGTATGCGTGCGCCCATGCTTGAGTAGTCCACGTATGACCATACGAAGGCCAGACACGAGCATACTAGGCACAATTATTAGTTGGGTTGCCCAGTTACAAGCATATAAATAGTACATATATGTATGTATTTATTATAGATAATGTAAATTCTTTAATGAATTAATTATATAAATAATAAATTATTCAATAAATAATAATTTTTAGAATAAGAAATAAATCATTCATTTAATAATAAATTATTCAATTAATAGTAAAATTTTTAGTAAATAATAAATTATGCCATGGAAAATAAATTATTTCATAAGTAAATATGATATTTACTAAACAGTAGCTTGTTTTAGTAAAGAAAATATTTAAATATTAATAAATTATTTATTAATAATAATTTATTTAATAAGTAATACTTTTTTAAATAAAAAATAAATTTTTCAATGAGTAATAAATTATCTAGTAAATAATATATTTTTTAATGAATAAAAAATATTTAATAAATAATAAATTATTTAACAAATTTACAATAATTTTTTTTAATATGTTATGTAAATTATTTAGTAAATCATAAATTATTAAATAAACAAATTACCTAATTAGTAAATATTGATATTTAACATAGTTCAATTAGTGGTTGCCCTTTTTTTTAAATTATTCAATTCACCATAATGTATTCAAAATTTCAAATGTTATTTCTTAATTGAAAAATATATATATATATTTTTGATATAATAAGAGGTTCGATATCATTAATTTTTTTTTTCTAAGATCATCCATCTGCAATGAAAGTAAATTAGATAAGATCATCATACCACATTATCATTAACAAAATTTTATGGTATAAGTGAAATTCTATTCTAAGCCATTGGAATTTACAAGAGGAAAATAAAAAAAAAAAAAATTCTAAATATCCTTAAGAAAAACAAGTCAATTATAATTGTCCTCACCATCATCACCGCCATCCACACCCAAGACAATGCCTAATGCTTCACTTGAACTACTTGACCTCGTATCCAGGAAACCACGTATATAGATGATCTCCTTGATCGCATGCTGTACATCAACCTAATCCTTTAAGCATGTGTAAGCTTCAATAGTTTTTGGATGCATTGAAAGGTGTTGGGGATTAAGGAGTCACCCACCTAAATTGAAAGTTGACTCGAAAGGGACTGTTAAAGCTAGAGGAGCTAGAATATCATGAACTACTAAGGAAAGGATCGACATCATGTGTGCCTTGCTGGACTACTAAGAGAGAACATCATAAATTAGTAGCTCTCCAAATTCATTGTTAGAATTGAGGGCGCTCCCTAGATCTTTACTACTTCTTACAATTTGTTTGCTTCTCTTGTCGAGTACATAACTGTTAGGCCACGCTAGCTAGGCTAAATTATGTATCCTTTCTCTATGAAAGGCCTATAAAGTTTTGAGCATGGTTTGTACTTCTGAATCAAGTACAATTGCATGATACTTAGCATTCTAAACCCCAACACTTTGATAGACTCTTTGAGGAGGTTATGAGTGGCAAAAAATTTATACCGTAGTTCTAACGTAGTAAACACGTAGAAGAGGTAAGGAAATGGTATGAAATAATCCCTGATTTTTTGAATCATACCTCGAATAGTAGAGCATAGGATGGGAACACTTCGGTGTTGTTACAATACATCCAAAATGTCAACTAAGTTGGAGAGAACGAGATTGCCTATTGGGTGGTATGATCCAGACAGTTTTTTTGTCACTATTAAGAAGGTCCTCAACAATGCTTTCATCATCTTGCATAGCTTCTAATCTTAGTCTATCATTGGACCTAGGGTGATATTAGGATTGGTAATTATCATATAGTTATAGAATGTCAACAAATTGACCCTCATCTTGCATGCATGTGAAAGCATCTTATAAGTCAAATTCTACCTTGTTGTGCAGTCTAAAGGTAGAAGTCACTAATCGTTGTTATCTTCATTGGCCATGTAGATCTGTACAAAATCTATGAGTTTTCTCTTAAAAGCATGCATGGTATTTATTGCACATTGGATCCATGCTAGGTGAGGGTTTAAACCACAACTTTCAACATTGGTATTTACGTCCAAGTTGAACATATGGTAGACACATTAGATGTGGAATAAATTGCCTTTACAGATCGGATTGAACATACTCTTCAAGTGTCGGACTGAAGTTATATTATTGAAGACATTGTCAAAACTGATGCTGAAAACTCTTTGGATGTTGTATGATTGGGTATCGATGATGTTGCTAGCAATTGCTTAGCCTATGTGAGACTTGAGGAAAAAAATGAATGTTATTGTTCATTTTTGCACCAACTACTCATTATCGATCTAGTGTGCAATAATGCACATGTAACTATTGTTGATGGTGGTCATTGGTGACTTCTAAATGTCAGAAGTAAAGGAGACATTGCAAAAAAGCATAGAACCAACGCGTTCATACGTTTGACAAGAAGTAGAAAAATATAATTAAAGATTATGAAGGTAAGCAAGTAGATTACTTCTTTGCTTGGAAGGCTTAAGAATTCTTTCGTTAAAGCCTGTTGCATTCTATTATAAACTGTGATTGCATTTGTTTTCGAGGTCTATCAACCCTTATGTTGGTACAAGGCTATAACTTTTGTATCACCTACTTCTAAAGTGAGGATGTCTAACTGTGTAGAAGGATATACCTGTAACAACCATCATTTGCACGAGATCCTCTCATACATCTTCATTATTGGAACTAGATGTTGTCTTATCCCATCTTTTGTCAACCTTCACTAATTTCAAACCTTTCTTCTCATGTATTTCTAGATGCCATCTCAAATGACTCATACTAGAGTATTTTTATAGGTCACGTAATAAGCGGTTACACCATCTTATTGTATTAGCATGTACTATTATCATCTAGCAGTACATTTTCTATGTTTCCTTCTTCTGTCAGGACCCTAAATAAAGCCTAGTAGGATTACCTAAAGTTTTCATAACATGTGTGTGCCTATGATATGAAAACCACCTTATAAGTCAAAGATTGCAAGACTCTAAATAGTAAATCACTAAGATTATTAATTTTCAAGTAATTAATTTAATGTAATATAACATAACATATAAATATAAATAAATATAGATATCCGATATCCCACAATTCCTCAGAATCGGTACCTCCTACCAAATAATAAGATAGCATATACCTACATTAGAAAACTGTAAGAAAAATTAAATTATATTAAATTCTAAAATATAGATATTTTCTACAAAAGATGTTTATGTATCATCTAAAGAGCACTCAGCTACTTCTAATATTAGAATACGTATTTTCATCTTGCACTCAACACTCGAGACATATCCTAATTCCATCATAAGTAAACCTACAAAAGAAACTAAGCGGAAATGAGCATAAAACAACTCAGTGAGTTTGTCCCTCACCATTACCATTCAAGCAAGTTATCACACATTATTATCACATATACAAACAAGCTATTTACATATAAAATAAGTGCAGGCATGATGAACGCAAGCAATACATCCATAGGAGTCCAGAACTATGGAAGGTATACAATTACGTCGTCTATACTTCGATTATCTCCTATACTTACCCGTACAGGACACCTCAGCTTACCCACATAAGGCTACCTAGGGTAACCACCTCTTTAGGCAACACTTGAATATTACCTTAGTAGAGCAAAAAGTTCCAATCCAAATAGGTGGATCCCAAACTAAGACCATCTACGATCCTAGGCCACTTGAGTACAAATATGTAAGTCTTCTCTCAACCAAAATTATCTAAGGCCTTATAAGTACAATAAAGCAAGTGCTCTTGCTATCAATTGGAGATCTCATGCTAGTTTTGCCTTGACTCTAAAATATTATTTATGGCTCTACAAGCCTTTAGAGAGATCATACAAAAATACGTTTAAAAGTAGAAAAGTTTTTCCAAAAACACTTTTCTCAAGACTTTTGCAAAGTTAACACTCTCTATTCATACCTTTACCGAGTCATAAACATGCGAAGAATATAATTGGTTATTTTGGTCTGATACTTATATTTATCAATTTAAAAAAAAATGATCACACAGATGATAGCAGATAAGCAAAGTAGTCATTCAGATATGCAAGCAACAGCAAGCAGCAAAACCTTATACAAGTAACATGTACAAGCAAGTAGCAGGTCATTAGAACTGCCTCACCTGAATTATTACTCTATCTCTAAGCCTTTAGGGTTTCTAGAATTTGATATTGAACGCCTAAATCAAAATAGTAAAACTTATAAGTATCATGAGAAGTCAGACTCCTTAGTTTACTAAAAGTCTATTATAGTTTATCTAGTTCCTCTAATATAACCCAAGTATAATATGTATAGGTTTACCATACTCAATGGGATTAATAGTAACTATTTTCTTATATTTGTTAGTTATGAAACTTCCTTTATGTATTTAGTAACTTTTCATCATAATTCCAATATTTGCAAACTTATAGTTGTTTTTCATCGTTTTCGAACGTACGTACATACGATGATATCCATTTTGGATATTAAAACCCGTGTTTTATGATATGGGCTAAACTTATTGAAATTTTAACTCATTGAAACTTAATTATTCTTATTGCTTATGTTTATATCCTATTTTAGTACTTAATGATTTCATTGGTCATTAGCTTCTTACACTTAGAAAATTTTATATTAGTATTACTAATCCACGTACTTAGTTAAGTTTAATTCAATCTAGGGTTTAAAGGATATTCGACTCCTAAGTACATATATACATGTATATGTTATATTCTTATGCAGTCTTATAATTTATTATTTTTCAAGCTTATGCTTATGTCATCGCTTAGGTCATCAATTGCTTGTGTCATCGTTTATGTCATTATTTGATGATGTCATGGCTTGTGTAATCATTTGATGATGTCATGGCTTATGTAATCATTCATTACATGTAAATATATATATATATATCTTTATGTACTCATACATATACATATGTTATATACTTACCTACACTTCTAACATACTAATATGTATACTTATGTACTTATACATATACTAATATATATACCCATATACACATACGATAGCATATGTATTTTTATACGTATTTTCATATGCTTTATTTACCTTCTTAAGAAATCTTCACAATTTCATCTTTTTCTTGTAATTTAAGGGTGTATTTAGCATGGTATATGTATGTATAGTTAGTATATGTCTTATTTTTGGTTTTATACATAATGGAGATTTATATACAAGGGTCTTTATACATGTATATCTCTAGTATACCCTTATATACACATACTCAAAGACATGTACACATGCATCTTCTTCCATTGTCTAAAGATTTCTCTGCCTCTCTACATAAAGATTAAAACTTTAAGCCTTAATCAACATATATATATACAACACATAACTACTTAACTTAACCTAACTCTTCATCTAACTAGTAAAGATTACGAAGCAAGACATAGTAACATAAGAACATACCTTAACATGCTCTTGAATATGGATGGAAAGTTGAAAAGTAAAGAAGAGTGAAAGGGAAAGGGAAGATACGGTTGGGAAAGGAGTAGAAGGAAGGAACTTTGTTTTGTGTTATTTTGTTTTCTAAAAGGAAAACAAGTGGGGTCTAGGAAAGGGAAAGAAGTGGACGGCAAAAAAAAAAAAAAGGGAAGAGAAACCCAAAAGAAAAGAAAAGAAATCATTAAAAAGGAGGAAAAATTCTATATGACAATGACATTTGTTGACTTGGTCAAATGTTGTTTTAGTTAACTTTGTTAAAGTTGCATGTAATTTGAATGCTTATAATGAAGTAATTAAGAAAAATAAGGAAATGAAAGGAAATGTAGGGTTTGTTGAAATAATTAGTAAAAATAGGCAATGAGATCTTTCTCTTTGTATTTATATTCTAGAAACATCATTTGGTATGTTGCTTTATGTAATTGTCATGAAAAGTATCATTTAAAGTACTAATACCTACTATATGTAATATAAGTATCAACTAAACTTTAACTCTATATAATACTAATCTAGTTATATATTTAGAAGATGAATGTAATCTATGATGTAATATCTTAGTTTTTAATTGATTACTTTAGTATTGCATGTATTTATGAGTGGTTGAAAGTTATCTCTAATCATTTACCAATTAAATAGCAAAATATGGAGGATATATTATCACTTAGGGTTTTAGGGTAGATTATGGTGAATTAGTGCTTTTATATCCTTAAAGTTATAGTTTTAGGGTTCTTATTATTTCCGGGTACAATCTTTAGTGTTTTTATACATATAAGGTTTAATATATTCATATGCAATTAAATCTTCAATTGTTATTTTAGGGTTTTAATCAGGTTTGAGGTTAACTTTTACAATTATATATACTTGAGGTTTTAAGGTCTTCGTATGCAATTAAGGGTTTAATTGATAATTTAAGATTTTTCATATTTACTTTAGGTTTTGAATTGAGATTTTAATCGGTTTTAAATCTCATTGGCTCTATTGATTTTAGGAAATCATCTACAGTTTAAACGTTTGATCCTATACTTGGAAAGCTAGATTTATGAGGTTTACATCTTCTGCCAGAGGGGACTTGACTGTAGGCTGGGCATAATCGAAATCTGTATAAGCATCAGTAGATCAAGTTTGTGTTGGAGTTGTTGTTTCGTGGTAATCAAATGCAAATGAACAATTATGCATTGTTTCTCGCTCCACTTACTTTAACAAGAAGCTTAGAGCAAATGTTTATTGTACACCTAGCTATGACTGAAATTACCATTGGTTATAAAAGGTGGTGGTATACTTTGCATTTGACTCACTTATTCACAATAGGAAACACTATGGTATGGCATTATAGGTATATTTCACTTTTATGGGTTATTAATAGGAATTGCAGGTATATTGCATGTCTATGGTGGTCTTAATAGGTTAGTATCCTAACTCCTAAACATAGGTGTAGAAAAGTCAAGTTCTCCACCTGATTAATTAAATTGGTAAATCCCATATTAGGATGCATGGGGTAAGGCTACTCATCATACGGATCAGTAAATATCTAATCCTCAAATCCATTAGGATTAGAAACGTTTGATGAATTTCCTCACTTGGCCATTTTTACAGGAAGAAGCATTAGTTCTAAGGGATTCAAACGTAGAGTTAGGAGAGCATTTATGTTAATTTAGGTGTTGTCCATAAATTTTTAGGCAAACTACATGCATTTAGCGTGATTGAGGACATATATAGGCTTAATTTTAACGTGGGTACATTAGGGCCAACATGCTTACATCTTATTTTCTTTGTACCAATGTGGGCATGCTTTAGCCCAATATGCTCATGTTCTCTCTCACCTAACAAACTTTCGTTGGGTGGCAATTCCCACCTAATGAAAAAAATTTGTTGGGCAGGAGCCACATTTGGGCCCAACATACTTACATTGGCCAGGTAGCTATAAAAAAATTTGACCATTAGAGGCCAATGTGCTTACGTTTGGCCCTAACATGGGTACATTAGTGCCCAATGGTCAAAATTTCTCATTATCTATAAATTGATGACCAACACTCCATTCATTCCCACAACTCTAAATTTCCTCCTCTTCGCTTTCTTTCACATGCTAACTCCTTCCTATACTACTCTACTTTATTTTTGAAACCTTTTTCAACCCAAAGATTCATTATGGAAGGTTTGTCACATCATCGCACTACCTAATCTTAAACATAAGCCAAGGGTAAGCATCCTAAGGCACGTTCATCTACTCCACTAACCCCTCTGAGCAGTCTAATCGAGGATTGCTCTGTCTATTTAGTTACCCCCAAAATGTGGTATCACTTTATGGATGGATTCCACACTCGAAATGCTCCCCCCACTCAGTCGTACAACTTTAAAGAGCTCAATGAGATCTATGACTTCCCAAGTGCTCTTGAAGCAACGAGATTTTTGGTATTGGTGGAGTTAGAGAATGGGACATACTTTGATTTGGTTCGAGTGTTTTACATCAATGCAACCTCTAATGTTGTCTATCCTAATGATGACATCGTGCCCTAGCATGACATGAATCAGGATGTTGGCTTCCTCATTACTTGTATGTTCAACTAAGTCCTAGAAATCACTTTGGACTTCATCAATGATTTATTCAATTGGTCCAATAGGGATGCTAACATATGCTAGCAGCTTAGGATATGTCAACTGCATGTTTACATGTTTTTGAGCGGTCGATATGTCTAAATGAGACACAAGCACAGCATTTAAAGCATCCTATCGCTGTGATCCTCTACTATACACTTCAATCCTATGTCAAATAATCACCAATTCAATTGTCTCGTGATCAAACATAAATTTCTTCAGTAAGGAAGATCTTTTCTTACTCTTTTGCATGGTGAAAGGAGACCAGTTGGCATTGGCTATTTTATTAAGTGCTACTTCCTTCGCAAGCTCTCATGAAGGGACAAGCATTTAAGTTATGGCTAACTCTTCAAGTTTATTCTTCTCTTTAATTGGTTAAGCCTAAACAATCACAAATTGCATAAAAACAAAATCTATCTTCAACTTAGCAAAGGTGAAAAACAAACTACACTTCCATCGTAATGAGGAAACTGGTGAATGAATAAGGTAGGAGCAACACCAAGAACATGTAGGTGGGGGTAAAGGCTAAAGAGAATAACTAGATGTTAATGATTATGACCTTGTCTTATAGGACTAAGATCAAGGGGTAGGTAGCCAAGGATGACAAGAACAATAACAGGACCCTAGACCTTTCACCATGGAAGAACTATTCCGTTGATTCGGAATGATGATGACTAACCAACAATAAATGATGGGAACCTTTACGGAGATATGGGGAACTGTACGAAACATTGAAAATTGAGTAACAACTATAGAGAGTGATGTTGCTAATATTTGAGTTGAACAAAACGGGCAACATAATAAGATAGATGAGATGTGGGCTCAACAATAAGCGTTTTTTGATTGGTGAGGTTTTCAATACCTATCCCCGCCCCCTTTCCCTGGTGGTGGTCAAGTGTTGGATCCTCCATTCTCACCATTCTATGAAATTTAGGATTGCTTTTTCTTTTGTGTATGTTTTCTTTCTTTTTTTATTTTTTCCTTTTCTTTTCTTGTTTTCTATGTAATAAGTAAAGTTACTTTTTCATTAATGGAAATTAATTCTCGATTTATTAATAGTTAATTGTTTTCTTTAGTCATTCTTGTATATATGGAGTTTTATGCATATAATATAAAATCAATATATCATACCTTATCTAAACATTAAGGCATATATATCTATAATACATACATACCTATTTGCACATATTTTGTACTTACGTATTTGTTTCCATATATTTATACAAATTTCTGTGAATATAAATGTGTACATATGTATGTGTTTATACATACAAAAATACATATGTATATATTTTGTCGAATTATATATTTCATAAGTATATATTCATATTTGTATTTTTTATAAATTTATCCTTACATAGTTTTAAAAATACACGTAAGTGTTTTTATTGAGGCATATACATACATATATTTTTCTATGTATGCATGTACATATTTATATATATATAAATATGCTTAGTTATTATATATTAAATAAACACATATATCCATATACATATTCATACATATATACAATTATATATTCAATGTATACTTATCTAATTAATATTTTAATATATAAATTTAAAATATTGAACGTACATATTTATATGTACGTAAGAATATTTCGAGTAAAAAACTTGTAAATGTAATTATAATTTTCTATATTATATTAAATTATCAAATTACTTAATAATCTATATAAATTATGGTACAAATATGTACTGACAGTATAAAACATACGCTCAATGTTGAGGTTGGAAAAATTTAAAATAAATAATACTGTAAATCATCATAAATACCTAAAAATAGTAAAAAATGTATTTTCGACATTTTATTCCTTATTCAAAGCCAATGATGGGCATATGGGCCGGTATGCATATAAATGGTTGATACACAAGGTATGAGCCCTCGAAATTTAGGCACACAAAGCACTTAAGCATGATGGGCCCGACATGTAGAAAAACACGAGTATGCAAAGCACGCAAATTTTGCCACATAGGGGCAAATAGGTTGCCTAATTATTACCCTTAGACTTGACCCAAAACTACTTGGTTACAGGTCAAGTCAGCCTTGAATTGGGATAAGCCTACCCGACTAAATCAAGACCAGTTCCAAGTCAGTTTGTTCAGCTTGTCGATTCACTGGGTCAATTCAATGCCTAGTGAGCCTGCCTATAAATTCTTTTTCTTTAAAAGAACATTTGTTTTAAATAAAACATTTGAATTAAAAAGCTTAAATTAATGTTGAATTAAATTGAGTTTTTTATTACATGTTTGCATAACATTTCTTCAAATAAAAATTTGCAATACAATTTTTTTAGTCTAAATAAATTTCGTAGCTCAGAACAATACTTCATTTAACTAAAATTATTAAAAAACTAATTTCCAAATCAGTCTGTTTTTACAAATTATACCTTTCGTATTTATGAGAAAGGACTAAAAAGTATATAATCTTTACATATGACCGTCATTATAAATTACTGTAGTAAAGTTACACTTTTCCAAAAAAATTGGATTTCACAACAACTACATACATAAGAAAACATCCCATACACAAGATGTAAGAAATTATAATAGTAAATATACATTCTCAATGAAGTACTTTATTTTTAATAGATTTTAAGGTCATGTAGTAAGAGTAATTGTCTACATATTTGCTAGTTAGAATCAGATTGTCATAGTTTAAAGATTATTTTTTTTTTTAAAAAAAAAAAAAACTTCAGTATGTAGGTTAATTATAATATTTCCAAAAGGCGTTTGTTTTATGTCATTAGCCAATTTATTTGGTTTTTTAAAAAATTCATATAACACTGAGGTGTTTTCTTTTTCTTTTTCTTTTTTTTATGGCATAGATTTTTAGAAATCTATTGAATATGGATTTGACCTAATTTTTCAAAAAGTGCCAATTAGATTATTTTGTTATTTTTCAGAGACCATTTTTGTACATGCTAAAATTTTTTATAAAGGAAAAAGAAGTAATTGAAAACTATTGTTTAGTCACTATTAGCTTATGGCCCGCTCCTTGTTAGGGTTGACTCTTAACTCCTACTAGAAGAGTTGAAGTTACTATAATAATCGTCTTCCTTGATTACCATTCCCATCGACTCCTATTCTCCGTTTACCACCTTTCACCAATCTTTATTGTAGGTGGTAGTTTCTACATTAATAGCTCTCAATGATGTATAGTAGTCATCAAGAATCAAGCTGGTAATGCTGAAAGCATACTCTATAGTAACAATTGATGCCAAAGTAACGAGGACTTATCATGCTATGTAGGAGACTATATGGTACTTCTTTCTTTGAAACTTCTACCACTCTAGGATATTGAATTCCTAAATACCAATATTGTCTCCGAACTCGAAATTGATGTTAAGATAGTGCTGTAGTTAGATCTGCTACCCCTTAGACCTATGTCTCTTCAATTTCTTGGTTAGTAATTTTTCTCTTGTGAAGTAGTAGTTGCGAATTGTCGAGGGTAGCAATGCAATAATGGTAGCCTAGCCATTGTACATGTTGAATTGCTTGAATAGCTCACTCATCTCCTCAATTGCCTGGCAAAGTTTGTTATCTACACTTAAACTGTACAAATTTTGTGTATCTAATAGGTTATCAATTATTTGATAGTACATATTAAAATAGTCTTGAAGTACATCCACTTTACAATATGGGTCTAAAATTGTCACAATGAGATAAATAGAAGAGATTTCCTTGTAATACCTACTTGCTTGCCATTTCTACTACATAATTTTGTAAAATCGGGTCACTTTGTGCATCTGTAAGAACCGCAATTATGTTGATAGCTTCCATAATGAAGTAATGCATGTTAGGCCTGTAAACTTGTAAAAAGATTTTAGTGGTATCATGGAAAACTTTAAGTACCTACAACAGTTTATTACGTACATCCCAATCCATTGTATTAATCTCTACTTTTGGTATCATTTACATACAGAATTTACACCTTAGATTGTTATAATTAACTGTACTTAGTAACATTTCCTACATGGAATTCCAATGGCGTTTGACATCTTTTGTTTAAATTTTTTGTACCTTTTTCCGTTATGTATGTAGAAGTCTCTCCATATTTTATGCAGGGATAGCCTTTTCATTATCGGTTTAATCGCTAGCTTAATTGGTGTCACTTTATAATTAAGGGCCTCCATCTCCTTCTTAACATGTAGATTTAATATGTGACATGCACACCTTATGTGAAAAAAACGTACCTTGTAAGTAAGGTTGGTAAGTATTTTTTGGTTTATCTATGGATGTAGTGTTTGCGTTAGTATTATCAAAAGTTGTGGAGAAAATTTTATGTATTAAATTATACTTTTCAAGAAAAATAATTATTATTCTACATATTGCTTATGCCATTTGTTGAATACGTTAAGGGCCAAAAGCTTTTTATTAAGTTTCCATTTATTATCTCTCTAAGGATATGTAACACCTATGTAAGGATTTTCTTGCCATATATCTTCACAAATAGATACCTGTGTGTCCAAGGAATTAAACATTGTCATCAAATCCCGCTTACCTTTGTGATATAGCTACCGCATGGTCTTGGTGTCAAAGGTATTTAAGTTTTGATTTAATGACTCTTATTCATACTACATTCGGGAGTTTCACTTAACTGCGTTAAAGGATAGGTAGACATTTGTAATTTGTTGGGTGAAGGCCATCTTTTGCTTCTTTATGTTGTATCAAAATAGTACGGATGATTAGGAATTGCTAGGATGTTCAATTTGCTACTAGAATTTACAGATGCCATGCTTTGATGGATGCTTTAGTTGTAGGTGCCTTATCAATGTGTCATAGCCATCCCCTTTCTTCTATGTATAACTCGAGGAATAATAGTTACATTGCCCATTGGAATCGCCTTGCTCATCAATAATTTTAGTAAAATATTTAATAAAAATTTTAGACTTCATAGGTCTATGGAGCTTACCTAGATCATCATGTAGCAACTCCTTAACATTGTCTCCACCTATATATACAATTTCCTCATCTTCTGCAGTGTAATCCTGCTAGTACAAAGTTTGTAGTTTGAAATTAGGAGGAATTATCAGAGACTTTAATAAATCTATAATTCTTTACTAGTGAAGTCATGGTGGACACTATTGTCATTGATGTTGATGAATTGCTCATTCTAGAGATTTTTTTTCCCTTTTCCCTTAAAATCCTTCATGCTAGTAGATGATCAGTGGAAAAAGTGATCCATTCATATTTTTGGCTTTTCACATGCAACTATAAAAGGAAGATAAACAAACGAAGTGTACATAAACTACTATACATAAACATGTAAATATTGTAACCATTGTTGGTAATAGAAATTTTGTTTTGTAGGAAATTTTTTTTCAATAGAGTGTAGCATGAAAAATCATTTCAAATAAAAAGAAAGAATAGTGTATAGAGTAGGTACATATGTGTTAGAAATAAACATATAGCAAATCTGAAGCGTTTGGTTAGAGTTCAAGTGGGAATTTGATGCCTGGTGCATGTAGTTTATACATAGTGAATTTCATTAAAAATTTGAAATGAAACTTTGTTAACATACGTTTTGAAATTTTTAGAGTGATTATAATGTTAGAAGTTAGAATTGTCACTTGTGGAGTAATCAAAATCAAATTTAAACATCTTTGTCACAATGCTTCGGTGCCATATAGTTTTTTCATTTCCACTTCTAAATCATTCACTCACTATTAAGCATTTTTAAATGAATTTAACGTAACTTCAAAAGTATGATTCAAGTTAAGCTTCACAATCACTCCAAGTGAAGCATTCAATGTTCAACCATTTTTTTTTTAACTTCCTATTGCTTTATTACATTTCCCCATGCCCTCTACCCCCCAAATTAACCTATATTAAATGCTTGACTCACCTATGAGCAAACGTCCCATCAATTTATTTATTTATTTTTTAACTTTAATTGATTTGGGTTAGATTGGCGAGTTAACTTGCTGGTCTACCAACCCAAACCAATGGTGGGTTGCATCCATGACCGTTGAGGGCTTGCTTAGATTGATAGGTCATCCTATGGGTTGGACTCGGACTAGTTAAGTTTAGGCTAGTTCATCGAATCGTTGGACCAAGTTTGATCTGCTTTTTACACTGGACTCAACCCTTCCCTAGATATAAGTACACCTTCATCAACCATGCTTGCTTAGTTAGTTTGATTTGGATGAATACTTCTTAATAAAATAGTTATAGATGTGGTCTTAGATGTTAGTAATTAAGATGTCTATAAAGCAGTTATGGGATGCACAACATTAGCAAAACTATTAGTAGTTGCCATTCCTAGTAGGGATTATATGAACACGCTTATAAAATGATTGAGAACTTGAATATTCTCTTACATTGTCCTCTAACTACTTCCTAGTTTTGTTATCAATCAAGAATTGGAGATTCTAATCCTATAAGGAATTTCCTATGAGGTTAGGTCTACACTTAAAATAAATATTCCTTTTTCTTCAATGTAAAAAGTATCGAAACAAGGTAAACATAGTCATAACTTCCAAATCCTCACAAATACACTTAAAAGGCCACAAATAACTTATAATAGTTCAGAGTAAGCATAGATGGACATATATGATAGTATGTGAAATATGATTTCTAGAAAAGTGAAAAAGAAAGTCTTCAACCAACCTTAAAGTACTTTTTGAAGGGAGAAAATTCTTTATCCTTAAGAGTAGTAATCTATTTATATGTTGAACCTTAGAGCATTGAACTCTTGCTCATTCATTGTACTAGTGATATTGTTGAGGCTCATGTTATACTCAATTCTAGTATACAAAGTGGTGTACCTTGGAGCTTAGTAATCACTAGGGCTTATCGTAAGGAATAGTTACTGAATGAATCTTTTGTAATAATGAAGAAAATTAAGTGAAGAAGTTAGAAAACACAGTAGCTTCCATGAGTTGCTTAAAGGATATTACACATCAATGGACACAACATGACTTAATACTTTACTTGATATAACTTACAAGCTAATGTTAAGGTCTATTCACCTTTAACCTCGAGTTACTTGATAAGATTAGATAAGAGTATAAAGAAAATGTACTCGGAGAATGATATCTCATAAGGATAAGTATATGTAATATCAGAAAGGTATTGGATAATTTCGGCTACAAAGAAAAGGGACTATTTATAGTAAGTCTTTAGGGTAAGAAGGAAACTAAGTAATTATAATTAAGGGTAATGCAAAAATACTATTATAACACATCACCAAAAGGGTAAAAAAGGATAAATAGAATAGAGGAATATAGTATAATGTCAAAAAAAGAAATGAGAGGTGGCACGCTACGGTCGGGTATAAGTTTTGGAGTCTTGGGACGTTGCAGTTGAGTTGTAGTAACCTTAGGGAAGCTACTGACAAAGGGTACTCAAAATTATTGAGACAAATAAAGGATTCTATAGCTTGCTAAGCCAAGTAAGTAGTACTCAGCATGTAGGCACTTAGCCATGGCACTTATTAATAGTTTAATACGTTAGAAGAAAGAGTTTGGCGAGTGGGATCCTTGGCTTCGGTAGTTGACATGTTGTTGATTGGGAAAGGGTTAGAGTGAAGTAGTATGCTTTCGAGTTGAGACTTTAGAGAGTCTGCCTACTATTCTTTCATATATTGGTACTTATCATTAGTAGGTTAGCAAGAAAGAATTTTTCGAGCAAGAGACTATAAGCTTTAGAGATGGGCTTGAGTGAAGGGTCCAAAGGTTGTTAGTCCATCAGTTCCTCGTAGTTATTAAAGATTTGCCCTCAAATCTTGGTCTTCTTCTTCTTTCAACATATAGGGCATTAGGTCAGCAATGTTGAAATTAGGAGACACTTCGTATCCTTTGGGTAACTCAAGCTCATAGGTGATGTCATTGACATGACAAAGGATCTTAAAAGGTCCATCCAACTAAGGGGATAACTTATCGGCTTCGTCCTTAGAAAATGCTCCTTGTTGAGGTAGGCCTAAACAAGGTCTCTTGAGCTATAAATGACTTGCCTCCTCCCTTGACTTCCCTGTTCCCTTTATTGAGCAATAGTTTTGGGTTAGTTGATCAACAACCTTCTAATGTAACTTTTAAAACTCCTTGGTGTGTTATAGGCCTATTTGAATTTCTCCTTACGAGGTTAGGCAAATAACTATGTCCAAGGATAAGTTTGGGTTAAATCCATAAATGACCTCAAAAGGTCACCTTCTATCGAGTTATGAATGGAGTGATTACAAGCAAATTCAATGATGGACAAGCATAGATCCCAATCATGTAAATTCTTTCCAATAGTAAATCGAAGGAGGTTGCTGACAGTTTGGTTCACAACTTTTGTTTGGCCATCTATCTAAGGTTGGCAAGAAATATTGAACATGAATTAGTACCAAGCTTCTTTCATAGGGTTCTCTAGGAGAAGCTCGTGAACTTTGAATCACAATCAAATACAATACTCTTTAGTACTCCATGTATCTACATGATCTCCTACAAAAAGAGGTTAACAATAAATAAAGCATCATTACTTTTATTGAATTATTGAAATAATTAGTTTTTTATGAAATTAATGAATAAGCCATGCATGTTTAGACTTCTGGATGTTTATAATAATATTTGTAATATTTATTTTTTATCTCACTCAAAAATTTATTTATTTTCCTTAATTTTCTATAATTTTGAGCCAAAACCACCATTTTTATAAAAATAGATAATAACCAATTTGGTATAATTGATGATCGATAATTAACCTACATATTTTAAGTCTATAGAATTTTTCATGAAATTAATCGAGCTTGTATACCATTTATTATGTATTTTCCTTGTATAAACTTATATATTAGCTTAATATGTAATATTAGTAACTAGTTTATTAAATTTGTGTCAAATGAACACTTTGGGGTATAATAAGTTTTCCTGGACAAGTTTGGAAAGTATAATTTTTTAGGTTTTCAATTTAATTCTAAAGCTTACTCGAGTCAATTATAGAGTTAAGGTAGTGTACGATTGAGTTGTAATATGAAAGGTTATTTTTTGATATTTGACAATATTGATTAGTCTTGACTCTTAATATATATCAATAGCACTCAAAATAACGATCACGATGATATAAATTTTACTAAAATTAGAAAATAAATGAGTAAGATACGAACAAATGAAGTTTAAAAATGTGGAAATGAAAGCTTATAATATATGTCATATTTTCATAAGTGTGATATATAAGGAAAGACTACATCACGATGTATAGGATATTGTACTATTACTAAGCCTAGGTAAGTGGATCTAACCTATGCTTGGAGTAGATATATCACTACTCATAACACTATATATCGTTTGATGCTGTGTTGGTTAAATATGGATATATCTTGGGTGAATTGATATGTTACTATCATGGGTGCTGGTGTAGTGATTTTAAATCATAACAATCGTATTTTGGTTAAACTGTTATATGGCTATGTTAGGTGATGATTTATGCTTACAATTGATTGTGTTAACCAAGGAAGTTGAGTGACCTAACCTAATCTTCTAGGTATTCACTTAAGTAAACCTTAAGTAAGATAGTAGAATTCCATTAAGGAGAGTTCGAAAACTAGAATCAAATCACTAGTTTGAACAAAACTTAAAGATTGATTGTTTTGATTGATATTCTTGAGTTATTATTGCATGGTACATCATGGCACAAAAAGGGACCTATGAGTTAGAAATTTCAAAATGAGGCTTCCAAATGATCATTGAAAAAGCATGGCTTTATGAACTCAGTTTTTAGAAGCATATAAATTGCATTGCCTAAACACTTTAACTATTTTGATAGTCAAATATGGTAGACTATAGTATATGGTCTAAGTTTGTAATGTTGCTACTTTGATTTGGTGAACTACAGTGTGTAGTATAATTTTGTAAAGATGGGGGTCCTATTCCCAAGTAGCTTCTTGTTGCCCTTTTTGGAAATGGTTGACTACAATGTATAGTCTAATTCGGAGGGGGTCTTACTCCTAGGCAACTCCTTGTTGCTCTAGATTCATGGATTTTGTATCCAGATGCCCGGCTATGTTGACTAACCAGACCGATGTATGCCATGTACATGAGCATAGCATACTATATCATTAGCAGTAAGGATTCAGTTAGGCGAATGCAAGTGTGAAGTTAAACTTACGAGATATGATTGAAATGTTTCAGTTGTGACATGCAATATTCTTTATCATATTGTCTATATTCTATTGTTTGTTATCCACTTTTATTCAGCTTTAGTAGCTGAGGGGATAAAATGTTTTATTCTCAGGTTAACTATATCATAAAGGGCCTAACACTCAGGGGGGATATGTATACTGAGAGCGTGAGTCGGAGTTAGCAACTGTTGTATGGAGCATGTATTAGGTTAGAGATCTTATTATTGTGAAGACAATAAAGGAAAAAGTTGGTTCATATTTTGATGTAAATATTATGTTGTATACATAAGATGTAATAAAATATCCAGCTGAACTCCGATGTAGCAACCCTTTTATTATGTAAACAAAGTTGTCTTTTGATGAATGAGCAAGTTGAGTTAAGTTTTCAACAGGTATTCTTGTATGATGGTACATCCTATGTTATGTCGAGATATGATAGCAAACTTGACCACTAGCAAGTAGATGTCTCAATCAACCAAGTTCTTGCCCACTACAACTTAGAGCAGTAATCCTAAAGTGCAATTAACCACCTTTGTTTGGTCGTCAATTTGGGAGTGACATGAGGTACTGAAGAGTAATTTGGTCCCTAGTTATTGCCACAAGGTTCTCTAGAAATGGCTCAAGAACTTCGAGTCTTTGTTGGTGACTGCACTTCTTGACATGTTATATATCCGCATAATCTCGTGTAAGAAAAGAGAAGTAATAGTCAAAACATCGTTAGTCTTCGTATAGAGCATAAAGTGTGCCATCTTACTGAACCTATCAATAATGACCATTATAGAATCTTTGCCTCGGGCAATTCATGGTAGTTTGACAGCAAAATCTATGCTCAATTCATTCCATGACCTCATTGGAACAAGGAATGGCATTGCTTTCACTTGCTTGGCTTAGCACTTAGCCTTATTGCACATGGCACAACTTTTAACAGCTCGGCCAAAAGAATAAGCTATTTAGTAGTTTACAGGTCTTCCTTTCTCTAAAATATTTAGAGAGTCCTCTACTGTGAGCTTCCTTGATCAATAACTCTCTTAGGGAATAAGTCAGAATGCACAGTTTCCCACTTCGAAATAAGTAGCCATTCTCCACATGGTACTCGTCTACTGTTCTTCCATCAATACATCGTACAAGTATGGGTCCAAAGTGTGGATTTTTAAAGTACTGCTCTTTGATACTTATGAACCTAAATAGCTGAGTCTGCAGTTCAAATAAAAGTGCATTATCATGACCTAACAGTATTGTTGTCATGGTAACTCGCCGTGTACCGTACAAAGGTCTACTATCAATTCCCTTACTGATTGTAAGCCTTTCGTGTGATATACAAGGTTCTTTCCACTATGCGTTACCACTAGGCCCATAGACAAGTAATATAGAGTAATTTAACTAAATTTACTTCTATAGTATAAATTAACTAGATGTGTGGACTCATAAGATCTACACCAAAAGAATATTATAAACAAATGCAGTTCATAAGGGAATGGCATTAAAAATTTTAATTTATGTTATAAACAAAAATATAAAAGTAACCAGTCTTTTACAAAACTATTACAAAATTTCCTATTTGCTCCCTAATCGCTCCAACCCATCCTTACACAAGACTAACTACGGGCATGCCTCAACCTAGATTAGCAAAAAGGTTTTCCTACAACAAAAGAAATCTATCGAAGTGTAAGCTTAAGTTTAGTGAGATAAATATCCTCGTTAGTACCATATAGTAGAAATTTATTAAATGCATAATTATATGAATGCATAAACAATCAGCATGTTAAACAATGCATGCAGTTACCTAAGAACTGCATATAACTCAAAATTATACCCCCTATAGTTAGGGTTTGGAGATAATTAACCAACCCAAACTAAAATCCAAGTTCTAGACCTTAGGTTTTATTTTGTTTGTACTATTGTGCTTAAGCCAAAACAAAACTATATATATATATATATATATGTATATGCTTTCTTTATCGAATAACAAATCATATTTTTAAAATAAAAAAATCAAGTGGTATGGTGGATTCTGTAATCTACAAACATATGCCTTAAGTAGAAGCCATAAGACATGGCCCATCACCGACGGTTGGCATCTTCTGGTGCTTAGTAAGCCCATTAGCTTAGGACAGAAACTTAATAAAAATGATGACATAGCTAGTGCCTAATCCTATAGGAAGCCCTTCCTCTTGTAAGTCCCTTCCCATCTTCTATGTGAAGTAGCAATCAACGTTATTCGAATGCAATTATAGGAAATGCATTATTCATCTTATTTCTTAATTATATAAATCGTTAATCTAATTTTTTAAGGTAATCAGACAATTTCATTCCATACACGTACATGTATAAATTATCACAACAATTCCCACTATTATATAATTAACAAGCCATAGCATTCAATTCACAAATTCATATACATGCATTTCCTATATCCCATAAGCATCCAAATTTATATAAATATATATATATATATATTCTACAAGCAAAATCAAGTAAAGAGTCATCAAGAATTTACTCACCCACCATGCAGTCAGTCAAAGTAGTATAGGGATAGGTCATCTCTGTATGCGGTGTCCCCTAGTCATCAAATTATAATATTATAATGGATTGAAATAAAACTTAGGAAACTAAGCTAAAACCCTTTAAGTTATACTCTTGACTAGTTTTCATATTTTTTCGGGTTTTACTTAATAGTTCAATTGCATATAACTTTTTTCATTTTAAATCCAATTTTTATGATCTTATAGTCAATATTCATTTTTTTAAATGTATTTTAACGTGGTGAGGTTAGATTTTCAAAATGAGGTATACAAATCTGTCCGTAGGTTAGAACAGTAGTTGTCCTCATGATTTAGAGTGCTTTTGGGCTTTATTTAGTCAATGGGCTTTTTGGTAACTTGGGAAATCCTTTGGGCTTGGTCTTAATATTTCCTTCTAAGCTCAAAATATTCCTTAAGGTCAGATTTGCAACTTTGATTTACACTCCTAAGGCTATCAACCACTTCTTGGGCTTTTAAGTGGGCTTATAAGTAGGCTTAAGTTATCAAATTGGCTTGTTTTCGATCCAACTCAAATTTAACCAATTTATTGGGCTTAAGGAGTGTCAAGTTACTGGTTAGAAATTTATGGGTGGTTCAACTTGATGTATGGGGCCCATTTTGGAAGTTTTAAGCTTGGTTTTGAGCTTTAAGCTTAATATAGTTATCATACTTGCCTTGGTTGGTCTTTTCACTTTGTTTACTTACTTTTATCATATTTTTAAGTGTATTTTAACGATGTTCCAGATCTGGTTGGTTTGAATATGAGAGTTTTCGACTTGAATATGAGTCAAATAACCCTCTCATGAGCCTAGGTTATTTATATTCAAATCTTAGCTTGACTTTTTTTCCATGAGAGGGTTATTTGACTCATACTTTTCATGAAAATAGTAGATATCATACTTATTACAATTTAAACATCATAGCTCATTTCATACAAAGTTGGTTTCCTTATAAAACTTTATGTGATGAATTTTTCCTTAACCTAAGTCGAGATTTGAGCATGTTCAACATAGGGTGATAAGGAAAGTATCTTATCACTAGATTTTGATAAGTTATCAATTGATAAATGATTCCAAATTTCAATTGATAAGTCATCTAAGGTAATTGGTTGGTCTACTTATTTGTATGTAAGGCTTTGGCATAAGGATAAGGGAATTGTCTTATAGGAAATTGTTTTAGGATTTACTTCTTGCATTGTTTTGTAAATTATGATTCGATTCTTATAAAATTGAGAAATTTTCTAGAGTTGAATGAAATTATTCAAATTAAATTATTGATTAGTCGCATAGGGTTAAAAGTCTTTAATTATTTTAGGGTTTAGAGTCTTAAGTGACTTTAGAGCTAGCAGTTTTTCAAGTTTAAGTTTTATTGATAATAGGCTTTTGAATTGGAAAAAAAAAATAAATTTGTTTCTAAATGTAAACTTGAGCTCTTAGTTTAGTTGATCCATGGGAACGTTCAAAAAGTACTCTTAGTCAGATCATAGGCCTGCTAAAAGTAGGGTTTACATGCATGTCTTTTTGAAAGAGCATCTGCAACTACGTTGCTCTTTCCCTACTTGTATTTTATTACAAAATTAAATCATTTAAGGAATTCAACCCATTTCTCCTACCGTTGTGACAACTTGGTCTAACTTTGGAGGTATCACAACGATTTATGGTTAGTACATGTCAGGAACCTAAAGGGGGCCTAGTAGGATTACCTAAAATTTTCATAACATGTGTGCACCCATAGTATGAAAACCGTCTTGCAAGTCAGAGATTGCAAGACTCTAAATTATAAATCACTAAGGTTAATGATTTTTTTTGTAATTAATTTATTGTAACATGACATGATATAGAATTATAAATACCTATGGATGTCCGATAGCCCACAGTTCCTCAGAACCGCAGAGAATCGGTATCCCCTACCAAATAATAGGACAGGATATGCCAACATTAAAAAACTGCAGGTAGAATTAAATTATATTAAATTCTAACATGTGAATATTTTCTACAAAGAGTGTTATGCATCACCTATAAAGATCTCAACTAATCCTGACACTAATATACATATCCTCATCTCGCACTCAGCACTCGAGACTCATCAGAATCCCATCGTAGGCAAACCTGCAAAAGAAAGACTATTGGGGAATAAGCTACAAGAGCTTAGTGAGCTATTCCTCATACCATATTGGCAAACAAGTTATCAAACAAATTATTACAACCATATGAATGCATACACACGCAGAATGCCAAACAATATATGCAGTTGACCGGTACTGCAAATAATATCGGATTTAACGCCCTCCGAGATAAGGGTTGGAGATTCATCGGCACCAATCACGACCGGGCTCTAGCACCTGGGTTTTTACCCATAACTTTGAATTCCGTATTTCACAAAACTACATTTCCATTTCTAAAAATCCAGTAGTTCACAAAGTCCCAGGCCTAGCGGTGAGGTGGCCCACGCAGTCCACACTCACACCCTACAGCGGTGGTCTCTAGACACGACCCCCAGCCACCCACGGTTAGCGTCTCCGGCGCCAATAGAACCCGCGAGCCAAGGGTAAGGTCTTGTTGTACCCATGCTCCTGCACGGTACTAATCAAATCATGTGGGAATCCATCCCTCCAAGGCCCTTCATTACCAACCGCGTGAAGTGACGACCGGAACAAGTAATGCGATGCATGGATAATGCATGACCCTTTTAATTTAAGGAAAGCCAAATATAATTAGGTCAAATTATGAGGTGATCAATCAATATCAGCAAACCATCCAAATCATATAAAAATCAATCATACCATCAAATCATCAATTATCGTATTTAACAATATTTCTTACAATAATCAAGCAATATCAAGCATACGCATATCCTGAAACCCCATGCATCAAGTTATTGATGTTCAATTTAAGTACACTAACTACAAGCACAAACAAATATGGAGTCATCGGGAGTACTCACTTGACTATGACGACTCGTTCTAGTTGTAATAACCGATCAGGAGATCCTCGCCCTCGTTGAGATCACCTGATCATTACGAGATAACATGGATAAATAGGTAGTTAACTCAACGAATGGTTCTAGATATCTATTTACCTAATTCTACTTAGATTACTATCAGCCCTTATTCGATTAATCCTAAATGCTAATCGCACGTAACTTTTTCATTCTATTTTCAATATTTACGAATTTATAGTTGTTTTTCATCGTTTTCGAACGCACGTTCACACGGTGATGTCCGTTTTGGACGTCATGACCCATATTTTACGATATGGGCTAAATTTATTGAAATTTTATCTTATTGAAGTTCAATTATTCTTATTGCTTATGTTTATGCCCTAATTTAGGATTTAATGATTGAATTAGCTATTTGATTCTTATACTTAGGAAATTTTACATTAGTGCTACTAATCCACATACTTGATAAAATTTAATTCAATCTAGGAAGTGTATTAGGGTTTAAGGGATTTTCGACTTCTAAATACATGTATATGCCTATGTTATGTGCTTATGTAATCTTATTATTTCTTCTATTATAATCCTACACTTACATCATCACTTATGTAAGCAATTGATGATGTCATGGCTTATGTAATATTTAGATTATGTCATGGCTTATGTAATCCATTTATTACATGTAAATATATATGTCATTAAGTACTTATACATATACATATGTTATATACCTACCTATACTCATAATATACTAATATGTATACTTATGTACTAATATATATATAATAATACATATACCCATATACACATACGGTGACATACGTATTTTTATACGTATTTTCGTATGCCTTATATAGCCCCATAAGAAAGCTTCACAATTTCATTCTTTTTGTATTTTAAGAGTATATTTGACATGATATATGTATGTATAGTTAGTATATACCTTATTTTTGGTTATGTACATATTGTATACTTATATACAAAGGTATTTATACTTGTATTCTTTTAGCATATCCTTTTATACATATACTTAAGGACATATGAACATGCATATCCTTCTTCTTCTTCATGATTCCTAGATTTCTACACTTAAAGAGGAGAACTTTGTGCTCTTTTCTTCAAGACAACACTAAACACATAATTACTTATCTAACCTACCTAATTAACTAACTAATGAATAATATAAAGCAACATAAAACAACTTAAAGACATACCTTTAATTGTGTTGGAATTAAGAAGACAAAAGGAGGAGTGATGAGAGTGAAATGGGAAGAAGAAGCTCACGGCAATGAGGAGTGTTTTTGTTTTGTTTCTTTGTCTTTGTTTTTTATTATGGAAGACAACAAATGGTGGGACCAAAATGAGGAATAAGTGGACGGTAACAATTGAAACAAAGGAAGAAAGAAAATAAAAAAAAAAAAAGAAAAGAAAAGGAAGACATCATTACATAAGAGATATTTTCTTTATCTCTTAACCTTTGTTGACTTTTCAAAATGTTGACTTTAGTCAACATGTGTTGACTTGGTCAACATTTGAAATTTGGTCAACATGTATTATCTTAGTCAACATTCCTTAAGTATGTGTAATTTTGTGCACATAATGTAGTAATTAAGGGAAATTAGAGAAGAAATGAAGGAAATGAGAAGAATTGAGGTATATGATGCATTGATGTGTAAATGTGGTTGATGAGATCTTACTTTAGGTCTTTAGAGTCCATATATCTCATTTGATAAATAACTTTGGATAACAAGTGTAAAAAGTGCTAATTTGAGTCTTAAAGTTCACTATATGTAACCTAATCTTCAACTATCACCCTAAGCCTAAGTAAGACTATCTTAATCATATATTTAAGGAATAAATATAATCTATGACTCATTATCTTAGTTCCTAATGGATTACTTGAGAATTTGAATCATATAAGTAAGAATGAGGATTATCTCTAACCTTTTACTAATGATTTTGCAAAATATAAGCATTACATTTTCAATTAGGGTTTTAGGGTATCATGATGGATTGGTGTACATATGTCCTTAATGGAATCATTTTTAAGGTTTTTATCACTTTCGAAAGGAATCTTTAGCTTTTAGAAACATTTAGGGTTTCATAGATTCTTACGCGATAAAATCTTCGATTGCCATCTTAGGGTTTTGATGAGGTTCGAGGTTTTAGGGTCTTCGTATGCGATTAGGGGTTCAATTGGTGATTTAAGGTTTTTCGTGTCCACTTTAGGTTTTAGATTGAGATTTTAATCGGTTTTAAATCTTACTGGCTCTTGTGAATTCAGGAAAATCATTTACAGTTTGGATGTTTGTTTCTATACTTAGAAAGCTAAATTCGTGGGGTTTACAGTACATATGACAAATTCTCTTAGTAGTAAATAGTATTGCCATAATTGCAATGCTTGGATCAGTACCAAAAGTTCTTTGTCATATATGGAGAAATTCAATTGGAGTCCTTGTAGCTTCTTACTTTGGAAGACAATTGGTCAGCCTTCTTGCATTAGGATAGCACCTAATTCAATGCTTAACGCGTTGCATTCTAGCTCAAAATTTTTATCAAAGTTAAGTAGCATTAACATCGGAACAGAGGTCAATTTTTATTTTATCTAGGCAAAATTCTTCTCCTCCCTTTCTCTTTATCGAAAGTTGGTGTTCTTCTTTGTTAACTTAGTAAGTAGCGTAGCAAGGATGCTGAAATTTTTTATGAACCACCTATAGAATGAAGCCAGTCTATGGAAACTTCTTACGTCAGCATAAGTAGTAGGAGTTGGCCACTTGACAATTGCTCGGATCTTCTGATCATCGACCTATAAGCCTCCTCCACTGATTATATAGCCTAAGAATAACATTTCCTTCTAGCAAAAGTAGTATTTCTTTACATTATCGAATAGTCTATCGGTACGGAGGATATTTGGGACTACTCTGATATGTTCATAGTGACTCGATATGTTAACACGATAGATCAGGATGTTGTCAAAGTACACCACGACACACTTCCGTATGAGATGTCTTAGCACATGGTTTATTAGTCTCATGAAAGTACTCGAGACATTTAACAAGCTAAAAGGTATGATCATCCATTCGTAAAGTCTATGTTGAGTATTGAACGCAGTCTTCTACTCATCTCTTAGCCTTATACAAATTTGGTGGTAGCTAGATTTAAGGTTAACTTTGCTGAAAATCTTGGTTCTACTCATTTCATCTAACATGTTGTTGAGCCTCGGCATTAGATAATATATTTGACTATGATATTGTTCATAGCTTGACTGCTTACACACATCTACCAGGTTCTATCCTTATTCGGTACCAGAAGCACTAGCACAATGTAAGCATTGAGACTTTCTCTAATATATCCTCTCTTGAGCAACTCATTGACATGGTGTTGGAGCTTAGAAGCCAATTTAGGATTCATCCAAAAAGTAGGATTATTCAGTAATGCGATGCCGAGTACTAAGTCAATGAAGTGTTCTATGCCTCAAGTTGGGGGCAATCCTTCAGGTAACTATTTTAAGAATAAGTCAGCATACTCGTCCAGCAACTCTTTGATTTCCTAGGGTAGTTCACCTCGTTCCTTCATTTCTAAAAGTCGCCTGACAAACATAAGGGTCGGCTCGCCCACTTTGATGACTTCTTGGAGCTTGACTCTACTCATCACTAGAGCTTTCTTTGATCCTCGAGTAAGTTTCATTTGCAACTTATGAACTTCTCTTAGTGGTATTAAGTTTAGTGTAATCTTCTGATCATCCTTCTTAAACATGTATGTATTCTTGTAGTCATCATGGATGACTCTTCTATCAAATAACTATGGTCTACCTAACAATACGTAGAAAGCACACATGGGTAATACGTCACAAAGAATCTAGTCAGAATAGTTCCTAATAGTGATTGATAGTAATATTTGTTAACTAACATGTAATGCTCCTTTCTCACTCAACTAGTGCAACTTATACAGCTTAGAGTGCACAACAATCAATAACTTCATTTTTGAAATAAGATCAGCTTACACTACATTGGTGTAGCTTCCATTATCTATGATGAGGGCACACACTTGATCATTTATCTTGCAAGTTGTATGAAACAAATTCTCTCTATACTTCTCTTCTCGTAAGGGTTCTACGTTCATAGTATGTCAGATAACCATGAGTAACTAATTTATGTCCTCAACAAATACATCCACCTCAATTAGTTCTTTCTTGGCAAAGACGTCTTCTTCTTCAGGTTCTTCATCAATGCTATCTACTTCTAACTTCGGGATGTCTCTCTTGATGACCATCATTCTTCGGTTCAGGTATCAAGCAGCCTTATATCTAAACTCTTGGCACTTGAAACATTTGATATGGCTCGTCTTCTTTCCAGACTTTTGCCCCTTCTCATAAGTTCAGGTCAGTACTTCATTGTCAAATCGACCTTTTTGCTTAGCTTGGTACTCAGCAGAGTTCAGTGACTTCCCTGTTTGGGTCTGCTAGTCGGCGCTCTAGTTGTTACCCAGCCTTTTCTCTACCTCTTCACTCCTTGGGCAATCCTAATAGCTTTATCCATTGTGGTGAATCGTTGAAGCTCCATAATGTCTCAAATATCATCTCTCAGTCCAGTAATAAATCTTGATACAGTTTGAGCTAGTGGTTCCTCTACCTTTTAACGAATCATGAGAATTTGAAACTCTTAAACATGCTCGTTAATAGTTTGGCCTCCTTGTCTTAGTTGTTATAGTCGAGTGAAGGTATCTTGAAGAAAAGTTTCAAGCACAAACTTGTTTCTGAGCACTCTCTTCATCTCGGGCCAAGTGTTAATCTCTCAGTAGCCCTCTTATCCTCTCATTGCTTAGGAGTTCTTCTACCACATGGTGGCATATCCAGAGAACTCAATAACAGCAGTTATTACTTTCTAGTAATCCTCGTACTGATAGTAATTAAACACATGCTCTACCTTCTCTTCTTATTCTAGTATTCATCAGCATTCCTAGATCCATTGAAACTCAAAATCTTGACCTTCACATGCTCAAATGCCTTGGGGATTTGCACACGCTCTTCTTTAAAATACTCCTCTTCTTCCTCATCTCCCATGTCTACCAAATAAATCCTTCTCCTCACTCATCCGCCTACTCCTCTACCTCAAACTAGTCGAGCTAGGTTTTGACCTCTAACAGGTTGAGCAACTTGTAAGGTATTTTGCACGACCTTAATGGGTCTATAAGACAACGCATGAACAACTTAGGTTAAATTCACCACTCTCATTAATGCTTCTAGGAGTTCCCTAAGATCGTCGTTTATGGTGGACAACTCTACTATCATCACCAATACCAACATTCATGCTCAGGTCAGTCATTTTTCATCATAGATTCAAAGCTTAAACAAACACTTCAGGAAATTAACAGTTAACAACACAGTGCTCAAAAGTACATAATAACTTGCTTTAGTTCACACATGCAAAACAAAGTATATCAAAACTTTAAAAACATACATCAACTTAAATAAAACATCTACTCTGATATTAAGATAGTGCGAACTGTAACTAAGAATAGATAAGGCCAGTCATTAGATGGGTTCAACCTTGCAAAAAGCTTGGAAGGAGTAATGGGGAAAATGCACAAAAGAACAGTAATGAATGAAAACTAAGCAAAACCCATGAATAGCTCCAGAGGATCTAACATACCAATGGAATTTTTGATGACTCATGGTACAATTCGATATGACCTACAAATTGGTCTGGTGAGGTTACTCAATACCTAACCTTGCTTAAGAGAAATGACAAGAGTAATGCTAAGTGTAAAATAGCAAAGTGTTTACACTAGGAATGAAAAATACTCAAGTGTATTAATGATAATTTGCTTACCTAAGGCTTACAAATACAAAGGGTATTTATGCCCAAGAATTTAAGGCAACTTGACTAAAAGGGGAAAAGACAAAATGGGTGTTTTCCCAAAGTAGTAATGTACAACAATAAAAAAAGGTAAAAGTAAATATTCATAGAAGCAACAATTAGTAAGGCAAATTGTAAACATGGTCTTATACATGTAAAGATGTTGTATTAGTGAGGTCATTACAAGATGTAGACAAATCAATACAGCCAGCTGGCTTGTTTGAGCAAGGACAGCTTATGTAGGCTGGGGTCTATCTCTCAGCATGGCGGTAAGGGAGGTGCTAAGTAAGTAAGTGGTCAAGCATGTGGGAGGATTGGATGTTGTCTTGGCCATCCATTTCTTGACATTCTATCTACAAGAGATTATCAATCATTTGTCACAGCTTAAGGAGTGACTTAGCAATGAAGTACTTGGCATTGGCAAGAGTCAATTGGAGTAAAAGAATTTTTCTTATCAAGCCTTCCAGTCTTCAAGTTTGGCTGTAGGTCAAAGGGCTAATAGCTCGATTCCCATCGGGTAGGATGAGTACTAGGGTGGAAGTTAACCTAGACTTGATCTCATCAAAACTCTTTTGAATCTTCACAGACCACTTCAATTTAAAGTTCTTCTTGGTTAGCTCGGTTAGTGAAGCAGCTATGGAACTAAAGTTTCAAATGAATCTTTGATAGAATGAAGTTAGACCATGGAAACTCCTTACTTCAGCAACATTAGTCGACATCGGCCATTAGAGAATTGCTCGGACTTTCTCATCATCAACCTTGACACCTCCTTTGGAAACAACATATTTGAGGAATATTACCTCACTCTTATAGAACATACACATCCTTAAATTGCCAGTTAACGTCTCAATACAAAAGATATCAAATATAGATCTCAAGAGCACGACATGGGACATGAGGTTGGCATTATATACCAAAATATCATTGACGTACACCACAATGCATTTGCCAATCAATGGTCTCATGACATGATTCATGAGTTACACAAAAGTTCTTCGTGCATTTGTTAGACTAAACATCATCGCCATCCACTTAAATAAACCATCATTTGCTTTGAAAGTAGTCTTCCATTCATCTCCATGTTTCATTCATATTTGATGATAGCCACTCTTAAGATCAATCTTCAAAAAGACGCAAGCACCATGCAATGCATTGAGCATATCATCTAACTGAGGGATTGGATATCAGTATTTAAAAGTGGTTTTATTGATTACTCGGCTATCAATATACATTCTCCATGAGCCATCCTTTTTCGGCACTAAAGTAGCTGGTATGACACAAGGGCTCATACTCTCTCAAACATATTCACGATTAATCAACTCATCAATATGTTTTTATAACTTAGTAGCTTGCTCAAGGTTGAGCCTATAGCCAGGTTGGTTAGGTAAAATAGCTCTAGGCTGAAGGTTAATACAATGTTCTATAACTCTAATGGGTGGTAAACCTCTCAGCATCTCAGTTGGGAATAGGTTGGCATACTTTTGAAGTAATATCTATACCTTGGCAAGAAGAGTTCTAACTTTTCTTAACACTAGGAGCTTCCTAACTAACAAGAGCACATAACCTTTCATCTTGGCATCTCTAGAAAACTAGGCTTAGGAAATCACTAAGGACTTTTGTTGTAGTGATTAGGTAATATTCTCTTATGACTCCTGTATTCCTTAGGGCTCATTAGGGTCCATATAACCTTATTGCCATCCTTTTGGAACATATAAGTCTTTCTATGTCCATCATGCAACACTCTCAAATCAAACAGCTACGATCTACTAAAAAGAATTTAGTACGACTTAAGGTAATAGTAGGTTGGCAATTTCAGGACCTTCACCTCTCCTTGAGCTATTACATCGATACAACTTCCTCCTTTATGATAGGGGCACACAATTTTCCATTCACTCGGCAGTTCATATGGAAGAGGTTCTTCTTCTACTAATTCTCATCAAATACAAAGGTACTGAGTGATCAACATATTACCATACAGTAGTCAACTCCCATTTCAAATGGGGCCACGACATTGAAGTCGTCTTGGAATTCACTTAACAGGTGACTAACATTCACCTCCTCTTCACCTTCACTAGTAATTTCCACCTCAAACTTAGGTATATCACCCTTAATGATCATGATACATCTGTTAAAGCACTAACTAGTCATATATCCAAAACCAAGACACTTGAAGTACTTAATCTCATAAGTCTTCCTCCCTGAGCTCTATCCTTGGTGCTTCTTGACCTTGGGATCCTTGACCCTATTCTTGCCTTAGCCATCATCAAATCTATTCGACATTTGCCTTTGGAAATCTACCTCGGAATTGTGTTAAGCCTAGTCAAATCTATGTCAGCTCAGCATAACACTTTTTCTCAATAAGCCTAGTAGGCTACTTGGCATTTGGCTTATTTCATTTTGCCTTTGTCTTTCGACCCTTTGTACTACTCAGATGGTCTCATCTAGTGTCCCAAGCCTCTATATCTCCACTATGTCATCAATTCCACTCCTTAGCCTAGAGATGAACTGTGCTATGGTACATGGCTCTGGCTTGCAACATTATACCTGATCTTCAACAATTGGAATTCTTGGACGTACTCGTCAACTGATCTATTACCTTGTCTCAAGTCTTAGAGATGTTGGAAGGTGTCTTATTCATAGTATTCAAGGATGAACCTACTTCTCATGACTCTTTCCATCTTATTCCATGTTCGAACTTTACGTTGAGGTCTCTAGCACACATTTTGCAACTTCTTCCACTACATTACTACATTCATAGAAAATTCCAATGTAACCACTCAAATACGAAGAACATCTTTGTAGTCATAGAAGTCGAATATCTTTTCAATCTTCACTTCTCAGTCCAAGGAGTCATAAGTACTACCATACCCATCAAAGTTTGAAATATATACCTTAAGATGCTCAATTCCTTTAGAAGCTCTAAGCTTACGCTTCTCAAGTTCATTATATTACTCCTTATCATATTCCTTAACTTCATCTAACTTTAATCTCCTTCTAGTAACCTTGTCAGCATGTCAGGGTAGAGCTTGGTTCATAATAATTAGTTTTGGTGCTTATTGCTCACCCATCTGCCTTCTCAGCCTTTCTCTCACTTCTTAGCCTTGTTCAATAATAACTCTTTCTTGCAACCTAATCTCTGTGGCCCTTTGTACAGAAACAGTCAAGTTGGCTATAATAATAGCAAGGTATTGTATTTGCTCATCAGTACTTCTTGGGGTTTATTAGGTAACATGTGTCACAAACTGAGGACGGTTTAGTCGTGGTAAACACTATATATTATATGAAGAACCCTTGATTAGTGATCCTTCCAATCATGAATTCTTCACATAATATATAAGGCTCTATAATTACTAGCTTCCCAAGAACATATAGATCCATAGAATGTCATTACAAAAAAAATATTTATATAAAATTTGAACTAAAAAGTTTATAGTAAGCAGTAATTTAGTACATCTAGGGTTATATTACTAATAAAACAAAAGTATATAAGTAAAAGTCTACATAATTATTTCTCTCAACACACAGGATAGCTCGCTCTTACTTAGGTCCCTAAGCTAACTCGTAGCATCCCCTAGCCAGCCTCAACGAATAAGCTATCTTGTAGCAAAAGTCTAAGAGGGTATAAGCCTAAGCTTAGTAAGCAAAACCCTCAGCTACACCATACGCAAGTTATAAATACATTATATTCATGCATATGAATGAATTAACAAATAGAATGCCAAAAAATGCGTATAGTTGACTAGTCAATATACACAACTTAGATTTAACACCCTTCGAAGTTAAGGTTGGAGTATATATGACACAAATCAGATCCAGGTATTATACTGTAACTTACCTTACTATAGAACTCCACATTCCGTACTTAAATCAAACAAGTCCTTTATTTTCATAAACCCAAGTTTTAGTATAATCGTGAATGGGCCCCTACAGTCCACACTCACCCTTAAACGGAGGTCTGTAGACTTGACCCTTAATTAGGCAATTGGTTCCTCCAATACTTAATATTCCCGTAGGTCAAGGTAAGGTCATTTTATATAAGTACACCATACAGAACCAATAAATTTATAATAACAACCCCCGAATGGCCTCTTTTTACCTTTGTGTGATGTGATAATTGGAATTATGTCTATGCAATGCATGTTGATGCATGTACCAGTTTCTTCTTATGAGTCAAGTATAGTTAAGTCCACTTATGATGTAACCATCCAATGTACACACAATCATTATCTATACTACCATATAGGAAACAAAGTATTATTCATACTTAGGGTAAATTCACAACTCAACACATACTAACATAAATAAGCATTTCTCGACCCCACACAATAATGAATTAACAATATCATTTATGTCTACTATCTACAATCACATATAAGCATGGAATCATAGGGTAAATACTCATTCAACCATGATGACTCGCTCTAAACGTAGTGATCAATTGATAGATCCCCACTCACTTCGGGATTACCTGATTATTACAATATAATAACGATAGTAAGCAAGTGAATTAACTAGTGATTCTAGATATTTATTTACTTAATTCTACTTAGATTATTATCTCATTCGATTAGACTTTATCACTAGTCATATGTAACTTTTTTATTCTATTTTTGATATTTACAAATTTATAATTATTTTTCATCGTTTTCAGATGTATGTTTACATGGTGATGTCCATTTTGAACATTAAAACCAGTGTTTTACGATATAGACTAAATTTATTGAAATTCTAACTATTAAAGCTTAATTATTTCTATTGGCTAGTTTTATGTTCTATTTTAGTAGTTAGTGGTTTTATTAGCCATTAATTCTTACACTTAAATGATTTTATGGTTTATTATCTTAGAGGCTTATGTCATCAAATGATTATGCCATTGCTTACATCATCATCCATTACATATGTACTCTTATCCTTATGTATTCATGTACTTTATACATATGTTATATATATACTTATGCTTCTAACATACTAGTATGTACACTTGTATACTTATACATAACTAATACACATACCCATATACACATGTAGTGACATACATATTTTTATACATATTTTCATATGCCTAATGTTTCCTCTTAAGAAAGCTTCACAAATTTCATATTTTTGCACTTTAAGGGTGTATTTAACAAGGTATATGTATGTATAGTTAGTATATGCCTCTTTTTAGGTTATGTACATAATGGATACTTATGTACAAGGGTCTTCTTACAGGTATTTACCAAGTGTACTCTTATATACACATACTTAAGCATATGTACACATGTTCTTCCTCCATTTATTAAGTATTCCTACACTTCTAAGCATAAAAAAATGGAACTTTCACTCTCAACAACACATATGCACATATCACATAAGCTTCCTACACTAACCTTTCCTATTCATCTAACTACTAAATGAGATAAGAAATTACATAATAACATACATTTCTCTTACTTGTAATATGAAAAGGAAAGCTAGTATATATGTGTTTTTGGTTTATGTTTATAAGTAGAGTTGTGAAAGTGAAATTTGGAAAGTTGAAAGTGACAAAGTAAAGGGGAAAGCTTACGATTTGGAAATTGAGAAAAGGAGTTGGTTTTGTGTTGGAAAAGATGAAGATAAGTGGGGTCTAAGTGAGGAGGGGAGTAGATGGCAAAAAGGAGGGGTGAAATTGGAAAGGAAAAAAGAGTAGAAATCTAAAGAGAAAGGAAAGAATTCTCTAGATGACAATGACATTTTATTGAATTTTTAATATGTTGACTTTAGTTAACATGTGTTGACTTAGTCAACCTTTGTCTTAGTTAATATTTCAAATTTACATGTAATCTAAGTGTATATAATGAAAGAATTAGGGGGACTTAGGAAGAAAATTAAGGAAATGAGAGGAAATATGGGGTTTAGTGAAATGATTAGTAAAGATAGGTAATGAGATCTCCCTTTAGGTATTTATCTCCTATATAAGTCATTTAGTAGGTCACTTAATGTAATTATCATGAAAAGTGTTATTTAGGGTATTAATACTTACTACAGGTAACATAAGCATCAACTAAACTCTTAATTCTATATAATACTAACCTAGTTATATACTTAGAAGATGAATGCAATTTATGACGCAATATCTTAGTTTTTAAAGGATTACTTTTGTATTATATGTATTTATGAATGATTGAAAGTTATCTTTAATCTTTTACCAATGATTTAGTATAATACTACGGTTGTATTATTAATTAGGATTTTAGGGTAAATTATGGTGAATTAGTGCTTTTATATCCTTAAAGTTATAGTTTTATGGTTTTTATCATTTTGGATGAAATCTTTAGTGTTTACATATGTTTAGAATAGAAAAATTTTATATGCAATTGATTATTTATTTTAGGGTTTTTACTTTCACTAATCTTATCAATTCCTAGAAATATCTAACATGCTTAAGTCTACTTCAAATGTTTGGTCGAAAAATTTAGGGGTTTACAACATGACTATGACCATGAACATCACTCTCAAAATCATTAATCTCTGCTTGAAAACTCGGTTCCAAATCTTCAATGCAAAGCTTTAGCAATAACTTTACTCACATAAGAAATTTCTATACACTTAGAAAATATGATTTAAACAATGAAGTACAAACTTGCTATGTTTTTTAAGTGGAGAATAGAGTATAACAAAACAAACACACTAGTAGGAGCTACTTCGACACAACTTTTAGTAGTAACCTCAAGCTTTGATACTAGAAAATTATATGATGTAATTCGGAGCTCAATAATCATTAGGGCTTACTATAGGGAATAGTTATCGAATGGGCCCTTCATAATAATGAAGAAAATGAAGTAAAGAAGTTGGAAAACATAGTAGCTGCCATGAGTTGCTTGAAGGATATTACAAACCAACAAACATAACACAACTTAACACTTCACTTAACATGATTCATAAGTTAATGTTAACATTCACTCACAACTAACCTCGAGTTACTCAATAAGATTAGATAAGAGCGTAAAGAAAATGTACTCTAAGAAGGATATCTCACAAGGACATGTACATGAAATATTGGAAAGTTGTTGTGATGCGAATTGTGACTAAGAGTAGATAAGGCCGGTCGTTGGATGGGTCTAAGCTTGCAGAAAGCTCTAAAAGGGTTAATGGGGAAATGTACGAAAAGGAGGTAAAAATGATGAATGAGATAGTAAGCAAAAACCTATAAACAGCTCTAAAGGATATGACACATTAAAGGAACATTTAAAGACTTATGGTACAATTCGATATGATGCATGAATTGGTCTAATGAGGTTACTCGCCACCTAACCTTGCTTTAGAGAAAGGATAAAAGTAATGCCGGGAGTAAACAAGCAGTATTTATACAAGGAAGAAAGTACTCAAGTATATTGAAGATAATCTATCTTCTTATAGCTATAAATACAAGGGTATTTATATCGGTAAGTTAGGGTAACTTCCCCAAAAGGAAAAAGACAAAAAGGACATTTCCTAAAGAAGCAATGTATATGATACAAAATGGCAAAAAATAAATATATAAGGAAAACAATCATTGCTACTATAGATTCTACACATAATATTGTATATGTAGTGATGCTGCATTGGTAAGGTTGTTAGGAGATGCAGACAAAAAGTACGGACATATGGTTTTGTCTGAACAGGGATGACCTAGTTAGTCTAGTCTCTCTCTCTCTCTCTCTCGATTTTTCGACAAGGAAGATACCGAGTAATTGGTCAACTCGGCAATAGAGAGTAATCATCAACTTGACATATCACAAAATAGTAGGTGATCATATGGCACAACTTTAGAGGTAACTCGGCAAGGAAGTACTCATTCTCAATAGGGATTGGTTGGAACATGAGGATTCGTCATGCTAACCCCTCTAGTCCTCAAGCTTGGCTGTGGGTTAAGGGCCTCATAGCTTGATTCCCATCATGTTAGATAATTTTGGCTATTTATAGTAAGTTTCTAGGGTAACAAGAAAACCTAAATAAATATAATTAAGGGTAATATAAAAATACTCTTATAGCACATTACCAAAAGGGTGAAAAGGGATAAATAGAATAGAAGAATATAGTATAATATCTGGAAAAAGGAATGATAAGTATCACGTTGCGGTCAGGTATACGTTTTAGAGTCTTGGGATATTGAAGTTGAGTTTTACTGACATTGGAGTTGAGTTGTACTAACGTTAGGGATGTTACTGATGAAGGGTACTTGGAGTTGCCAAGATAAATAGAGGATTCTATAGCTTGATAAGTTGAGTAAGTAGTACTCGACATGTAGGCACTTAGCTATAGCAGTTGGCAGTTCAATATGTTGGAAGAAAGGGTTTGGCGAATGGGTACCTCGGCCTTAGCATTTAACATATCGGCCTCGACAGTTGATAGGTTATTAATTGAGTATGGGTTAAAGTAGAGTAGTGTGCATCTAAGCTGAGACTTCAAAGAGTTTACTTACTGTTCTTCTATTTAACGGTATTCTTCATTGATTAGTTAGTAAGAAAGAATTCTTTAGGTGAAAGACTGTAGGCTTTGGAGATGGATGTGAATGAGGGGTCTAACGGTCAACAGTCCATTACAAAGGGAGGGCTTAAGAATTACCTTCTTTGTTTGGAGGATAATCATCAAATGGAAGCTTTGTAATCTTTCATGACCTAAGGATGTGAATTCTAGCTAACCTTATCTACGCAAATAAGTTTTAAGGACAATCATCAATATCAGAATCTATGATGCTTGGGTAGGGGGTGGGGGTGGGGGTGGGGGCGAAGGAAGGGAGGGCTTGTTTAAGGTGGGACAGTTGCTTACCTGGTGTATGGTGGATCGCTCCTACCTTTATTGCTATGCGAATGTCAAGTTGTCAAATTCTGTGATTTACATGCTTACCTTAATAGTGTAGTTGAAAAAGAAAGAAAGTAATCGGAGAATGAACAGAGTTTAGAGTGAATAAGAGAAGAAGATTGGAAGCAAGAATAGTATAAAGAAATAAGGAAGATATCAATAAGGAAAGAGAGAGGAAAAAGAAGAAGGAATAAAAACAAGAAAAGAAGTTATGGCTTTTAGGAATTTATTGTTGGCGATTAATGCAATTTGTTTGATCTTGTGCACATAACCTAAATTTGACGGTCTTTATTAAATTGTATTCCTAAGAGTTACGTATAGGTTCTAACATAGTATCACAAGTCCTAATAATGGGACGTGAACTGTCGTGTTAGCAGGCGTATAACTTCCCTAATAAGTTAAACAAAAAGGTAGAATGGAATTTGGACAAGACCTTACTGTTACTATAAACGAAGATGGTATAATGAACTCGAAGCTCAGGTTCATGTATTAGTGCATCTTCTCAAATAATTTTTCACAATGAAGAATTTACACAAAAATACTTGGTTGGAGGAACATTGGTACTCCCCTTGATGTATAGATCAAGAGGAGTCAGAAGGTAAATGTTGATGGTGATTTTTCCTAAAGGTTAGAACTAACTTAAATTAAGTGGTGTCTAACCTATCTATTTGTTCATATCTTCCTTTTACAGCATTTTCAACCTTCTTTAAGCCACTCTTGATGAAGTTGAGGAGATAGATATGTGTAAGTAATACATAATAACCTAACAAGAATAGGTTAGGTCAACCTTGTTTAGCTCAAAGTAACTACCTGCAACTCAATCCTTGACTTGGTCGAACCCAGCAGATTCAAATTCAGACACATGGTGTAAACAGTTAGGCCTCTTTCTTAAATAATTTCCCATTAGCTACCAGTAGGTCAACCATGTAATTAATACATGTGCAATATTTTGAAGGCAATGGTTACAAGATACAAGTAAACCCTTAGTTATAAATAAATATTAGAATACAACAATTAGGTTTTTTTTAGACACTTTACACACTTTATTTGCCTTATTGTTATCCTAAATCCTTTAGTCTGACTTAGGTATCGAAGTGATGACACTGAAGTCACCTCGGCACCCCCGATAGCCTAACATTCTCTTTCCATTTTGTAGAATAATCTTACATAAAGTGTCTTGTTTTCCTTATAACTAATTTCGAGCATCAACACATATAAATGCATTTAAACATACTATAGACATGATTCAAATAAAGAAGTTATGAATGATGAAAAAAACGTGTAAAAGCTATTTAAGCAAGATGATTAGAAGCTAGTTTAGAATTAGCCTAATAGAATCAATCAAGTAGAACTAGATTGGCAAAACTAGAATAGTAGAACTATATCGATAGAGAGTAGATGCAAATTCAGAACTAAAATGCTATTTCATTCTCTAGAAGTAAAATGTTGTTTCAAACTTCAGACCAAATTGCTGCTTAGACTTTAGAACTAAAGCATGCTCTCAAGCTTTAGTGTCAAACTTCAAAATTAGATCGTATATTCACAATTAGCAAGGTAAAAGTATACTTGGAAAAAAATATATCTAAATAATTGAAAGCCTAGCACCATGAGTTAAATGTATATAGGTAATACATTTAACTAAATATCTAATGATTATTTTATGAGTGTACCATAAGAAATTTAGGGAATTAAGTACCAACAAACAAAGGAGATATTCATGGAAGGAAGAAATATGGAGGCATATTGTGAAGAAGAATTATGATGGTGAATTCCTCATGAAGCTTTAATAGAAATTGCAAGAGGATTGTGGAGATTATCAATCACAAAAGCTACTTCCATTTCAAGCTATAAAGAATGCTTATATAAAGGAGCTACATAAGATGGAAAAGATATATCTACTGATATCGTGAAAGAAAAATTATACTCAAGTGCTTGTCAATATTGTGAAGAGTATTGTGTTATAGTAAGAAGAACCATATTGTCATTCTCATATGAGTTGCTAATCTTTGTAAAAATTAATGCTGTGTTATTTGAGAGAAGTGTAAAGGAGATTCCATAGACTTGTGTTTTGTGGTATGGATTGGGAGGCATGGTGTGGAGATTGTCTACCTCAATTGAACTCTTTCAAATAGCGTAACAAGCCAATGTAGAGAATTGGATCTTTGGTTGCGAGCTATAAGAGTGGGCTACTCACAAGGAGTAACTATTACATATACATTGCCTCATCTTCTTATCCCTCACTATATTTAATTTTTGCAATTTATTTATTTGTTGATTTTATGTGATAATCTTTGATAAAATTTATATAAGCTTCATTATTAAGTGACACAATTGAATAATTAAGGACTCCATTAACTTTGTGAAAAATCCTTTAAGTTCGATAATTATCATTTCAAACCCCATCTTAATTGTTCATAGGGATCAACCGTTAGTATCAAAGCAGGCGCCCCTTTTTAAAAAAGGTGTAAATCTTTGAGTAAAAGATCAATTTTAATATTTTCTTCGAGTAATGGGTTCAAACAAAGATTAGTCAAATATTGAAAAATGCTCAATTTTGCTTCATGGAAGTGCAGAATGGAGATGTATATTCAGGCAACGGACTACAAAACATGGATTAGTACTGGAAAAAGCAATAAAGAAATTCCTGATACGATTACAAGTGTAGAAGATATGAAAAATGTATCTACTAATTCAAGGGCAAAATAAATCCTGCTAAGTATTCTACCTTCTTTTGAATTTAACTTAATTTTTTCGTGCAAAACGGTTTCAGATATTGGGGAGAAAATGAGTGCCGTTTGTGCAGAAAGAAGGAACATTGTAGAATCATCAGCATCAGAATCAAATTTTTGCTTGATAGGCAATGACGAGGTATATTTCGAGTATAGTTCCGATAGTAGAAGTTTACCTGATGATATAGAAAAGCTGTTGACTACTCTTTCTAAATCGGGTCATAGGATTTCAAAGTTAAAAGATGAAAATGAGAATAATTTACTTTTGAATGAAGTAGAAGCATTAAAAGAAGGCAATCAGTTCTTGTTAATAAAAATGATTTTATGAAAAAGAAAATGAAACTTTGCTTCAGCGTACGGATATTTTAGAAAAAGAAATTGACATTTGAAAACAAGAAAGAAAAGTGTGGAATGCTAGAATGGATGAGCTTTCCAATTCGACGAAGAACACTTGTCAAAAATTTAATGAAAGGCAAGAAAAAATAATCTAATTTCAAATAAAAAAAAAAGTGATTGTGAAAATGGTGTTGGTTTTGAAAATAATAAACGTCATAGCTCTTATGGAAGACTACAATGGAAATGAAAGAATTAAAAAATGAATGAGTAATATATAATAATTCAAACCATAAGGAAAAACATTATATGGCTACCTGAGGAGATACCGGAAGCAAGGCAATAGAAATAAGAGGCAGAGCTTAATCGAAGATTATTCTAAAATCAGTAAAAGCGTCAATTTAATAAAGGAAATTCATATTTCAGTATAATCCACCTAAACGTATTGATAATATATTTATAATTTTGGTCATCCTTGTGCTAATTGTTCAATCTTATAAAAATTAATTAGAGTTGGACTTTTCAAATGGTTCATATATTGAGGGGGAAAGTAGCCTTAAGAAAAGGGAAAACATTTAAAAAGGAAGATGTGCAAATAAGTTTTTTTTTTTTTTTAAGTGACGACGTTTTCAAATTTACAATATATATATTGATTATGTGTCCTTAGAAGAATCATACATATAATGTTTCAATGTCTTTATGATAAGGAGATATGGATATAGAAAATTTCGAAATAAGTTGTAATGAAATTTTTCAAAGAAATAATTAAAATGCTTTCCATATTCAAGTACTGTATGAGTTGGAATGATTGTGTCATAAATTATGATATGCTATAAGTTTGGAAATAAATATATTGATACTCCATGGCTAACAAGAAAATATCATCAAAGGTTTTGGAATGACAAAATTTTGAATAGAGTGACTTTGGTATGTGATTAAGCCTAATGGTATTAAGACTCGCAAAAAGAATAGTTTTGCTGTCATAAGATCTGCATATTTTTTTTTTTTTATATGGTAACATGAATGATAATCTTATAATAGATTGCTAAAATATGTTTGAAAGAAAAAGTTTGATTCATGTTGATATGTTACATAAGGTATGTTTGACTTATTGAATGGTAGTTAATATAACATAATTCGTACGATATGATATGTTTTGGAAAGAAATATGGAAGACTTACTATGATTTTCTATATTTGTTATGCCAAGTATTTTCAAATGGGCATATTTATGGGATGTTGTGATTATTCTTTAATGAGGAATTGAATTTGAGGGAGAAGAACGATTCCCGAATAAAATAGTTCATAAAATGCCCTTAATATGATATTTGCTATATACTTTGTGAATATGATTTCTATCATACGTGACTAGCACAGGAAAAGGGTTGAAAAGATCTAGAATTAATTGTTGAAATATATAACGGTGAGTTTGATATATTTTGGTGTGATGACATAAGCATGATTATTCTACAATGGGGAATCCTGATATGATAAAAAGGAAAATCATGATATGAATTATTATTACAGAGAGCCATTATAAAAGTTGTCAAAACAATATTTTTAGTGTAATGAATCATTATATATTTGGATAAGAATACATTGAAATGTGCACCAAAAGTTTTTGGTGCAAAGCAAAGATCTCTTTGACAGTTGTCATAATTATATGGATGGCTTGAAAAGTTTTTTATATTCTGAAGTGTCTTATGATTGAGTATTTGTCGGTGATCGTCGAAATTGTGAACAAAAACAATGTTTTTTATGATAACAAAACGGGGGAGAAATGTGAACAATTTTTTTTTTTAATTTTATCATCATTTAAGGGGAAGAAAAAATATATATGTTAGAATAATTATTTTTTGATTATTTAAGGAGTTTTTTATTGTTACAAATGAGAGGGAGATTGTTAATGTTATCCTAAAAATATTTTGATGATGACAAAACATTATATGGAGAAGGGAGAGATGGTTAAGTATAGCTAAAAAGTATTTGAATATACTTGAAGCTTGATTTGAATAAAGAAATTGTGAATATTGAAAAAAAGACACATATTTACAAGCTATTTAAGAAATATGATCAAAAGTTAGGCTCAAAATAAGTTTGGCAAAAGTTGGTTTACAAGCTTAGGTGTTGATTAATATTGCTGAGAGTATTGTACTAAAGTGAGAGGATCAATATTGTCATTCTCATGAGACTTGCTAATCCCTATAAAAATTAGTGGTATGCTACCTCAGAGAAGTGTGGGTGAGATTTTGTAGACTTATGTAATCTTATGGTATAGATTATAGGAAAGGCATGATCATAGGAACTATATATCTCAATCGAATTCTTTTAAATATTGGAATAAGCTAATGTAGAAGACCGGGTTCTTAGTTGTGGATTGGAAGAGTGGATTGACTCATAAAGGGGAACCATTATAAACACATTACATGATCTTCTTATCCCTTACTCTATTTATTTTCCATAATTTATTTATTTATTGCTTTCATGCAATAATCTTTGATAACATTTATATAAGCTTCATTGTTAAGTGTCAAAATTCAATAGTTAAGAAGGGTTGCAATTAACTTTGTGAAATGGGACCAGTAGGCTGGTTTGTTGGTTAAGTTAGGCCAAGCTGTCACTAGTTCAAGACTAAATTATGCTTAGGTTAGGACTGTTGTATAGCTTTAAGCTTTAGTAAGGAGAAAGGCTAATAGGAGCTTTGAAATTGAGTACGTTGGCTCATTTCATTAGGGATGACTCTTCTAGTCTTAGATGGAGGGAAATGATCCAAAGTGCCATGCTCTCAAGTCCCCTAGCTCAAGCATGAATGATCAAACCTCAAGTCTGATTTCTATCATCATCTCAAAGTTGTTCCAAATTTAGATCAAATCAAGAAGTTTTCTACCTGACCTCCTTCTTCTTCTAGCACATGGGGGTTTAGGTTAGCAATATTGAATGCATTAGAGACTCCATACTCTTTAGGCACAATATGTTGCACCAATAACTCATAAGTACAGATGATGTCAATGTGAGTTAAGACTAAGCTATGGCTCAAATGGATGGACAAAGGTTGCAAGTAAGGCAAACTTACAAGTTATTCTAAGGATGTTATATACCTAAGAACACTTGTGAATCAAATAGCTTAGTTGATATGATTCACAATAAGCTAAATGGGCTACTTACCACTAGTTCTTACTTAAGAAACTAGATTAGCATTATTGGGTGCAAAATGGACTTGCCAAAAGAACAAGAAAAAATTACAAAGGAGAGAGTCTATCTTTATTAATGAAGATGATGATTAATTTGTGGCTAATCATAAAGTGGGTATTTATGCCCTTTATTGTAGAGAAACTTGGATTAATTTACTAAAGGGGGAAATTATCTTAAAGAAGTAAGATACTAGATTTCAACATACATTTAAGGGGCAAATTCATAAAGAATACAAAAGAATACTCTTGCAATTCCATACAAAGTATGGATGTAAGAGATGGGCGGTGCTATACGTCTAAATAGGGGTTTATGGGATTGGATAGGGTTTAAAGCAGTTCAATGAAGCATCCGGGTATGTTGGCATGTGAAAAGGAATCATGCTAGTTATTGCTCTACTTAGGTTCTATCTTAGGCAACTTAGCAATCTAGTGAGAAGAATGTAAAATAATAGGAGCTTAAACAGGTCAACTCATGATGAGGGTGGCAAGGAGACAGCTCGAATGGGCCGACAATCAGGTTAGCTAAGCTACCTAGGGTCTTAAACATGGTTTAGTACTAGACCAATATTGTGAACATTAAGTCGTAGGTCGAAAGGTAAGTCAAATCAGGTTAATACAGGAGAGATAATTCTTTAAGGCTTGGGAAGAGGGATAGAATCCACCATGTCATGCTCTTTTGTCTGCTAGTTAGAGCTTAAGTAAGAAATTTGTGCAGTCAATCCATATCATCCCCTTTAGGTTGGTTAGGATTTTAGATCAAATTCGAAGACTTCCATTACTAGGTTATTTCCTCCTTTAGTGCATGTAGGCTTGGGATATCAATGTTATATGTCGCGTCCTCAAGTGACAGAGTCGTAACAGCCCCGCCATGTAAATCATCCTAAGATAGAAGTTGGCCTTACAATTGCTATCTTAGACCTGATCTACACAAGGCGTCTACGACTAACTCACTTTGAAGTAAATAGTTTGTAATTTAAATAAATCATTTACCTCAGAAAGTGAGGAAATATATATATACACTATAATTCAGTTATTGCAATTAAAGTTTACAATAATTCTCCGTAATATATTTCCTAGTTATTACATTATTCAGAAATGAAAAATAATTCTAAAATAAAAACCTAGACCTTAAAAGTATGTGTTTATTCTTCAATGTTTTTTCTCACTCCCCAAGATCCAGCATTTGCTAGCTTTAGAGTAGTTATTTGCCACTTCTTAGCCAGTACCTGTACGACGTCTAAAGGGATGTGAGTAACCACAGCTCAGTAAGTTAAGATGGAGGACTTAAAACTATACTATAAACACAATAAGGTTCTCAATCAACTTATTAGGTGCAATGCATGTGTAAGCAAATGCCATTGCACGACGTTGTCTGGTCTGTCGTGAGATTAGAGAAATTGCACCCGCTCTAATCCGGGTTGAAGAGTTGCCATTAATGCAACAGCTCACGACTAAACCGAGGCTTGTGCAATAGAGACCTCGCTCCTCCCGCGACTACCTTCGAATCACTGACTTCACCCTCGCCACGACCTCTTCTCCTATAACTTAGTTCGGCTAAGGATGAAGAAGAGACCAATTGCAATCCTGCGCTATCCCTTTCGAAGGGGTTAGTATTTGGCCGAAGAGTCCTAAGTTCCCTTAACGGGTTGCCATGCATGTCCGATTATGATTACTGGTCGTATATTTGATTAAGTCTAGTTTATGGTGATCAATCATTTCATACAAATCATACAATACATGCCAAAGCAACAAACAGAATCATAACATCAGCCATAATCAAGTATATGCACACATCCAACTATCTAACAAGCACAACCAAGCATAATCTTAAGCCTCCAAAATATAGCATCGTATTAATCCCAACTTACCTCGACTTCTCGCTCACTCACTCGAGGTTCGATTTGCTCAGGCCATCGCCGATCATCCCTATAACACAAACGTGGTTTCAGTTTTTCATATAACTATTATAGGTTCATTTTATCCTATAACGCTTATTGTTTTGTTTTGTTTAAGGTTTAATATGCCTAATTATCTAGGTCTTTAGTCATTTATAATCATTCTAGGTTTGGGGTTAGGTTCGGGTTCGGTTTTCACATCGATTTCTAAATTAGATTCTAGTTTGATTTCTAAGTAGTGTTTTATACTCCAACCCTAGAAATTCGTTTCAACTCATAATGTGAAATTAATCACGTTACTTCTCCATTTCCTAAATACTATCATTACCTCTAATTAGTGTACCGAATTTACTTCTAATGTGAGAAATTTTTACATTTTTCATATAATTACATAAATTCAAGTCTTCTATCGGTTTTATTATATATCCTTATTATTTATATAATATCAATTTCCATCCTCATATTTTCTATTTATTATATTTCCAATAATTATGTATTATGTATTATTACCTATTATATATATAATACACTTCTACTATTTCTATAACTTTAATTACCATCCCTAAACATCAATTTTCATTTCAAAATGGTTAAATATATCCTAAATCAGATTTTACTCCTAATTTCTCTAATTTACAAAATTAACTTAAAGTTGACTATTTTTCCCTATTACTCATTTACTACATAATTAACCTAATAATTACATCTAACACCCTAAATGCTATAAGTATCATAATCCATTATATTTCAACATCCTAAAACATATACTTATTTACTAAATCAGTAATTAACCATTTGATTACTTAATTAACCCTAAATTACCCATTTTATACCTCATTTTAGGGCCTAAAAATTATCTAAAATTTTCAAAATTTTATTTTTGAAAATGGGCTTCATAGCACTGTTCTATATCATCTAAGTAATCTACACAAAAATTTTGGGCTCAAAACTACGCTCCTAAGATCATTTATTTCAAAACCAAAACATGCTCAATTTTGCACAATTTCTTAAGAACCCTATATCACGAGACATATTTTCATCAAAATAATATTTTTCCTAAAAACTAAATACAATAATATTCTAGAATAAAAAATTTCATAATTTTCTAAGAATATTTACCATTTTTTTTCAAAATTACATAAAATTGGGCTGGAAATCGAACTCACCGATTTAGGTGACTTTGGCCACCGTCAGTGGCCATGGGTGTATCGACCCACCTGGGCGTTGCCACCACCGTGTGGTGGTGGTGGCCGTCCACTCTCAGCTGCCAGTCGGGTTTGAGTTCTCCTTTGTGGCCTTAACTGTACAGTTTTCCTTTTTTTTTTTTCTTTGGTTTTTCTCTCAATTTTCGCCTCTCCCTAATTTTATCTGATTTCTAACTGTCCAAATAAACTTTAGCCGATTTTTTTCTTATTTTTTTCTAGCTACTACGACCTATATCTGGATCATTCCTTATATTTCCTAATTTTTCTTTATTTTTCCTTAATTAATTATGAATTTTATTTAATTATTTAGTATAATTTTAGCACATTACACGTATTTTAAGTAATTACACGTATTTCAAGTAATTACGCATATTTCTATACACATGTAAATTCATATATAGTACAAATAAATATTCTTAAATATTATTTAGGTTATTTTATGATTTTTAATATACATATAATTTATTTTGAGCGATTCGTTAATTATCGGAATACATTTTACGCATTTTCAATAAATAATTTTTAATAAATAATGAGTTATATACTTAAAATTTGAAATTTTTATATTCTTTTATTTTATTGCTTATTTTCTTAAATTTAAACTTACGAATTATTTTTCTAATATTTCTAGCTTTACTTTATAATTTAAACTCGATCAGGTCTTTCAACCGATCGAAACCTCAAATTGCTAGTTTGGGCTTACATTATAAGTATTAGAAACTTCGTAGTTTTTGGTAACTCCTATCAATAGGCTTTGTAATTGATCTTTTATAGCATTTTGAATGGTCCTTTAGATTAGGCAGATAGCTTGCTCTTTCTTTTGTTGGGAAATTTATCTTCACTTAAGTATAACCACATAAGGTTGCTTGCCTAAAATTGCCTTACTCTTCTTCCTTAATCTTTTTTCTCAAGCTTCTTGGTAATTTAAGTGAGTTGGTTAGTTACTTTTTGGTAGATTTTTTGTACAACTTGACACAACCATTAACATCAAGGTCTTCATTTGGCTTAAGTAATGGTAGTTGGACGAATGAGGTTAAAACCATTAATGACCTCAATAAGCATCTTGTTAGTGGTACATTGAAAAACTTAGTTATAAGAAAATTCCATAATTGGTAAGTACATATCCCAATAGAAAAGGTTCATTCCCATGGTAGCTCGAAGTAGGGAACCTAAGGTTCGATTTGACGACCACTATTTGTCCATTAGCTTGTAGATTGATAAACATGCTGGATATCAACTTATTTCCTATTTGACACTATAAGGTCTTCCAAAAATTACTCAAAAATTTAGGATCTCTATCAAAAACAATGCTCATTAGTATTTCATGTAGCTTGATGATCTCCTACAAGAAATGAAATAAAATAGCTAAAGCATTATTAGTTTTTCTAAAGGGTACAAAGTTTGCCATCTTAATGAATCTATCTATGAAACCATTACTAAATCCTTGACCTGGACAGTTTTCAATAAGCTGTAGACAAAGTCCATACTCAACTTATCCTAAGGTTGGGTCGAGATAGGCAAGGGTAGAAGAATGGGGCTTCAATAGCTTGTATACACATTTCATAGAATTGACTAGATAGTCCTCCCCCATGAGCTTCTTTCAAAAGTTGAACCGTGTGTGCATTCCCATAATGATGGTGTTTCCCTCATAGATTAAGTTGGCTCGCATAATTTGCCTCATTAGATCAAATATCCATTAAGTGTCATCCATAGTCCTCCCTTTAGCATACTAGGCATAAATTGGACCAAACTAGGTGTCTTGAGCATACTACCCCTTGATATTAGCAAAGCATAACAATCTTGTTTGCAAGTTAGAGAGAAGTGTGTTTCAATAAGATAAAGCATCTACAACAACATTGGCCTTTCCATGCTTGTACTTGAGAATGAAAGTGAACCCTTTGGCTTTCCATGCTTGTACTTGAGAATGAAAGTGAACCCTTTGGAAATTTAATCCCCTTCAATAGTTGCTTAGATAGCTTAGGCCGACTCCTTAAGTACTGTAGTGATTCATAGTTGTTGATGAAAAACTTCTTAGGTAGTAAATAATATTGCTACACGTTCAAAGCTTGGATCAGGGTGTATAGCTTTTTATACATAAGTGTGTATTTTTTATACTTTTTTATTATTAAATCTTACAATATTTGTGTGATTTATAGTGATTTTATTAATATAATATCATAAAATTAATAAATTGTATACAAAATGAGTCAATACGATAAATTGTTGGAAATGACCAGAATCTGCAGTTCAATGACTTAATAAATTATACTTGTGTATTTTTCATCTAAAAAATATTACATTTAATATTTTTATTTATACTTATGATAAAAAAAAAATTCACGCAACCGAAAAATATACACACAATTCATGTCAAGTATAAGATATTCGAGAAGTGGAAACCGAAAACGACCCGATTGGAATTCATTTCCCATTTCTAATCTCCACATCGGAACACACGACACAATGGACTTACAGGGATTCAAATTTACAATTTCAATTCTTGCCATCGCCATTCATGCGAGTCCTGTCACGTATTGCCCATTTCATTTGAAGAGTGGCCAGGAAAATGCATGAATTTTCATCCTACGAGCTACATCACGTGGGGCCGACTTGAGAAATTGCAGACAAAACCAATTGATATTTCCATAGGCTTATTAAGGTCGAGGAGATGGCATTTTCAATTTCGTCATCAGCTATAATTTAATTACGTGGGCCCCAATCCATTATTCTTCGCTTGTTATTCCCTTCCACCATAAGCAGATCATGTAAGAGGCAATAAGAACTCTCAATTTCTGACACGTGGAGGGCCATCCATCCATTTCTTTTGCAATGTGAAATCAACGCATGGAAAAGAGATTGCATTTATTTCTTCTTCTTTTTGGACGCAGACCTGACTAGAGACATTAGGTTTTAGCTTTCATTTTCTTTCTTTGGCCGCTGAATTTTACTTTTCTTATTTGTTTTTTCTGTGATTGTTAGATTCGATTAACTTAGTTATATCGGAGCTTGTGGATCATGTAGAAGATGCAGCTTTCGTAGACTTTCTCAAAGATGCCTTGCATCTTAATGGATGTTTTTTACTAACTTTATTTAATGTTAATAAGTTTATTGATGTTCATTTTAATTGATTTGATATTAGCACAAGTAGTAAAATGTTTTGTGGGTTTGTGAAATGTGATGTTGTAATTGGTGAATTTTTGCAGTTTTGATATAAGTTTGAGTATTTATTATTTAAATAGGATTTTGATGTTGAGTACTCCATTTAAACTCTTCGAGGTGCTTGTTAATGATATTTTCAGTGAGTTTTTATGATAATTATGAGATTAAGAGGAGAATAGTCTTAGGAAATATCCTTAAAGTTATTTGATTTGCATAATTATGAGATCAAGAGGAGATTAATTGCATAATTCTCTAATTGAGTCATTGAGTCGATGAAGTATCAAAAACAGGTTTTTACAACTATGAGATTAAGAAGAGATTATGTATTCCCTATTGAATTCACACTATGTTACGTGGTTCTAGTAGGTTACGATAAGTTATGAGACTGAAAGGAGATTAATCCCATTGTTCTAGGATTAGAATACTTAATTCTTGATAGAATTGAGTATTTAGCTAATTGTATAGGGAAATGAGACCAAGAAGAGATTTTCTACTACATAATTAAGTGAAGTGCCTTTCTTGAGATCAAGCTCTAGTGAGTTCTATCAAAACCTATGTAGAAACTGTCCTTAAAACTTAACGTCATATCCTCACCACTACTTTAAAAACATGTCACAAGCTTATGTTATTGTTAATGGTATTAGTTGACACTTTTTGCTCTCAATATTATTTCACTTGCAATTCTTAACTCTCTCTTTTTGAATCACCTTGATTAGAGTAGTCGATTAGGATCTAGGACTTAACAGAATCACTTTTCCCTAAGGAATTCGACTTGGTGAATACTCATCAATATTATTACTATAGATGATCTAACACACTAGTCAGTTAAGGGATTAATACTCTCCTAAAAGCTTTTTTTTATAAAATCTATCTAAAATTCTCCAGTATATGTATCGATCTCATCACTTGTCATATGCTAAGTAATTCAATACAGCTCCCTCAGCTTTTCACTATAATATGCTACAAATTAGACTTCTTACATGAGGACAACTCTTATGCCAATGCTTGAAGCATTACACTCCAGCTCAAAGATCTTATCAAAGTTTAGTGGAGCTAAAATAAAGGTGGAGGTTAACCTTTTCTTCACCTTAGCAAAGCTACTCTCTTCCTTTTCTAAACTCCATGTTCCACTTCATTAGCTCAGTGAGTGTGGCTATAATGGTACTAAAATTTGAATGAATCTCCTGTAAAACAATGCTAAGCCATGGATGCTTCTTACATTGGCATCATAGGTCAAGATTGGTCATTCAGCTATAGCTTAGATTTTGTCTTAGTCTACTTTAGGCTTCCTCTACTAACCTCATAACTAAGGAAGATGATTTCTTCTTAACAAAAATAACACTTCTTTAAATTGTTAAACAACTTTTCAACTTGGAGAACCTTAAAAATAGTCTGAAGATGGTCCATATGACTAGGTAGGTGGGACTGTATATCAGAATATCATTAAAGTATACCATAATAAATTCCTTGATTAGGTTAACCTTATAAACATGCTTAAGGCATTAGATAGACCATATAAGCCATGCCTCTTCTTGAAGGCGGTCTTCTACTCATTGCCTTACCTTATCTTGATCTAGTGATTACCAAACTTAAGATTGACTTTAGAAAATATGTGGGCTCTATGAAACTCATCTAACATATTGTCTAGCTCAATATTGGATACTTGCATTTAGTGATGATTTTGTTGATAACTTAGCTATCAAAATACGTCTTTTAACTCCCATCCTTCTTCAATACTAATAATATAGGCATAACACATGGACTTAGACTCTCCCTCACATATATCCTCTCTAAGAGCTCATTCACTTGCCTTAAGAGCCTGGCAGCCTGTTTTGCATTCATTCGGTAAGCCAACTTATTTGGCACGATGGTCCAAAGCTATAGGTTGATGCAATGCTCAATTACTTTAGAAGAGGGCAATCCCTTAGGCTATTCTTAAGGGAAAAGATCCTTGAATTCATTGATTAACTTCTAGGCTTCCTTTATAAGCTTAATCTGCTCTCTTGATTTTAGTAGTCTTTGGAATAGTATGTAAGTTGGAATATCTGACCTCGTTTCTCCTAACTTAACTTGGCTCATAACTAATGCCTTTCTAGATGCTCAGCTCATCTTTGATTGCATGTTATTGACTTGGCCAAAGGTTATGGGGCTCAATAAAATGGTTCTTCCATCCTTCTTAAACACATATGTAATTCAAAATCTGTAATGCATGACCTTCCTATCAAATAGCAAAGGCCAGCTTAGAAGCGTATATAAAGGACACATCGGCAGCACATCATACAGGATCTCATCATGATAACTCCCAATTAAGATCAGCAACAACACTTAATGGAAACATTAAGCGATCCCTTCTTGTTTAACATGTATAGCAACTTCAACTACTGTACTAGACTAGTCAATGGTATATTAATGCAACTCCTACTATTCACTATTAACCATGCATATGTTCCTTTACCTTGCAACTAATATGAGACAAGTTTTTCCTACACTCATTATCTATGGAAGGCTCAATATTCATAGCTCGATGGATAAATAAGCTCAGAATGTCTCCATCTTCGACATAGATATTCTCCACATCTTCCTTTAGAGTCTCTTTTGGATACTCTACCACTTCCTCTACCTTCTCCTCAATTCTTCATTGATACTATCTACCTTAAAGGTCAAAACTTCTCTTTTTGTAACCATAGTTATGCAATTTGGATACTAAGTAGCCATATGTTCGAAACCCTAATAGTTAAAGCACTTAATTTCACTCGTATTTAGTCCTAACATCTAAACCTTCTCATATCTCCTCTACATCTCCTTTTACAACAACTCGAGACTTTAGGTTGAGCTTGACCTCTTCTCTCTTGCTCAATTCTAAACTGTTTGGTCCTTTAGGAATAATCTGAATAGTTTAGGTAAATGAAATTGATTGGCTTGACTAAGCTTAGTAAGGCCCATTTCTCCTTTGCTTCTCTATATGCAAGGTGGTCTTAACGGCCTCTTCAAGGTTGTTGAATTGTTGAATTAACATCGAATCGTTAACATTTAGGGTTCCTAAATATACTCATCAATAGTTCAATTCACCTACTTCAACTCTTGTAGCTTCTCCAAAGTATCTTGTAAGTAAGAATCAGGGATCAACCTAGCTTACATGATCCTCTTCATTTTGGCCCTTCAAACACCTTAGTATCCATCTCTTCATTACATGGCTTAAAAATTTCCTTTACTACAATGAAGCATACTTGGAAAACTTTAGAGTGGCTAAGCATACTTTGTCATAGTCTTCGTATTGGTAGTGGTGATTGTGAAAATGATGAGGGATTGGTTGTAGATTGTTTTGAATATCTCGTTCTCCTTACTCAGCAAATGACCTGTAAAAAGCCCTTGTAATTGTGTCCATAATTGTCTTTTGATGCTTAACTTAGCAAAGAGAGATTGAAAGGAGAATAAGGATAAGTATTTTAGTGTTTAAGAGAGTTTTTAAAGTTCTTGAGGTGCTTTAGGGTTAAGTATGTGAAGAAAGGGAAGAAGATCCCATTCCTTTGGCTCCTTATCCTATTTATAGGCCAAGGAGCTTACTTACCAAGGACACATGTTATCCTCAAGTTTGGTTGTACACGTCGTTCATAGGAAACATGTGTTGTAGGGGGCATAAAATGTGATGAGAATCAACCCCTCAGACCGATCACGTGCAGTTGAGCTAAAAGACACCAAGGACTTGTTAGAAAGATACTAGTTCTAGGCTATAGTTGAGACAGAAATTTCAATCTCGAGTTGATCTCATGCTAACTTGATTATTAGATCCTTATATGCATTAGATTCACCCCTGTTTAGTAGCAATGCTTTATTCCAAGAGATAGCCTAAGAGTAGCCATGGCGAGGTCCTCATCTGACTACAAGCACCTGACTCAAATTAAGCTAACTTATCTTCAAAAGAACTAACTAGTCCTTGACCTAGTCCATATTAGGTCAATCCCTAACCTTAAGTGTTACTCTATTTCTGCCTATCTTGTACCATATTTCTCCTATTTAGACGCCAAGCGATATGTATCTTCTGACACATATTCCAAAAAAATTCTTTTCTTTTCATACCGAATATTCTTTATCTCTTTTACCACTTTTTAGTATGTTTTATGTAACCTAGTTGTAGAATACCTTTTTGTCTTTTTATACATGTAAAGTAATCCTAATGGACGGGTATATAAACCCTTACTTTCTTATATGCGAACAATCATCTCTTTAACACATGAATTATTCCTTTGAGAAATCTTAGTGTTCTTGTTATCATTCAACTCTTATCTATTCCCTTTAGTAGGGAGTAGTGGTGAGTGACCCTTCAGTTCAAACCGATGCATCATATCAGGCAGATTGTAGGCCGAGTAAGAATGAATAGTGCGTCATATATATTCTATAGCTACTTGGACTTTGCTAATTTTTTTCCTATTTGTTTTGGTTTACTTCATTGTAATGCCTCTTCATGTGTTTAACCTCGAAGATACATCAGCTTCATTGGCATTAGAGTACGGTTTCGCAAGGGAGTATATGAAGTTGTAGTGAAGTTTTCATTTGCTTTATTGTTATTGGTTGTTGTGTTCCTTCCATAGCTATTGCAATGTGTTTATGTGATAACAAGTGTGGTCTCATAGTTACCTAGTTTCTACTCTGCTTCTCATTGTGAAAATAGAGAAAGTTTGTTTCTATCCTATTTAAGTGGTTATTAGGTATTAAAGTTGTTAATTTATTTGAGCAATATTGTACCATGTTAGATTTAAGTGTATAAGGAGTTATTGGTGACTAGAGCAATACTGTTTAACTTGGTCATGGTCATAATGGAAGTAACACACTAAGGTTGATTGATGATAAACTTACAAGCCTCACAAACCATGTTGAGAGTCTAGTCACCACAATGCAAGTTAACAGACAATAACTCCAAGGTGTATAGCAACAAAACCCATAGGAAGACACCCCTAAGAGACACTATGGCTAAGGCAATCGAACTAATCACCCAATTCAACCGCCACGAGATAGAGGAGTAGCAGATAAAGCTGTTATACAAAGATTGGACTTGGAGGAGATTAGAGAAGATGAGGAGGAGATGGATGTTAAAGAGTTTGTTGAAGAAGAAGTAAACTATTACTAAGTGCACGGATGAAGACACCGAGTTCCTCGAAGGTTAGACAATGTTAAGGTACAAATGCATGGATGAAGACACCGAGTTCCTTGAAGGTTAGACAATGTTAAGGTACAAATCTCACTATTTGTTGGAAGTGAAGATACAGTTGAATACTTAGAATGGGGAAGGAAGGTTGAGAAAGTATTTGAATATTATAGGTATGAGGATGTGGTCAAAGTCCAACTTGCTTCGTTAGATTTTATTGGGATGCCACCATATGGTGGAAGAATTTGAATGTCACCAGAGCAAAAGATGGAACATGAGGTGTTAGAACTTGAGATGAAATGAGATGAAAAGGTTGTTAAGAGATAGATTTGTGCATAAGACTTACATCCAAGATATGTTTGCAAAGTTACAAGAGCTTTGCCAAGGAAGTCGATCTATTGATGACTACATAAGAGAGTTTTAGATGTTAATGATTCAAGCCAACATGGAAGAACTAAAGGCCCATATCGTGTCGAGGTTCATTTCTGGGCTTAAGTATGAGATTTGCAATGTTGTGGAAGTACAAAGATTTTATACATTAGAAGAGGCCATTAAGATAACATAGAGAGTCAAAAGTCAGAGGAGAAGTATTTCGAGTTGACTTAGTCTAATACTCTTATAAGTCCTAGTATCACGCCATCCTATACAAGTCGAGCTAAGAAGGCCACACAGTGCCGAAGAGAGGAATGACCGATTTGAAAACAACCAAGGAAACTAGTAGGGCCGAGTCGATCATCTAAGTCAAGCTAAGAGTAGGCCAATTCAATGGACATATAAGAAAGGGTAGACCTGCAAACGAAAGACTAGCGAGGTGAAGTGCTTTAAATGTTTAGGTTTTAGACATATGACCGTTGAATGTTTGAACCGATGTATCATGGTACTCTAAGGAGATGTAGTAGATAGTACCAATGATGATAGGATTCGGGGTATCGATCCAACTTAATTGCTAAGCTCATCTACTTGCCAACCAATTTTGTCTACTAAGTTGAATGACCCTATTTCTCATAGATAGAGTGCCAAGAAGTAGAAAGCCAAGACAATAACCGATCCTTACCCATGCTTAACCAATTACTTACTAGACATCATGCTTGTCGATATGTTAAGATGTCACGTTGCCGAGAGTTAGATCCATTCAGCAAGGCCTGGAAAGACTAATGTCAACTAACTTCAAAACTAGGTAATCATGGGCTAACCAATCTAGTGTCTCAACTAAGGAATGCGAGAATACTTCTAAGGCATGCTGAATGATCGCATGTGGACTTCCCCCTGTAAAACACATAGTTTTATATTTTTGTACATGTTTGTATTTATTTTATTCATGGGCCAAACTCTTTAGAGTTTAAGGTCTTGTACATTATTTACAGTTTTGCCACCACGGTTTAGAACATACTATAAATAGGAACATTTGTAAGAATACAAAGATATTTATAGAACATTAATGAAAACCCCTTTTGAGTCTTTTCTCTTAAAAAGTTCTCTTGCTCACTAGCTCTTATCAATCCCTTTAGCAAGGATTGTGGTAGGAAACCTTATAACTTGGACCGGTACGTCACATTCAATGAGTCTTAGATTGTGTAGAATCTAGTTAGGGCATCATATTTAGTTAGGTGGCTTACGGATTTACTAAAATCCTTACCAAACCTACTCTATTTTCGTTCCTTCAATAGGATCAAACTTAGCCCAACGATCGGCCTTGTTTGTTCTTGGCACGGTTTGTATCATCTTGGTTTCAAAGCTCGAGGTTCTAATAGGGTTGATAGTTTTTAGGCATTGTATTTGTTCTATTTTGTATCTAAAGTTGTGTTGTACTATTTAGTATGCCAAACTAAGTAATTCTAATAACCGAGCCAATTTCTAAACTAAACTGTCTTGTTCAAACACTTGTCGAGCTATACTTAGAGATTGTTAAGCTCTTGTGACATGTTGGGCTTCATTGGGTGAAGGAGTCTAAGATATCAAACTGAAGTGCCCAAACTAAGCTATTTTTAGGTTTTTATTTTCCCAAGCTAAAAATACTTTAAAGTTGTTACAATCAATAAATTTTCGAGGTAGTGTTGTCTTACTTAGAGTTGAACCAAGCAGCTATTATTCCTCTCTGGCCTACTGAACTATTGCAACTGCCAAATCCGAATTGAAGAGTTGTTCGAGATCCTAGCGCACAAGTGGCCGAGCTTTGCTATTTGAAGGCTATTAAACTGCAATTGTGAAATTTATTTGAGCTGATAAATAACTTACTGAGCTCTAGAAAGAAAAGAATTGCTAAGTTGCATAATTGATTGTCTGTACCACATTTCTTTAATGTTGCTGAGCAATTCTCTCGCATATAAGCTTAAGTACCATGTTATTGAATTGAATATCCTCAATATGGCATATAAAGCTAAATATGAATATGAATATTATTATGAAGACGTGATATCACGAATTCCAAAATTTGATGGATATGGAACTCTAAAAGAATATTTAAATTGAGAATTTTGAGTTAATCGGATTTTTTTTAATATTATTCTTATCCTGAACATGATAGAGCATATGCTACAAAGAATTTGACGATCGATTTTGCAGTTACTTAGTGGAAGAGAATGATAAATCGAAGAATTGATAGAGGAAACATTAAGATCATTACATGGGACGAGATAAGACATTTGATGCAAAGAAAATTCATACCTTGAGATCATCACGATAAATTACATGAGAGAAAACGCACCTATGAAGCTAACCTCTTGGAAGTATAGGATTAGTTGAAGAAGATTGAAAAATAGCTTAAAGTGTTCAAGGATGAAATAAGGCAACAAAGGAATGCCAAATTAGAGAGTATTGAAGGAGGAGTCAGGGAGGTGGAAGTTGCTAGAGAAGCCAGTAGTAGAGAGGAAGAAGACTTAGCTGAGTTGATGTTAAACCTCTATGTTCCTGAAATGGTTCCATTACCTACTACAAATGCCACAGATGGTAGCTCCAGGAGTTACTATGTTTGCCTTCCTCATATTGGAATCTTACGTCTTAGTTACCTGACAAGTTTACGTAGAACTGATATGAGTAATTACAACATTGCACCTGTAAGCTATTATCGGCTATCAATTGGAGTTTATTAGGGCCAAGGCAATGGATACGTGTATTGAGGATATATCATGTTAACTCATTGCACTTTCGTGTTGGATAGATTTGAGGTAAATATGTAGAAGGAAGAAGAAGAATTGATTTGCGAGGAAGCAAAGGGAATACTGATTTCAACGAATAAGGAGAGTATGAGATTCGAGCTAGCTGAGCTTGAAGAGTTGGAAGTACTTATGACTAACGAGCCATCTTACTTCCTATCGACACCATACCCATGTATCCATAATTTTTTGTATGACCTAGAGATTGTATTGTATCCCATACATGATAGTTGCTAGGACTACCAAGATGTAGTTGATCAGATTCATGATGAGTGAAAGGAGGGATACATAATGAAGAGTTTAATTGATAGGACTCATAATGAACGGTAGAAGCATTGGACAATGATAACATTAGTGATGGAGCTAGAGTACTTTTCTATACTTACATTTCATTTTTGCGGGTTGGTATTTGATCCTGATGGGATTTGGAGCTGCTAATCACCAAGTTTCAAGCTGAAACTTCTCTAAGGGAGGAGGAATGATAGGATTCGGTGTACCGACCCAACCTGACTACCAAAGCCGAGCTCATCTACTTGTCGACCTATTCTATCTACCGAGCCAAATGACCTTATTTCTCGCAAATAGAGTGTTGAGAAGTAGAAGGTCGAGATAATAACTGATCCTTACCCATGCCTAACCAATTACTTACTCAGCATCATGCTTGCCGATATGCTAAGATGTCATGTTACCGAGAGTTGAATCTACTTGGCAAAGCCCGGAAAGACTAGTGCCGACTAACTTCAGAACTTGGTAATTGTAGGCTAACCTCTTTAGTGTCTTGGCCGAGTAATGTGAGACTACTTCCAAGGTATGCTAAATGACCTTATGTCGACTTCCCCTTGTAAAACATACAGTTTTATATTTTTGTACATGTTTGTCTTTATTTTTTTCATGGGCCTAATTTTTTAAGGTTTAAGGCCTTATACATTATTTATAGTTTTGCCACTAGGGTTTAAGACGTACTATAAATAGCAACATTTGTAACAATACAGAGATATTTATAGAACATTAATGAAATACCCCTTTTAAGTCTTTTCTCTTAGAAAGTTCTCTCCCTCACTAGCTCTTATCAATCCCTTTACAAGGATTATAACGGGCAACCCTATAACTTAGACCTATATGTCACATTCAATGAGTCTTAGGTCATGTAGAATCTAGCTGATGCATCATATCTGGTTAACTGTCTTACAAATTCACTAAAACCCTTACTAAACCCACTCTATTTTCGTTCCTTCGACAAGATTAGACCCACCTTGACAATCGGCCTTATTTGTTCTTAAGGTGGTTCATATCGGATGAGAGCAAGCTTAAGAAGGAAGAATATGTTGGAAAACTTAAGGCTGAAGAGGAAGAGGAGACTTGTGTTTATGTTGACTAAGGAGAAGTGATGAACCTAGTCTTAAGGCAAGTATTGAGTTCCTTGCCGATCTTTGAAGAGGACTAGAGGGAGAATTTTTTCCATACCATGTATACTGTCAAAGGCCAATTATGCATGGTCATAGTGGATGGAGGAAGTTGTACTAATATGGTTACGTAATCCGTTGTGCAGAGGTTAGGTTTGCTAACCTCAAATCATCCTCGGCCTTACAAGGTACATTGGCTTCATGATAAGGGTGCTTTGCATATAACTGAACAAGTGACCATACTATCCAATGTAAAAAATGTATATAGGGATGAAGTAGTGTGTGATGTCATCCCTATGAGAGCTTCATATCTACTACTTAGATAACCTTAGTTGTTTAATCGATGTATTATGCATGATGGGTATAAGAACACATATGCCTTTGTTAAGGATGGAAGGAGGATAGTGTTGCAACCCCTAACCCCATCCCAAGTAAATGAAACCTATAATTAGCTTACTCGAGCTAATAAGAAGAAAGCCCTAATAATGAGCCATTGGGAGATTCAATCTATTAAGATGGTTAATGAATCGATGTTTTTTTTTTGTTAGAAGATTAATGGAAATGTGGGAATTGTAGGATGTCCTAGAAAAAATCTAAAGCTTGCTAAATGAGTTTGTTGACTTGTTTTTGGAAGAACTACCTAGAAGATTACCACCAGTCCGAAGCATAGAGTACTGTATTGATCTACAGATGGGTGCCACCCTGCTGAACCGACCTTCATTCAGGATGAGCCTTGAGCAAGCTGTTCAGTTGAAAAGACAGGTGGATGAACTCATTAAGCAAGTATATGTGAAGGAGAGCGTGAGCCCTTGTGTTGTACCAACTTAATTCGTTTCGAAGAAGGATGATTCATAGCACATGTGCATCAACAATTAAGCAATCAACCAAATTACTGTTAAGTACAGATACCTGATACCAAGACTGAATGATATATTAGATGAGCTTCATGGTACCAAAATATTTTCAAAGATTAATTTGTAGAGTAGCTACCACCAAATTTACATGAAGCTAGGCGATGAATTGAAAACTGCCTTTAAGATTAGGCACAAACTCTACAAATGGTTAGTTATGTTGTTTGGACTTGCTAATGTATGAAGCACGTTCATGAGATTAATAAACCATGTAATGTGGCCCCTAATTGGAAGATGTATGGCAATGTACTTTGATGATATAATGGTATATAGTACTGACTTGAATGACCATGTTCAATATCTTCGTAAAGTATTTGACATTTTATGAATCGAGAAGTTATATGGAAATGTAAAGAAGTGCAGATTCTACTAGAAAGAGGTGATATTTTGTTTATAGTATTAGGGGAAGTGATCCGAGCAGATGAGGAAAAGGTATGAGTTGTTCTAAAATGGCTGACCCTAAAGAATGTCACTGAGGTTCGAAGTTTTTACGGCTCATCTTCTTTCAATGGGTGATTATTAAGGACTTTAGTACTATAACTACCCTATTGATTAAGCTGATGAAGAAAAGTAAGGGATTTAGGTAGAACGACAAAGCTAAATAGAGCTTTAGGGAAATCAAGGAGAAGCTCACCACGGCATCTATCCTTTTACTGCTAAATTTTGACAAACTCTTCAAATTGGAGTGCCATGCATTGGGAGTTGGAATTGGTGTTGTCCTGATGTAGGAGCGACAACCCATTGCCTACTATAATGAGAAACTGAGTGGCCTAACCTTCAACTATTCTATATACGAGAAGGAGTTGTACTCCCTTTTTTGAGCCTTTATTATTTGGCAACACTATCAGTTATCACGAGAGTTTGTTATTTATACTGACCACGAATTATTGAAGCATCTTGGGAGTCAGAATGCGATGTATCAAGAGTCAGGGTATAGTCCTAGTGTAGGGGCGACGACCCATCACCTACCACAGTGAGAAACTGAGTAGCCTAGCCTTAAACTATTCTATATACAAGATGAAGTTGTACTCCCTTTTCCGAGCCCTTATTATTTAGCAACACTATCTGCTACTACAAGATTTTGTTATTTACATTGACCATGAATCATTGAAGTATCTTGGGAATGAGAACAAACTCTCAAAGAGAGAGGCCAAGTGGTTGGAGTTTATGAAGGGGTTCTTATACGTCATTTGGTACAAGAAGGGAAGCACAAATGTGCTCCCTGACGCTCTATCACATCAGTAAACTTTGTAGACTACTGTATAGACAAAACTATTGGGATTCTTACTCATCACTAAGCAGTATACTACTGACCCTCACTTTGGTCCCATTATTGAACAATGCCAAGAAGGGATAGTAGTTGGAGGATATTATCTTAAGGATAGCTATCTATTCAAGGATCGTAGGCTATGTATTTTGAGTTACTCTATGTGTGAGCTATTGATCAGAGAAGCTCATAGTAATGGATTATCTAGTCATTTCAAGGAAACCAAGATAGCTAACTTGTTGAAACAAAACTTTTATTGGCTTGGTTTAGCTAAGGATGTTTATAAGGTAGTTAGTAGTTATGAAGTGTGCAAGTGTGTTAAGGGGAAAAGAGAACCTATGGAGAGTACATCCTACTACCAATACCCACTTTACCTTAGATTGACCTCAGCATGAACTTTATCTTAGGGTTGCCTTGGACATGCAGAGGGAAAGATTCTATTTTTGTTGTAGTGGACCACTTCAGTAAGATGGCATACTGCATTCCATACCATCAGAATAATGATGCTATATATATTGTTAATTTGTTTTCATAGGAAATCGTTCAACTACATGGAGTACCGAAAACTATTTTCTTAGATTAGGAAATAAAAGTTTTTATCTATTTTTTAAGAACTCTTTAGAGAAGACTTAGAACTAAACTTATATTCAGCTCCATTAGCTACCCTCAGACTGATGGCCAGACTAAGTGGTAAAGAACTTGTGGGATTGGGATCTATGCCTACCAGTTGTTAAGTTTGCATACAACCGAACTGTCCATAGCATTATTGGAAAGATCCCATTCAAGTTCGTCTATAGCCTTAACCTTATCATCCCCTTGGATATGATCGGCACCCCAGCAACTACAGAAGAGAATTAATTTGAAGTGGATTAAGCCCAAGAATTGCATAAGCTACATTAATCTATAACTAGGAAGATTGCCAAGTTCAATCAAAGGCAGCATGAAATTGGTACCGAGGTTACTAAACTATTTCTTTCCACCTAAGAGACTTAGTATGGATACTTCTTAGCCAAGAATGATTCCCATACTTGAGACAGAACAAACTATCTCCTTAAGCTGATGGAATGTTTAAGGTCTTGAAGAAAATTAACCGTAATGCTTACCAAATCAAGTTTTTTAATGACTATGGAGTTTCTTCCACCTTTATTGTATCTAATTTGATCACTTACCAACCAATAGAAGAAGACCTTGTAAGTACCCCAGAAGAAAGAGTAGAGACCACTCCAAATTTGAGGACAAATCTTTCTGACCCCCCAAGCAGAAGATAAGAATTAAAACTTTGGACCGATCACACATAGCTGAGCAAGAGGACCCAAGGACTTTCTAGGAAGATATTAGCTCTAGGCTATAGCCGAGATAAGGATTCTTATCCAGAGCTATCAGATCCTTACATGCATCGGATTCATCCCTATTTAGTAGCAATGCTTTATCCTAGGAGATAGCTTAAGAGTAGTCAAGGCAAGCTCCCGATCTGACCATAAGCACCTGTACCAAATCAAGTTGACTTCTCTTTAGAAGAACTAACTAGTCCCCGACCTAGTCCACATCAGGTTCGCCCTTGACCATAAGCATTATTCTATTTCCGCCTACCTTGTACCATATTTCTCTCATCTAGACGCTAAGTGAAACGTATCTTCTGATACAGTATTCCAAACTGATTATTTCCTTTTCATATTGAATATTTTTTTTCTTTTTTACCCCTTTTTAGTTTATCTTATGTAACATAGTTGTAGAATTCCTTTTTGTCTTTTCATATATGTAAAGTAACTTTAGTGGACGGTATATAAACCTTCACTTTCTTATATGCAAACAATCATCTCTTCAATAGAGAAATTATTCCTTTAAGTAGCCTTAGTGTTCTCATTATCATTCAACTCTTGTCTATTCCCTTTATCAAAGAGTAGTGGCGAGCAACCCTTCAGTTCGAATTCTTGCATCATATCTAGTGAATTATAGGCTGAGTAGGATCAAGTAGTGCATCATATCCATTCGATAGCTGCCCAAACTATGCTAACCTTTTTCCTATTTGTTTTGGTTTGCTTCATTATGGTGCCTCCTCATGTGTTTGACCTCAAAGATGCACTAGAATGGCTTTGTTACTTGGTTGGCTATGAACACGTTGGTAGCCATGTTTGAAACCTAGGATGTTGGCATGTTTAAGGCTACTGGGTATGCTAATAATACGACAAATGTCAAAAGGCAATTAACATAGGGGGGTAAGTAGAGAGAGAAAGAGAGAGACCACGAGGTAAAAGCACAATGGGTATCGAGCTGTACCTTATATGTTTAATATATGCCTAAGAGGCTAGAAGTATCCTTGACTCGAGCTCTTCAAGGGGTTCGAGGGAGCCAAGATGCCCGTGGTGGCTTAAATAGGTTGTGCTGCATATGGATGGTTGGTCGGGGTTGAGGCACTTGGGGATGTACTGAGTAGGTTGACAATTAGGGGTTTAAGCTCCTTAGATGAGGTCGATCTCTTTGCCTTGCATTGTTACTCAAAGATAATTGCGTTTGTTGAGGTATCCAGATTAGGCCCTAAATAGCTCGAATCGAGCCTTGAGAGCTTGGACCTAAAGTGACCTATCTACTCTTACCTCAACTCTCCTTGGTGTTAAGGTGGTAAGGAGAGTAGAACACTTCAAGCTACGAAGTCTTAGGTTAAGCTATGATGATGTGCTTCTATGTGCAGAGATCGCAAAGTGCTTAGGTGAATGGTGTGATTCTTGGCATGACTGGTGTGGTCCAGATGAGGGCTCATGTGATGAGGTGGCCATTGAGCTGATTGATGTAATGTTTAGCATACCTAAGGTGTAATTGTGATGCATTGTGTAAAGTAAGGCAAGTAAGAGCAAGTGTATGTGGCTATGTTGGCAATTCGTGTGGTAAGCAAATTCAGGCTACTAAAAATTAGGTTATGATACATAGATGGCCAAAATGGTAACCCGTATGCTAATAGCTAGCAACTATTTGTTTGCTCCCTTTGTTTCCTATATAAGTGGCCTTGGGGTCCCCTCATTTCTTCATCTTTTTCACAAACTGAGGGGACACTTTACCAAAATTTACACTTAAACTCGAAGATTCCAATCCTCTATCTAATTCTTCTTTCAAATTTCTAGTCTTCTTAAATCTTTAATTTTTCTCTCTCAAAATCATTGAAACTTATGGTCAATTAGATGAGGATGGGATTCTAAAGTGAGTGCTCAAGTTCATTTAACCTGTCTACCATGATTGAGGTAACACATCAAGTGGTTCATGAAGGGGGTACTAAGCCAACTCTCCCTTCCTCACCCTCACCTTAATAACGACTATGGTAATGGTTTGTTGAATGGGAAGAGATAAGAAGACTCGTGGCACTAAGGCCTCAAGAAAGGTATACTCGTAACGGTGAGGACAAGAAGGTATTGTTGTAGCTATAGCCAATGAATAGCAATGAACGTACCATAGACTTTGTGTCATATGAGCACAACTAGGAGGCATACAAGTTGGTGTGCTAGAAGGTGACAATAGGGGTAAGTAGCTAAGAGGTAATGAGGCATAGTGGACATGATAGGTCACATGCCCTTAGAGAGGAGAGGTGCTTTGTCATGTATGTGAAGACCTTAGAGCTTGGGTTAAGGTAGCCTTTTCTAAGTTCCAATTGGGGGTCTTTATTTACTTCAAGGTCAGCTCAAGCTTATTGTACCTAAATACATGGTAGTAGTTGCTAGCCTTCGAGGTAGTTTTCCTATTCTACGTATGGAGGCTGGTATCTTAACTCTTTTATTACTTGTTCCACCTAAAGACCAACTAAGATGGTTGGGTTTACGCCTAAGGTGAAGGTATGTACGTAAAGTTCTTTCAATAACCTAAATCGAAGGTAGATAAGTAGAAGGACAAGTTTTTTCACATTAAGTCCATGAAAGGTTTACCATTTCTAATCAGGTGGTTAAAACAGATAAGATCCACTAGGATCGAGCACTTTTACTTCAAGGATGGAGATGTAAAGGAAGAGATCTTAGACTTCATCTACTGGAGTAGGAGCCTTAACCTGTTAACTACAATTGATTGTTGTGTACATGGGAGGTCATTGTATAAGAGAGAGATAGGTATTGAGGATTGTCTTGATTGTGGAGGGGTTGTTAGGAGTTTGCAATACTATGCTACTACCATAGAAAGGGATCTTAAGCTACTTACCATTGGTCTTGTAAGTTTAGTTGTATTTTCTTTACTTATTTTTTCTTAACCATTCTTTTCTATTCCTAAGCCTATAGATTACTCCCATAGAGTTTAGATGAAGATTATTTGTTATGCGAGAGAATCACATTTAGGAGTTGGTTGCCTAAAAGAGGAAGAAGGCTCAAGGCTGAGTTGTAGGGGCAGGTACTTCAACTCTAGATGGTAAGGGTAGAGATGCCCTTACAACAATGAGAAGAGGGGAGGTACCTCCTTGAAAATGAGAGGGTGTTAAGAGGCTACAGGGGAGCTTATAGTGGCAACCGTGCTGACTTAGATTCTATGGGGTTTGGAGTAAGCCAACCTTAGTATCAACCATTAGGATTCTAATGGACAACAAACCGATAGGCTTGGGAGTATAGTTGTAGAGGTGCCAAAAGCCTCAAAGGCAATAGCCACAATAGTAGGTGCTGTAGCAAAGGAATTCGAAGGAGAACCCTTAGGATCATGGGGTTCTTGTAATCCCCATAGACAACAATCTACCCTAGCGCACCCCGACGTCGAAATCGACTAGCTTCAAGATGAACCTCATGGGGCATTTCTAGGGTTTGTCCTTGGAGGTGTTTGAGGATATGGCCATAGGAAGGCTTGATGAGGTAAGTTGAAGCTTTTATTTGCATTTTCATTCATCTTTTCAGGTTAGCTCATGTCTTTAGCATCATATTTGGTTATATGTAGGCCATGGCAATTTACTGACATGCCTTCTAACACAACTGTACCCTCATCTTGCAATTGAGATTTTGTCTATTGATTTTATCATAAGTGTTTTGTAGTGCTTAGATATTTCTCTTGCTAGTTGCAAGTGGTGTAGAGGAAGACCATCATGCTAGAGGAGAGTGTCTTTAAGCTCCAAGAGAATGTCATGGTTAAGAATAAGCATGTTGACTTCTTAGCCTCCTCCTACCATAGGTTCAAGTAGAAAAATAAGGAGCTCTCCGACTTAATGGCTCAAATATAAGCAAAGATGGAGTTTGTGAAGACATTACTGGTTACTCAAATGCATGAGCTCGCCAAAGTGAAGTTGCAACTTAAGAGGAAGAAAAGGAGCTTAGGAATCTTAAGCTGGGTTCTAGGCTTAGAGACTAAGCAATGAGATTTCTAGAACTCGACTTTGAAGACCATCCAATGCATTTTTGTAAAGATTACCTCCAGTTTTGAATTGTAGAAGGTCGTAGCCAAAGCTAAGTTGGATAGGGTTCAAATTGTTAGAATTCTCTCTAATGTGGTTTTGATGATAAAAAAAGGACAATGTGATGTTATTTGTGTTAGTTAAGTGTTGCAGGAAAAAGATCATTTCACATGTAAAAGGTTTAGTAAAAGCTTCATATAATTCTTGAATAGCAAATGATGTTAGTAGAAGGTTGACTATTGAATAAAAGAGTAGCAAAAGTATAAGTAGAAAGTGGTATGTTTAATCGGTTCAGTAAAAGAAACAATAGAAGGTTAACTCTTGAAGCAAGTGGGCTACCTAACCAACTTGGAATTAGTTACTCATGGAAGCTTCAGTAGAAGGCAGATTTGAGAAGACCCAATTCCATTGGTTAATCATGGTTAATCACATTTGGAAAATATAATTAACCCATTCCACTTAAGTAGGAATATTATATCTAGGGTTAAGAAAAGATCTAAACCAATTTGTTTCTTAACTAACTAAGTATTATAGATAACAATGGCTGTTGAAATAGATCATGGCTAAAGCAAAAGTCATCTAATTTTCATAATGCCTTTCAATAAATCAAGGAAGATTCAAAATGAGTTGAAATCCAAGAAAAATATCTTGTATTCAACCATTCTTGGAAAAATATCTCATACTCAATCGTTGAAGGATGAATATATAAATAAATAATCATTCAAACCAGAATAGGGATGGCAAAAAAAAAAAAAAATCATTCCAAATCTATCCGTTTACAAGTTTCAATTTGAAAGTTTTAAAGATTCATATTTCTTATTTCTTATCTTTGAATTTCTGTATACTTGAAAATAGCTGTGTTAAGATTGTAACTTTGAAAGAGGTTGATTGTACTACTGCCTGTGATTAGTCTAGATAGAGGTTAATGAGATAGGATAGTTGCTTATAAAGGTCAAGGATACCTAGCTATGTAATTTCTTTTAAAGTTGACTGTATTGATTTAGTGGAATGGCCACTAAAGATGATTGGATCCCCAATGGTAGAGCTAGATGAAAGGACTGACACAAAGGGTGGAACCTCTATAAAATTCTATGCTTGATCTTCTTCTCTTATCTCTTATAATTTGCTATTTATTTTTTATCTCTTGTGTTGCCAAACTATTTCTATTATGCATATCTTGAGGGCTATTTAGCTTTCAAAGTTTAAAGTTTTTATTTTCAAAAAGTTTTGAAACAATCAATTCATCCCCTTCTTCACCCACTTGATTGTTTACGGGATCAACAATTGGTATTAAAGTTGGTGCTCTTTGATCTTTGAGTATAAGAACCCATGGTAGAAAATAATTTGACTATTCAAGCTAATAAGATTCTTTACTTTGACGATAACAATTTTGCTTATTGGAAATATAGGATAGAAACCTACATCTAAGCTACCGATTATGAATCATGAGATATGATTAAATTAGGGGATATTCAAATTATAGGCATGGTGAACACAGAAGATGACAAGAGGAAGGCTACTATAGACAATACAGCTAAAAATCTTTTTCTCTCTATAATAACACCTTTTGAATTTTACTTGATATCCTCATGTAAAATTGTAAAGGAAATTTGGGATACATTTTGTGAAACTCATGAAGGAATAAGTACTATTGAAGAATCACATATTAATTCTTTATTGCAAGAATATGAGTGTTTCAAGTTGTAGCTAGGAGAAAGGATTAAAGATTCCTTTGGAAGACTTACAACAATAACAATTGAACTATCCTCACTTAGTAAGAAGATTGATGAAGCTAATATTAAGAGGAAAATATTGCAAGTACTTACAAGAGTTAGGGATGCAAAAAAAAAAAAAAAAAACTGCCATTGAGGAAGCTTACAACATCAACAAATTAACTTTGCTGCAATTGAGGAGTAAACTTATGGCATATGAATTGGACTTTTTGAGCAAAGAAGATGAATAAGATTAAAAAAGAAAAACTCAAGCCTTCAAGCCTAGAGGAGTTATAGACTTAGATGATGGGTAGACTAGTGATGAAGAAGGAGATATCATGCTTTTGGTCAGAAGACTCAACCAAATAGTAAAGAAGAGAGGAAGAGAAATCTAAGTTCTAGAAAATACAAAGCTAATAAATTACCTAGTGATGTAGGAAGAGGATATAAAGAAGAAAAGAAGAAGGAAAGGAAAGAAAAGAAGGAGATTACATGTTATGAATGCAAAAAACCAAGACACATAAAATATGAGTATCCTATCCTAGTGAATAAAATCGAAAATTTTAAGAAAAAGAGAAATGCCTTAATGGCTACCTGGAGCGATTTGGATGAATCAGATATTGAAAATGAAGAATCTTGTGAAGATGAACAAGAAGAAGGGGAAGTAAACCTTTGTTTGATGGCCTCCTTAGAGGTAAATTCGTATTCTAAAATTGATTCATTACTTGATAATGTTTATTTAGAAATAGAAAGAGCCTTAAATGTTTTATCTAAATCTAATACAAAGATTACAAAATTGGAAAACAAGATTTGTGCTCTAAAAAACGAGAAAGAGGTATTATCACAGACAAATGATATTTTAATAAGAGATATTTTAATAAGAGAAATAAATGCACTCAAAATTGAGAATGAATCCATAAGTAAAGAAAAGGAAAATATAACTAGAGAAAACTTGATTCTCAAAGATAAAATAAACAATTTAAAAACTAAAGTAGAGGAACTATCGTAATCTATATAATTGACCTTCGTTAAGTTTAATGAGAGTGATAGAAAACTACAAATGTTATTATCAAGTTAGAGAATGGATGAATCTAAAGTCAGATTGGGATATGAGATTAATTAGTGCCAAAAAAATTCATCCAAAACCATGTTTGTGAAAGCCATGGATGATAAACAAAAGGAGCCAATAGCTCAAATAGTTGACAAAAGAAAGAGTGTAGTGAGTAGAACTTACGATAAAAGGTTCTATTAAGGGTCTTAAAGTCACCAAAATGTTAGTAGAAGGTAACCTCTACACCATAAAAGACAAGTAAAGAATAAAACATATAATTCTTCCCCATCTTATGCATGTTTCTTTTGTATTAAAATAGGACATATAGAAAAGTATTGTTATTATAAAAATCTCTAGCTTAGTAAATCTCAAGTAGATAACAAAAGTATGAGCTTGATTTACAAAGAACCCAAGCTTTGTTAGGTTCCAAAATAAGTTTAATTTGTTTTAATAATTGTAGGAACACAAAGCAAATCATTTTGGATTGTGGTACTTAGATAGTGGCTATACAAATCATATGACTGGAAATGCTTTGTTATTGACTAATCTAATATGGAAAGAGAGAGGATACATCATGTTTGGAGACAATGGGAAAGGAAGAACAATTGTATATGGTACCATCGATATTTCTCCCTTTTCCATTGAAAATGTTTATCTTGTGAAAGGCCTAAAGCATAATTTATTGAGTATCAATCAACTTTGTCATTAAGGACATCAAGTTATATTAAAAAAGGATAAATGTTATGCATATGAAAAAAAAAAATGGTAAATCTTTGCTATTTGAAGGCTTTAGGAAAGGTGTTGTATATAAAGTAAATCCATCATACGTCCTAATAGAAAGGTGTTTTCTATAAATTTCTGATAATTTTTAATCCTAGTATAAAAAGTTAGGTCATGTTAATTTTCATTAACTTAAAGATTTTTCTTAAAACAATCTAGTACATAGTTTACCTAAAATAAGTATAAAGGAAGATATTCATTGGAGTTCATGTCTAAAGAAAAAAATCTTCTCAGTACCTCATTTGAAAAAGAAAGTAATCTCTATAAATCAATCCCTTAGAACTTTTGCATTTAGATCTAGTTGGTCCAGCTAAGACAACTAGTCTTGGTAGGAACTGATATAGTCTAGTCATCGTTGATGATTTCTAAAGGTACTCTTGGGTGTTGTTTTAACAAAATAAGAGTGATGCTTTTAAGTGTTTTGAAGTTTTTACAAAGCATGTTCAAAGTGAAAAAAGTTCCTCCATAGTTGGTTTGAGAACTAACCATGGTGGTGAATTCAAAAATTATGATTTTGTAAGCTTTTATGAAGACTAAGGTATCACTCATAGTTTTTTCGCACCCTATACTCCACAATAACATGGAGTTGTTGAGCATAAAAATCACACCATCTAAGAGATGGCTGGTACCTTATAAATGATAGCGCTATGGCTAAGTTCTTATGGGCTTAAGCTATTTCTATTTCTTTTTATATCATTAACAAAGTTTATACAAGACCTATCACTAATAAAATAGCTTATGAATTATTCAAAGGAATAAAACCTTCTATGTCACATTTTCATAGTTTCAAATGGAAGTGTTAAGTAAAAAGGAACAATTCGAATTTGAGTAAATTTGATGGAAAAGCCAATGAAGCTATCTTTTTAATATATTTACTGAATAGTGAACCACAAAAGTTGTAGAAGAATCAGTCAATGTAAAATTTTGTGAAGATCTAAGAAAAGATTAGTCAAACAAGGATATACTAGTAATTCTAAAATGTAAAGAAGTAAATCATAATATTGAACCAATAAAAGGTTCGGTAAAAACTAAAATCGAAACCTTAAGAAGTAAGGTAAGAGAACCGGTAAAAGTTATAATAAAATTTTGGCGACATCAACCTTTACATTCCCAAACCTAATAATTAGTAATGTTCAATCTAGTGTAGAAACTTGATCTAGATTGCAAAATATTGAAAATCATTTTGCAATGCTATCCCAAGAAGAATTTACCTCAATTGAAAATACATTAAAAGATGAAAATTAGATTAACGCTATGTAAGAAGAGTTAAATAAATTTCATAGAAATTAAGTTTGGACTTTAGTTCCTACACCATCTAATAAAATAATAATTGGAACCAAATGGGTTTTTAAAAATAAGTTAGTTGAAAATGGCAAAGTTTTAGAAACTGTTCATCTCTTGCTAGATTAGAAACTGTTCATCTCTTGCTTCCTTTTACTAGTTTTAAAATTTTTAAGTTATTCAAAATAGATGTAAAAGGTGCCTTCTTAATGGGTATATCAAAGAGGAAGTTTATGCAAAAAAACCCCTTAGTTTTAAAGATCCTTTTAAGGAAGAACATGTGTTTAAATTAAAAAAGGCTTTATATAGTTTAAGGCAAGCACCATGAGCATGATATAAATGACTTAGTGAATATCTAATAAAAAATGGCTTTAATAGAGGTAAAATAGATACTATTCTAACTATACTCTAGTGGTTCAAATTTATGTTGATGGCATCATCCTTAGTTCTATAAATGAAAAATATTTTAAAGAATTTTCTATGATGTTGTAGGCCGAATTCAAAATGTCAATGATGAGATAATTAAACTTCTTCTTGGGTTTATGAATTAGGCAAACAAATGAAGCTAATTTATACACTAAGAGAAGTATACTCAACATATCGTAAAGAAATTTAGTTTTGAAAATGCTAAAGGATCTTCCACTCCTATAAGCACATCAACAAAATTGGATATAAATCTTGAAGGTAAGAAGGTAAATGAGAAATATCATTAGAGTCTTACTGGATCTTTGTCATAGTTGATTGTATCTAGGCTTGATATATTGTTTAGTGTCTTTTTTTGTGCTTCTTTTCAAAGTTCTCCAACTGAGTTGCATCTCACTATTATTAAAAGAATTTTTAAATACCTATTGAATACATCTAAGCTAACCGTATGGTATACAAAAAATCAAAACATAGATTTAGTTAGATATTTAGATATGAATTATGTTGGTTGTAAGGTTAATAGGAAGAGCACTTTTGGTATAAGTCAATTTTTAGGTTACAAATTGGTTTCTTATCCTCTAAGAAACAAAATTTAGTAGCATTATCAACGACTAAAGTAGAATACATTTCAATTGGAAAATGTTGTGCTCAAACCTTGTGGATAAAAGAAAAAATTCTTGATTATGGTACAGATTTTAAAAATACACTAATTAAATGTCATAACATAAGTGCCATTAATTTAACAAAAAACCCAGGTAATTGTTTTAGATCTAAACATATAAAAATAAGGCATCATTTTATTAAGGATTACATATCAAATTAGGGCAGCTATGATGAGTTTATGCCAACTAATTTACAATTGCTGACATTTTTACTAAGCCCTTAGAAAAAAAATAAGATTTGAATATATTATAAATGAATTGGTAATTTATAGTCCATTTTCTTGTTAATTGTTGTGTTATTTAATCCCTGTCACTCAATATACACATGTTAGTAATAATAATTGACCAACTCATGATTGTCTTGTATACTGATCAAAATTCTCATTTTCCCTTGTTCTTTTGAAAAAGAAAGAAATGTCCTTTCAATTGCTCCTCTATCTTTTTCAACTCTTAAACCCTTACTTCTTTTACTACCAAGAATGGCACCAAAAAGAAATACATCTTTGAATGAAAAGAAAGGGTCATAAACAAACTCCAAGAATCCTCTTTGAGCACTCCAAAATCCTAAAAGATAATGAAACCAACCCAAGATCAAGATCGCAGTTCAAAGAAAAGAAAGAAGGAAGTTCAAGTTAAGGTTGACTCTAGTAAGAAACAATGCCACCAGTCTAACATTGGAACTTCTTTAGACAAGAATAAGGTTTGTAATCTTGCAATTTTGATATTCCATTCTTTGAAATGCATAAGTTTTACTAGAATGAATTCCGAAAAATCTTAGATTGTTTAGGCTTATTGAATCTACAAGAAAGTGTTAATGTAGATGTTGTATGAGAGTTCTATAGTAATCTAATTGCTAATTTAGAAACTAACATTTTGACTACTTCGGTATTGGGTGTCGACATAGAGATTTCTAGGAAAGATTTTATAGTGTTTCGATTTGAAAGATTTGTGTGATGATAAGGAATTGGTGAGGATGACTATGGAAGGGTTATATGGAACCTTCTATTTTGAATTAGTAGTTAGAATCCTCCATAAGGCTATTATGAGTTGCATCTTAACCTAAAAAGGGAGTTTCATTACATTTATGGTTGAAGATGCAATTATCATTCCTGTAATGATAAAAGTAAAGAATCTAGATTTACCCACAAAAATTTTAAGGCATATAAGAAAAACCAGAACGAGTATGCCATATGGAAATGTCATCATGAAACTCTTAAGGTTTAAGGGATTAAAAATACCTCAAAGAGAGAATGGCATTAAGTCATTAAAGAAAATTAGCAAAAAGGTCTTTCTATACATGGGAATATGGGTGAAGGATTTTTTGTGGTATTCCAATGATGGTGCATGTTATGTGCACTTTAAGTAGAAAAAGAAATCTTTTAGTAAATCTTTAGAGAGTACAATAGTTGAGGTGGAGCTTTCTACACAAACAAAACCTTCTATAGAAGGTTCTCAAGAGAAGAAGCAGGATGAACTTTTAGCATAGTTAATTGATTCCCTTGACCAACCATCCTCTGTGGTTAACAAAGATGAAACTCAAGGTTCTAACAAAACTTAAGCATAGAAATTGTCTCAAGGTTCTATAGATAAAATCTCAAAAGGATGATCGAGTTCTTGCATCAACACATTGATAATATGTTTGATGTAAAGTTTAAGCTTTTAAAAAAGGAAAGTCAGTTGCTGCTAATTAAGAAATTTAATGATTCAAGTGCATCTACAGAAGCCACTGTAGAGCAAAAATTGAATGAAGCTGAGGTTAAAATGAATTAAGGTCATAATGATGTTAGACTACACCTTAACAAAATGGAATTTCAAAAGTTTACTCAAGAACTTACTAGTACTACTAGTGGAGTGAAACATGCTAAGTGATCTTTAAAATAAATGAATATGAGACAATAACAATTTTTGCATCAATTGGATATCTATGTAGCTAAAATTCACTTGGATCAAGGCTCTATTGCTAAAGCCTTGAAGAATTTATGAAAGGAACTAAAGGATTTCATTTTGGTGCAATTCTTAGATTATGTCAAACCTATCTATCCATCACTAAAGGTCATTGATCTTGATGATGAATCATTTAAGCCATCAGAAAAAATATTCTACAATCCTTTTCTTTATTTACCTTACCACACCAGACATTCACCTTCTTCTTCCTCCAAGAAGAAATCTAGAAAATAGTTGTTTAGATTTGTTCTGTTTGAAATGTTGTTAAGACTATTTTTTTTGTTTCATTAACACTTAGTTTTTTTTTTATTGCTCTAGCAACTACATGTGTTTAATAGTAATCTAATGAATACTATAGCTGGATATTTATTTTGAATTGTTTTTACTATGTTTTGCATAGTTTCTAATTCCCCCTAATGATAATAAAAAGGGGGAGATAAGGCAATCAATCTTTAATTTTTCAAAAATGTGTTTTGTTATCATAAAAAAGGGGGAGAATGTTAGGAAAAAGATCTTTACGCATGTAGAAGGTTCAATAGAAGCTTCATGTAATTGCTTAAACAGTAGATGATGCTAGTATAAGCTTGAGTAGGAGGTTGACTACTTAATAAAAGAGCTGCAGAAGTATAAGTAGAAAGTGTTATGCTTAATTAGTTTAGTATAAGAAACAGTAGAAGGTTAACTCATGAAGCAAGTAAACCATCCAAATGGCTTGGAACTAGTTACTCATAGAAGCTTTAGTAGAAGGTTGATTTACGAAGACTCAGCTCTACTGGTTAGTTATATTTAGAAAATATAATTAAACTGTTCCACTTAAGTAGGAATATTATATCTGGTGTTAAGAAAAGATCACTTCCAATTTGTTTCTTAACTAACTAGATATTACGGATAACGATGGCTAGTGAAACAGATCACGGCTAAAGCAAAAGTCATCCAATTTTCATAACGACTTTCAACAAATTAAGGAAGATTCAAAATGAGCTAAAATCTAGGAAGAATATCTTGTATTTAACCATTCTAGGAAGAATGTCATATATTCAACATGAATATATAAATAAGTCATCATTTAAACCAAAACAAGGATGATGAAAAAAAAAATCATATTGAATCCATACATTTACAAGTTCCAGTACAAAAGTTTTGAAGATTCATATTTCTTATTTCTTAGCTTTGGATTTCTATGTACTTGAAAAGATCTGTGTTAAGATTATACCTTTGAAAGAGATTGATTGTACTGTAGCTTGCGCTTAGTCTAAATAAAGGCTAATGAGATAGGATAGTTTTTTCTAATGGTTGAAGAGTCCTAGTTGTGTAATCTCTTTTAAAGTTAATTGAATTAATTTAGTAGAATGATTAGATCCCCAGTGGTGGAGCTAGAATAAAGGACTGATGCAAAAGGTGGAACCAGTATAAAATCTATGCCTGATCTTCTTCTCTTATCTCTTATAATTTGCTATTCCTTTTTTAATATCTTATGTTGTCAAATTATTTCTGTCACACATATCTTGAAGGGTATTTAGATTTAAAAGTTTAAATTTTTTATGTTAAAAAAGATTTGAAACAATCAATTCAGCCTCCTCTTATAGTATCAGGCTACTCTTTTTTGATAAGTTGCTATTTAAGCTCATGTAATGCCATGTACTTCATCGATGGTGTCAAGGCTCGCTTGTAAGGTAATGTGGTTGGTGTTGACATCGAAATTAGGGATCTTCCTCATTGGTAGCTTTTGCTTGATGGGTAGGATAACTTCGAATCCAAAGGTAAGGCAAAAAGGTATCACTTTAGTATAAGTTCTATAAGTTATCCAGTATCCCTAAATGATGTTAAGGAGCTTGTTGGCCTATCTTCCCTTTATGCACTCCATTCTCTTAAGGCTGCTAAGGACAATTTTATTGATTACTTCAGTCTAGCCACTGGTTTGAGAGTAGGCCATTGAGGTATAGTAGAGCCTATGAACTTAACACTATTGAACTTCCTACCATTGCCTATGATCAAAGCAAAGGGAACTCCAAATCTAGAGAGAATGTTGGTGAGGACAAAGCTCTTAGTTACCTTGCCAATGATGCTTGTAAGAACTTGAGCCTCAACCCACTTTGTGAAGTAGTCCATGGTCATCAAGATGAATAGATGAGCCTTGGTAGGGAAAGGTCCAAAAATGCTAAGCCCCCATTAAACGAAGAGCCATTGGGATATCATGGGATAGAGGTTGGTGCTTAGGGCATAGCTAATGGGTGTATGCTTTTGATGCTTGTAGCACTTTTGAACCATTGCCTTCATGTCTTTCTTCATGGTTAACCAATAGTAGTTAAGGCGGAGGTCTCGACTATATAAGGCTTGGCTTAAATGTGGTTGTTACATATTTTCGCATGAAGCTCCTCATAGGGTGGATGCCCTACTTGAGTTTGAGGGATCAGGGAAGTAAGATACTATGTTCGCGGTAGTAGATGATGTCATTGATGAGCATATGATTCGTTATGGCATAAGCCAGTCTTTTGGCTGTAGTCTTATTGTCTGGCAGGGTTCTAGACTTCTAATGCTTAATTATTGTGTCCATTTAGCAAGGCTTGGCTTGAGAAGGTTGGAACTTGAGTACCTTTTACCATGGCTCTTCGATGGTGCACTCAATGAGATACTATATGAGGTGCAGCTTCTCATTTCTATATAATGTTGAGATAACTGTTGACGCGAGCTTTGACAACCTGCCTACTTTGGAGTTCTCGACTATGGGAATCTTCTATTAGGTGAAGCTCGAAAGAAGACCTTAGACTACTTAAAGGTACTTTGCTATAGTCTCTCCTTTAGCCTCGTATTTCCCTCTTACTTATTGCATTGCAAGCATGGAATCTAAATGGATGTCAAACTCTTCTACATCAATGTCTTTTGCTATCTTTAGGCTAGAAATGAGTGCTTCATATTCGGTATCATTATTGCTTGTTGGGAAACCAAAATTAAGTATGTTAGGACCTTAGTACCATAAGGCCCATGTAGAGCTATGCTAGCTCCACTCCCTATCACAACCTCCTTCCCCCGGAGTGGAGGATCCATCAACATGGAGAGTCCATACTGGTATGTCTATGGTTACTGGTGCTTCTTCTCATGTATAATCACTCATGAAGTCTATGAAGACTTATGCCTTAATAGCTTACCTTGGGTGGAACTATACTCCATGAGCATTAAGCTCTAATTATTACTTAACCATGAGGCACGAAGCATTTGGCTTCTGTAAAATGGTCCATAATGACTAATTAGTGAGGATAATAACCGGATATGCTTGGAAGTATGGCCTTAGCTTCCTTACAATGATTACTATGGCCAGAGCAAAGTTTTTCCACCCAAGTATACCTAGTCGTTGAGCCTAGTAGGATGTAATTGACATAGTAGACTAATGTATGCTCGCATCTTATTGCTTTGATGAGCATAGAGGACAATGCTCATAATTGTTAAAATCACGATTTTATTCATGTGATTTTATGAGTTTATGATTTTAGGTCATACTTCTGAGTTAACTCGAGTGTAAAATCTTTTTTTGTATAGAAACTTACATTTTTAACCCCGTTTAAATATAAATTTAGTAAAAACTTATATTTTTTTACCAAGTTTACTGATTTTATATATTTGAGTTGAATGGACTAAAAAATTAAAAGAAAAAAAATATATAATTAGCTTTTTACAAGTCATCAACAATTAACGTATTATAACATCTATGTAATCCTATTCTAATTTTTTACCTCTTTCTTTTACACCTAATCTCTTATTTTATATTTATAGCTTTTATCCAAGTTTCAACTCTAATAACAAATCCTATGAAAAAAACTATATGTTTTATTTTATACCGTTAATAACTTAAAATGAGTTAAAATATTTGGTTCCCTTTAATTTACAGATTTAAAAAGAAAAAAGGGAAAAAGTTTAGTTGCAAATCTATATGTCCTTCGTCTGTACATATTAGATTATACATTAAGAATTTTATGGAAAAAGACTTAATTTCTTTATTTTTTTATTTTTATCATGTATTTGAAGTTTTAAATAACCACTATAAGAATATCCATAATTTTTTAAAGTTATTTTATATAAATTGTAAAAACTTATGTTTTTACGTTTTAATTTTACACTCTCTAACGATTCTAAGTAGAATCACGAGTTTGACAACCTTAGCAGTACTTAGTCACTAACTTCCAAATACAGGTAAAGCTCTTCTCTAGGGATTAGGTTCAGTAGGATGGGCAATTTCTCTAGAAACTACTTGAGCTTATCAAATGTAGTTCGGCATTGGTTAGTCCAATTGAACTTAGATGGATTCTTTAGGAGATTAAAGAACTCAAACATTTACCAACACTTCTAAACACAAAACAATTGAGCGTAGCAACTCTGCCAACCTTTGATATGTTGCCACAATGTTCTTCAAGCTGAAGAGCATGACTTTGTAACAGTATGTTTCAAAGTTGGGGACAAATGAGGTGTAGGTTTCCTTTTCAAGGATCATGAGGATTTGATTTTAGGCTAAGTAAGCATCCATGAAACTAAGCATTGCATGGCTTAATGTCTAACTGACGAGTTGGTCAATTTTGGCAAGGGGAAAACAATCTTTCGAGCAGGCTTTATTGAGATATGTGTAATCGATGCACATGAGTCATTTCCCATTAAACTTCTTCATAATTATGATATTTTCTAACCAGATAGGGTAGTATACCTCCCTAGCAAACTTAGCTTGTAGCAACTTCTGTACCTCCTACTTAATTGTGGCTTGTTGTTCTGATGTGAAATGTCTTTTCTTTTGTTTCACAAATCGTACCTTAAGTTTTATGTAGAGGTGGTGTGTTGATTTGGGATGTCAATTATTCTTGACATGTCGTCAAGGGACAATGCAGACAAATCAATATTGTCTTGAAGGAAATTAATAAGCTAGTCTCTTTCTTCTTTGGCTAATGATGCCCCTATTTATGTGGTTAGCCCTATTGGTAGGGCTTTTTTAATAAATACTTAAACCAACCGACTTGAGCTTAGCTCAAATAGCCTAGTCAAAATACAATCTTATCTTGTCCTCTATAAATAGGGGAAAAACCCCTAAATGAGGATATCTTCTTTTCAATTTTTCTCTCCTTGCTTCCTAATAGTTTCATTCTCACGATAAGAGGATTGACTTAGGTATTGTGATGGTTGCATTGTAATACCTAGTAGTGTATCCTATAGTGGTTTTTTATTTTGTAGGTATCGGGTCACTAGGACAAAATTTGACCATGAATAGTTTTGGCATTGGAGGTGGAAAATGAAAAAGAAAAACACAATCCATCGTCATAATTTTGAATGATTTTCTAAAATTATCAAGTAAAATATTTATGATTCAGTATAGTTTACATTCTCTATTTTTTTTTTCTCCAAATCTAGGCAAACCCATTTGTAGTCTACTAATTTATCTCGATTTCCTGGACTTTTCTTTTTCTTATTGCTGTTAGTCTGGGCATTGATATTCCTTTAATTTTTATCTTTACAATTGTTGATGTCTTGGTTTTTCGAAGTGGCAGTTTCCACATTTCTTCAGACCCATTCGTATTAAAAAGAATTGAAAGCTGTCTTAACGACCACCATGCCTCCGCTCTCGATTCTTGAACTTTACGAAGTTCATCACCGACTAAAAACCTAATATATACACATATTTGGTTTTCATCAATTTACGCCTCAGATTCCATTGTGAATTTGTCATGACCCGCACACAATTAGTTATACAGATTAAGCTTCTTGTATTTCTTCTATCTATAAACAACCCCTACAAAAAAGCTACATGAACTGAGATTGAAATAGCAGACAGAACAACAAAATCCTTGATTTGCTGTGGTGCGACAGCAACTACCTACTTGATTTCTGGACTCTATACTTCTTGCTTGTTATGGGCCAATCTGTGGCGACAATTCAGTTAATATCGAAAACAAACTTCGTTTGTTCAACCAAGTATTTCAGAGAAGATGCTCACAGCACTGAAGCAGAGCCTACGTGATTCAGCGAAGATACTCACTTGGCACACTCACGGAATTATCGATCTACGTTGAACTGCCTGTGTGTGCAATTGTGTTCGGTGAAGCACACTTAAGCTGAGCTGCGGTGTCCGAGCTCTGTAAGCTGTGCTGTGTTTGCTACCATTTCTCTCTGAGCTGCTACGAGTTATGCAGTATTTTTGAATGTGTAAGGCATTTGACTAGTGGCAGAAGGACGGGTCATTGTAGCTAAATTATTGCCTCAGTTGTGTACGGTCGATTTCAGGCGAGTGTCGAGCTAAGTTGATCATGGAAGTGATGAAGCACTGAAGCAGAGCCTACGTGATTCAGCGAAGATACTCACTTGGCACACTCACGGAATTATCGATCTACGTTGAACTGCCTGTGTGTGCAATTGTGTTCGGTGAAGCACACTTAAGCTGAGCTGCGGTGTCCGAGCTCTGTAAGCTGTGCTGTGTTTGCTACCATTTCTCTCTGAGCTGCTACGAGTTATGCAGTATTTTTGAATGTGTAAGGCATTTGACTAGTGGCAGAAGGACGGGTCATTGTAGCTAAATTATTGCCTCAGTTGTGTACGGTCGATTTCAGGCGAGTGTCGAGCTAAGTTGATCATGGAAGTGATGAACTAAACTTGACAATGTTGTTTATGACGTGCTACATGGTCAGTGGTATGTGCCATGTGTTGCTAATTTAGGTGTCGAGCTCTTAAAGTGGCTGTGTATGAGAAAATTGCTGATGTAAATGTCGAGCAGTGTGTGATAGTGCCGAAGCTTGTAACGTTATGTGCAATGTGTAGCGAGTGTGCAATTGATAAGTAAGGTGCCGAGTGGTCGTAAATAGTTACTGAACTGTTAACTGGTTGTGCCGAGGTGATGTTTGTGTTGAAATTTAAATACCAAGATAAGGTAAAGCCGAGCCTTAACTCGTACAAGTCCGAGCAGTTGATCGATAGCCATTTGTCCAAGCTACATGCTCCATTGGCTTAGTTTTGTAGTAATACCATAGTCAAGCTATTGCTGCAATTCCATGAAATATAATGCGCCCCAACACCGAGCTAAACAAAGTCCAAGCCGAAGTTGAACAGGATGCAAAGCTGCTGATCCAAATTCTAAGAGTTTCAACAAAACACGAGTAGCCACAGTAGAGCATGACATAGTAAAATGGCCTGGCTGTTTACACATACTCCATTGCAGGTTCCACAATTGATTCGACAATTTCACAAAGTCCATGACTGACCTTGTCAAAACCAACCCGCGGTGCCAATTCTCGAGCTTCTTCACTTAGCCGAGCCCTGAGGTACTCCAAGCTGCAGATCCTAACAACGTCGATCAAGTCTGAATTAAATCCGTAATCTCATAGCAATTCCATTTCATTTTTTGTTGGCACAAAGAAAGAATGCATTTGTAGCGGTTTTCTCCAATTTCCTACAGTTAGGCACAAGCTCTAAGTAGCGGAAACGAGCTAATTTTCTTCCCCTAAGCATGCCATCCAAACTCCAGCCGAGCATCTTCTATAGAGAGGAATAGCACAACAACACTTAAGAGTTCGACTATGCCGACCTGCTATTAGTTGCCAAGCTCTAAGCAAGATCCTTCAAAGGGGTTGAATTACAGCAGCTTCTTGCCGAACTCTTCAACTGTCGGAGAAACATCGTGTCAAGCTCCACTTGAACAAAGTTCCTCTAAATAGATTCATGAGGTCCAAACTCTACTTACGAGCAGCTTTAGCAATCAGTAGCACAAATAGCCGATACAAAACTGTGATTTAAGCTCCTTCCGACTAAGTTATGACCAATTAAAGTTGCGCTATATATGAGTCAACTCAAAACATGAGCATCCGGTCTGAGCCGCACCAAAGTCGAGCTGCGAATTAAGTTAGAGATTTGGGGATTAGCTATAGCCATCACCAGATTCATGAAATACACAGATCAATTGAATTGCTTACTACTTTACGTGTTATAAATATAGCTATTAAAGAAATTGGAGACTTGGAAAATTAGATGAAGATCATGGATTTTGATTGTAAGAATGTCACTGCAGCCATCCACAATATACGCCAAGAATGATCAACCTCAGCTAGCTTGAATACCTATACTAGATATGTGGATTTATTGCCATAGTGCCTTCTCACCGCGGAATAATCTAAGGCAAGCAATCGTAAAGTTGGATATCTAGTGTAGCAACTCCTAGATTTTTGCACGATTATGTTATTCTCTAAAGCCGAGGCTTGATTCATCATGATATTCTTACAAATTGTTACGTACTTCATCCAGAGTACAATCATTCCATGCTTTTGAGGGTATGATCTCTTAAAAGCTGGTAAGAGCAGACACGAAAACGAGGATGTGCTTGTGGTCATTACAGCATGAAAGTGCCAGGCAAGTGCACACACATATAGGAAGCACTTAAGAACTGAGCCGACCTATCATTAGTCTACAAACGCTTAGACAAGAGAAAATAGCAGTCACACCTAAAATCTTATGAGTTGGCAAATGGCAACATGGCTTACCCTTTCATCTTGACATTTACGAAAGAAAATAACCATCTTCAAAAGCTTAGTCATCCAAACATTTCTCCCTCCGCGATATACTTTACTTGACACTCCATTAGTTGCACAAGAAAGTAGGATTTAGTTGCATAATGAAACGAGAATGTGCTCTTCAAGTCACCGTATGGAAGCTACTAACTCATTTCACAAAAACGCTAGAGCCTTCAATCTTTGACATAGCAAAACTTTAAATTTTGGAACTCCTTACCTTGATGTTGGCTTTACAATGATTGTTTTACGTAGGAGCACCAAGAGCCTTCAAATCTTAATATGGCAAAAACCTCAAGTTTCTAATTGCCTATTGGCTTTACATTGATTGTTTCACTTAAGTGTCCTTTAGTGATGTTGTTGTCACTTATGATGGCCCCTTAGCACATGACTTCTGCAACGAGCACGACAAGTGGTTTTCTAGCATATATGGTTAGCACTTGACTTTTACATGAAGCATAATAACAAAGCTTTTCACTCCTCTAAGCTTCTAAATTGTTGCATGAAATATTATCGATCAGTATTTGTAGACACCTAATTTTTGCCCTTCTATAGTCTTAATTTTTATTTTTTATAAAAAAGGATCCTAATTCAAAAATAATAAACAAAAAAATTAATAAAAGATAAAAATAGCAAAAAAATTAACAGATAATGAAAATACCAAAAATATAAGAAAAGGAAAAATTATAAAGATTTCGTAGATTTTTAGTAACTAATTTATAATTAGTTATAGTGTTAGTTTTAATTTTAGTTTAGTTAAAAATTTTACTTTAGGGATTTAAATAGTTTAAATATAATTTAATTGTAATGAATATTAAGACATAGACCAACAGCCTAACGGATAAATAACGGAGTACTAGGGTGGATTTAGTTGGAGGTCAAAGGTTCAAGTTTCAGCAGGCACATATGTCTTTATTTTGCAAAAGCGAGAAGACATATGTCTTTAGTTGGACTGTGTACGATTCACGACTCGCACACAGTCCAACTCCTATAATTCCCTATTTTGTACTCCACCGATCAGCCATACGTACATGAACAGTAGCAATCGTGACTCCGATCAACCGATCACCAGCCAATATCAGCAGCGGCCATTCGTGCAGCAACGCCAATTCCAATCACCTGATCACCAACCAACATCAGTAGCGCCAGCCCCACGTTCTACCGCACATCCTCAATTCCAGTACAGCAAGCCCCGATGTTGAATTGTACACTCCACAGTATGATACCGTCGCTGCTCCGTCTGCGCCATTATCGTGCAAGAACAAGTCAGGTTCAGTTTTTCCAAATCTTAGTTTTCTTATTTTTATTTTATTTGTTTCATTCTTTTATTTACTTATCATTATTATCATTGTATTATTAGTTCCTTAATTATTTGATGTAGTATAGGTGTATATGACTATATTAGTTTAGATGACTTATTACTATTAGTTTTTTATATATTAAGTAAGTTACGTAATATTGTTAATCTATTTACGAAGATAATTGTTCAACAATAATAGAAGATATATGTATAATGTCTAGGAATTTTTTTTTTAGATTAGGTATATTTTTTAGGATTTTCTCACTTAGAAGTTTCTTTTGGAAATAAATAAAATAAAAAATCCGTTTAAAAAAAATAGACTTTTAAAGAATTTTTATAAAATAGAATAAAAGGACTTAGTGAATTAGGACCCTTTTAGAGTGTTGAAAAAAAAAATTGAATTAATAATAACGTAAACTTGGTCGGTTTTCAAAAATTAAAATAAATCAACACGTTAAAGTTTTCGGAAAGAAACTACAATCGTCTGGTCCCGGCTAATGGGTACGTAGGCACCTTCGGGGCGACGATAAAATATGTAGAAACTTAGGTTTTTATTTTTTCTTTTGATTTTATTTATTTATTTATTTATTTTAAATATTATAATTAGAAAAATAATCCTAATTTTGGTAATAAATAGTGTTACCCGTTAGGGTTTAATAGGTTAGCCCCCGAATTCGGAACCTTCTGGTTCTTTATTAAATTTGAAATCAAAAACCGATAGTTAAATCGTAACCAATTCACCCAAATGGTTACGGTTTTTTTTCTTTTCCCGACTTCGGTCGGGTGGCGACTCCAAAAATTGTTTTTAATAAAAAACTGGAATTTCTCAATTTCTTTAATCGAAAATTAATATTAAATGGATTAGGGTTTAATATTAATTAAGAAATGAGACATCAATTTTAAACAAAAACCAAAAAATCAGACTCGACAATATTGGCACACGATTTTTGAAACAGCGATGTATGCCAAACTAGGACTTGAGACGGCAGCTTCATTTCACTTGGCTTACTCCACACTTCGCTTCCTTTGCTCCAGCTACGTTTCACCAATAATTTTTATCCATGGGATGTTACATTGGGAAGCCTACAAAAGTTGTTTCAATAGCACTACTATAGCAAATAAAGAACTTTAGGCACTCATTACCTATACATACCACCTAGTCCTTTTGTTTGATGGCATCACAATTATAAGAACATCCATTTTCTTCTATCACTAAGCCAAAATACCTAGGAATAAAAATATACAAATATATGACTAGTATAGCTTTGAGAGGCCAAAGTGTGTGTGCAAGTGTATATATCTCTAATTATTAAAGCAATGAATGATGAAAAGCTCAACAAAATCACTTGGAGGGGACATGTAGACCTCCTTGCCTTCTTACTACATGATAACTATGGATACGTAAGTAGGAGTTTTGTGAACATTGTGTTTTGGGAAAACAAAAAAAAAAAAACCTAGTTTCTTTACTACAAGTTACTATACAAAAGATATTCTTTATATATTCACTCTAATCTTTAAGGTCCTTCTAAAGTTCCTTCTCATGGAGGATTCTTGGAAACTCCAAAAGAAATTTAGTTAATCCCTCTCCACTTTCATTACAGGATACCTAAAGCTGCTTTACTAAACTAACCTGCTTATTGGATGAATCTCAAATAAGCTACAAAGCTTCAAAAGTAAGTCAATGAGCTACTAAAGAAAGGATATATGAGCAAAAGTCTCAATTCCTATACCATACTAACATTCCTAGTGTTGAAGAAAGGTAGTACTTAGTGAATGTCGGTAAAGAGTAGAGTTATAAACAAAATTACCAAGTTTAGATACCCCATCCTAAGGTTAGATGACATGCTTGATAAACTAAATAGAGTTCGAATCTTCAACAAGATCGACTTGAAGTCTAGCTATCATTAGATTCTGATGAGTTAAGGAGTTAAATGAAAAATTGCATTTAAGACTCAGCATAGTCATTATGAATGGATGGTAATGCCTTTTGGCTTATTAGATTCCCCGAGCACTTTTATAAGGTTGATGAATCATATGTTTAGAAATTTGATCGGAAAATGTATTATGGTTTACTTTGATGACATCTTTGTGTATAATATTGACCTACTGAGTCATTTAGACCATCTTCGAGCTATATTTAATGTGCTCTGAGTTGAGCAACTATTTGGCAACATGAATAAGTGTTGTTTTTACTAGAGGGATGTAGTTTTCTTGGGATATGTAGTTGGTGGAGGAGACTTACGATTCGATAATGAGAAGATTTAAGCAATTTCCGAATAGTCGACCTTAACCACTTATGTTGAGGTTAGAAGTTTCTATGGATTGGCATCTTTTTATAGACGCTTCATCAAAAGATTCAACACCATTATTGCATCCTTACCGAGCTGACAAAGAAGAACATTGACTTTAAGTAAGGAGAGAAAGAAGAGAGAGGTTTTGTTGAGGTGAAGGAGAGATTAACCTTTGCACTAATTTTAGCCTTACTTAACTTCAAGAAAATAGTTGAGCTTGAATGTAACACATCAGGTGTTAGCAAAGGCTTTGTACTTATGTAAGAAGGCTAACCTATTGCTTACCATAGTGAGAAGCCATGAGGAGCTTAGTTGAATTATTCTGTATATGAAAAAGAACTCTTAGCACTTATCCAAGAACTCTAAGTGAGGTGACATTATCTACTATTAAGATAGTTTTTCATTTATACAGATCATGAGTCCCTAAGAGATCTTAGAAGTTAAACTAAGCTATCAAAGAGACAAGCACGATGGGTTAAATTCTTGGAAGGTTTCAATTTTGTAATTAAGTACAAACAAGGAAAAACTAATATAGTTGTCGATGCCTTATCAAGAAGACAAGTTCTTCTTATTGAACTACAAATTAGACTTTTGAGATTTGCGAGCATTAAAGAACAATATCCTCAAGACCACTATTTTGGTCATATATTTGGAAGATGTGAAGATGGAAGAACAGTAGATGACTATCATGTAGAAGATGGATATTTGTTTCGGGGAGGCAAGTTATGTTTGTTGACCTTTTTCTTTAAGAAAGTTGCTAATGGGAGAAGGTCATTCTAATGGGCTTTCTTGACATTTTAGAGAAAGAAGAACGTATGTGTTGTTGAATGGCATATTCTTTTGGCCTAAGATATGACAAGTTATGCATTGTATTGTTGAGAATTGTGCTAGTTGCAAGAGGGCTAAAATTCAAGTCGAACAAAGAAAAGTAATGCCTTTACCTATCCCAACCAGACCCTAGATTGAGCTGGTCATAGATTTTGTACTTAGATTACCATAAATTGCCCAAGGCAATGATTTAGTGTTGGTCATCATAGATAGATTCAACAAAATGTCACACTTTCTACCCTAGTCTAAAACTAACGATGCCTTAGCTATTCCTTTTTTGTTTTTGTAAGAAATTAATCGTTTGCATGGCATGCTAAGAAGTGTGGTATCAGATTAGGACCTAAAGTTTCTAAGACATTTCTGAAGGACTCTCTAGCATCAAATGGGAACCAAACTCGGTTTTTTTTTTAAGACTTCCTGCTACCTTTGAATCGATGGCTAGATAAAGGTTATCAACTGTACTTTAGGTTCATTGCTCTAAGCTGTAGCGGGAAAGAACTTAACTAATTATCATGCTTGTTTGCTCATAGTAGAATTTTCTCACAATCAAATAGTACATAGAATTACCAAACAAACACCCTTTAAAGTTCTCTATGGTTTAAACTTAGAGCTATCCCTTGATTATGACATAGTGCCTATGCTTAAGAAAGAAGATCTCGATTCAAGAACCTGAGCACAATCTTTTCAACACTCCTATAAAAAAGTTACCTAGTAAATTGATTAAGCTACAAAGAAATTAAGGGAGAAGAGTAAAGGAAGGAAAACAGTAAAGTTTCAGCCCAATGACTTTGTTTGGTTACACTTAAGCAAAAAAGGGTTTTCGAGCAAGAGGAAAAGCATGTTTTCTGCTTGAGATGAAGCTCTTTTAGAATACTCCAAAAGATCAATGGTAATCCCTACCAACTAAAACTACCAAAAGGCTATGGGGTTTCTAATACTTTCAATATTTTCGACACATCTCTTACCGACTTGAAGAAGAACAAAATGAAGATCAACTAGATTTAATCCCAAATCCAAATCAACCTAGAGGGGATGATAGGAATCAAGCAATTGGGCTGTTGACTCGAGCCCAAACTCGAGATCTTGAAAGTTTCATAAAGTAGATTCTCTCATTCCATCCTACAGCTGAAGAGGTTAACCTAATCTAGACTACCGACCTACTACATTGCCCAAACCAAACTTTCATGTATCTATTAATTGTTTCTAATTCCTATCTTGAGGAGCATCTAAACAATAGCTAGGCTCACTCATTCACCTACTTAGTTGACCTAATTCTAAGATGCCTAGAGCATGTCCAAGCTGAGTTTACCTCTAAAGAATCTTTAGTTCTACTTAGTACCTTTGCTCGGTAACAGCCCGACTAGCTATACAATTTTGTCTATTCTTCTATAAGCTTATCTACTGGCTACTAACTATATGTTCAAACAACCATGCGAAAGCATCTATAGTACCAATCATTAGTTTTCTTGATTTTTCACTTATACCCTTTTTCACTCCTTATACTTTATTTTTTTTTTTTTGGACAATATTCTTTTTGTCTTTTCCACTTTTAGAAGGTTACCATAGATTGTTAGATATAAATACCCTTATAAATTGTAGCCACAACAATCATCTGATATTGAATAAAGTATACTTATCCCCTTATGTGAGCTACTGTGTTTACTTCTGCCTTAACTCTTATCCTACCCCTTAAGTAAAGTTAGATGGTAAATGACCTCACCAGGCATGGTAAATGACCTCACCAGGCTACTCGTACTTCGTATTGAGCTAGTTCGTGAGTCTACAAAAGTTCCTTGGTTCGTTATATCTACGGAATCGCTTGTAGGTATTTGCTTGTTTACTTCTTCTCTTTCTATTTTGTGCACTTCATCATCTTCCATTTTAAGCTTTCAATAAGCTTCGACCTACCCTCAATACAACCGACCTTATCTGCTCTTGGTATGACCTATCAATCATAATACTTTTCCTTTTGTTGCTAATCTAGGAATTGTTCAAATATTGTTAGTTGTTGCTACTATCAATAAATGGCTTTTATTTCAAGTGGACGTTAACAATGTTTTCCTTCATGGTTATTTGGAGGAGGAGATTTACATAAAACCTACACTTGGCTACTACTAAGGCTAAACTAAGCCAAATGTGTAAACTTTAAAGTCACTTTATGAGCTCAAACAAGCTTCATGCAATTAGAACATGGAGATTTCTAAATTTTTTGTTCAACATGGTTTTATTTAATCATCTTCTAATTACTCTCTTTTTCCTTAAACTAATTCACATGGTTTTCTTATTGAATTGTTATATGTTGATAACATGATTATTATAGGCACAAATACCTCAAGTAATTTTGTTCTTAAACATCAATTATGTGCAGCATTTACAATAAAGGAACTTAGTTTAGCACACCTTTTATTGGGTCTTGAAATTAATAAGACTAATGAAGGTATTTAGTTGCCCCAATACAAGTTTGTTGTTGATCTTCATTTAGATATTGGATTAACAGTTACTAAAGTAGTTAAAATTCATTTGCCATCTAGTCTTGATTTGGATAATAATGCTAGTGAACCTTTAGCTAACATTACCTTTTATTAGAGAATAGTTAGGCACTTGTTATATCTCATCCTTACACGCTAGGATATCTCATTTGTTGTGCATAAACTTAGTCAATTTATCAATAAGCCTTGTATTGGGCATCTCAAAGTAATGTTTCATGTATTGAAATATCTTAGAGGTTCTATTGATATTAGTCTCTTCTACTTACTCTACTTTTGATTTACATAGATATTCTAATTTTGATTAGGGTGCATGTTCCGTTGGTAGAAAGTCTATTTTATGCTATTATGTTCTTCTTGGTACTTCTTTAGTTTCTTGCAAAATGGAGAAGCAAGCCATTGTTTTTACCTTATCTATAGAAGCTAAGTATTGATCCATGTCTTTTGCTATGAGTGAGCTTCTTTTGGTATTCGATATCCTATAAGATTTGGGTGTGCCTTTTCATCCTCCTATTGTCTTGTATACTGATAATGAATTTGCTGAACTCTTAGCTGAACATCCTTATATGCATAGTCAAACTAAGCATATTGCAATTCATGCTCATTTTGTTAAAGACCAAGTTGGGATGGGATTGGGTGTTAGTATTTATATTAGTTGCAATATATATGTATTTAATAGTATATACATGTGGTAGTAGGTAGTGTAGTTAGTTTAGCTTAGCTAGAGTATAAATAGCCTTTAGTTCATTTTATTATGTACTATTAGTTACAATAAACACTTCATATTCTTCACATTCTATTCATCAATGGAGATTTTCTTAGTTGAAGCTCTCTATTCATATGTTCATATAAAACTTTGCTTTCATCTTTGAGCTTTAGTTTCAACATTTTTACATATCGCTTACTGAATTCGAAATTGGGAAAATACGTAAGTAACAAAATAAAGGATTCTCCAAACATTAATAATACCCGTTGGGGGAAATGTATAAATCCCCTCCAAACTTTAACTTAGGTGCGGTTTGACTCATGAACTTTCAAATTATGGTTTTTGACCTTCTAAACTTTCATAAATTGATAAATAACTCCCATAACTTTCTAAAACTTTGATTTTAGTGTGTAAGCACCCTTTAAACTTTGATTCAGTATATAAACACCTTCTAAACTTTAATTTTGGTGTACAAATACCTCCTAAAGACCACATAGTTTAAGATAGTTTAAAGGGTATTTACACACCAAAATCAAAATTTAAAGGATTATACTCAACCAAGGGGGTTGTTTGCCAATTCATGAAAGTTTAAGGATAAAAAAATCACACTTTAAATGTTTATAGAGAAAATTTGCACTTGAGTCAAAAGGTAATATGCTCAATTTCAAAATATGAAAGTCTTAACTAAATTCAAAACTTACAAAAGGAGTAAATATGTTATGTCATGATTTGTAGAAATTGCAAATAATGTTAACAAACATTCATATATGTGGAGTTGCACATATGGTAGAAAGGGTAACATAACATTGTCATATTCAGATAACTTAATTGAAAAATGCATAAAAGTCATAGAAAATTTTCTTATACTTTTATATTTTGAAATTGAGTGTATTACACTTTAACACATATAGGGTCCTCACATATATGGAGTTACACATATGGAAGAAAAGGTAACATAACATTGTCATATTCAAATAACTTAACTAAAAAATGCATAAAAGTTTAATATAATTTTTTCTTATAAAAAGAAAACAAAGATAGAAGAAAGATGACGAAAAAGATGATTTTCTCATACTCGCTACCTAATGCCTTCAAATTGTAACTTTGAAATTACAACAATTAATTAGTCATTTCAAAGCATCATAATTTAATGATTAATTCCACATCAAAAATTCGAGTACAAATGGTTAAAAGCTTTAATAGCACTTACGTTCACTATCGTCTATTATTTGATATTTATAGAGGGAAAATTCAAAATTAGACTTTAAGGTCATTAAGTAATTGAGTTTAACTATTTAGGTTAAGGTGATAGCCTAGCAAGTTAAATTCATGTATACCCAAAATAAATAAGAGAGGTTGCCATAAGAGGTTTAAAATAGGGATCATAAGATTGACTTACTCAATACCAATCTTTCTCAATTTAGCTAACACATCAAATAAGGCCTTATTATGCCTAAAGTCATGAAAGAAACCTATTTGTAGTCTATCAAGGGAAGGGATAAATTATAGCTAAGGACGATCCTTAAGTGGGGCCTAAAGGAGCCATGACCCACCCTACCCTCCCCAAATAACAAACTTACAAATAACTTGGGTTAGACTCTTTATTTCTTTCTTGTTGTCCCATATACTCTTACGTTACTGTTTTCTCCTTTCAAATAAGTTTAAGTTTTGCAATCACTTTAGCCTTTCCAAAGTATATCAATTTATATTAATTTTATGTTTCCTATTTTATTAGCTTTAGTCTTTTCCCATATAGAATCTTAATATTTTTTTCCATTTATTTCCAAGATTGGATGGTAGATTTGAGTACTAAAAGGAAAGTACTAATTAAAAGATACCAATTTTAAATAAAAGGATTTAACAAGAACTTTACCTAATTTCTCATAAATGATAATTGTGATTATTTATTCAATGAATCTTTTAAATGGTTGAAACAAGCAAATTATTAATTCATTCTTCAAAAAATAAAATTGTCTTATAAATTATATTTATCAACTGCTCTTAAATACTTGCTATAGAACAATTTATTCTACTATAACAATAAATATATATTTCTATTATTGATAGGAACAAAAAATAATAATTTTCATATTTAAATCCATTGAAATCCTTTCGGAAATATAAAACTTATCATATATACAACTTAATTTTGACATGGCAACAACTTACTCTACCTAATTTGGTAGCAAAAATAAAAATGAAAAAAATTCTTTATCATTGATTTACTCTATCATTTTTTTTTATACAAAACATAATTGATTATAAATACTATTACCATTCTTATGTATAAAATTAGCTTATGTGATCAAAAGTCAGAATCAAATATCATAAGTTTTATAATATTACAATACAAATTTTCACCTCCATTATTGCATATTATCGATTATCATCTTTACTCTCATTTGCAAGTCTATAACTAAGTCAAAAATCGTTTCTATGTATAATTTATTGTGCCTTTTGTTACTTATGATTTCTTTATTTTTTTTTTAATTTAGTTTTTCATTGTTGTTTTCTTGTATTCTTTTACATATAAATTATTTATAAGATCTACAAATGATAAATACCTTATAATTTAATTTATATAATCAAATATCTTCTAACATCATCTAATATTATATAGTTAGCAACTATATTCTATATATGTTATTCATATAGTAAACAAGGTTACAAACCACTGGCAAAGTTATATATATATATATATATATACATATATATAGGTATATATAAAGTGGATGTCCTCCTTTGGTTTGGTAAATCTTAGGAATATAAATGTTAAAATAGAGAAAAAAAGAGCTAAAAGAACATTTTATTAGAGAAGAGGTGTATAGAAAAGTCATTTAGAGATCTAAGATATATGGAGGTTATATATAGAATTGGGGTATTAAGAAGTTGTGTGAAGTTATTTATTACTTAATCATTTCCATTTTCTAGATACCCTTAACATGCAATGTTTATTAGTATATATAATTTGTAATATGTGATACTTATGTCATATATATTAGATATATTTATAACATAACATATGTTTTGCATTGTATCATATATTAGAATTAAGTAATTTGGAAAAAAGAAAAAAAGACCATGTCATGTTCATTCGAGTTTGACTTTAGAAATAAATATTATCTTTCTAATCAAAATTTTTTTAAATCTCTAAACTAATTTTTAATTCTAATTTCCATTAGGAAAATATAAATTGTTATGGCAAAGCATAAAGTATGTCCTAGTTTGACAAATAAAATGGAAGATGAATTTCTTGTTGACTATCTTCTAAGACATGTGCAGTATAACTCTTCATAAGACATGCACATAATCCGATTAATATTAAACCGATAGTATTTAATAAAAATTGGATTAAGGATAATAAGAACTAAAAATTTAGGCTCGATAGGATGGCGACTCTACTAGGGACGTTTGTGGGCTTACCTTGTAAACCTTCCAAAATTAGATTTTACCTTTTGGAATTACCCTACTTATGTTATATTTCCTTTTCATACATATGTTATAACCTATGCTATTTTTTTCTTTTCTGTAAATATTTTATTTATTCGTTTGTATATAATGGTACTAACCTTGTTGTAGTAGCATTAAGGGGCATATATTAGGGTTTCGTGAAAATGTATCTTAGATACGGTCAAACTCAAGATGTTTTAGGAACCTTAGGATAGAGAGCTGTTGTGTAGACTTCAAGCGCTACCATATAACCACCACTTGAGATTGATTACATCACTTCACTTAAGTTTTGATGTAACCAATGAACCATCTCTTAGAAAAGGTGTAATGTCATGAGCTTAAGGACCTATCTTTTGCATACACAAACTATTAGGGTCAATAAATAATAGTAGTGATGCATGTTCCTAACAAAACGGTTGCTACCTTACAGAAATTATACCATATATTCCATGTGTATAAGACATTTTCTATGATTTTGTAATTCCCTTGTAAATTCTATTTCCTTGTAAAATAATTGTGATAATGGTAGTATTTCAGTAAAATTGCAACCATAACACCTTAAAATGGCCCCATCACTATTTAATTATCTGTCCTTTGCATTTGCATTTGTATGCCTTCATATCTCATTTATTTTTTACTTGTTTAGTTTTGCAAATAATCATGTTTGTTGAAGTAAAAAAAAATAAAAAATAAAATAAAAAATTCTTCCCATATATTTAGAAATAGACCACATGTTTGAATTTTTTTTCACCTCAAATAAAAATCTTATAACTTGTAAATAGTCTTCCCTATGATGGATTCTTTAGGCTTATCCCTATTAAGCTATAATCTATCAAAAAAAAAATACATATATATATAAAAAAGATAGCAAGAAAAAAGTCCTTAGGTTTTAGGTGTAAGTATATCGATTATTCCTTTGTTGTCATTTCACTAGTTTATAGGAAAGTTTTAGGTGTAAATAGTAATTATTTTCTAAATAGGTTTCACTTTCTTTTTTCTTCAAATTTAAGCATGTAATTATTTTCCAACATTTTAACCTTTATTCCACTTTGATCCTTAGAGGTTCCTAAAACTTGTAAATGAATCATAAACTTAGAGCTATTTTTTTTTCCCTTTAAGAATTAGTCTTTTTATTTCTCTTCTTATCAATTGTAACTCCAGTCTACAAATAAATAATCATTCAACTTTTGAGTCATTTGCCTTGTAATTTCGCTTCCCTTTGTATAATAATCATTAGCTTTTCTATCTCTCTCTCTCTCTCTCTCTCTCTTTTTTTTCATTCAAAGTCTAATATTGATCTTCTTTCAAGCAAGACCCAAGGTTGTGGCCCTTGTAAATAAGTCTTAGTCTTGTAATATAATTAGTTCCTATAACATGTAGTTTTTAACCTTTTGTTAATAATTTTGATTTGTTTTTACTCCTTGATTCCAGCATGCCCCTTTTTAAAAATAATTTCTTTCCTTATAAGTTCATCACATGTCTTAGGGGCAATACAACTTAATTTAGCTAAGACGACATACACAATTAAATGGTGTTGTGAACTCTCACATTAAGGATGATTCTTAAGGATTCTTTTTTCTTATGAATTGCTAAGAAATAAATTCAACAATAGTACAACCATTTGATAGCACATGCACCTAATCTACTTAAAAGGCTTACTCAATGGGTAAGCCCCTTCAACTTTATCTAAAGGACTTCAGTCAAAGGGCAAAATATAGAGGGCTAAGTTCAAAAAATTGGGCCTTAAGCCTATTAATTAATTAAGTTTAATTTTTTGGGTTAAGATTATAGGCTTAGGTAGTCAAGCTTATATATATCTAGGATGATCAAGAAAATTTTGACATGATAGGCTTAAAGTAGGACTCATTATGTTAGCTTGACCAATACCAACCATTCTCAATATTGCTTACACTTCAAAAAAGGCCCTATAGTGCTTGCTTATGAAGGAAATCCATTTGAAGTTTATTAAGAAAAGGAATTGATCTTAGCTATTGATCATTATCATAATCTGATAAATGAGATCAATGGTTAACTCTTATAAATACCTCATTCCTTCCCTCATTTAGATAAAAGAAAAATCCTAACAACTAATGTTATTACTTTGATGGACTCTTTACTTAATCAAATTAAGCATTTAACCTCCTTAAGAATACATACCCATTCATTACTCATAATGGACTTTTATACTTATTGAGCTCCTCTACCTATTACATCTTGTGTCAGTACCTTAACGAGATTACCTACTCTTCTTTTTTAACCTACTTCAGTTGATCATTTTATACATATAATTCAAGTTATTTTCCTAGTTATGTATAGCATGACTCTTTACATGACTCAGACGTGATCCTTACATTTTTACCCTCATATGTATAGTATTTAATCCCAAATTCCTTGCTATGGTATATGATCCAATATGTCTCGTTAAGCAGTGGTTATCCCACTACTAAGTACAATTTTTGGAATAAGTAGCTATGTTTATGAAGCCAACCACCAATATTTTAAGAATAATCTTCATAGTACAGATCAACCATGGATATAAACGTGCCAGTCTCTATTTTATTACGTTGGTTTAAATTAAGCACGATAACATCATCATCATGTATTCAATACTCTACTCAACTCACTTAGATAGATTAGACTCGATTAGCTTGTTGTGTTTATGTTCTTTTAAGCCCCAAATATTTCACCAAGTCATGGAATATACAACCTCATAAAAAGAGATGAATGAATCTCAACTCATTACTATGATTGATGAAGTTGCTAGTAGAAATTTAAAAAATGAAAAATAAAAAAAATAAAAACAATTTCATTTTTAATGTATGCATTTACTAGAGGTAGTGGAAAAAATAGTTCAAACAAAATATTCTGTTTTCCAAATTACATGGAGTTTTTTTTTTTTTAATTTCCTATAAATGCATAATGTCGGAATTTATCCAGTTACATATCGCTTGTCAAGCATATCAATTATATATATACATGGGACTTAATTATGTCGGAACGATAATAATGTCCTGTTGACTTTTCATTTAAATAGTTTGCTGCATGAAGTATACAGCTCCGATTAGGCACTATTATAATCGAATAATTAAAATTAGTATACTCCCAATAACGTCAGCTGTTACTGCTCCTTCCTATATATATATATATGTGTGTGTGTGTGTGTAAACAAAGCCGAGTTGAAATGCCAAAATCCAAACACATCTCTGCAAGCAGATTTAATTACCAGAAACTGTGAGTAGTGACCAAGCGACGCTTGAGAATCTAAAAATGTCGAGCTCTTCTCTTCTCAAAACTATCTTCATCATCCTTTCCTTCCTCCTTCCAGGAGCACTCTCCGTCGTACCCGAAGATTGCGCCGGAGAATCCGGAAGCTGCATCAACAAGTCCAAAGCACAGCCTCTGAAGATTATAGCCATAGTGACCATACTGATTACCAGTATGATTGGTGTGGGCTCACCCCTCTTAACTCGTTCGATCCCGGCTCTAAACCCCGACCGCAGCCATTTCATCATCGTTAAGGCTTTCGCTTCCGGTATCATTCTGGCCACGGGGTTTATGCATGTCTTGCCCGACTCCTTCGACATGTTATCGTCGGATTGTCTTAATGAAAATCCTTGGCACAAGTTTTCCTTCACGGGCTTCGTTGCCATGTTATCCGCTATTTTTACACTGATGGTGGATTCACTCGCTACTACCATATACAGTAAGAAAAATACCGGAGGGATTACCCCGTCAGGCGAAGCTGGATCACCCGGGGACCGAGAGTTGGGGATGGTGGCTGCAGGGCATTCCCATGGACATGGACATCACCATGTTCTTAAGACTGATGCTGTAGATTCACAACTACTTCGTTATCGTGTTGTTGCCATGGTGAGACTTGATCTTTCATTATTTAAGTTCGTTCTTGGATAGATCGTTACTGCCAAACATTGTGTACACATTATGCGGTTCCTTAATATTGTTAATTAATTACGGTACTATGCATCGGTAGATAATGTTATATTTTGTTATACTGCAAAGTTTTTCATATGATTACATAAGCCGAGATGGAGATTTCCTACTCCCTATAATTTTCTCTTACGTATTATTATCATATATAATATTTTAGGGAACGATAATTCCGATAACCCGAAAATGTAATTTATTCTTTTCTCCGTTTGGTCTGAAGGGAACAGACAACGCAATCATTGCATTCTATACATAACATATCAGTCAAAAGTTATCGAGAGACGTTCTTGAATGCAAAATTTACATAACCTATGATCAGTTCGTATATAACATCTCAAAGTTTTATATGTATACATAGGCAAACGTATAGAGGTAGGCAATCAGTCAGCCCGGCCCTAAATCGATCTAGAACCATCCATTTACGTGACAGTTTTGGGCCTAGTTAACTTTTGAACTTCTTTTTTTTTTTAATATTTACTTTTTTAATTTTATTAATTATTTTAAATATATTAATAATTTTTAATAATGTAATCTTTTTTTTTCTTAAGTGTACTAATTAATTAATAAACTTTAATTCTTTTATTAATTTTCAACTTAATATGATTCTAATTTTTTAATTTTTTTCTTTAAATTTTATTTTTCCCTCATATTTAAATCTTTAATATTTAATAAATTTTACAAAAAAGACTTATATTAACTAAAATTAAATTTTCCACCTATCATTAATATATAATTACTTATCTATCATTAGTTTAATACTATTATTTTTAAAAAACTCTCTTTTATTATTATAAATAAAGTATCTTTGATGTGTAATAACTTATTAGATACTATTTAGTTATTTTTTCCGACTTAACTGCCTTCTTTTTCTTTTTTATTTTTTTTATAAGATCCTAAACCAGTTGAGTTGATCTATCAGTTTAATGGTAAGCCAATCCAGTAGTTCATAATCTATTTTTTTGATAGTTCTATCATTTTAAACTACCTAAGTCCTTAAGGTCCAGCAATTCAAGAAAGTAATTTAACTCAATTTTTTATAGGTTGAATCAGTTAATGGTTTGAAACCGACTCTTACCTAAGACTAAATACTTATACATAGACATGAAAACATATATGTGAACAGACCTACATATCCGTACACACATTCACACGGACGCAGACTCGCACAATGCCATCCTATTTTATTCTAAATGCTGGTCCGTCTTTCTGCTGTGATATTTTAACCCCACAGAAAGAATCTCCCTTGGATCCTTTTTCTCTCAGTTTAAACCACCTACCATCCATGATAGTTAATGACAACTCTATATATATATATATATCTTATGAATTTCTATTATTCTTTTCCTTCTTAAACAATTTAAAATTTCTTTATTTCTATTGACTATTCAATTCATATAGTTGACTAAACTTCCAGATGGCTCATTAAAGCATGAATTTTCTTTTCTAGATTTTTCTTTTTTCTTTTTAGTTTTGTGATTTTTCATCATATTATTCTATTTAATATACTCAACAATATTTTTCAAATTAATTTTGGTGACAAATCAAAGTTGTTTTTTGCCAAAAGAGTTAACAAGTTTTTATATACGTCTTTCCAATTTTTGAAAAGGTTATCGTCTTTAATCTTTAAAATCTTTTTACGGGTTCAACGAAAGTGCACTAAAAAGTGGTTAGACAAAACTGTTTCATATTTACAATAAACACTATACTATTCCCTCAATTTCTATCAACTATCAAATCGGTGTTAAAATTATTTAGATTATGAATGCTTATGATGTTATTATCATCCTTGTAATTTCAATTAATGATTACACACCATAGAATCTCAAAAAGATAAATTGAAAAAAATTGAAAAAAGTAAATTAAATAGATTCTTTATGAGGTTTCCTTAATTTGGGTCGAGGTATATAGAGTTTGAATCATCATTATGTATGCTTAATGATTGAGGTAGAAACTTCCACATGATATTCATAGCAACGGTAATAATAAATAAATGCCTTTCAGGTATTGGAGCTAGGTATCATTGTTCATTCAATCGTGATAGGGTTGTCTCTTGGTGCCTCAAATAACGTATGCTCTATTAGAGGTCTAGTGGCTGCCCTCTGCTTCCATCAAATGTTTGAGGGAATGGGACTTGGTGGATGCATTCTCCAGGTAATTAACCTCCATAAACATGCATTCTTTTATTATACCTTATTTTCGATCTCCTTCAAAGAAAATATTTCCCAAAAATTTGTAAGCATAGAAAATACAGGTAATTCTAACATTTCAAAATCGACTGCTTTTCTATTCTTTTTTCCCATGGTTAAGCATATCTTCCAATTTTTTTATGCGTAATTTTGTTGACTTGAAATATAGGTTTTACGTTAAATAGGTTAACTGAAAAAAAAAAAAGAAAAAAACGGAAATAATAGTTATCAATACTAAATTTGAATGCATATAATTTCAACGGCTTTAAGTTATGATGTACCTATACTTTAGGTTTTCATTTAATCGTACTTACCAAGGGGTTGTGAAGATTTGAATTTTGTTAATTTTTGAACAGGCAAACTTTGGTTTTGTCAAGAAGCTAGCAATGGTATTTTTTTTCTCTACGACGACACCATTTGGAATTGCGCTCGGAATGGGGCTATCAACCACATATAGAGAGAATAGTCCAACTGCACTTATAGCAGTGGGTCTTCTAAATGCATCTTCAGCAGGTCTTTTAATCTACATGGCTTTGGTCGATCTTCTTGCTGCAGATTTTATGGGACCAAAACTACAAGATAGCATCAAGCTTCAGATGAAGTCCTATGTTGCTGTTCTTTTGGGTGCTGGTGGCATGTCCCTTATGGCAAAATGGGCATGAAATATACTCATGCTCTTCTCATCATTGTAAACAAAGTATCACTCGCAAAGCGTCTTGTCCTTCAGTTGAAAAAACACTATGTACTTTTTCATTTTAAGAAAGGCTATAAGTTATGTGCTTTTGTTAGAAAGTGGACAACCTTGAATAAGTGAAAAGTAGATATGAAACACTTCCATTTTCAGCTTTCTTTGTCTCGTATTTTAATTTTTTATTTTCTTTGGTGCTTCTATTCATAAAGTTATTATACCATAATTTCATCTTTGAATTTACTAACCTTGCTTGCCTTACCTTGCCTTTTAGACTCTCAATTTAAACTTTCATGCCAGTCTTCTTCGATGGCCATATGCATCATATAGAATTTATTAATAATGTGTTTTCACTAACCTTAGTTTCTTACTATTTAGGGAGTTTTTATTTTTACTCTTGAATTTATTTGAGACTTACCTTTCCTCTACTATTCCATTTATTATTAATTTTCACCATTATTTGAACCATCTTATAAATCTTAGAAAACTTCAATTTTCTTGGCTTTCTTCTTACTGTTATTTGGCTACCTCCATAATATGAGTCCTACTATAAATTATTTCCTTATTACTTAGGATCGCATTCTAAAGAGAAACAAAATAAAAATGAACAAAAAATTTATAATTTATTTTTTCAGTCAACCAGTTGAAGGACATGTGGGTCTATTGAAAATAAACTTCAACAATGAGACTTAGAGCTCCTATCACATGGAGGGAAGGAAGTCTTGATTGAAGAAGTGGCTTATGCCATTGTGAAATACTTAATGGTTGTTTTCAAATTTCCAAAGAATCGGTGTGATGAGATGGGATGATCAACATCTTGGTAAGATTCATTGGAAATAATAGGATAAATTGGCCATATCAAAATATAGGGGTGATCTAGGATTTGGATATCGTAAAGTTGCTTGGCGAATGATTAATTACCTTGGGCAACTGTGGGTATAAGTACAAAAGGAGATATATTTTTTAAACTCTAATTGTATGGATGTTAAAGTTGGAGGGAGAGCATCTTTCATATGGAGGAGTACTCTTTTAGGATCGGATGCGGAGAGGAGTAACACTCCTTGGACAATAGGAAAGGAGGACATGGTGCAAATCTTGTCAGAACCTTGGTTGTACAATTCAATTTAGCAAAAGAACATAAACTTAAGCTTTTCAAACAAACTAGATTTCAAAATTCAAGAGTTAATTTCCCTTGTTTTGGGTATGTGATCAATAGAAACAATTTGGAGATATTTTCTAGAAGTTATTGCGAAATTAATCTATATATCAAGTGCCTTTAAGTTATATGCTAACTGGGAACCAATTGATGTGGCCAATGTTGGTCTATATTCGGTTAAAAGTGCCGACAATGATGTTTTTAATTTAGTTATTATAGCAAATTATTAAAGCCCTTTTTCGTCACTATAAATGGGGCTTAGTATGATTATAGAAAATTCTATTATCATGTGTGTACCAATGGTATGTGAATCACCTTATAAATTAAAGATTACAAGACTTTAACTAATTAATTACTAATCATACTTAATTATGTTATATTTGACTATTGTATTTTATAAAGAGCTAGATACCTAATAATCCACAGCCCATCAAAACCTTAAAGAATCAATATCACCTACCGAATAATAAGATAAGGTGAACAAATCTTAAATTTTATAAAACACTTAAAGAAGAGGTTATTTATTACATAAAATGATCTAAATCAACTATAAAAATCCTTTTCTAATTCTAAATTTTCATTACACCACTCAAAGGTTGCACTAAATCAACTTACAAATCCTTTTCTAATTCTAAATTTTCATTACACCACTCAAAGTTTTCATTTTGCACTTGGCTCTTATCTCAATCCCAGTAGTATAATGATCCTACAAAATAAGCTATTAAGGAGTAAGCTATTAAGCTTGATAAGATACCCCTCATATTATATTGGTAAGCAAGTTATTTCATAATTAATTAAGCATCATATAAATACATAAACAAAAAGTATGTTAAATAATATATACAGTTGACTAAATGCTATATACAATTTCAAATTTAATGTCTTTCAAAGTAATTATCAAAGATTCATCGGCACTAATTATAATTAATTTCTACATTTCATTTTAGAAAAATTATTACGTTTCAATTTATAGTAATTCCTGAAGCCTAAGGCTTAGTGATGAGGTGGCTCTTATAGTCCACGCCTATGCCCTTTGGTAGAGGTCTCAAGACACAACCCTCAGCTACTTATAGTAAGCATTTTCAGGCTGCAAGTAAGTCTATAAGTAAGGGGAGGGCCATATTACACATGTTCACCATATAGAAAACACTTTAATTCAATCTATGGAATGGAAGGGCAACCCTTAAAGACCCTTATTTACCTTCGTAAGAGGTATGGCTAGAATAATGGATGCAATGCCATGGTAATGTGTAAGATAAGCCGAATAAAATTAAATCAAATTATTAGGTAATTAACCAATATCATAAGCCATCCAATCATACATTAGTCAATATTATAAGAAGTTATTTAGTTATCATAATTAATAATATTTTTACAAAAAAAATCCAATATGCAATCATATGTGTTGTTTGTGGCTTTTGGATAAGTATTTAGGCCTAACAAATAGAATATGTTAAGCTTTAAAAGATGTTGGAGTTGTCTGGTGTTACTATTCTAATGCTTAAGTTTGTAAAGCTTTAAGTGTATAAGGTATGAAAAAGGAAGAGCAAATAATTAGTGTGCTTAGAGAGTCTTGCAGTTACTTGTTTCATGTATTTATAAAACTTATATAATAATCGTATAGAATGAGCAATTGAAACAAGTAGTGCCTTCTAAATTAATTCATGTACTAAATGTAGGGACGAAGGGTAGTTGAACAATTATCAACAAGGACAATCGTTGAGCTATTCGCACCTTTTGTCCTAATTTTTGGATATTTGAACATTTAAACTCTATGGGATGGGTCTTAATGATTAGGCCTGAAGATCGATGGTTGGAAGGTTACTTTGAGTTGGTAGGCCTTCGAAGACATAATGGCAGCCTCAATGTTAACTTATTGCTATTAGCTGATCATTAGTCGCCATAGCAACTGAAAAGAAGTGTGATCACTTATCTCAAAGCAATTTTTAGTTTTGAATAGGTTAGCATATTGCTGACCAACTCGATGGTAATATTGATAGAAATCAGCCTGCAACTATCTTCATGCTAAGGTTGACCTACTTAAAGCTAAAGCTAACTTGTTTAAAGCTAAGGCTAAATAGCTTTTGTCAAGGTCGTACTAATGCTAGAAGACTAAAAGGAAGAAAATAAGTGACTGGGCATCAAGTTTGTCATCTGTCGAGAGGCCAAAAGACTACATAGTCGGAGACTCAGGATCAAAGATCTACTCGGCATGGTTCGGAGAGATTAGTACTGACTAACACTAATACTAACTAATTTTAGTACTCAACAATTGTTGGTCAACTTTTTAGGTATCGTAGCTAAGCATTGCGAGACTTCAAAGACTTCTCCTCGAACCTGGACATCCAATTGCTGACCCCGTTTAGTTCAGATCTTACTCCTTTTAGGACAAGCCAAATGACTGCATACTAACTTCTTCTATTAAATGCACAGTTTTTTATTCTTGTAAATATTTTCTTTATTTTTAATTTTAGGGCCATTATTTAAGGTTTAAGGCCTTATACACTATTTATAATCTTACCACTAGGGTTTTAGTACTGGCTATAAATAGTACATATTCGTAATTAGTAGAAAAGATCATTAAGCAATGAAAAATATATCAACACTTGGAACTTTTCTCTTTCGAGCAAGGTTATAATTAAGCTCTTAGAGCTAGTATTTGTCAGATTACTGAATGTTAATTAACTCTTTAATCTTTCTTGCATTCTTATCAATCTTATCATTAAGATTGTGACAAATTTTATTTAAGTAAATTAGTAAGTCACATCTAACGTCTCATTTGAAACCCAAGTAACATTTAGTGTTTGTGAGTTGTATCGAACCCCATTTCAAGCTCAATCCCTGATTGTGTTTGTATCTTAGTGCATAATATCTATTTATATTCACCATCAACCCACCCCTCCCCATTTTAACTTTCTACTCATTATTCTCATTCGAACCCTGATTGCCCCATTTTGGTTCAAGATCTACTGCATATTATCTTGGTATTAGAGCTTTGGGGAGACACGCGTACAGTGTTCTTCAAAGTTATTTCCCTAGTTATGTATAGCATGACTCTTTACATAGTTAAGACATGATCCTTACATTTTTACCCTCACACATATAGTATTTAATCCCAAATTCCTTGCTATAGTATGTGATTCAATATGTCTCCTTTAGCAGTGGTCATCCCACTACTGAGTATAATTTTCGGAACAAGTAGCTTTGTTTATGAAGCCAGCCATCGATATTTTAGGAATAATCTTTACAAGATAGATCAACCATGGATATAAATGTGCTAGTCTCTATTTTGATATGTTGATATGTTGGTTCAAATTGAGTATGATAGCATCATCATCATGTATTCAATCCTCTACTCGACTCACCTAGATAAATTAGACTCGATAAGCTTATTGTGTTTATGTTCTTTCAAGCCCCATAGATTTCACCAGGTCATGGAATATACAATCTCCTAAATAAGAGATGAATGAATCTCAACTCATCACTACGATTGATAAAGTTGCTAGTAGAAATTTAGAAAATAAAAAAAAAATAAAAACAATTTCATTTTTAAGTCAACTAATGTATACAAAAAGTCATTGCACAATTTAATATATATATCTACAGGGTATTACATATGTTGTGGCGTATTTATTGAGTCAAACAATGCATGTGATTGGGAATTATTAGGTCAACTCATCCGTTAAGAAGGATGAAAAGTATTATTTTTGGGCACGTGCATATGTGCTAATGTATGCATTTACTAGAGGTAGTGGAAAAAATAGTTTAAAGAAAATATTCTGTTTTCCAAATTACATGGAGTTTTTTTTTTGTTTATTTCATATAAATGCATAATGTCGGAATTTATCCAATTACATAGGGCTTGTCAAGCATATCAATTATATATATACATGGGACTTAATTATGCTGGAACGATAATAATGACCTGATTACTTTTCGTTTAAATAGTCTGCAGCATGAAGTATGCAGCTCCGATTAGGCACTATTATAATCGAATAATTAAAATTAGTATACTCCCAATTACGTCAGCTGTTACTGCTCCTTCCTATATATACATAAAGCCGAGTTGAAATGCCAAAATCCAAACATATCTCTACAACCAGATTTAATTACCAGAAACTGTGAGTAGTGAACAAGTGCCGCTTGAGAGTCTAAAAATGTCGAGCTCTTCTCTTCTCAAAACTATCTTCATCATCCTTTCCCTCCTCCTTCCAGGAGCACTCTCCGTCGTACCCGAAGATTGCGCCGGAGAATCCGGAAGCTGCATCAACAAGTCCAAAGCACAGCCTCTGAAGATTATAGCCATAGTGACCATACTGATTACCAGTATGATTGGTGTGGGCTCACCCCTCTTAACTCGTTCGATCCCGGCTCTAAACCCCGACCGTAGCCATTTCATCATCGTTAAGGCTTTCGCTTCCGGTATCATTCTGGCCACGGGGTTTATGCATGTCTTGCCCGACTCCTTCGACATGTTATCGTCGGATTGTCTTAATGAAAATCCTTGGCACAAGTTTCCCTTCACGGGCTTCGTTGCCATGTTATCCGCTATTTTTACACTGATGGTGGATTCACTCGCTACTAGTATATACGGTAAGAAAAATACCGGAGGGATTACCCCGTCAGGCGGAGCTGGATCACCCGGGGACCGAGAGTTGGGGATGGTGGCTGCAGGGCATTCCCATGGACATGGACATCACCATGGTCTTAAGACTGATGCTGTAGATTCACAACTACTTCGTTATCGTGTTGTTGCCATGGTGAGACTTGATGTTCCATTATTTAAGTTCGTTGTTGGATAGATCGTTACTGCCAAACATTTCGTACATGTTATGCAGTTCCTTAATATTGTTATTAATTACTGTACTATGCATGGGTAGATAATGTTATGATTTGTTATACTGTAAAGTTTTTCATATGATTACATAAGCCGAGGTGGGATTTCCTACTCCTTATAATTTTCTTCCCCGTATTATTATAATATATAATATTTTAGGGAAACCACAATTCCAATTCATAATCTTTGATCAGTGAAAATTTTATACAAACACATACTCATTCATACAACAAAAAAGACTTGGATCCTCTTATTTTTTTTTTATTTCTTTTAATTTGTAAATCAATGGTTGATATTATCTAAAATTTTAGAATAGTTTTGTTATGATGTTATTTTTTTATTATAATATTAATCGTTAATTAGATATAGTAATATCTTAAAGAGGTAAATTTATGTAAATATGGAGAAAGTAAATTAAAATGATTGATTTCAAAATAAAAAAAAAAAAACATATATGTGAACATACATACATACACGTACATTCATTTTCACACACACACTATCCTATTTTAGTCTAGATGCTGGTCGCTGCACCCTTCTTCTCTCACTTTGGACTACCTACCATAATTTACTTTTTTTTTTTTTCTTAAACATCCCAAAATATCTCTCTTGTTTGACTAGAAATTGAGATGGCTCACAAAGGTATGAAAGCTTTTTTTTTTCTTTTTTCTTTTTTTTACACATTTTCCTGCTTCCTTTTCATTTTTTCGAGTTTACATCATATTCTTCTATTTAAAATATTTAACAATATTTTTTAAATTAATTATAGTGACAAATAAAAATTGTCTGCGACAAAAGATTTAACAAGTTTTTATATTCGTCTTTCCAATTTTTGAAAAGGTTATCTTCTTTCATCTCTGATATCATTTTAAGATTTCCATGAAAGTACACAAAAAGTTGGGGAGACAAAACTGTTACATATTTGCAATAAATATGTGCAGTTACTTTTCCCTCAATTTCTATCAACTAACAAATAAATAGTTAAAATTATGAAAATTTGAAATATCTATGATGTCTTGTTTTTAATTTTAATAATTGATTATATATGATTGAATCTCAAAAAGATAAATTAACAAAAAGTAAAATAAATGGATCCATCTGAGAGGTTTTCATAATTTGGGTCGAGAGTTTGAACGATAATGAAGGATGGTTAATGATTGAACTAAAACCTTCCGCATTTTAATTCATAGCAACAATAACAATAAATAAATGTCTTTCAGGTATTGGAGCTTGGTATCATTGTTCATTCAATTGTAATAGGATTGTCTCTCGGCGCCTCAAATAATGTATGCTCCATTAGAGGTCTAGTGGCTGCCCTCTGCTTCCATCAAATGTTTGAGGGAATGGGACTTGGTGGATGCATTCTCCAGGTAATCAAGCTCCTCAAACATGAATTCTATAAATATACCTGATTTTCGATCTCCTTTAAAGAAAATATTTCGCAAAAAATTTTAAGTATGGAAAATACATGTCATTTAAACTTTTCAAAACCAATCGCTTTTCCATGCCTTTTTCCCATGATTAGGAATATCTTCCAGGTTTCTTTTTTTTTTTTTTTAATGCATAATTTTGTTGACTTGAAATGTAGGTTTTAGATCAAATAGGTCACGAGAAAAGAGAAAAAGAAATTAATAATTGTCAACACTAAATTTGAACGCAAATAATTTCAATACCTTTTAAGTAAATATGTACTTATAATTTAAGTTTTCATTTAATCGTACCTACGAAGGGTGTGTGAAGATTTTTTTTTTGCCCAATATATGTGAAGATTTAAATTTGTTGATTTTTGAGCAGGCAAACTTCAGTTGGGTCAAAAAGTTGGTAATGGTATTTTTTTTCGCCACGACAACGCCATTTGGAATTGCACTCGGAATGGGGCTATCAACAACATATAGAGAGAATAGCCCATCTGCACTTATAACAGTTGGTCTTCTAAATGCATCTTCAGCGGGTCTTTTGATCTACATGGCTTTGGTAGATCTTCTTGCTGTTGATTTTATGGGACCAAAACTACAAGAAAGCATCAAGCTTCAGATAAAGTCCTATGCTGCTGTTCTTTTGGGTGCTGGTGGCATGTCCCTTATGGCAAAATGGGCATGAAATACACTCGTGCTTTTTTTATCATTGTAAACAAAGTATTACATGCAAATCGTCTTGTCCTTCAATAGAAAAAACACTGTTTACTTCTCATTTTAAGAAAGGCTCTAGGTTGTGTGTTTTTGTTAGAAAGTTGACAACCTTGAATAAGTGAAAAATAGATATGAAACACCTCCATTTTCAGCTTTCTTTGTCTCATATTTAGATTTTTTATTTTCTTTGGTACTACTATTCAGAATTTTGCCTTAGCTCGCCTTGTAGACTCTCAGTTTAAACTTTCATGTCTATCTTCTTTAATGACCCATATGCATCATATAGAATTTATCAATGATATGTTTTCATTGACCTTAGTTTGTTATTATGTATGGAAGTTTTACTCTCACTCTTCAATTTTTCCCAAACTTACCTTTCCTCTATTATTCTATTTATTATTAACTTGTTCCATTATTTGAGCCATCTTATAAATCTTAGAAAACCTTAATTTTCTTAGCTTTAGTCTCACTTTTATTTGGCCACCTCTATCAGATAGGTCCTACTATAAATTGTTTTTTTACTACTTATGCTCACATTTTGAAGAGAAACAAAATAAATTGAAAAAAAAAATCAAAACTTTTTTTTTTTTTAACTTCAAAGTAGGCCTATTGAATATAAACTTCAAGGATAAAAAAGAGAGCTCTTATCACATGGAGGGAAGGAAGTCTTGATTGAAGTGGTGGCTTATGCCATTATGAAGCACTTAATTGCTATTTTCAAATTTCCAAAGAATTGTTGTGGTGGGATGGGATGATCAAGCTTATGGTAAAGATTAATTGGAATCAATAGAATAAATTGTCCATATTAAAAGATAGGGGTGTTTGATTTGGAAAAAATCATGTTGCTTCGCAAATGATTAATTACCCTAGGTAGCTCTAGGTGCAAGTATCGAAGGGGGTGTATTTTCTAAACTTTGAGATGATGGATGTTAAACTTGGAGAAAGAGCATCTTGCATATGGAGGAGTACTCTTCTAAAGGGATGTGATGAGGAGTAGCTTTCCTTGGACAATAGGAAGGGAAGACGTGGTATAAATTTTGTCAAAACCTTGGTTGTACAATCCAATTTAGCAAAAGACCATAAACTCGAAGGCCTTTCGAACAAATTAGATTCTAAAATTCAAGAGTTAATTTCCCTTATATTAGGTAAGGGCTCAAGAGAAAGAATTTTGAGATATTTTCCAAAAGATATTGTGAAGTTAATCTATCAATTAAGTTGAATGCTTATAGGACATTAGCTGATTTAGTCGTTATTGGTCTATACTTGATTAAAATTGCATACCATGTAGTTTTCAATATAGTTACTATAGCAAATTAGTAGGGTCATTTGTTATGACCCTAAAATGGACTTAGCATGATTACTTAAAATTTTCATATAACATCTACATTTATTATATGAAAATTTCCTTATAAGTTAGAAATTGTAATACCATAACTAATTAATTACTAATTATACTTAATTATGCTACATATGACTATTGTTTGTTACAAGGAGCTATGGATACCCAACAATTCATAGTTCATTAGAACTCTAGAAAATTGATATCATCTACCAAATAATAAGATATGGTACAAAAATCCTAAAATTTTAAAAACTATAAAGATGATAAAACTTAAACAAGAGGTCATTATTACCTAGAATGTTCTAAATCAACAATACAAATCATTCTCTAATTTTAACTTTTCATTACACCACTCAAAGGTTGCACTATACATTTGGCTCTTATCTAAATCCTAGTGGTTTAGTAATCTTATAAAATAAATTGTTGAGGAGTAATTTCCCAAAAAATTAATGAGATACCCCTTATACTCATTGACAAATAAGTTATCATACAATTAATTAACCTATCACATCAAGCAATATATGCAGTTGACTAGGTACTACATATAACTTCAAATATAATGTCTTTTGAAGTAAGAGTTAGAGATTTTTTGGAACTAATGACAATTAGGTTCCAACACCTAGGTTTTTAACCATTTTCCAAATTCCGCATTTAGTTTCAAAAAGTTTTCATGTTTCAATTTCTAGTGTTACCTAAAGCCCAAGGCTTAGTAATGAGGTTACCCCCGCAGTCCATAGCTATTATAGTAGTCTAAAGACACGACCCCTGGCTGCTCACCGTTAGCATCTCTGGATAGTAAGTAAGTTTACAAGCCAAAGGTAACACAATGTTACATGAGTGCATTGTACAAAAAATGCTTTAATTGAATATATAAAAATAGCAACCTGTAAGACCCTTCTTTCCCTTTGAGGGAGGTAGCAACTGGAATAATATATGCAATATCGTAATGATGCATGATCTATTTAATTTAAGATAAGTCAAATATAATTAAGTGAAATTATTAGGTGATCAACCAATGTCACAAGCCATCGAACCTGCAGTAGTCAATATTACAACTAGTTATGTAGTTATCATAACTAACAGTATTTTTACACAACAAACAGCCAATATGCAATCACATGTGTTAGTTGTAGTTTTAGGATAAGTATTTAGGCCTACAAAATCTAATGTTGCCACTTCGATGACTAATGAGTGCACTAAGAGAATCGCCACCTCCCCAAAATGGACTAGATAACACAAAACAAAGTTAAATGTAGATTGCTTTGGACCTTTCAATTCATAGATGTAGATCTTTGAACAATGAGTATGCTTAGAAAGTCTTATAGTTATTTGTCTTCGTATAATTACAAAACTTATATGATAATCATATGGAAGGAGCTATTGAACTGCCTAAGATATTTGGTGCTTTATAAATTAAGTCTTGTGGTAAATGTGGGGATGAAGGGGCTCCCTTGTCTTGATGTTTGAATGTTTGAGCATTTAATCTTCATAGGTTGGGTCTTAATGAATCGGCTAGTAGAGCTCCAAAGACAAGTTAGTAACCTAAATGTTAGCTTGTTGCTATTAGCTAATCATTGATCACCATAACATCTAAATAGAAGTGTCTTCACTTGTCTTGAAACAATTTCTTGTTTTGAATATGTCAACATATTATAAAGAATCTCATTGAGAATCACCTATTAGCATTTATCCCTTAACTCCCTTGGTTGATTAATCGAATATTAGTAATGTTTAGTGTATTGAGGCCATAATTAAAGCAAGCAAGTTATCCAAACTTGTACATTCATAGTATTCCTTTTAAAAGCAATTGTCGAATTATTCCAAAGCATTTCCCAATCCCTTTCCACTTACTTAAGCTAAGCTAACCTGTCAAAGAGTATGGGCTTCTTCTTTCATGCATTATGTCCTTTCATTTTTCAAGTTCTCAAAACATACGGGACAAGCATCAATTCAATACTTATTACGCTTGTATGCAATGTAACCACTTGAGCGATTTCATTCCTCGAATTTGCTTTGGGAACACATATCCTTTCTTGAAGCCATCTGCAATTAAATCAATTTAGATTCTTGAGAACCACCAATTTTCCATTTCATTTAAATCTTATTTCACATCCCTTCTCTTTTTTCTTTCTCAAGTTTTCTCAAAATTCCTTAGAAACAAAAATTTCTACAAATCAAACCCTAAACTCCAAATTTCTTTTCAATCTCTCAAAGAGATTTTCATTTATAGTGCAGGTGCGGGTATAGTGTGTTATAGGATTGTGCACTCTTTTGAGCTTTCTAAGGAGGCTACTCTCCACTATGAGACGACGGTATCATTTTCTCTTGAAGGCAATGTTTGCTTGGCAACATCAAGCTTTGAAAATACAATAGAGGATTATGATAGATTGGTAACAATTGAGGCTTTACCTAGAGATGAATATCCTGATCAAGGAGAAAACAAGAAGTCTTTATTATATTTGTTTAATGATGTAGCATATGATGTTGAGATGCTTAATAGCCTTCATAGTTGAAAACTTGAGGATGTTGAGAAGTATGAGGGTTGTTCTGATGAGATCATGGATGATTGGAGGATTAAGAAATTTCAATGTGGAGCCTTATTTGTTCAGTTCTTGTTTTCCTTAACTTGATTTGAACTAAACCTTATACTCATTAGTTTAAACCCTCGACTCAAGTTAAGGAAAATGTTACTTCTTTACACTTTGAAAAAGTTTTGGAGTTACCATTTGGTAGAATCTAGATATGGTTCAATGAAAGCTAATTAGACAAATTGGTTATAATTTAGCCACTAATCTATGTATTTAAAACTTTTAGAAAAATTTCGAAGAAATTAGATATCACAAGTTCAAAAGCTATCTTATTAAATCCTCTACGGTTACTACTTTAATGTTCTTAATTTAACTTTAACCTCTAAATTACCTAGTTATTTTGAAGATAAACTAATTTTTATGCATAGCTAAAAGAAAATATAATTAAATTTATTTATTTAAAATAAAGAGAATAAAAAGAAGAAAATCTGTATTTTAAGTTGCACCATAGTTGGTCATAGGTGTTTACATGCTTGCTATTTGAAATCAAATTTTTTCATAATTCATTTTCAAAAATTTAGGTGAATGGATTTATTTTTATTTAAAAAATTGGTCTAGTTTACGATTTTTACTTGTTTACTTTATTTTGAGAAAATTCTAAGGAAATGTTCTTGATTTTAGGTCATTATTTTCTTTAAAACACTAAAAGATCCTAATTTTAGAAAAGGGGTTTGTTTTATTGTTCATTAAGGAAAATAGATTTTTCTAAGTGATAAAAGTCTTCATTTTAAAAAATATCTTAAAAAGAAAATTATTGTTAAAAAAGTAGAAAGGATGGACGAAAAAAGCTTTTGAAAGGAACAAAGAAACTTTTCCCTTTGTTTTTTTTTTGGACATAAGAAACTCGCTATTGTTTTTTTGTTTTTTTTTTTTGTATAGATAGTTAAAATGAAAAGAAGAAAAAAAATATATAACAAATTAACTTGGAGTTGCTGCATACGTCAGTCCTAGAGTTGGTAGGAGTAGGCTCGGGTTTGGTTTGGATGCTCCGATGGTTCAAATCTAGGTATGGATCTAGGTTACACATAAAGAGGAAGCAGCAATAGTAGGTAGCTTTGTATAGGGTCTTTTAGGCACTATTTCAAATGGGTAATCAAACTTTTATATGATTTTTAATGATAAAAAGGAGTTCGGCACAAGTGCCTTAGAGTATGGTATAGAGTTTGGTGGTTTTTGGAAACAGGTGGCAATGGTGGTGTTTAGTTATAGTGGCCATGGGTGATTTGAAGGGAATGGGTTGTTTGGGGGTTTTAAGTGGTGGTGAAGGTTGTGATGGGGGGAGATAGCTGTTGGTGTTACATGGTGGTTAAGGTTTGGTCAAAACCACCACACAACAAAGCTCAAGTTAGAGACCGTGGTTATTGTCGAGAGTGGTTAGGTTAGAAAGTTAGTAGAGTGAATAAGCTAAAGTGGCTATTAGTTTTGTTTAACATTCACTGAAAACGAACAAAACTTAAATAGAGAGAAAGAGCTAAACTAGAGTGAGAAATCTAAGAGGATGATTGATTGAGAGGAAATCAATGGAAGTGATACCATAGGGAGGTTAAGGGACTCCAATTTGTTTTGAAATGAGCTCGGATTTGCTTTGGAAAGCCAACAATAGAGGATTGGATTTTGCTTGGCTCACTAATGCAATCTTCAAATTTGTGGAAATAAGCTTGATTTGAGGTGATAGGAAGCATTAAGAGCTTAAAGTTTTGCTTAAAGCATTGAGTTTTATATCAAATTCTTGCTAAATTAACCCAAATTTGAAGGTTTGATGTATAACTAGTATCTCGGATAATTTTTTTTTTCTTGATTCGATTCAACTAAGTGAACTCATGAATTTGAACAAAAAAGTGGATACTATAGGAAAGGGTTAGGGAAATGGTAGGAAAATGTAAGCAAACAGCACAATCACGTACCCAACTTGTGCTTACGTTACACATGTGCAGTTGAAAAATAAAAGTAAGCATTTTCGTGCTTGCTCACATAGACCAGGCGTTGTGTACATGTAGGGCTGGAAGGCCTCTTGAAATCATAATAAGGACTAGGCCTTGTGTCTAATCTAAAATCAAAACACCTACTCATTTTTTTTTTTTTAAAAAAATCTTTTATAACTATTTTGAATTGAAATTTTATTCAATTTATGTTATTCCTAATTTAAAATAAAATTTAACCCCAACTGACCGACTCTTCGAAATTGAAAATCAAAATGCCCTCTAATATTAATTTATTGCACCTAATTTAACTTTCAAATTAAATCCAATTTAATGGTTTTATGAGCTTCGATTTATTGCATGATTAATTACATAAATTAATCTTTATGAACTAAGAGATAATAAACCTAAGTTCGAATATTAAATTTTTAGAAGAAATTTATTATTCTCAAATATAGTTAGGAAGTTGTTAAACTACATGTGTATACTCTAGCAATATCTTATCCTCAAAAGAAATTACCCTTCCATGTAACTTAATTACACTAAAAACAACTTAAGGGTTTTATTTTCCTAAAAAAATTCTATCTTCCCAATTTTGTTTCATTTCTCCATTTTTCATTTCTTTGTATTTTTCTTAATTTTCCTTTTTTTTTTAATTTTTGTATTAGGATTTTTTTTTGTACTTGAAAAAAATAAAATAAAATAATTGGGGGTAGGGGGTGGGGTGCAAAAATAGGTTGTTTACAGTTACTTCTCTTTATGGTAAAGTTTGATTAATACTTACCATAAGGATAAAAAGAGACACCATTTCTACCTTGGAGATTAACTTACACTAAGAAGCACTACAAATATCTAGCTATCATAAACCTAATCCACTAAGGATTTAATGACTGGTAAAAGGTCTTCTAAAAAAGGAAAGTGGTGCCTTATGAGTTAGTTGGGAAACATAGGTAGGTTTTCATAATGCTATAGGGCCTTAAGATCTTACCATTATCTTGTAACCTTAGCAGGGAAATCATTTTGGAACCTAGTAGTGCTTTTAAAAGCTAACTAACCCAAGTAGGAGTGTCTTTAAGGGATTAGTAATATTAAATGGGATATTGATTTGAAACATAGTCATATTCCTATAAGCTAACTAACCTAAGTGAGAGTATTTTTAAGGGACTAGTAACCTTAAATGGAAAATTAATTCAAACATGGTCATGCTCTTTAAAGCTAACTAACTTAGGAAAGAGCATCTCTAAGGAACCCTGAATGGGAAGTTGATCTAAAACCCAATTGTGCTCCTTGGAGCTAACAAACTTTAGTGGGAGCATTTTTAAGGGATGAGCAACCTTAGATAAGAAATTGATTTGAAACTTGGTTGTACTCCTCTAAGCTGACTAATATAGGTGGGAGCATCTCTAGGGGACTAATAATCCTAATTGTAAAATTGATTCGAAACTTAGCTGTACTCATTTGAGTTAACTAATTTAAGCAGGAGCATCTTAAGGGACCAGTAACCCTAATGAGGAAAGCAATTTGAAACCTAGTTATGCTCTTCTAAGTTAACTAACTTGAGAAGGAGTATCTCTAGGAGACTAGCAACTCTAAATGGGAAATTGATTTGAAATCTAGTAGGGCTCTTCTAAGTTGACTAACTTAGGTAAGAAAAGCCTTTCTTGAGCTTACTAAATCCTAAAGACTAGTTGAAAAGTAAGGAAGCAGCCTATAAGTTGGCTAAGACCTTAAGAGAGATTGGTGAAGGGGAAGTTCCTAATAAGTTGGCAATGACCCTAAGACAGATTAATGAAGGAAAAGCATCTTATGGGCTACTTAAAATCCTAAGAGAGGTTAACAAATGGAAAACACCCTATAGGCTGGCTCAAATCCTATGATAGGAATAGAGACAAGTAGGGGGATCAAAAACACTAAGATAACGGTAAGCCCTAATGATAAATGTTTAATAAAAATGAAATGCTTATAAACTAAATATCTTTTATGCTAAATGTATGGAGGAATTTACCTAGTCTTACAAATAGCAACTAAACATTTAAGCCTTTTTTAGAAGTTCAATCAATACTAGCTAATGGGTTCTTCCTTTAGTTTGGAGATGTAAGGTTTGCGTGATTGATCCCAGCAAGTCTTAGAGTAGAGCAAACAGGGCTTTACTTCCATGAAGTAAATAAGGTGACCTAACAAACCAAATGCCATCTTCTTATGAGTAGGAAAACCTTGTTTCAGATTTCTAACCTCTCTTATTTCTTTTTGTTCATTAACTCATTAGATGCCCATTAGATGACATTTTAGCCTTTCTTTAATCAAGCTTAGGTTTATGTCTTTGATTGAGTGATAATTATCTACCATAAGGTGTTTATTCCTTTAGATGTGGCCTTACCATAAAAAAAATAGAAATAAATCTCCCCGTCAAGGAGAATGAATTTGCTATAAAATATTCAAAGAGCTTTCATTAATTATCATAGTTCCATAACTCACTTTGATCTTTTCTAGTTTTGTAGAGTGTAAAACCTATTAAGTTGGATAAGAGAATGGAACCTTCTAATGGAGTTAGGAAAAATGTGGGAGGTTATTCTAATGTTGACAACTGCTAGGAATACCAACTTTACTTGTACAAAATGAAAATTGAACCAGAGTAATATTTAAGATTGCTAGCTTTTTCATAGTTTGAGTAAAAATTCCATTGACTTTGATAGGTAGTACAACTTCATAACATTAGCATTTATAGGGTCCCTCAAATTCGAACCATTTATTTGTGACAAAATTAAAGTTGCAGTAGACGATACTCTTTTCACAACATACAGACCTTCAAAATTTTGGAGCAAACTTCTCTCTAAGGTCTTATATGTTAGGAAGAACCTTTCTCAACACTACATCACCCTCTTTGAAATTCTAGGGTTATACCTTTTTATTGAAAGTTCGAGCCCTTCTTTGTTGATAACGTTAATTATGACACAGGTTGCTAATCTTCTTTCATTAATTAAATTCAACTGCACAATGGGTTTCTTCACCTAATCAGCTTAATCTAATTGTGTTTTCAATTGCGCTCTAAGAGATGGGATCTTTACTTCCATTAGTAATACTGCTTCACTGCCATATACTAAGCAGTAAGGTGTCGCTTCTATTGATATTCTAACAAAAGTTTGATAGGCATGAGTGCAAAAGGTAACATCTCATGCTAATTTCTATAATTAACAACTATCTTTTCAATGATTCTTTTGAAATTTTTGTTGGTTTTTTCAGTAGTTCCATTCATCTATGGTTGCTAAGGAGTAGAGTTCTAATAGATGATCTTAAACTATTAGCATAAATTTGACATGAGCCTGTTGTTGAGATTTGTGCCATTATCATTAATGATTGTCTCAAGAGTCCCATATCGAGCTAGGATGACCCTCTTGATAAGCTTAAGCACTACTCCTTTGGTGACATTTGATTATGAAGAGGCTTCAGTCCATTTAGTGAAATAATCAATGGCTACCACCACGAAATGATGACTATTAGATTCCTTTGGAGTGATCAAGCTTATGTAAATAGTATATGAAAATCTTGAGGTAGGGCATTTATCTTGTTCACATAAACTTGGCACAAATAGTAATGTCTAACATGTTTGATCTCCTTGTTGACCAGTAATATCTTAACCTCATAATCTTCTTAGTAATCATGTAGCCATTCATGTGGGAGGTACATACTTCCTCGTGCACCTCTTTCATTAAGTTGTCATCTTCCCTTTCGTTTAAATACCTTAAAAGAGTATCATTAAATGATCGTTGATATAATGTGGATTTGCTTATTAAGAACTGAGTAGCTAATTGCTTGATTATCTTCTTGTCCTTCTTTTTAATCTTATCTGGGTATACATCTTATTGTAAGAAAATTTTGATATCATGGTATTGATAGGCATTTTTCGATAATTATTATATAGACTCATATTAGTAGGCCTAATACTTAAGCTTGGTCCAGTCATCTGATCTAAGGACAAATCTCTATTGACTCACTATAAATACTAGGCAAAACTTTTAGGTAAGTGGACCCTTTTCCATTCTCTTTCTCTCTTCCTATTATGCTATAAGTTTACTCTTATCACAAGAGGGTTGACTTAGGCATCGGAGTGGCTGAGCCAAAGCACTCTCTATAGCCATTTTCTTATTTCATAGGTCTTCGCACATCGAGACCAAAATCACCTATCAACAATTGACGCCATCTATAAGAATGTGTAATTATTGCTATGATTCTCGATGTTAGATTGAAAAAAATCCAATGGGACTTTCTTCCTTTTGATAAATTTATTAGCATCTAATTCACATACATAGGCCATATTCTGATGATCCCCTAATAATGTTCAATCATATTTCTCCACCGCATTGGATCACATTTCTCCACCGCATCGGATCACATTTTTTAGATGAGTGAGACAAGAAACATGGATGCATGGTCCTTTTCCTTTGGCACACAATAGTTTCCTTTGGCGCACAATGGTTTTCTTCCTATATAGTGTAATTTTCTTCAAGTGTGCGATGGATTTCTTCGTGCATGCGACAGTTTTCTTTGCATGCACGACTATTTTCTTCAGCCATGCTATGGTTTTCTTGTTGTGCAGAGCGGTTTTCTTCTTGCCAAACTATCCCCATTATAGCTAGTTTATAACCGTTGGTGACAACAACATCCATGCTAGATTTGACTCACACATGATAGGTCCCTATGACATCCTACCTTGCAAGGGTCTGCAAAAATCCAAACAACTACTTATCCCATTGATAGTAGACACAAGTTGAGCCAAATAGTATGTGCCAAATCAAGGTTTGCCAATCTATCAACTCGAGAAATTACAATGCACAAGTGCCAAGTCAAGAAAAGCTGCGCTGAGCATCTCGCAAAAGCTGAAGCGAAAGCCTTTTTGTATTTTAAGAGCAACGACTTGCAAAGCTTTGGTAACTTAAAATGCGAGGAATAAATCTTAGAGGGCAGCTTGAATATTCAAGAATGCCGAGTAGCTGACGCCGAGCAATTGATGCCAAGTTATCTCTATTGACCTACAATAATAGCCGAGTTAGCTATTTATTTAAATAAAAAGTTCCAACTCTATTGTATCTAACTGTTGTAGCAAAGTGCAATCTATCGGCACTAATGCTGAACCACTGTTGTTCGAACTATTCGAGGCAGCCGCTGGACACTTAAATGGCTGACTTGTTATTTTGTTTTGGCCTAGTAGTAATCAGGTCGAATGAACTTCACTAGCTAAGTTGAATTCCAACAATGCCGACCAGCTTAGACTATGCCGAGCACCCTAGACATTTATGAGCAGCTCCTCGCTGAGCTGCAATTTTCTATTCTCACTAAGCATTATTCAATTATTAGTCAGGCTCATATGCTGAGTTGCGTTTCAAAACCGAATTCTTGTTCAAATTCAACAGCGGATGGATATTGTGCAAACTTGATAGCCATCTCCAATCGTCAAAGTTATTGCATTGACTAATCCAAGCTGTTTTGTGACCAAAGGCCAACTCCGAGTAGTTAAAGAGAAATGCCGAGATGCTTATATGAATTTCAAGCAGTTGACATTCTTTATCGAGCCTTAACAGGCTTCTCAATAGTACATGATTCAAGTTACCGCGTATTGGATGGTTATTGCCATGATCGAGCTAATTTGCTTGGGCAGTCTTTGATCCAAGGTGTAGTGACAATCAGGGTTGAAATGTCTTAGGCAGTGAATTTCAGAAAGAGGAACTGCCGTGCCCTCTTAGTTAAACGATTGCTAAGCTTTTGATCATTTCAACATTTGGTTGGTATTTGAACTTATTCGGCAGCCAATGGCTGAGCAATGCTTGCCGAGTTGCCTTTCAACCAACTTATAAGCCTTCATGATCTGAGCCAAAATCCGTGAGACCAGTGGAGGGTGAATATGGTAGAGCTTTTGATCAACACTGAGCTTCCATGTTTCAAGCATCCGAGCTCTCTCTCTCTAAGCCGTGAAGTTTAACGATGAGCTTACAACAACTCATGCTTGCCAAGCTACTGCAAGTTTGTTGAGAAACTCCACAGGTATCGAGTCCGTCCACATGCACACTCTATTGCAGGGCATGCACCTAAGCTAGATAACCACGAAAAGTCCAACATCTATCCGAAAAGATTGACCTGCTATTAATTGCCAAGTTTTGAGTAGGATCCATTAGAGGAGTAGGGCTACAGTAGTTTCTCGCTGAGCTCCTTAAGTAGCCGAGCTACACATGGCCAAGCTTTAGTTAGCTTTATCATGAGCTAAGCTCTTTATGGCGCAACGAAACTTGGAGCTCCCAATCGATCAATATTCTCACACCGATGTTTTCCAATAGACGGTGCACAATTGCTACCATTGTCATTGAGAATTACAAAGCTAAGTTGAAGAACTTCTAATTAATTGAGTCGGCTACTGTGTTTGCCATATTGAGCTATATATGATGAGCAAGTCATGGCAAGACGGGGGATCTATGTAACAACTAAGAGATGGCAATTTACTAACATCAACTACACCTAGCTATGATGCGGAGTAGTTAGATAAACAAAGGTCAAGTTGTTATCTTGTTTTGGTCGATTAATGAACTAAGCATAGGCAAGAAGCTAAGATATCGAGATAACTTTTTGAGTAATCACGTATACAACAATCCGTAGATGAGTCGAACAGAGTTGCGGCAACATGTTTGAGCTAATAAGGTCTGGGGCCAAAGACAAATAAGGCTGGCCGTGGGGGTGGGTCTAATCCTACCGAAGGAATGAAAATTAAATGAGAGTCGATGGTTTAGTAATCCCGCGTACTAACTCTAAGGATATGACACACCATAGAACTATGCATAGACCTAAAACTTGTTGGATGTGATACACTGGTTTGAGTAATAGGGTTACCTGCCACAATCCTTGCTAAAGGGAATGATAAAAGCTAGTAATGAAGAGAGAACTTTCCAAGAGAAAAGACTTCAAAAAGGGGGGGTTTTCATTAATATTTTATATATCTGCACATTATTACAAAAGTTACTATTTATAGTATGTCCTAAACTCTAATGGTAAAATTGTAAATAATGTAGAAGGCCTTAAACTCTAAAGAATTGAGCCCATAAATAAAATAAACAAAAAAAAGTACAAAAATATAAAACAGTGCGTTTCACAGGGAGAAGTTAGCATGTAGTCATTCGGCATGCCTTGGAGGTAGTCTCGTAGTGTTTAGTTGAGACACCAGAAAGGTCAGCTCATAATTGTCGAGTTCTAAAGCCAGTTGGCAATATTTCTCGAGGGTATGTCAAGCGGATCCAATACTTAAGGTGATCTCTCAACTGCTAAGTCGATGACAGAATTTAGCCGAGTGAATGTAACTTTTGGAAACTTGATACCTCAGCTTATTGACAAGCATGATGCCAAGAAAGTGATTACTCAGGCAAAGGTGAGGATAAGTTGTTGTCTCGGCCTTATGCTTCATTGCACTCTATCTGTAAGAAATAGTGTTATTCGGTTCGACAGACATAATGTGTTGATAAGTAAAAGACGTTGGCTTTGGTAGTCGGTTTGTATCAGTACCCTAAAGCCTCATTACCTCTCCCTTAGAGAAGTTTCAACCCGAAACTTAGTAATTGGTGGCTTCAAATGCCACTGAGATCAAATACCAATTGACAAAATTTAAATTGAAACATAGTACATAGTAGTTCTTGCAACAAGGGCATCACTAGTAGATGCTCTCTCCACTCGTCATGGGCTCTATCAGTCACACTTTTTATCTTAGATCTTTCCCTCCACTTATCATGGATCCGATCAACTACACCTTAGTAGTCCTAACAACTATCAATTACATGAAGCAACATGATCTTAAGGTCATACAAAGAATTAGGACCTCGCAGATCTTGTATCGACGGGACGTAAGATGGCTCTTCACTGGTAAGTGCTTCTACCTCTTCAAGCTTGGCTAGCTCAAACATCATGATCTCCTCATCAAATGTAATTAGCATTCCCCCTGCTTCCTTGTAATTTGGCTCTTGCTTCTCTTTCCATCTACACACCTCAACTCTTTCCAATAGAAGAGTCCCATGGGTTAACATGACGTATCCTTAGTATATGCATCCATCACCTTGGCTCAAATAAGCTCTAATCCACAATTGATAGTAGCTCACAAGTGTAATACTATATTTGCTCATATCAGTGCCATGCAAACCTATCAAATGACTTGGACGCAAGATGCTGATATAAGGAATGCAAACAAAGTAATTCTTGGGGCTACCATATGTGGCATTTATAATGGGCAATGGAATCAGTTCAAGAATATGGGGTTTTAACCACAATTTAGCTCGACCATTCTCGCTTCTACTGCTTATCTATCCAGCAACCTTCACCTCTTCCTTTTCTCAGCCTTCCTTCTCATTGGCTTTCACTATTTGAGTATTCCTTTTCTACTTCATTTCTTCTCTAAGCTACTCAAGCTGACCAAGTATAACCCCTAGCTATTCCTACACATCATAATGGTTGGTACTAATAGAAGATTCTTCTCTTAAGGCTAGTTGGATAGCTTCATTTAAGCTCCTTACTCTTAAGGGTTTAAAACATCAGGTAATCTTTGGCTGCAACCCTCTCATGAATGGTGAGATAGTACATGAAACAGATTCATACAATTCACATCGCCATAAGAGTGCTTTATACTCTTAGGAAAATTCTTGGACACTCATTCGTCCTTGCCTTAAGGTAGATAACTCCTTATACAACTCATCTTGATATGATGCAGTTACAAATTTTTCTCTCATGGCAGGTCTCATTGAGTTCCATGTAGAACTCACTCCTCTAAGGATCCTTCGCCTTAATTCATTCTTCCATTAAGTCCTGGCATGACCTTGAAGTTGATCCTCTATGATATATTTCTCATCATGTTCAAGGATTGGGTACTTTTCAAAAACTTTGTTGACTCGATGTTCCTAATCTAAGTATTCATCTGGGGGTCCATAGCCATCAAACATAGGTATTCTCAATCTTATATCTTCATAGTCATAGTCATGGCCATATTGTGTTCGGTTGTCATAAGCCATGTTAAATGAAGTTATCACCTCAACAGATTAGCTCAATTCACAAGAAATCTTTTCGGCACTAACGAACTATCCAACATTTGTAACTCAATATGGTAGCTTAGAGGCCTACACATCTTAGATCTAGAATTAGCTTACCTGTCTAATTAAAGCAGGTCAGATGCTTGCACGACTCGCTAGTTAAATAAGCAAACAACTCAGCTTGGTAACCTTAGGGGTATGATAGTATGAAACTTCACTTTGCTTCGATACTTTGGATTGAAATAGCTTGGAAGCTTGGTAAAGTTCAAATTTGACACCACTATTCTTAGCAAATCATCTCAGCAAACATAATTGTATTTTCTCGACTATTATCACAATATTAAAGCAGGATAACACATTAAACAACTTGAAGAAGTGATATTTCGGTAAACAACCCAAATTGGAATTCCCAACCTTTTCTTTAATATTTATATTCAATATAAGACTTATGATGTAAAGGAATTGCAATCCAAATTTTCACTAACCCACCTACCCGAAGGAAATTCAATTGAAACCAAACTAATATCTAGCAAACAATTCCTTGATATCCTAAACAAACCTAATAAGCAAGCACTTCCTCAAATACAAAATAGAATAGATACAATGACTAAAACTCTTAGCCTTATTTGGAACCTCGAGCTCTAATACCAAGCTGATACGGTCTGAGGTGAAGGATAGACAAAGCTGGCTATGGAGGTAGGTCCGATCTTGTTGAAGGAATAAAAAGTAAATGGGAGTCGATGGTTTAGCAATTCCACACACTAACTCTATAAATATGATTCACCATAAAACCATTCGCAAACCTAAAACTCATCGGATGTGATGCACCGGTTTGAGTAGTAAGGTTACTTAGCACAATCCTTGCTAAAGGGATTGATAAGAGCTGGTAACGGAGAGAGAACTTTCTAAGAGAAAAGACTCCAAAAAAGGGGGTTTTCATTAATATTCTATATATCTATGCATTGTTACGAAAATTGCTATTTATCGTACGTCCTAAATCTTAGTGGCAAAACTATAAATAATGTATAAGGCTTTAAACCTTAAAGAATTCGACCAATAAATAAAATAAAGACAAACAAGTACAAAAATATAAAACTATATGTTTCATAGGGAGAAGTTGGCATGTGGTCATTCGTCATGCCTTGGAGGTAGTCTTGTGGTGTTTGGCTGAAACACTAAAGAGGTTAGCTCATAATTGTCGAGTTCTGAAGTCAATTGGCAATAGTTCTCTAGGATGTTTCAAATGGATCTAACATTTAAAGTGATTTCTTAGCTACTAAGTTAACGATAGACTTTAGCCAAGTGAATGCAACTCTCAAAAACCTGATACCTCGGCCTATCGGTAAGCATGATGCCGAGTAAGTAATTGCTCAGGCATAGATGAGGATCGGTTGTTGTCTTGGCCTTATGCTTCACTATACTTTATCTATAAGAAATAGTGTTATTCAGCTCAGCAAACAAAATGATTTGGCAAGTAAAAGACCTCGGCTCTAGCAGTCAACTTGGGTCGATACCCCAAAGCCTATGATGAGCTCTATATGCATGCATCAAGCTTCAAACGAAAAAATGGCCACAGGCATCAAGCTGGAGTACCATGAAGAGCACAAGCTTAAGTATACCAAATGAGCCATTCTCTAACCCTTTATCAAGCTCTAAGCATCCTTGTTTAAAGCCATCCTCTAAGCTTGATGGCTAAATAGTTAGCCCAACTTCTTCACTCACTAAGCTTCCATATTCCGAGCTTCTAAGCCCCTAGATACTTGGTCAATTTTCAGACTATTTCAAGAGCCCATGGTCGAGCAACATTAGCAAAGCCATCCACTGATTCTTAATAATGTCCTTGTCAGCAAAATTTGATAATTGACAAAGCAATTGCATGGCCAACACATTTGTTTCAAGCAACTTCTCATTAGTCAAGCTTTGGGTAGCAACTTCAATACATCTGGGACTAAACTACTAGCAAATAATTTTTCCATGACTTATGTTGAACAACTTAACTAAGGCCAAGTTGTCGTTATGGAGTAACAATTACTTGACCTAATTCTATTGGTTAGAAATTCTGATCTGAGCTTTGAAAGAATCCATCATACCACAAAGCCTTGAGAAAGATGATTATCTATCCATATGGAAGCCGACAATCAGTTATATTCTACATCATTCAAGATTCCCAAAATTTTTCCAACTATGTTTTTAATTGGAGCATACACAGCCGAAAACAACAACTTATCAATTGTCAAATCTGTACAACTTCAAATGTAACAAAGTTTAAGCTCCATGATTGACACTTGTAATGTGGCTGAGCCATCTACTGAATTGTTTATTTAGTTACACTATACCAAAGCCTACTTTAACTTGGATGACAAAGTCTACTTAGTATTTTCCATGTAAATAAATTGTTAGCTCCATGTTTAGTTCTTTGTTGAAGATCACTTGCTAAGTTGTTTAGAGTGAGCAACTTGTCAAGTCCAACACTTCAATTTTGTTCGAGCTCCATCTTAAGTTACTAAGTAGGTGTTGTTTGGATGGAAGGAATTGCAGTAGAGTTTTCATCTCGGTTAGTGGTGGAGAAACCCAAGCTTTTTCCTTCTCATTAAGAGCTACTAAACTCTAGAGTTGTCGCAGTAAGTGGATAAGAGCCGAGGGGCTGAGTTCTTTTGAGTTAAACTGAGTCGCCGAACCCCATGCCGAGTTATTGAGAAACTACTACAAACTTAAGCTATCGAGTTGTTCATTGTCTATGTTGAGCTTCATAACTATCCAACCTGTACTAAATATTATTAATAAGGAGGTTGAGCTACACCAACCTCTTGTCGACCTATGTCTCTATGATGAGTAACAAGTAATCTTGGCAAAGCGAATGCTGAGAAATTTGGATTCCACCCATATTGACTTGAGATGTTCATCATATTCCATGCTACACTGCCACTCTAACTTGTATAAGTACTAGTACACATGCTGACTTGTATCAATTTATTTAATTGCCAATTTCTTGATTTGAAGTATACAGTTCACTATCTAATAACCATATGGTTATGTGGCGATTGTGGAAATCATAGCATTAAAAAATTATTGAGCCGAGCTCTTTCAGTCCATCATGATGGTGCACTTTTAGTTCCAATATGCAATTAACGGTAGTGAAATTGATTCAATTTGTCCCATAGTAAACCACATATACATGTAGCGAAGATCCCTTATACTTGCCTATGATACAAGCTAGTAGTCAAACCACACATGCTAGTCCTCTTTGATTAAAGATAAATAAACCTTATCCCTGCTTATTCTTAATTTGTTAACCATTCAATATTTGTAGCGATTTATTTAATTTTGAGCAAGTTAATTTCTACCTCTTCTCAAAATGAGAACAAGAAGTCAAAATAAACTAGGGCTAAACAAACGCCCTACATTTTAAGCCTATGCAAACATAATCCATTAGCGAACAACTCTTAATAGCTCTTAAGTCCTACACACTATGGATAATGAGCTAGTATAAACTCAAATGCTCTGTCTAATATATAGACAATAAGCCACTTAAAAACCCTCAGCCATCAAATGATAATGGGTTAACACTTAAATCTGACATTTGGTACCAAAGTCCTATATACTAATGGATAAGAAGCCAATTGGCCTACTTTACGGCTTTACTTAGCATGGGTTGTGCTCAATTCGGATGACCTACATGCTTATCCAACCTCTATAGGCACATTGGCTTCTTCATATCTTTGCTTCTCTAAGCATTTTGGCCTCTTTGGGCCTTTTCTTTTTCAAGCACATTAGCCTCTTCAAGCTTTTGCCTTTTTAGGTATACCAACCTCTTTAGGTCTTCGCCTCTTCAAGTGCTTCAACTTCTATAGGCATTTTAGTGTCTTTAGGCCATTGCTTTTTAAGGCATACTAATATTTATAGGTACTCTGGTCACTCCCACTTTTCACTTTTTCAAGCCTTTGTTTCTCCAAGTACTCTAGCCTCTTTAGGTTAGGATTGCAGACCTTTCTTGAAATCCTACAAAATTAACCTCTCTAGATACTCTCTTTTTCGACTTTGTGTTTAAAGAGAGTAAAGGGCAAGTGTTGATAGGTATTTTTTTTTATAATTATTATGTAGGCTTATATTAGTTGGTCCAATACTTAAGCTTGGTCCAATCATCTAATCTAGAGACAATTTCTATTAACTCACTATAAATACCAAACAAAACCCTCAGGTAAAGGAACCCTCTTCCATTCTCTCTCTCTCTTTTCCTATTATGCTACAAGTTTACTCTCATCATAAGAGGGTTGACTTAGGCATCGAAGTGGTCATGCTAGAGCACCTTCTGTAGCCATTTTCTTGTTTTACAAGTGCTTATGCCCAAGACCAAAATCACTTACAACACATGTTACTAAGGCTTTTCATTACGTGCATGTTTAATTACTAGATAGAATGTAAGCTTCTCTTCAATTTCATTTTTGAGTAGTTGAACTTCTACCCTACCTGATATTTGGAACATGGATGCTAAAGTGGCTAATGAATCAGCAACTTGATTATGAGTTCTTGGGATGTATGCGAACATAATCTCTTTAAATTTCTCTACTAACTTGGTCAAGTGCTGATTGTAAGGCATTATTTAGGGCTCTTCGTCTTATAGTCATGCTACCTTAGCAAATGGTGAGTGAAGAATTCACATATACTTTCAACTTTTGTATCCCTCTATTTAAGGCCATTTTGGGTCTCATGATATACACTTCATATTCAATAATATTTTTGGTACATGAGAATAAAAGATTTATAGCTACTAGAAATTAAGTACCTTCAAGGGATACTAATATTGCCCCAATTTCATAACTAACCACATTAGTGGCTTGATCAAAGAACATCTTCGATTTCGAGTGTTATTCATTAGTCTCTTTACTGAACTCATCTTCAACTACCAAAATATCTTCACCAAGGAATCTGACTTGCACTTCTTAGGGAGTATCTTTCGCCAAGTTCTCTACTAGTTGATTTGCTAAGTCCTACCCCTTGAATGAACTTTGTTTCACATATGAGATATCAAACTCTAACAATAAATTTACCACTTTGAGATTCTATTAATCAAGGCCCTTTTCTCTACCATATACTTAAAGGGATCAAGTTGTGTCAAAATCTCAATTTGATAACAAAGTATAGAGGGAATATATTTAGTGAAGGTATGTTGATAATGAGGACTCTAGTTATGATTATGCTATTGGCTCTTACTACTATGAAAAGCGATTCAATGTGTTGAATACCCTCCTCACTAGTTCTTCTATTGAAAAGGAAATCTGGTCTATAGTGAGGCTAGAATTGATGATTAGTCCCATTTTTTCAACCAACATTTCATGAGAGACCTTGACCTCCCTTGATGTTTAAAATAGAACTTCCTGATGCGGTTCAAATGCCATCAACAAACCCATCAGTGGTATCTATGCTAGACACTTGGAGAGATGATCAATTATTTTGTATTCACTTGATTTTATCATTTTGGTGAAGGTAGATTGTCCTTTGTCACATTCAATAATCTTATTGCTTGTTTCCTCTAACATTCTTCTTCTTGAGATCGTCTTTTAGGTCATAGATTGTACCAGTTTAGGTAATTCCTCCAACTACTGAACTTAATGGCCTTTAGTTAACTGTTCGGTAATTGAATGGAGTAGCTTTGTAGCTCTTAGGTGCTACTAGTATATAGAAGGTATACCTCTTAGCTCTTGGTACTTATTTATCTTTGGTCTTGTAAAATTTATAGACCTTAGGTTTCCTATATGAATTGATCATGTTGATGGAAAAAGTACAGTTGTTGGAGATCATGTTAATTATAAGGCCATAGTTTAGTAAAGGATTATTGTTGACATGTGGGAGTAGGGCTTCAATGAAGTCTAATTGGACTAAAACTTATTTATCAAATCTTGAATTTTCTTTTTCAACCCCCAACATGCATTAATTGATTGCCCTACCTACTTGAAGTGATACTTACATTTTTTTTAAGGTTAAAATCCCTCGACTTGTACCTTTCATCAAGGAGCCAAAATTGAATTAGATTATCCTTTCCCCTACAAATTGAGGGTAAGGCATTGATCATTTGGAAGTCTCTCAAAGACTTGATTAAGAGAAGTTGATATCTTGGTAAATTGTCCTAGGGCCTTGTTGGCTTAAGGTTGGGTTTTTAAAATGTCGATCAACCTAAGGAGGATTTGTTCAAAAAGAGAATTGAGTATTGGGCTTAGCACTTGAATTGGCCAACCTAACATTAGCTTCTTCAGACTTGTTAACTATTGGTTTAGAAGAACAAGATGAAGAAGGAAGTCTTCTTTCTATTGTTTTCTAGAGCTTGCCAAAAGAGATAGTACTTTCAATCTGCACTTAGTCGTTACTCCCTTAGTAAAGCTAGACAAGGATTGCCGAAATAGACGAGAGAAATGGGGCTTTTCTAGAGTATTGATGAAAGTTGAGGTAAGCTCTTTCTCTGTCATTAGTGTAAATACCCTTGCAGCTTCTCCTATGTATTTACTTAGTTTAGGTCGAGCTAGACATATTAGGTCAAAGCTAAACCTATTAAGCCATCTTGTAACATCTACACCATGAGTTGGTCATATTGGATGTATTTACCCATTTTACGGACATATAGCTTATTGTACAGCTTAAGGCATTCAATCCCATTATGATTCTCGAATTTAAGTGCTTTGAATTTTTGAGGGTAAGCCCTAACATTATATAGATAGAAATTAGTGATATTAGCTTGCTCAAATCTATCATAGCTCCTAACTACTCTCATTTTCTTAATGATTTGATGGGTTAATTTCTTCTTCAACTCTTTTAAGATGTCTTGACTAAGCTTATAGTTAACTAGCCTCAAGCTGACTGTAGAAGAGTAAGTGTTGGGCTTGAATGTTAAATTAACCTTTGGATAGAACCCTTTTGATTCAAGTATCTCAAATGTCAGGTAGGTCTCTTTTGATTCAAGTGTTGGAGCTTCAATATTCTTTCCATGAGAGGCTTTTGAATGCTCTTCATTCAATGGTGCTATAGCTTTGAGTGAAATGATGCTATTGATTGGAAAATCCATATGTTCAGCAATCTACCCTACAGTTTACTTTAATGAGTGAATCTTCATCTTAGTATCATCGGTGCTTTTAAGATTGACATGATTGTTGTCATTATTGTGTTGTCGTATTCATTTTTGGCCATTTTTATCTGGAAGAGGGTTCTGATTGAACTTCTTTACAAGGCTTGATGTTGAGGAGCTATTTTACAAGAAGTTCACTAGAATTTACTTTTTTTTTTTTATCTTTAAGAAGATAACAAAGGAAAATGGGAAAGTTAAGTTGACATATGCAAGGATGTATAGTGTGTGGATGAAAAGAAAAGGACTAGTGATTGATTAATAAAATGGCTACTTCATTTATTATTTTGCAATCTTGGGAGTTTTATTGCATTACTTTTTGAAAAGAAAGAAAGAAAAAAATAAAAACAATTTAGACCCCTTTTCTCTTCTTTAGTTGGCTAACTAGTTCTTCTTCTAAATGTTAGGTCCTACTATTACTTCTTTGAATTCTCTAAGTCTCTTCTAGGCCATTTTCGATTTGTATTCTAAGGTAGAGGATCATTATGTAGATTCTCAAAGTAGGTTTTCCTACATATCTCTTTCATCATAGATGAATTCTATACAAGTGATCAGGCTTATGCCACATTACAAGCAAATATTAGTCAAGTTATAATACAGATTTAAAGCAGACATAAGCCTGAGTGTTGATCTTACAAGGAACCAAGTTATATGAGTATATCTAATTATTTTTAGTTAGTGTACCGATTTAATTTATTCAATTACCTAACTTCTCTTAATGGAAGATTTTATTGAATAACCAAATATTTAATTAAACAAACAAAATATGGAAAGCAAGAATTGCAATGAAATCATATATTAAACTAACAATAGAAATAAATAAATTAAAATAACTAACTATCAACAAAATAATTAAATAACTGAACAACTAAGTAACATAAAAATAACAGTTAACAATAAAAACATGACAGTAACATAAAAATATAAAAATAACTTAAGGCATGGAAATATAAAAATAACATAAAAGTAATAAATGCATGAAAATATGAAATTAACATAAAAACATGATTTATTTAATTAAAAACCAACATTTCCCTTAGTAAATCTTAATTGTTGTTTACTACCTAGTTCTAGGGGATCATTTAATCTCAAATGCCTTATTGAACCATAGAGATTCCTAATCCTATTCAAATGGAAATCGGATTCCAAATTAGCTCAACTTGCATCTCTATCTAATTTTTAATCTTAAGACCCTCTCTATCTATATTGTCGCTAAATAGAGCATCTTAAGCTTGCATAAAGTACATGGATCTTGCTATTAGGTCACCTTAGTCCGGAAAGATTAAAAACCTAATCTCTTAGTGCACCTAATCTCTTCTAATTATACTTATTAGTTTACTGTAGGCCTCGCAAGTTTACATCAAAATTAGATGTTATGTTAATACCCTAGGTAATATTAATCTAACAATAATAAAAGTAGTGTAACTAGATTATAATAAGCAAAATCATCAGATGAATTTCAAAAATGAAAATCACTCTTTGAACATAGTGTTCAATAACAATTTACTAAGTTTATTGATATAAAAACATAAAAACTAAAAAGAAAGGAAGAAACATGGTGGAGGAGCCCCCTTGTAATATTCTTAAACCTAACAATTGTTTAAGGGGCTGTCTCGCCTAAGAATTAATTTATAGGCAATGCTTCCAGGATTGCAAAGAAAACATAACAAAAAAAAAAAAAAACTAGAATTCACAATGTCTTTACACCCTTAGTATACAACCATGGTGGCAAGTTGTGGTTATGCTTTTAGTGTAAAACTTCAAAATTCAAAATAAATTCTTTTATGGGAGGACCATGTGTAGAGATCATGAGCGTGATCCTCAATCGTGGTCACCATTAAACCTCCCTTCTTTCTCGAAATTTTTTCGCTTCACTTTACTAGTGATGATTTTACTTAAATAATGCCTAAAAATTGCCATAGAATTCTCCAAATCTTCATAAGTACTCCTGGAGTCCTTGAAAGTTATAAATAAACAATTAAGCTCAAAATAACATCAAATTAACAAGAATAAGATAGAAATCAGGACAAAATCACTATAGAAAATAAATCTATTTTTTCAATATCAAATACCCCTCTAATGAAGCATTTGCTTATCCTTAAGAAAATAAAGGAAATGTGTAGAGGAACTTTAAGTTTAGAAAAGTGCAGCTTTAATATCTTATTTGCTTAGCAAAATCTCTTTCTAATATCATCCTTATTTCCTAACTTTACAATGAATTCAGGATACTCAAATAATAGCAAGTTAAAACTTACTGAATTTCAGTGAATTAATTTAGAGAATTCACAGTTAATCACAAGACTTAAGTAAAAAATAAACTAGAGATCACAATAGACATATACTAATCAAGAAAAACTCATAAGAATTTCTTTCACACTGACTCAAGAGGAGCAAAATATTCCTTAAGTATTGTTAACTTAAAAAATTAGATTGGGTGCTTGTTACATCAATTCATTATCTGATTATCCCCCCACTTCTCTCAATTTTTGTTAGGAGGCTTATTAGTTCAATTTAGTTTTCCTTACTTGAGCTTGATTAGCATCAGGAATGCACCTTGCTCTTCTAAGGGATTAGGATTGATCCTTACTAATTCAACCTTTTCAATTACTTTAACGGTTGCTAGTAGGAAAGCACCTTGCTCTTCTAAATGACCAAGTCTATTCCTTGACAACCTTCATTAATTTCTACTTTTTTTCCTAATTGGTAGCAAGAAAGAGTCTTGCTTTTTTGAAAAACCAAGATCGATCAATGTTAATCCTTAGCAAATTTTTTTCGGCCAACTCAATTTAATTATCCAACTTACTTTACACCTTGGTGTCACAATCACCTTCCATGATGTCATGTACAAATATAAAATTTTCCCCTTTTAAAAATAATGGAAACACTATATAATAAATTAAACTTACTTGCAATCTTTTGAAAAATATTTATGGAAATTGCGAGCTAATAGCAAGCGTACTGGTCAATTTATAGTATATGGTAAGCACTAAGGTCGTATTTTGTAGTAAAGGAAAGAATAGAGTTTAACAAGATAACTAAGTACTAAATTATATTATTTCTACTCTAATCTAGGAAACTGATGGAGCAATTTTAAAGGAAGGAAACATTCAAGTTATCTAAATAGAAGTAAAAACCACAATTGAATTAAGCGTAGATTTTAGCAATTTTTTAGTATTGGGATGTGAATTTCTTTATAAAAGATGTATGAGTAACGAATAAATAGTTGTCTAAGATCATTGTGGTCATGCCATTAAAGTATTTATGATAGTCTAAATATGGATTTTACTCACATTCATAGAATCTATCCAACTCTCATTTTGTAAATTTTATCATATAGTAGGAACATTATATTATCAATATCTTATCTACATTATTAACTAGCTTTTCAAGTCCTATTGCTATTCAAATAACTATGTTAGAATTCATTTCTCATTCTAACCAATTTTAGTTCTAGGTGAGTGATGTTAATGAATTTTGAGATGAGGAAAAAATCTTGTAAGAGAAAGTGAAATACATGGTACCGAGGCTAGTCTAGTGTAGACACTCCAACGCCTAAGTTAGTAAGGTAACATAGTGTAGTAAGTATGTAAATAAAAAGTTTCAGGACACCTTACAGAATTTCTTTTCAGTATTTATAGTTGATTGTAGTGTCTAAGGTAGTTGTCGAGAAAACTATTAAGATACGTAAAAGTTTCTTAACTTGACATCTCTCCTAATATGTAAAGGTAGTAGGTGGTTGTGTAATATAATCATGCTTATGATAACTGTTCATGCCATAGACTTAAATTAAAACTAGGAGAACTTCTTATTCTCGGCATAAATATCGTGTATCATCTCTCCAATGCGAATGCCAAGAGAGTTGGTTACGTGGCATCTTAGTAGATGAAAGGACAAGTGTTAGATGAGCGAAAACTGACTATCAATAGTGAGTACAAGGATTTAGGTCTTAATTCTCAAGAATTACCCATTCAAATTAAGAATCCTAGGTTTTATTCGGGGTTTTTGAATCTTATTATAGTATCTAAACCCCATTAGGACAACAAAAGAGAAGGCCCAATGTGTAGGAAATGCTATTTAGCTCGATATTAACCTAACAGTCAAGTTATATCTAATTACATTATAGAACTACGTAAAATTCTAAATTTACACTATCACAATACAAAAAATCAATAGCCACAACTACTTCATTAGGTTAACGCACTATTCATAAGCATAATAAACTCTATTTATCACATTTATGGAGAATAAACATTCAACATATCGTACACATGAACATGAAAATAAACATTGCATTAAACATGGAAAAAGTATAAGAAACATTACAAAACCGAGCTCCTCAACCTCAACAATGGAATTCCTCAAGATTTTCCAAACAATCTCCATGGATGCAATGAAAATCTACAAACCCAAACCTCGAAAAGAGCTAAAATTCATTAAAAGTTTATGCTACAATCATGAAAATACAAGAAAAATTCATGGAAATCATAAAATTATGCTAAAAGTAACCAAAAATAGCCCAAAAAAGGGAGAAATGGTAGAAACTAGAACCATAAACCCTAAACCTTAAACCCTAGAAAATGCAAAGGCAAATCTATAGAAAACGAAGAAGAAGAGGTTTTTTTATTAGGTAGGTACTGACACGAAGATAAGCAAGGGTACTGTTGTGATGGTGGACATATGACACATATTTCTCTTATTTTCTTTTAATGAAACGGCTTATTTTTACTTCAGGAGTCAAGTATACCGTTATGACAATATTTAGGTACCGTCCTGACGGTAGATGGGATTATCGTCATATCGATTGTTCTAACTCTAAGTTTCTTTCTTTTACTTTTTTCTTCATTTCCAACTTCTTGAATTAGGAATGTCATTACATGGTAGCCTTAGGACCTACAAGATCAAACATGAAGAGCTTAAATTCTTTAAATATATGCTGCTTTTGTGCATAAAAAAAAAAAAAGAATCACACTCATGTTAAGTAATTATATGTGAATTTAATGAAAAATCATACCCTTTTGCTCAAAAATCTATCAAATCACATATAATTGTTAGAGAAATCCTTTAGATATGTGTGTGGTTTCGCACACTTATCATACCTCTAATTTCTTTGATTTTTTAAAGGATAAATCTCCTTTATTCACCTAATTTAAAATTTTAAAAAGAAGGATGGATAACTATCCTCTAAAACCAAGCTTGGAAATCAAAATGATAGACATTAACCCATTCATATCTATCCTAATCTTGGGTCTAAGTCTAAGCTTAAGAGAAAGTAACTTTGAATTCCAAAGCTTTAATAACTCAAATTTAGTAAAGTATCCTGAACTCATAAGGAATGTGTGGATTCGAAAAAATTGTGCTTGCTTAATGTATATAGGGGTCATAAATTTCTAAAATTCATAAATTTTATCAAATTTTATCAAAAGCTTAAGTGGAAATGTAATAATATACAGTAGCACACAATCTATTCTTCCTCTACACTTAAGTTGTACATTATTCTCATTATACATGATCATTCAAATCAAACATCTAAGTGGGAGAGGAAACAAATAAAAATGATAGCAATAAAAATAAAAGAAAAGGAAAGGAAAGAAACTAAGACTTCCTTTGCTTTATTGTTAAATTCCTTTCAAAAATTCGAAGTCCAAATGCGATTTCCATCGGATCATTAATCACCTGGTTTTCTTTTTAAATCAATAATAACTAATTAAGGAAAAGAAAAGGAAAAAACAAGTTAATTAAAACAAAACAACGAAATTAAAACTACTTGCTAATTGAAAGTTTCTAGAGTTAGTATCTTATAGACTGTAAAGCATGAAAAGTAGTAGTAAGTAAAAAGTTAGTCATCCAAATAAAAATAAACATAAACCAAGTCTTAAGAAAAAAAAAAAAGAACAAATAGGAGATTGCTTTTCATCCTATTTACCATCCTCATCTTCTTCTTCTTCTTCAATCTTCCCATTAGTGGCTTCTTCATCAGAATTTAGCTCAAGCATTGTTGGTAGTGGTGGTGGTGGCTGATTCTAGAGGTGAGTCATGATCGCTACCTGTTGGGTGAGGGCTTAGCTACTTATTCTCCACAATCTTCTATCTCTTGAAAAGCTTCCTCGTAAACTTCTTGATAGTACCTATCGTGGAGGAAGACTTAACTCGTGTCTTGGAGGATGATGAAGTGGTAGCTTCACTAACTAGTTCAGGTGGTACATTAAGTGGTGGTGGCAAGCACATAGACCTTGTGGAAAAATATGTGGGGATAGTGAAATCCTGCATCTTTCTCATGTGCACCTCATTGCATAAGATAGGGTAGTTCCTTATTAGGTGGGTAATGAAAGGTCTTACAAAAAATATAGTTAAACTGCCTCTTGGTGGCTTAGGTTCTCATGAACTAAGCCATTCTAAATCCTAAATTGAAAGAGCAGTGGTTAGCAAAATTGTAAAGATACAAAATCTCCCTCTCATTGACTACCCTCTAACTGTTGCCTCTCCTTGTACCTCTTCTAGCTATAATGTATTAGCCCAAGAGTAGGATGACGCTGATTTGATGCTTTCGATTAGCTAGGATTGTATACACCTCCCCCAGTAATCATTTAATTCCATATAGCCTCATCAACCATACCTTTAGGGAATTCATATGGTAAGTCTATATATTCTTGTATCATAATAATTAGTAGTATAAATACCCATATGGACTCTAAATTCATCAATAGGAATTCTATCATTCCTATTATAACACCTAAAGTAAATTGTATTTTGCTTATCTTAACTAAGGTTATTGATGGCTAACCTAAATGTATAGAGGAACTCAAGGGTGAGCTCCCTATATATGGGTTCATTGATCGTTAGTAGCTTAACCCATCCACCAAAGTCAATCAATTGGTGAATCCTAGTGTAATAATTGGCCCGTGCCAAGGCATGCCAATCTATGTAAATGAATTTGCCAAATTTCTTCTTAGAAAGGTGTTCAAACCTCTCACTTTGCTAATAATACTTAAAGGTGAGCTAAGGAGGATATGAAATAGCTCTTGAGTTTCAGCATGTTGCTTGCTTGACTCAAGAATTTTTTGAAATAAAAAAATAAGCTAGGAGTTTAAATGTGGTAATAACAATGATTCATGCTTAAGATTAATTCACTAATGGAACCATGGTAATCACCTTTAGTAATTGCTAGTTAGGGTACTAAATAGTTAAGATAGTGATGAAATTAACGAATTTGCAAAATACAATGCCTAAATGATGGATTAGCATTTTTATAGAATAATTTCCTAAGTGAATCCTATGAAATTCAACTATTCCTGATTCTTTCAAATTTAGCACTAAATATAAAATTTTATAAATGTATGGTTCAATAAGTGAATCATTCAACCTTAAATTATTGACATATTAGATTCTTAAAACTCTTGATTAATAAAATTATATGTGAATAAATTTGTGGCTCAAAATTCATACTATAAAATTATTATCTAAATCACATAAACAAAATATTCAATAAACCTTCATTAATTAGAAACTGCTTCAATTGCTTAATTTATGTACAAATTAATTTTTCAATGCATGTAAGCATCAAGCACAACAAGTTCTTTTTGCAACATGAATTTAAGTCATCCTCAAGAAGCACAAATATTTGTCAATGATTCTAGCATATACTCGACAAAATATTATATACACTAGATCATCCCTAAAACATAATATCTATACACATGCACATCAAAAGTTCCAACTTGAAAACCTGGACAAAAATTAGATTTTTATGAAATCTAGTAACAAATCAAGGAAAATAACAGAGCAAGATCAATATACGCAACTTGTGATTGATTTTTTCGTGCTTAGATTTGAAAAAGTTAGTGTGTGATTGTGATGATCATGGAGAGAGAGTAGAGAAAAATATGTGTGTGAGTGAAGTAGACTGAGGATAGATGAGGGAAGAGAAGAAATATCTATAGTTTTCAAAACCACTAGCAACCATGAGTAAGGAACATGGCTGTAGTGAGTAGCTATGTTCCTTCCGTTGTACAGAAAAAGAATATTTCATATATGGCCAAGGAGCATGGCTATGGTCCTAGCCATGTTGTCTTGCCATAAATTTCTCCTTGGCCTTTTCTTCTAAATTAAATTACTAGAGGATCATGGTCCAAATCTATGACTATGGATTGTAGTCGTCAACTTCTCTAAGTATCAAAAATCACCAAACTCTAATTTTTCTACTTAGCTCCTACAATAACTAAAAGAGCTAAAAATTAGTATCAATTCAAACACAAAATTTTGACTAAAAATCAATCAAATTGGATGACAAAATCATTAGCCATATAGCTTGACTACATAAATTACGTAAAAATTGTGTGAAGTAAGACAACAACTAACTTAAAAACTTGAATTAACTTATTAAAAAGAAAAATGGCATGAACTAAAATGTAGAAATAAAAATTTATCAAGCTTAGGCTACCAAAGGAGTACTTTTGTTTTACATCGTTAGCTTAATGATTGATAGTTTCTTCATTAGTTCACTTCCGAATCTACTGGTTTAGGATTTAGATCGATGTTTCTAAGAAAGCTTCATTGTAGCCTCTCAATGATTGATCTTACTAACTAGCCAAGTTGATTCTTAAAGTTTGTTAATAATTCTTCTGTATTCTTAAGTGCGGCTTCTTTAGGTGGGAATTGTGCATTTGAACTTTGAACAAATCGATTCATCAATTCCCTAAAATTTTAAGACCTATTTTATTGGTAATTATGATTCTGCTACCGTTGCTTCTAGCTTCCTTAATAGAAATTGGAATCATTTCTCCAACCTAGATCATATGTATTATTAAAAGGGTTGTTAGCAAATAGGTTAGCAACAAAATTAACATCTTCTTTTTTTAACAAAACCTTATCTTGCACTACATTAATCGATTTCATTAAGCTGTCAATTTTCTTACATAAATTTTCAAATTTAGCAATTAAAGCTATTAAAGAGTCAACTTTATATTTTCTTGACGTTCTTTCCTAAACTCTTGCGTGATCCCACTTCGAATCATTCATTGCATGCCTTCGATCAACTTATGGGCATCCTTTAGTGTCTTAATACTTAAACTACCTCCAACTGCAACAACAATAATCTACCGAGTGACATAAATTTAGTCTATTATAAAATGTTTGGATTTGCATCTAATGAGGCAATTCATGATGTTGATACTTCTCAATAATTCCTTAAATCTCTCTGAGGTGTCATATAGAGTTTCATCATCAAATTGAATAAAAGCAGAAATATTATTCTTAATTTTTACCATCCTTATAGGTAAGAAATATTTTCTTAAAAATTTTTCTACTAGTGACTCCCAAATGGTGATAGATATCTAGGAAATGAGTTAAGACAATATTTAGCCTTACCTTGCAAGTGTAAGCTCTAAAGTCAAGCCAAGTAACCGTATGATTGAACTTAGAACGCGAGGTTTAGGGCGATCGGTTAAAAAATCTAATCAAACCCAAATTATAAACTATTGAGAGGAATATTTGTAAAACTGACCCCGTAAACTTAAATTTAAGAAAATAAGTAATAAAATATGAGACTATAAAATTTTCAAATTTTAAGCATAATAAGTATTAATTACCGAAAATGCGAAAAGTGTAATGAAATAGTTAATAAATTACTAGAGATAGATTATATGTATACTAAAAATTTTAGAATGACCAAAATAATAATTAGGAATGTTCATGTGTACCCCACATGTATTTACGTATAGATAAAAATACGCGTAATTACCTAAATTAGCAAAAAACTAAGCAAATAATTAAAGAAAATTATAAAATAATTATAGAAAAATCAGAAAAAATCAGAAAATGATAAGCTTAATCAAAATCAGGTCGTAGTAGGTGTAGATCAGAAAAAGAAAAATCAACCAATAAAATTTGGACAACTTAAAAGCAAAAAATCAAGGAATTTGTGCAAAGTCTTGTCAAATTAATGCACATTAATTACAAAAAAATGTCTATAAATAAGGGAAAATTTTCCAGAAGTCATTTGGTCAGTTTAGCCTTTGAGAAAAATTGGAACACTAAAAAAATCGAGATAAAATCCAGAAAAAAAAAAAAGAAAACTGTGTAGATTAGGCAAGTGAACTAAACCCACCACTCACCACCACCTGGGACCGAACCACCACCACCACCCTACACTAAAACCACCACCTGGACCGGCTGACAACCTTGGACCGAGCTTGGACGGCTAGAAAGCTTTGGACCGGTTAGTCTCTTAAATGACCCGATTTTGAATAATTTTGTAAAATTAGTTATTTTGCCTAGAAAATTATGAAACTTGTTATTCTGAGGTTTTATTATATGTAGAGTTAGGAAAAAATATTGATTTAGTTTAATTACATCTGCAATTATAGGGTTCTTAACAAATTACTCAAAACCGGGCATGATTAGAACCGAAAATAAATAGGCTTAGGAGTATAGTTTGGAGCTCAAATTTTTTTTTGCAGGATGTTCATATGATGTAGAACAGTGCTATGAAGCCATTTTTTTAAAATTAATTTTTGAAATTTTTAAGTTAATTTTTAGCCCTAAAATGATGGAAAAATGGGTGATTTAGGGTTAATTAGGTGATTAGGATGTTAATTACTGATTTAGATATTAATTAGATGTTTAGGGATGTTAATCTATGATGGAAAACCCTAATCCTAGCGTTTGAAGAATTAAGTATGATTAATTAGGGAAATTAGGTAAATAATATAAGAAATTAGTAATATGTGAAATTGTAAATTAATAAATCTAAAAAAATAAAGTTATTTAGATAATATTATAATAGAAAAAAGAAAAATAATAAATATAAAAATGACATTTAATCTTAAGAAAAAGTCTCAAAATGTAAGATTTTTACACGTCGGGAATAAATCCGATACCGTAATTAGGGTTAGTGTATACCAAATAGTTTAGAATACCAAATTACGATCTAATAGGATATTTGGACACTCAAGCTTAATGTGATTAATTTCATATTAGGATTCGAGCATATTTCAGGCTTATAAATCAAAGTTTAAAATCTCATTTAGCACCAAAATAGAGTACACGAATTATTAGGACGTAATGAGCATACATGGACAAAAATGAATTAAAATATAACTTAGAATATGAAACCGTAAATTTTAAGTACTAAAAAGACCTATTTGTATTATAGGACATCTAGAGACAAAATCAGCTTGCGATTAAGGGATCGAGCGATCGAGCAAATCTAAGTAAGTTGGGTTATTGCTTATTGTAATAGAGTACTAGTTTTGTAGTACTCGGAAACTTAGGCTTGTATATGATTGTGATTGTAAGTAGTTTACGCATGTGTTTGATGTATCTGAATTCGTGCTGAATTTATATTGTGAGTGATTTTGTGACTGATTGAATTGATATGAAATTGTTTGAACACCCTAAACGGAATTTAATATTAGTCGACCGTAAATAATTAATAATATCATGCATTGCAACCCATTAGGAGATTATAGGATTCTCCAACCAAATACCGACCCTTTCGAAAGGGATAGCGTAGGATTGCAAAATGGTCCCTTCTTCATTTTTAGTCTAACTAAGTAACAGGAGAGGAGGTCGTGGCGAGGGTGAAGTCAATGGTTCGAAGGTAGTTGCGGGAGGAGCGAGGTCTCCATTGCACAAGCCTGGGTTTGGTTGTGAGCTGCTGCATAACATGGAAACTCCTCAACCCGAATTTGAGTGGGTGAAATTTCTCTAATTTCACAACAGACCGGACTACATTGTGCAATAACACTTGATTGTTGCATTGCATAAAAATAATTGTTTGTTAACCCTGTTTATGCTTGTATGCATTCATGAGTCTCCAATTCAACTTACTGAGCTATAGTTGCTCATACCCTTATAGATCCTTTTGCAGGTTCTGATTTCTGAACACTCAAAGTACTATACTGCCCTACAACTACCCAGAGGTTAGTCTGTTGGAAGCTAGGGGTGTGGAGATCAAGTTACTTAGTATAATGTGTACTTAAAGTGACCATGTAATTAGGAATGAAAGACTAGTAGTTATTCTGTAATATAGTAAACTGTTATGTTATGTAAAACTTCCTAAAAAGCTCTGTGGACTTATATATATATATATATATATATAATATTGTACATGTTATTAGAAATTTGCACTATTTATCATAATTGTAGTTTAATTGTTAATCAGACTGTTTACTTCAAAGCGAGGAGTCGTCAACGCCTTGTGTAGGTCATGTCTATGGTAGGCACTGTAAGGCCAGTTACTATCATAGAATGGTTTACACGGCGGGACTGTTGCGACTCTGTGACTTCGGAGTGTAACAACAAGGAGGATGAAAATAACCTTAACTATACTGTGTCATCTAAGACACCATTAATTTTGAACGGGTTACAAATTTCTAGAAAATTCATTATGTAGTTGTTAGGGTCTTTGTTAGATAACCTGTCGAACTAGATGAATTGTTATACCATCTAAATGACAATGGGTTAAATCTGAAAGTTTTTTTGCCTCAATTATGGGTTTGGTGATATTATACTTAGCTTCGATCACCATTGGCTTTGCCAATTCCATTAGTGTTTTGTTGGAATCATTGTTGTTGTTGTTGTTTCCATTGTTTACGGTCATGTCTTCTTGCTTGCTTTCTAAACTTTTTAACTCCTCTTTCAATCTAAGTGGCAAAACCTTGATCTACGATGTTGCAATTTATTGTACGGAGTTGTCGCACTGTCCTTTGAATTTCTAGGTCATAGTTAGCCAAATATTTATTGCTACTCGTTGTCATAAACTGTAAAAGAATCAAGAGTTAGCAATATATTGTAAATATGTTGAAATAATTGAATAAATCTAAGACTATGCTAATTTCCTAAACCAGACTACTCTATTTTTAATTCCCCTGCAACAGCACCAAAAACTTAATCGGGCATATACCACATTACAGGCAAGTGCATCTAGTTAAGTTATAGCATAGATTTAAAATAGATATAAGTTTGAATATTGACCCACAAAGAACCAAGTTATATGAGTATATCTAATTATTTTAAGTAAGTGTATCCTTTTAATTTATTCAATTGCGTAACTTCTCTTAATGGAAGATTTTATCAAATAACATAAGATTTAAATAAATAAACTAAATATAGAAAGTAGGAATTGCAATGAAATCACATACTAACCTAACAATAGAAACAAGGAAATAAATATAACTAACTACCAACGAAATAATTAAATAACTAAACAACTAAATAACTTAAAAATAATAGTTACCAATAAAAACATGACAATAACATAAAAACATAAAAATAACTTAAGGCATGGAAATATAAAAATAACATAAAAGCAACAAATGCATGAACCTTAGTAAATCTTATGGAAAAATTATAATGGAGGGAATCAACATTTAGGGATGAGTTCAAATAAGGGATCAGCATTTCTAAACGTTCAAATAATGGTTTAAAATTTCAAAAAGTTTAAATAAAGGATTAACGTTTCATAAAATAGTTTAAATAAGGAATTCATAATATGCAATTCATAAAGTTGTTTAAACCATTTTATGAAACGTTGGTTACTTATTTGAATTACTTTTTGAAACATTGATTCCTTATTTGAACATTTCAAAATGTTGATCCTTTATTTAAACTTATCCCTAAATGTTAATTCTTAATCCTAAGACACTCGAGCATCTCAAGATCGCATGAAGTACATGATCCTGCTATTAGGTCACCATAATCCGGAAAGATTAAATACCTAATTTGTTCTAATTACACTTGTTTGTTTATTGTAGGCCTTACGACTCGAGTAAACTCAGAAGTTAAATTAATACCCTAGGTAATGTTAATCTAACAATAATGAAAGCAATGTAACTAGCTTACAATAAGCAAAATCATCAAATGAATTTCATAAATAAAAATGACCCTTTGAACATAGGGTTTAGCAACGATTTACTAAGTGTATTAAAATAAAAACATAAAAACTAGAAAGAAAGGAAGAAACATGATGGAGGAGTCCCCTTGTAATATTCTAAAATCTAACAACTGCTCAAAGGGTTCTCTTTATAACCTTAAGCTTAAGAACCTATTTAAAGGCAATGCTTATATGATTATAAAGAAAACTTAACAAAAATAAAAATTGGAATTCGTAATGTCTTTGTACCCTTAATATAGGTTTATAGTGGTTGGCCATGGTTGTGCTTGTGCAAAACTTCAAAATTCAAAATAAATTCTTTTAAAAGAGGACTATAGTAAAGGACAACTGGCAAGTTCTTCAATTGTAGTAGCTATTAGACCTCCATTCTTGCTTGAAATTTCTCTGCTTCACTTTGTTAGTCATGATTTTTCTCAAATAATGCACAAATTTATTGTAGAATCCTATAATAAATAAACAAATCAAGCTCAAAATAGCATCAAATTAACAAGAATTAAGTCAAAATTAGGACAAATCACTATAGAAAAGATATGTTGTTCTTGCATTATCATCAAGCCTTTACCTCATCCATATAAGTTCTCATTTCAAAGTTTGCATCTACAAGTGCAAGTTGAAGGACCTCTAGTGCTTAGTTCTAGATTGCACTTGCTTTATACAATTGGTCATTCAAATACTCTTTGGTGACCCTATGTTCATCCACTTTGCCTAATAGTTTGCTTAAATCAATGTTAATGCTTATGGTCCATGTATCCTACTAAGCTTTGATTTTGAGAAATCTAGATACTTTTTATGATAGGAGGAGGTGAGGTTCCTTAAAGTTGAGAGTGAATGGCTCAAGTAAAGGCCTGTAAACGATGTCTTAGATGCCTCCAAAATGCCTCACCATGTTATTCAGATTGTAGCCGATATACCAATTCATTCCTATTAATGGTGCTACTCTGTAATTTTTATAAACCAATATTACTTTATTGTAATTGCTCCATTTGACTATCTATAATATGCCATTGGCTTGAATTTTCTACAACACTTCTGTCCAGCGATAGGTAAGGACATCTTACAATAGCTTGGTCATAGAGGTGAAAGAGTTAATAATATCAATCCTATTAGCAAAGGAACCTCTAATTAGATCCAATTCAATGCACTTTATATGACAAATGAAACACACCATCAATAATGCCACACTTGACCTAAGATACCCATAGCCTTTCTTGTTAAGGAAATTGAGGTTCTTTATTTGTTTAGCAAGTAAGGCAGGGATATAGAACTTCCCTTCCCAAAACGAAGCTACCAATTTTGCAACTTTGAAATCTATAAAAAAAGACCCACTAGGAAACAACATGGTAGCAAAGGCTACTAATATGTAGGCTTTAACTCAATTCTCTCTCCATGTTTTGGGATCGCCACAAAATAGAGCCCTTTTGTTGAAGTTAAGTTTAGTCATGAACCAATGTATCAAGTCTCATATCTTAATAGCATACAATTGAAATCATTTAGGGCTTTAGCTATTTCAAACTTTAGATCCCTACAAATTTAGAGAACATATTAACTAGGCTAACCTCAAGATCTAAAACATATATATCATCCAAAGGAAGAGCTTGAAGCAGTTGGATACATTTCTCCAAGATTAGGTTAATTTAGTGCAATCTAAAGAAGAAAGTAGCTCCCTTAAGTTCCAAAAAATGTACCAAGGCCCTCACTATTGTGATATTAACATTGACTTAAGGTAGCGAGAGTATTGGCCTAATTTTGTTAACAATTAATTTTGGCTCACTTAGATTAAAGATTTCAAACCACAGATTAAGTACACACCTTAGGTTCATGGGCTTATAGATGTAAATCACTTTGGTGAGGAATTTGGAATACAATGAATTAGCTATGTTTGGAAAATTATAAGAATTTCATAAATTATGAGGAAAAGAGGAAAATAAACATATTTACATTGACCAAAAAAGAATAAACACATTTGCATTGCAAAATTCTACTTACATAAAAAAATCTTAATTATATGAAACAACTTATGTACATTAGATCTAAGAAGCAAAGAAAAATAATACACAGGGAAAGAAACTTCAATTTGCCATCTCCTTTTATTGAAAATCGAGTAGGTTATAAAAAGTCCTTAAACTCTATGGCTTCACATGTTTTTGAAGAAATGGTTCCTTGATCACATTAAAGATTGAGTGAGGCATCTTAATTAGCCTTAAGCAATAGTTACCCAACTGCACTTAGAACTTGCACAATGGCTCCCATTCTTAAGCTCTTAAGATAACATGAGTTTGATGTATTTAAGTTGCAGTTAATATAGACCCCCTAAAATTATAAACCTAAAAATTAACTGCAAGAAAAAGTTAGTAGAACTACTCACAATAAAGAAAATGTTTACAAGAAAAATAAAACTTAACATGGGTATTTGGATAGATAATCCTAAATTTGAAAGGTCTGAGTGGCTAGTTCTGTTGATGATCCCTAGTGGACTTACTATGCTATTGAGCCAAGATTTTTCAATTCTTATTTTACTTAGCTTGATTTAAATAAATCGTGTACTCATTTAGTTTAAACCATCGACTAAAGTTAAGGAAAGCCTTATTTTCTTTAGTAAAATAGAGAAATATGATTAAATTAGCTACTAAGCTATGTGGTTGTAAACTTTTTGAAAAATTTTCAAAGATTAGATATCTCGAGCTTGGAGGTTATCCCATTAAACTCTATATAGGTACTACCTTAACTTTCCAAATTTAACTTTATCCTTCAAAATGCCCAATTATTTTAAAGATAAACTGATTTTTATGTATAAATAAAAGATAAGATAATTAAATTTACTTATCTGTAATAAAGAGAAAAAAGAAAGAAAGAAAAAGATTGTATTTTAAGTTGCCCTGTAGTTGCTTATAAGTGCTTGCGTACTAACTATTTAGGATCAAATTTTTTGTAGTTCATTTCCTAGAATTTAGGTTTATGGGTTTATTTTAATTTTGAAATTATCCGAGTTTACGTTTTTTACTTGTTTATTTTATTTTAAGAAAATTCAAAGGAAAAGTTCCCAATTTTGGATCATTATTTTCTTTTTTTTTAGGTCAAAGGATTGTTATTTTCTTAAAAATTCTAAAATACCCTAATTTTGGAAAGAGGGGTTTATTATTATTATTTCTATTTGGGAAAATATATATTCTTCTAAGTGATAGAAGTCTTTATTTTAGAAATATTTTAACAATAAAATTATTATAGAAACGTATATAAAAATGGGAAAAAATAAAAGCTTTTGAAAGAAACTGAGAAACTTTTCTTTTTCTTTTTTTCCTTTTTCTTTTACTTAGGAAATCTACTATAATTTTTTTTTCTTTTAGTTTTTTTTAATATAGATAATTGAAAAGAAAATAAGAAAAAAAGAAAAAATATATATATAACAAACTAACTTGGACATGTGGAAATCATATGTCAGAAGGCATTGAACATGTAACACAAAGCTAGATACTAAGGGAAAGAGTTGGGGAAACTTTGGGAAAATGAGAGAAAATGGTGTGGTTACATGCTTTGCACATAACGACATGCTTAATCCAAAATCGAAACATCATCCTTTTTTAAATTTTTTATAATTATTTTGAACTAAGCATTTTAGTATATTCCGCTTATTCTGGGTTTAAACCAAAATTCATCCCCAATTAACTAGCTCTTCAAAATTCAAAAATTGAAATGTGCTCCAATATTAAGTATAGTGCACTTAAATTAATTTTCAAATTAAACCCAATTTTACAATTTTACAATCTTTAATTTATCACATGATTAATTAAGCAAATTGATCTTTACAATCTAAGAAATAATCAACCAAGGTCTGGATATTAATTTTTTAGATGAAATTTAACATACTCACATATAGTTCATAAACCATTCTACTACATGTGTGCAATTTGACTCTATCAATCCTAAAAGTAAAATGACTCTTGAGACTTTTATTTTCTTAAAATATGCTACCTTCCTAATCATTTTGTATTTTTCATTTTTTCTACTTTTTTGAATTTTCCAACTTTATGTATTTTTTAGTTAGGACCTTACTCCTTCAATTATTAAAAAAAATATATTAAAACTACAAGGAGGAAAAAAATGGGGTATGTACACTAAAAAGCATGGCGAAGATGACTTTTACTAGTAACAATGACTTCCACATATATTTAAAATATTTTACTTTCGGACTTTGTTTTCCTTTTCTTCTTTTAATTTCAGTGGGAACATTGTCAATTATTTACATGTGTCCCTGAGTATGTTTTTATGAAATACTTATAGAATCTTAGCTGCTTTTGAAATAATCTATAAGACATTAGAAATTAGGGCTACTATTCAATTTTCTAGATAAATTTTTTTCATAAAGTGCAACAAAGATGGCTAAGTTAGTACTGTGCCACTACTAGATATACAAGGAAGTTCCTTGCTAAGCTTGAGTCTAAAGTTTAGGATTAGAGGGATAAGTTTGTTGCCATTATGTCAATAGTAGAGTTAACTTTCTAGAATAATTAGACTAAGCCTATTCGAATTTCTAATATCGACCTTTCTCTAAATGATGCTAAGGTTGCTAAGAAGATCTAAAAGAAAAGAGAAAATAAGTGGTTTGATACGAAGCAAGTGTACCTATCAAATTCTAATATAGCAAATATGAGTATAAGTCGATCCCTTAGAGATCTTGAGTATTAACACTAGCCGTAGCTCTATTATCTAATCGGAAAATGGTAATGGTTTAAGTGAATTAAAAATACTAAAATTAACAAACTAATCTAATTATGAGATGACTAAGTAATTAGGAAGTAATAAAATTAAGAACGACTTTAAGAAGGCAAATAATGTATTTAGGAATTATTTCCCTTAGTGTTTAACATGTAACCACTTAAAATATATCCAATTCCATCTTTGTTATTCTTAACTAGAGGGATTCACAATCAAAGTTAACACCTTTCTTAAGCATATTAACCCTAAATTATTTACCAAAATCTCTTCACTTAGTAATATAATTTAGAATTACATTAATGTACAATGAATTCCTACATAAGAACAACAACTTTGTAGAAGAATCATGCATTTATCTCTAAGTACACCGGTAATTCTCTTCAATTATGTTATGATCTCATTACCCATGTGATTTCTCAATCATCATGTATAATATTATAAATTAATACCCTCGAAATATTGATTAGCAATAAAAACACATAATTGAATAAAAATAGATAGAAACCTCATTGAAAATTGTCAATAAATCCAACGGTCACATGAAACCCTCAGTTTTACAACCCTAAATACAAGAATCTTAAGATATAATGATGAAATTAGAAGAAAATTGCAACAAAATCAAGAAGTAAAACATGGAAAACCCTTTTTGTTAATGAGAAATTTCTCTAATCTTAACCATATGAAGTTATTTAAAATAAGAGTTATCATGGTTCTTTTAGGATGCCAAAGTAATCATTCATTGATATCACAATGGTGAGCCTATCTTCTCGATCAATGATGAAGAAGGTACTAACTACTTGATGCCATGCCGAGGTGAGCTTATTTGAGGAAAGACGATTGGTTTGTCTCATGATGGGGGGATGATCCACTTTTTAAGCTTTGTTTGGCAAGGTGTTGTAAGTTTCACTTTTATTTTTCCTTTTATATTTCACTTCCAACTTTTCGTATACTAAAAAAATGAAGGCCATAAAAGTTTACCTAAAAAGGTTATTGCCTAAGCTAAGGCTAATTAAAAGAAGCTCTATATATGAGTTGTTGAAGCTATTAGGGACTAAGAAGCCCCTATAAAAAAGTTGAAAAAGAAGAGAGCCATATCTAAGACTTCTAGACCTACTCCAACAAAGGGGGACTTTAGTACAACTTAGAGCTTGCAGTCCAAGGTGTCGATTATTTGGCTTTGGGTATAGAGGCATAGCTTCCTAAAGCTACAACTACCTCTTTAAGAGTTTAGAAGGGGAAGACTACTAAGGAAAACACTTCTAAAAATTCTTAGGATTATGGTTCCATAAGTGTGGCATCTAACTTCAATGATAACTCAAGAAATGTGCTACCCCTAAGTCTTGCTTATCAACTAGTCACTCTTGGAATCCATTCTATTGCCTTCATTTCTCAGGAAGAGGAAGTGTATGACTTCATCTTTATGTGGGAAGATAGGTTACTAAACAACGATTTTGGCCTTAGGAATAGAAGGAAAGCTTTGACCTTAATGAGGGGAATCATTCTTCCCCATGATTGTTCGATATTGCAAAAGGATGTAAAGAGAGTACATGGTGATTTCAAAGAGATAACTGCCAGTAATTGTATGATGTAAGTCATCTTCAACATTTACCAAGTATATCCAATTTTTCGAGGTTTTGTTTGCAAGCTCCTATTTAGCCTGTAATGTATACTAACCTATGCATATCTTGATGTAGATGAATAGCCATATCATAACGACTTTAGATCAGGTTGAGAAGGAGATGAAAATTGTAACAATTGATTCTTCTATTGTGATTTGATTGGCTTAGATTTTACTCTTATAATATGATGGTTGATCCTTCAAAAAGTTGAGGAAGCCTAGAATTAATTTAAGGCTTAGCTGGTCATTGTTGAGAAGGCTAAGATGGAGATTGAAGCAAAAGTTCAAAAGTATCAAAACCTTCTAGCATTAAGAAAGAAGGTGCATTAAGAGGTAGTAATAGAGTTTCTAACCTTGAAAAGTTGTAATGACGAGCTTGAAAGGAAGGTAAAGGACCACAAATGCCAGTTACTTAAACAAAAGGAAAAGGTGAGGGCCTTGAGTGCTATTAGCACTAACCACATTGAGACAAAGTAGGCATTTAATAAGGAACCTAAACAATTGAAAGTTACCTCTTATTGCCAACAAGCTCAGATCACCGAGCTAAAGTATATTCCACTGCTTGAAGTTTTTATCAAGGCACCTCAACATGGTTACACTAAGAATACGTTATGAGAGGTTTCTTTGAAAGAAGCTTCTTCAAGGAGTAAAGTTGGTGAGGGAAGAGGAGCTTACAATGCACCCTGATTATTTTATCTCTTGCTTGGACTTTACTAACATTGATGACGACGATGATGAGGAAGAGTTCAAGGGAGATGATGCATATTAGGGTAAAACTTAAGATGACCTTACTCTAAATGACTTTCCTCCTACAAATCTGAATGGGGCCGATGACAATGTTTCTGACCTTCTAACTTCTTGAATTTATGAAGGTGTATTTTGCTTTTTTAAGACTTGATTTCTATTGGGATGTTGATCTTTTATTATTGTATATGTTGTCAGACTTATTTTCTTTTCTCTTCGAATAAGTTGTTTTATTTTTCATTAATTGTGTTGAAACATGCCAAACTATTACGCTAGAAATATTAGGTTAGCATAGGTATGACTTATATTGTTTGAAAAGACATAAATTAATTATGTGATATCTGTGTTCCTAAATTTAGGTTAGGATGTAAAAGTAAGATTTAAATCTACTATCCCCTTAAGGTGTGGACTAAGTATTAGTTTGTAACCATTTTAGGTTGGAACCACAAAATTTGGCTGATTTACTATGTTGGGTAGAACCAATCGAGAAATCCATTAGCCCCTTTTTAGGTCAAGACTATGTCATTTAGTTTTTTCACCATTTTGGTTTGTTATTTTGTTAATTCTATGATGTCTAGTCCATTAACCATAATCAACTCAAGACTTTATTGGATGAATGAATTTGTGATTAAGGTGTGTAAGTAAAGAAACTTAAAGCAAGTTAAACACACATCTTAATCATAACTTGAATTTTCTTAGAGCGTTATATTATATAGCAGCTAGTATTAGAACATGGGTAAGATCAAACATTGGATAACAACAAACCATACATCACAAATAATTACTTCAAATTGCCGACATTACATACCCTAGAGATGATCTGTCCATCTAACTTCTCAAGCCCATAAGCACCATTACCAACAACTTCATGTACTCTAAGTAAGTCTTCTCAATCTATAACAAGCTTCCCATAGCATAGTGCTTCCATCTTGCGGCATACTAGGTTTCGAGGTTAAAAAACCTTCTGCCTTACTTTTTTATTATAATATTATGCTGCCCTATGTTAATACGCTACAATTATAGCTTTGGCTATGTTACGTATTTCCTTAACTGTGTTGAAGTTTACCATATGGCCGATTTGCTTGGCCATAATATCTAAACATTGAGTACATGATCTTAAAAGCTCAAGTTTTACAAATATGATTGCTTTGGACCCAAAAGCTTACTTAAATGGGGTTTCGCCTATAAAGGTTCTATAAGTGGTCTTATATCCCCATAAGATAGAAAGTAGTTTGTTAACCCATTTTCATTTAGTCTAATCTACTCTCCTCTTCAAATTGTGGAGAATTATCTTATTCATAATCTCGACTTAGCTATTTGATTGTAATGTGAAACTAATGGGTAGTGAATTTGTAATCTACGTTTCTCACAAACGCTTGAAAATTATCATTGTTGAATTGTGGGTTGTTATTGGTGATAATCATGTAAAGGACTCTAAATCTTGATAAAACAGTATTGAACACAAAATACTCAACTTCCTGCTTAATAATCTTTACCTTAACTTCTACTTATATCCATTTTGTAAAATAATCAACTATGACTAGAATATGCCATTGATGTCCAATAGTCTTTAACTAAGGACCAAGGACGTCTAATCCCCATTAAGCAAATAACCATGGACTAGTCAAAGGTCAAAGTTTATTAGATATAGCCTAATCAATCACTCCATGTTTTTAGCCTTATGGGTAATATTAAACTAAGTTCTTTACATCCTCTTTCATAATCGACTAGTAATATCTAAGCCTAAGAGTTCAAATGTATAAAGCCTGAGACTACATTGTTGCTACAAACTCTTACATAAAGCTTTGAAAGAGCTCATTGTGCCTCTTCGGATGATAGATAATGAAGATGAGGTTAATTATAGCTACATTTGTACAATTGACGTCAACTAAGCTGTTATTTGCTACTTAATATATAAGCTTTTGAGCTTCTTTTCTATCCTTTGAGAACACGCCATCTGTTAAGTACTCAAGAATTGGATCCATCTATGATTTCTTTACCAAAGTTGGCTAAATCTCTAAACACTAATTGATAGACACATCTATGCTTTTGTTTAGTATACACTCAATAAAGAGCTAAACATTCAGATTAGGAAGTGAAGTTGAGGTCAACTTGGGAAACTTTTGCTTACAGTTACATTCTATACTCTAAGTATCTTGGAAATGTTAAAGGAATAAAAACCTTTTGTGAACTCTCTTACATTATTTGCTCATGATCTCATCTTACAATGACTGTTCATCTTTCACTTAGTGAACCATTAATTGTGAATCAGAAAAGGTCTCGAGTTCCCTATTGTGACCTCTTTAGCAAGCTTTGAACCGGCTATCAATGCTTCATACTCTACTTTACTACTACTAATTGGAAAGCTAAATTTCAACACATAGCGAACTCTAAGGTTATGCGGCCCCTATAATATTAGTCCTACTCTACATCCATCCTATGTAGTAGAACCATCAACATATAGGATCTAGAGAGGCTTTTCACCTACTTAACACTATCCTCTCTATGAACACTGCTATGAAATCTATTAAGACTTTTGCTCTCAAAGCATTTTTAAGCTGGTATTAGATACCTTAAGCACTTAGTTTAAGTACATATTTCATGATTCATCTAAATGAATGAGGCATTTATAGAGCTTGACATAATAGTTGGTCTATGAAGATTGTAACATGAGGAGCTTGAAAATAAGGCTTTGACTTTCTCGTACTCATAGCTACTACAAGAATAAATTTCTCCATCATTGTATGTTAAACCTCTAACCCTTACATAACATGATTGACATAGTAGATCGATTGATGATATTTCACTTCAACTTATCCTAGGACAAAGGAAAGAGCCGGCTACTTATTGATAAGTAAAGAAACAACTTGTCACCTGATATTAGCTTTAAAAGTATAAATAGGGAGGACAACAAACTATTCAATTCCTTAAATGTAGCCTTACATTGGTCAGTTCACTTAAACTTGACCGAAATCTTCAACACTTCGAAGAATTTTTCAAAGCCCCCTTTTCTCTTCAATCCATGGAGACTTTGTTAAGGGTTGCAATCTGACCTGTTAACTTTTGAATTTCCTTCACAAAAGTAGGAGATTTCATGTCCTTTATGGCTTTTATTTTCTTTGGATTAGCTTCAATTTCCTATTGAGTTACCATGTAGCCTAAAAACTTCCTTCATGTAGCTTTAAAGACATACTTCCAAGGATTCAACTTCATGCTATACTTTCTCATCTAGGTAGACAAGATGATGATCTTGCTTTAAACTCTTTACAGACACATCATTAACATAAACCTTAACACTACAATGAATTTGAGATTTGAACATTTATGTCACTAGACTCTAATAGGTCGTTTTTTCATTCTTCAATCCAAAAGACATAACCTTATAATAGTACGTACTAAACTTGGTGATAAATGAAATGTATACCTTGTCTTTCTCTTCCATTTTAACCTCATTATAGCCTGAGAAAGCATCCATCAAGCTTAGTAGTAAATGTCCAGATGTTGAATCCACATGTTGATTAATCCTCAATGGGGAAAAATACTTTTTTAGGCATGCCTTGCTCAGATTTGAGAAGTCAATGCACATATGCCACTTGCCATTCAATTTCTTGATTATCATATAGCTAGCCAATCAAGGAGGTTAAGTAATGTGTCTTCAAGGTTAGACATATAAAGAAACATCACAACGGAGATAATTGAAAGAGAATAAAAGAAGGCTAGCAAAGTCTAAGCAGCTATCAATTGGATATGACATACTAATCTGTCCTATTCGACCTACAATATGCTAGATATAGCTCACTAGTTTGAATTATAAGGTTGCTCATCACTACTCCGTGCTAAAGGGAATAGATAAGAGTTAAAAGGATAATGAGAATATTAAGGTTACTCAAAAAGGAAACGTGTATACTTTGATAATGAGTATAATTGATTGTTGTATACAACATGAATTGGGCTTATATCTTAGCCTCATTAAGGTTACAAGCACGTATGGAAAGAAAAAAAGGATAATTTATAATTTAAATACATGAAATAAACTAAAAAGGGTAAAAGACACAAAAAATATTTAGTACAAAAAAAGTAAAGAAACCTTTTGGAATGTTGTACCAGAAGACACATGCTGTATCGTAGCTAATGTTTTGAAATATAGTACAATTCGTACAAAATGAAGAAAAGAAAGTCTATAGTTAGAGTTGACTTAATCTGGATCAGGTCGGAGCTTAGTCAGTCAGTCATTAAAGAGTACTTGGCTTAGATTAGGATTAGGTATTAGTGGTCAGCTTGGGAGATTGGCTTAGACAATCATTTGAGGTTGGTATACTTAGATTTTACCTATGCCATGGTACGGTTACTCGACAAGTTGGCCTATGTGCTTAGCAAGTTAGTACGTCTACTCGATAACTTTAGGAACTATGTTGGTGCACGTAAGAGTTTAGTATTTAGGTCTATAGTAGAGTAAAACATGGAGGTAGGGATAAGAATTCTTATCTTTGAGCAAATATTCTCCATGAGTCCTTAGAGTCCTTTAGCTCAGTTGTAAGTAATCGGTCTAAAAAGTTGATTCTTATCATCTACTTATGGGTCGGAAAGATTTGACCTCAAATCTAAAGTGGTCTTTGATTCTTATTCTTCCTAGGCTCCTGTGGGGTCTTCTTCTTCTAGTTAGTAGGGAATTAGGTCAGACATATTGCAGGTAGAAGAAACACTACAATTTTTTTACAATTTAATTTGATAGGCATTGCAATTGATTTTCTTCAAGACCTTGAATGGGCCATCAACTATTGGAGATAGTTTGCACAGTCTTAGGTACAGGAATTGTTCTCGGCTAAGGTGAATCCATACTAAGTCTCCTAGCTTGAAAGAAACAATTCAAGTGCCTTGACTATCAATCTCTTGTTGTCTCTAGTTGAACTTAGCAATCTTCCTTGCTACAGATTGATGTAACTCTTGCAATTCTTTAGTTCATTTAGCTCCAACTTAACTCTCTTTAGAAACTGCAGGGGTACCGATTAGATCTAGTGGAATAGTAGGTTTAAGACCGTAGATGACCTCAAAAGGAGTCTTCCTAATGGTGTTGTGAACAGTTTGGTTGTATGCAAACTCCACAACTAGCAAACATGGATCATAATCCTTTAAGTTCTTTCCCATGATAGCTCTAAGTAAGTTATCTAGTGTCTTATTTACCACTTCAGTCTAGCCATCAATTTGAGGTTGGCAACTAAAGCTTAACACAAGTTTAGTCCCTAGTCTTTTCTAAAGAGTTTTCAAAAAATAACTTAAGAATTTCATGTCTTAATTTGAAACAACAATCTTTAGCACTCCATGTAATAGGAAAACTTCCTGCAAAAACAAATAAGCAATATATAAAGCATTATTAGTTGGATGGCATAGAATGAAGTATGCCATTTTGCTGAAGTGGTTCACTATAACAAAGTTTGAATCTTTTCCCCTAGATGTCTCAAGCAATCCTAGACAAAGTCCATATTAAGGTCGACCCAAGGTAGGGTTAGTGTTGGCATGGGCATATTCTCTTGATGGGGCTCTCTCTTCCCCTTAACTCTTTTGCACACTTCACAATTACCAATTACCTTATGAATATCCTTTGTCAAACTACGTTAGTAAAAATTTCCTTTTAACAGATTGGTTGTTTTGGTATCTCTAAAATGACTAGATAATCTACCACTATGAGCTTCCCTAACTAATAGATCTTATGTGGAATAGTTCGATATGTACAGCCTTTGATCCTTGAACAAATAGCCATCTTAAGGTAATATTCTCCAATAGCAACTCCTTTTCCGCACTGTTCAAGAATGAGACTAATATGGGGCTCTTGAGCATACTACTTAGTGATAAGTGAAAATCTCCATAATTTCATCTACAAAGAGGTTAGTAACATTGGCTAATATGATAGAGTATCAGTAATTATATGTAGATACTCCACTTTTACCACTCTTTAGGATTCTTTTCTTATTAGGCTACGTTTAAAAATTATTATTTTTGCAAAATAAAAAATATAAAGTATTAAAAGTATCATAGTCAAATTATAAAATAAAGGCCCATTAGTTAATTTTTTTTAATTTTTACATGATGAATTAATCTTAATAGGTTAGCTTCCGATCTTATATTTTCTAATTAAATTTTCTAAAAAATTAATTTTTTAGAATATCCATAAACTAGTGGTTAAATTAAGGTTTTTTTACCCAAAAACCCTAAGTTGAATTTTTTTCTAGTTTTACCTATTGACAACTCCAGATTATCTTTCAAAGTATTCTTTTTAATCATTTTTTTTTAGAAAAATATGTTTTTATTTATTAATTTTATGTCAAATAATCTGTATTTAGTGGGCTGGGCTTAGTATAAGTTAAATTAAGGAAACTCAAAATAGGGCTCAACATAATTGATGACTTTACTAGGGATCTAGCAGGCTAGCCATGCAAAAAATAATAATTAATAGGCTTTTGTTTTTTATTTTTATTTATTTTTTCTTTTTTTAATACATACTGTAATATAGTTGTACTAATTGGGTTTTAGTAATATAAGTCTCTAAGAAAAAGTTTAGCCTAATGGGCTCCTTATTAGGGGATTTAGGGGGGGAATTCTTTTTTATCATTTTGTATGCTTAAATGTGGTTAGACTTAAGCCATCTTAAGAACCTAGGATGGGCTGCTATTAGGTAACTCTCAAGTCATTGGGGTATTTACTCCTAACTAGTCGTGATAGGCGAGCTTACTTATGCTTTGATGTAGCTCATTAGGTTTTTCTTTCAAAAATTCATGAGGTTACAGAGCTTGGGACTTGTAAACCCTACCTTCCTGCATCATTTTTTTTTCTGAAAAAAAAGGTTAGTCATTTTTAAATTATGGGAAAAATTTAATAATCCATGATTAGTTAATGTTTCTTTTTCCTAAAAAGAAAAGGAAACTAAAATAATCAATATGGTTATATAGGTGTATATGAGCCTCATTTTTTGAATTTTTTTTTATTTTGATTCACCTATATATAAGTGTATTCTCAACTATGAGTTCATAATTGTATTTTGATAGTTTATTAATTATTAATCCCATTGCATTGCATGCATATGTAGCATATTATATTGCATTTAATTTATATTTTAAATTTTTATATTTATCTGTATATATTATCTTGTGTAATATATATGAATTTTGTAGATTTTGTTTTATTTTATGAGTAATAGATTATGTAATATAAGATTTAATATAGAAAGCACAAAATCATTAATATTCCCTATGTACTATGATGTGCCAATATTTAAAAAAAAAAAACTTCAGTATCAACTTAAAAGTTTTTTTTTATGACATGTAATTATGGAAATTAACTATAGTAGATATTATTATGGAACTATCATTTTTTAATATATATTATCTTGTGTAATATATATGAATTTTGTAGATTTTGTTTTATTTTATGAGTAATAGATTATGTAATATAAGATTTAATATAGAAAGCACAAAATCATTAATATTCCCTATGTACTATGATGTGCCAATATTTAAAAAAAAAAAACTTTAGTATCAACTTAAAAGTTTTTTTTTATGGCATGTAATTATGGAAATTAACTATAGTAGATATTATTATGGAACTATCATTTTTTAAGACTTTTCAGCAATTTTTTTTTTTAAAAAAGATATTTTATAACAGAAAAAAACTAGATGATAATTTTATTTACTTAGTTGATTTTTATTGCAATGCTATTAAGAACTAACAAAAAAAAAAAAGATTTAACCATTAGATTCCTATTATAAATTATTTCCCACATCAAAGTTATCAATCTTGTAATTGTCTAAGTTCTCATTCTTAGTGTTTATCCAATAAGTTATTACGGTCTTAATAGAACTTTCTCCATGAGTTATCACCCTTTTGTCATATTTTAATAAGTTTCTCATTGTAAGATAATTTTCACTTCTCTATGTCATCCTTATAATATAATCGTCATCATATGTCCTTTGTTATCAGTCCCAATGTGTCCATTTTTTTAACCTTTTGTCTATATAATAAGTTTAGATTCACTAATGTCAATATTAGGTTATCTACAATATAAAATAAGCATTGATTTTTCAATAAAAATTAAAAAGAAAAAAGAAAGATTTTCAAAATAAAAAAAAAACAAAAATTGATTTATTTTTAAAGAGAGAGGGGATGTAGTGTTGCTAACAAGAAGGAATTATTATAGGATTTGAAAGATTGCCTTTTAAAATGGTTTGGCTCAACCTAGAGCTCATAATCACTCATTTAAAAAAATAAAATGTCTACAGCTCTTGAATAAAGAATAGTTATAGTAGAAGGGGTTTTCAGTAATCATAGGAAGTAAGTCAAGACCATGGCCCATATCCAATCCCATGGGCATATTGAGACATCATCTAAAGTAGACAAGTCTAAAGAATTGCCAGTTCATGAGCCCAACAATAGCAATAAAAGCATAAGGAAGGAATTAAAGCAGGAATTGTTGAAGATGGAAGAAGAAATCTTTCAAAAAATTGAAGAGAAAATGAGAGCTTTGAAGGATTACAATGTACAGAGTGATTTGGGCTTGAGTAATGTTTGCCCTTTTGAAAACTACAAGTTACTTAAGAAGTTTAAGATACCAAATTTCGAACAATATGATGGAACAATCTACCCTAAGCTCTAACTTAGGCTTTATGTCCACAAGATGGCTTAATTCTCTAAACAAGTGCAATTGATAATTTAAACTTTTTAAGGTAACTTAACAAAGCCAGCATTAGCATGGTATACCCAATTAGACTTAGTTGAGCTTAATACTTAGGATAAGCTAGCTCAAGCCTTTTATCAGTAGTACAAGTTTTGATGAAGAGGTGGCTCTTTCCCTAATGGATCTGAATAACATGAAAATGAAGTCGATCGATCCATTTAAGGAATATGCCTAAAGATGGAGATCCACAGTTGCTCAAGTCATAGCATATTTGCCAGAAAATGAACTGATTAATGTATTCATTCGCACATTAGGTAGACCTTATTATAATCGCCCCTTAGGCCATACCACTTCTACATTTGCAAACGTTATTGTAACCAATAGTTATATTGAAGATGCCATTAACGTAGGGAGATTAATAAGAAAGGGATTAGCCTCGTTGGATTTAAAGGCTACTATAAACACTACGACATCCCCTGTAATGATACATGGATCTAATGCCTTAAGCATTAGTCTAGAGCTCAAGGAAAATAATCGAAGCTAAAAAACACCTAGAATGAGGTTCACTCATATCTTTATTCTTATGTCTTGAGTCTATCATCACCTAAAAGAAGAGGGTTTGTTGCATCCTAAGACTCCAACACCAGGGTATAGACCTTGGAAATATGATCCCAATGTACAATGTGAGTACCATATGGGTTAGTAAGGGCATGCTATTAGTCATTGTTGGGAGTTGAAGAATAAAGTCTAAGATTTGATTGATGAAAAATTAGTCCAACTAGACTTCATTAAGAATCCAAGGCCAAAATTCCACATAGAGCCTACAATCAATATGATTAAAGGCTTGGAAAAATTGCTAAAAACAAATTTGAATGGTCAAGCCTAAGGGGCATATCGCTATTAGGGTTTGGAATAAAGGGTTGCTACCCTAGAAGGAAAGTTAGTGATGTTAGAAAAAAGGCTCATTAGCACAGAAATGGCAATAGGCTATATGTTCAAGTGGCTCAAAAACTTAGATCTTAGTGCAGATAAGATATCATAGCCCAAGCATGAGGATGATTCAATGAAAGAGAAGTTAAGAATGAATGCTCCAATTGGGAAAGCCCAACATCAAGACAAGCCTATCCATAACACGAGGAGGCAACTTACATAGTTCAAGATTCCAATGGCCCAAGAGTTCAAAGAATTAAGAGATGTAGGATTGCTAGCATGTGAAAGCCTAATAAAGAAGTACAAGTCAAAGGAGTACAACCCCAACATATGGTATGAATATCATATGGACTAAGTAAGGCATACCATAGAAGACTGCTGGAAACTAAGCATAAGATACAAAATTTAATTGATGCAGAAATTATCTAACCAAGATTTCTAGAGGCTAATGGCTCAATTGGTTGTAGTATTACTTCCCCAAGTTTTGAAGAAGCATAAAAAAAATAGCCTTTAGTATTAGATATTGAAGGCTTGCTATTATCATTTGACAAAGTGTCTCACCATTTGAAGCAACTAGGTATATCTCTAAGAGATCAATTCAGCTGAATGGGCTAAGTTCAAAGGAATGACAAAAATAAGGGGCATGAAGTAGAAAAGTGTTTTAATTCATGCATTTATTTCTTATCACATTAACCTTTCACTTTGAAGTTTATAATGGGCAAGTTAATTGAATAAAGTGTTCTTCTTGTATATTTTTGTCTTTAGCCTAACATGGGCATATCATTGGCCCTTTACTAAATGAAATACTTTAGATAAAGTAACTGTATACTAGGAACTTAAAATTTTCTACCTAAGAGAATGGTAACACATTATTTGAAAGGTTAAGAATGAAAAGAAACAAACCATGTCTTAAATACTAACCCTAAACACACATGAGAGTTGAGTACCACCAAGGTGAGTATTAGGCTCATTCCTTAAAGGAAGTCTATCTTGAACTTAGTATACAGGTTAAAATGACGTTAAGCATTCATTTCACTACCCTAAACACAAGTATCCCTTACAAATCCATTTGAGCACACTAGGGCAATCAAGAGGTTAAGGTCATTAATCTGGAGAAAAGAGGTAGACTAATATATGCTTACCTTAGTTGTGTCAATTTATGAGCAAAAATTGTCATAGATAATTCAATTTCCTTTGGATAAAGAAGAGCTTAAAACCATACATCCATTCAAACATCAAGGCCATAGATTCTTTCTCAAACACCCTAAAATCATATACACTTATCCCAAACTTATATTCTTTAGAACCATGAATTTAGGGCTTTGAATCCCATCAAGTGAAAACTTAATAAGGGAAGGTGACTTCCTTGACCAAAAAACAAAAAAAGAGAGAGAGAGAGAGAGAGAGAGAGAGAGAGAGAGAAGAAACAAAATGGAGAAAAAAATAGAAAAGAAGAGAAAAAGTGAAAAAGAGAAAAAAATTGAAAATATTAGCAAGGCGATCGCCTTCAAGCATAAGCCAAATTGCCAATAAGCTTGAAGTTCAAACTTGTGATGGATGTACAAAGGATAAACACTTTAAATTTATAAGCCCGAAAGCAAGGCTCTCATTCCATGATCCAACTCACTATACTACCCTTAATGATACTCTTTTGACTAAAGAAAACAACTTATCTTCAATAAAATTTACTCATGAAACTGAGGTAAGCATATGTTTAGTCTCTCTTAGGTGCTTGTCATGTAAACCAAGGATGGATTATATATGATTTCTTCAAAATTGGCTAAAGCTCATCGCTATCTATTTACTTAAACCATAAAAGCCTTATATTGTAAAGCTAGAAAAGACCTAATTGATTGACTAAAGTGTACCATTTATAAGATAGGCTACAATTTTTGGAATTTATGTCGAGAGTGAAAACAAATCTATGATAGTGTAAGGAAGTCCTATTTGTATAAATATTTCAAGTAATGATATCTATTCCCTTGGTAGAAAATTAAAGAAAAGTTGAGTGTTTTCTCTAGAACATGAATTGTTATAACTTAAAGTTTGAAATCAATGCTTTTAAAAAGTTCAAGAATTATGAATTATGCTGCAAGGAATAAGACTAAAAAAATGAGTGATCAATGGGCAAGGTATAAGCCAACTCCTTATTTGTGATCTTTAGAGTCTTTAAGATTTTCTTATTTGTTAGCAATACAATTTTTTATTAAAAAGTGTTTTTTTTTTTTATAAATAAGACCTTTTCAGAAGAGAAATGAAACCTTTTTCAAAACTTTTCAATAGAGATTTCTTAATAAGAAAAATTTAAAGTTTTCAAAGAATCATTAAAATCCCTCAAACTCAAGTCTCATAGCAATTTGTCAAAACTTATCAAAGTCTTTTCCTGAATTGCTTACTCAAAGGAGTGCTATCCTATCTAGTATGTTCTAGGATGACCTACTTATAGAAGTGTTATCCTATCCTATATATTTCTTAAAAGTCATCTTAGATTGCCTGCTCATAAGAGCACTATCCTATTTTTTGTAGGATCGCTTACTTAAAGAAGCGTTGTCCTATTCTTAGTTGGGTTACCTGCTCAATGGAGAGCTATCTAGTTCTTTATAAAATTGCTTGCTCATAAGAGCACTATCCTATCTAATCCAATCATTTTCTAGATCGCTTACTCTTAAGAGTGTCATCCAATCCTTTTTAGGATCACTTACTCAACAGAGTGTCATCCAATCATTTAAAAGATCGATTGCTCATAAGAGCGTTGTTGTATTTTATCTCTAATAAACTGTAATCTTATATTTCTTTCGAAAGATCTATCCTTTTGAGCAATAGATTCGTAAAGAGATCTATCCTCTTAAGGATACTTGATGTTTCAAGTCGGGACCCTATTTGTTTGACATTTAAAGTATTTACCTTGCCAATACAAGTCAAGACTCGAAAAAAATGAGTAAATCTTTCTACCTTTGTAGCAAAGTTTTTACAAACTTCACTTACAAAGAGAGATAATTGTAAATACATAATTTTTGCCACTCTTTAGGATTCTTTTCTTATTGGGTTAGATTTAAAAATTATTTTTTTCCAAAAAAATAAATAAATATTAAAAAAATTGAAAAAAAATACAAAGTTCCAAAAGTATTCTAGTCAAGTTATTTAGTCATTTAGGATCGAATTAAATTATAATAAAATATATACATGTAATTTAGTAAATTTAAAGTTTTTTAAGCTTTATTAGAAAACTACTATTTAAAATTGTCTAGTAATATTTGAACTCATGAATGTGGACCTCGGTCTAATTTTGACTATTTTAACTAGTCTAAAAAAGACTTAGAATTTATTAAATAGCTTATGGGTTGTGGTTAATTAAGTTGGGTTTAGTCTGGCCTCAGGTAGAATGCCTAAATAAATATAGAGTTTCTTAGAAACTTGATCTTAAAAATGAATTGGATTAAATCTTAAATGAATTTAACAAATCTAAATTAGGTATTATCACATTCTATAAATATTAGATTTATTAAGATTTAATCTTCATAAGAAAAAGATCCAAAAGATTCAAGTTTATGGTTTACAAATAGTGAATATTTGGTTGTAAAAAGCACATTTTTACAATTACACATTCACAATACTTCCCCAAACATTATTCACAATTCTTAACCTCTTACACATGATATTGTTCATGTCACTTACACACACAATCTCCTACACATATTGCACGACACAATCACTCACATGCACAGCACTTCATCACACATCCAATCTATGATCATACATAGCTTTACAGCAGTCTGATCATGCACATGATTCTATTTGGAGTTTCACTCAAGGGTATGGTCCAATTGTAGCTTAAATATCGTAGCACATGATCCGACCTACTTAGATAATTGGGTAAATTGTTTTAGTCATTTATTTATTTTGTTTTTAATTAATAGCTTTGTTTTATTAACTTGCTTTTTTTTAGTGTAGGTTATTTAATAATTTTAACATGAACTATCATGTCATTCATTTTAATTAGATAAATTTGCAAATTTTTAGGTAAATTATATTTTTTTAGATAAATTTCATGTTTTTAGTAAACTTGTATTTTTTTATCAAAATTATATATTTTTTAGATATAGTTACATATTTTTTTTTTTTAAATTCATATCTTTAGTGAAGATATATATCTAAATTGCATCTTATGTCTTTTTCATAAAATTGCATTTTTTTTTAGATATAGTCACGTATTTTCTCCAAAATTAATATCTTTAGTAAAGATATGTATCTAAATTACATCTTATATTTTTTAATAAAATTACATTTTTTAGATATAATTGCATATTTTTTTTGAGATTTATATCTTTGGTGAAAATATGTAAATAAATTGCATATCTAAATCATAGATTCACATAAATTTTGTATGTAAGGTTTTAGAAAAATCAATTTTTGACATGTAGTGTTTTTTTAAATAAAAATCTTAACTAGAACATTTTCAAAAGATTTAGTTAGTTAGATTTTCTTAAAATAGATTCACGTAATTAGATCTTTTTATTTTTTATTTTTAAATAATAAATTGGTTAAGAAACATAAACTTGGCTCAATTTTCAAATTAAAAAGAATCAACTTTCTAAATCTTTTTAAAAAAAAAACAGAACTATGTTGGTTTGATCTTAACTAATAGATATATAGGCACATTTGGGAAAACCATAAAAAAGGAAATTTTTTTTTTGAAAATTCGTAATAAAATTATTAAAAATTCATTTAAATTGCATTTTGTGCATATTTTGACGTCTTTAGAAAGATTATAAAATAAAGGCTCATTAGTTAGTTTCTTTTATTTTTTACATGGTGACTTGGTCTTCATAGGTTAGCCACTAAGCTTAGATCTTTTGGTTAAATTTTCAAAAAAATATTTTTTTAGAATACCTATAGTCTAATGGCTAAATTAAGGTTTTTCCACTCGAAAACCCTAATTTGAATTATTTACCAGTTTTATTAGTTGGTGAATTCAAATTATTTTTCAAAATATTTTTTAAGACATTTGTTTTAGAAAAATGTTTTTCTTTTTCCGTTAATTTTATGTTGAGTAATTTTTATTAAACGGGTTGGGCTAAGTATAGATTAAATTAAAGAAAACCAAAATAGGACTTTACACTACAGTAGCACTTCCTTTCTTGTGTCAAATCACATATAAATATCCTTCCATAAACTCCTATCACTTGGCTTACCTATTCAAAAGTTTGTTCTAACTCCTAACATGCTTTTACGAGTTATGGTCAACGTAAGTAATAAACTATCAAGACAGTAAGTGGTGTTGCTTGATAGTAAGAGCTCGAAAAAGAGAGTATAACTCTTTCTCGTACATAAAATATTTCAATACAGAACCACTAAGCTTCTCACTGTAGTAGGCAACTAGTTGTCTCTCTTGCATCAGGATGGCACCAACTCCAATGCCTAACGTACCACACTCTAATTCAAATGGCTTGTCAAAATCAAGTAATGAGAGGATAGGGGCAGAGGTGAGCTTTTCCTTGATCTTCCTAAAGCTTTGCTTAACTCGGTCATTCCATTTGAACCCAACACTCTTCTTGATCAGCTCAGTCAAAAGGCTTGCAATGGTATTGAAATTTTTGATGAATCGCTTATAAAAAGAAGTAAGGCTATGGAAACTTAGAACTTTAGTGATATTCTTCGACATCGGCTACTCTAATACAACTCAAATCTTTTCCTCAATAGTTTAAATTCCTTCCCTTAATGTTACATACTTAAGAAAAATTATTTCACCTTGATAGAATGTATACTTTGTCTATTTCCCATACAACTTTTTGGCTAATAAAATATCAAAAATAGCTTGGAGATGTTGAATGTGGTTATTTAGGTTGGCACTGTACATTGATATATTATCAAAGTATACAACCAAACATCGTCTGATTAGAGAGTGCATCACATGGTTCATAAGTCTCATAAATGTGCTTGATGCATTGGTAAATTCAAATGACATAACCAACCATTCATAGAGATTATGCCTCGTCTTCAATACAATCTTCCATTCATCACCTAATCTCATGTGACTTTGGTGATAGCCACTTTGCAAAACAATCTTCAAAAATATCTTGGCACCATGAAACTTATCTAACATGTCATCAAGCTTCAATATTAGGTATCTATACTTAATAGTGATACGGTTGATAGCTCGGCTGTTGATATACATATGCCATGAAACATCCTTCTTTGGAAGGAGTAGAGTTGGTACAACATAAGGGAACATACTTTTCCTCACATAACCTTACTATATGAGCTCATTTACTTTCCTTTTCAGCTTAGCAACCTACTCATGGTTCATTTTGTAGGTATGTTAGTTTAGTAAGGCTGTACCTAGCTATAAATTAGTATAATGTTCGATGCCTTGGACTAAGGGTAATCATTTAGGTAACTCTTCAGGGAACATCTCGAAAAATTTATCTATTAAGCTTTGAACCTCATCAAGTACATTTTTGAAATCTCTCTTCTCCAATAGTCTTCTAATTAATGAAACATAAGATCTTCAACCTTTTTAATAGCTCGAAGTTCTCTTTGTCTCATTACTAGGGCTTTATTCTTACGAGCTTGAGTGAGCTGATTATGGATCTCATTCACTTATGGGTTGTAGTACGATCTTCTTCCTATCATTAATAAAGGCATAGGTGTTCTGGTATCTATCATAAATAACACATTGATTAAATAACCAAAGGTCTTCCTAACAACAGATGTGAAGCTCTCATAGGGATGACATTGTACACTACTTCATCGCTATACACATTCCCAATACTGAACAATACAGCTACTTGTTTTGTCACATACAAAGCACTCTTATCATGAAGCTATTGTAGTTTGTAAGGTCAAGGGTGCTTAGAGGTCGATAGTCTTAACCTTTGCACAAAGGACTATACGATGACATTAATACAACTTTCTCTATCCACTATGATGGTGCATAGTTGTCCTTTAATGGTGTACTTCGTATGGAATGGATTCTCTCTCTAGTCATCCTTGGAGTTCAATAAGGTACTCTATATTCATCTCAACACTAAGGTCATTACTTTTTTTTTTTTATCTACATAGACATAAGCTTCCTCTTCCTCCTTGGCTTTAACCTTCACAATATTCTTCTCCTCCTCGAGTTCGCTCCTATCAGTATTATCTACTACATTTCCTTGAAGCATCATAGTACATCAGTTTGGATACTCAGTCACAACGTGTCCAAAGCTCAAGCATTTAAAGCACTTTATCTCATTAGTCTTCCTTCCAAAGTTCTATCCCTTCTCATATGTCATTAGGGTTTACCTCAATTCGACTCAACTAGCTTGCTTAGCCTTATTGTCTTGCCTAGTTATCATTAGGTTGATCATTTCTCTCCTTAGCTCGGCTTAAGCAGGTTAACGCAGAATAAAGGCTCGAGAAAATTTTAGCCTAGGCCATCTTGAAGCATTTCTTTTCTACTTTTCATCCCTCTATGCTACCTTAATTATCTCTTCTAAAGTATAAAACCTTTGTACTTTTACAATATTGTGAATCTCATATTTAAGTTTAGAAATGAACCTTGATACTATACAAACTTTTAGTTCATCTACATTGGCTCGAATCATTAGCATCTGGAACTTTCTCACATAGTCATCAATAGATTGGCTTCCTTAGTGAAGTTCTTGCAATTTGGCAAATGTGTCCAACAAGTACGTCTTGAGCACAAATTTACCCCGCAACAATCTCTTCATCTCATCCTAAGATCTTACACCTTATTGTCTATCTCTTACTCTTGTTGTATTTAGATTTTTCTATCATATGGTGGCATATCTAGAAAATTTAAGTGTAGCAAGTTACACTTTAATGGCATTAGTATATGATAACTCTGATTTTAAACATATTTCACATTGTGATTTTATAATACTTCCCTTACATTTTCGGTTTTCTTTAAAGAACTTGATACTTAATTGAGTAAAATTTTGATTTCAAGGTTTGAACACATTCTTGGATCGAAAACAGAGAAAAGGAATCAACTTTCACTCAATTTGGAATTTAAATGAAGAAGTTATGAAGTTTTGAAGTTTTAATGTTACACAGTCTAGGACATGATCATATCCTCAGGCTGTGTCCATGCAGGGAAATTTGCTAGGGTAAAAAAGTTACACGACTTGGGGACACGATCATGTCTCAGGTCGTGTCTAGTAAAGAAAACGAAAACCTTATAATACAGTATAAAAAGATATATTAGGTTTTCACAAGACAGATGAGACATTAGAGAAGATAAGAGATTTGAGGAGAAGGAGAAGGAAAAGGCGAAAGCAACACTGACTTCAAGATCGGAGAGATTTTTCATCAATCAAAGGGGTTTTTCATGTTTTATTTTATGTTTTTGATGGAACTCGTTTTTAGTTTCATTATGATAGCTTAGAATTCATGTATTTAGGTTTATGGAACCTAGGGTTTCATGTGACTCTTGGGTTGATTTATAATTCTCAATAAAGTTTCTATCTTTGCTTGATTCAATTATGTTGTTTAATTGTTAATTGATATTTCTAGAATATCAATTTATGATATTATGCATGTTGAGTGAGAAATTACATGTGTAATAAAATCTTTACATAATTGGAGAGAATTACATGTATACTTAGAGATAAGATACATGTTTCTTCCGGAAAGTTAATTATTTGTATGGGAATTCATTATACATTAATGCAATTCTAAATTATATTACTAAGTAAAGAGATTTCGGTAAATAATTTAGGATTAGGGTTAATATGCTTGAGAAAGGTATTAACTTTAATTGTGAATCCTTCCGGTCAAGAATAATAGAAATTGAATTGAATATATTTTAAACGGTCACATGTTAAATACTAGGAGAAATAATTCCTAAATACGTTATTGCATACTTGAAGTCGTTCTTAGTTTTATTGATTTCTAAATTGCTTAATCAAGTCCCATAATTAGTTTAGTTTGTTAATTTCATTCAACTCATCATAATTTTTCTGGTTAGATAATAAAGCTAAGGTTAATATTAGTACTCAAAGTTTTTGAGGGATCAACTCGGACTCACATCGCTATATTAAAACTGATAGGTGCACTTACCTAATATCAGTATATCCATAACAATTGAACACTTTCTCTACCTTCTCTTCCTACTCTAAATATTCATTAGCATCTGTACTTTCATTGAAGGGTAGGATTTGGACCTTAATGTTGTCCCATCCTTAAGGAGCTTGGCATCTTTGCTCTCGTGCTTGATAATACCCAACTTCTTCTTCTTCCTCTCAATTAGTCTTCACATCTACTTCCCCATCATCCTCTTTTATCTCTTCCAACTCTACTCATTATTTAGAAACTTAATTTACTACTCTTCTAGCTCAAGGGGGGAGGGGGGGGGGGGGGGGGGGGGGGGGGGGGGTCAAATTAAGTGATTGGCTCAGCTACCTTAGCCATAGTATCTCTTTAGAACATTTTCGAGTAAGTTATGGTGCAGTACACCTTGGGATTGTTGTTTATTAACTTACATTATAGTAATTTGACTGTCAACAAGATTAGTAAGTCTATCAAGTTTATCTTCCATTGACCTAAGATTGTTACTACTACTATGATTATAACCAAGTTAAGCACCGCTACTCTAATGGCCAATAATGCTTTGAACACTCGAATATGACATAGTGTAATACTTATCTTAATAGATTAACAACATAACACAACACACAACAAACACTTCTATTTATTACCTAAAAATCTTACCAATACATACTAACAACTTCAACACCAAGCACTCACTTAAGTAGCAAAGAAATAAATTTGCACTGTTTTCATAGTAAAAAATAGAGTAACAATGGAACTATACTTACCAACACACAAACCTTCACTACATAGCTTAATACTTCGAAACTTACTTCACACGAACACACTGAAGCAACTACGGAAGGAATATAGTAGCCATAAATAGCAAACACAAACCAAAACTTCATTGCAACTTTATGCACTCCCTCTTAAAACCGTTCTCTAATACCAACGAAACTGATGCATCTCTAGAGTCGAACGCATAGAGAAACACTACAATGAAGAGAACTAAAAGAGAATAAAAGAAGGCTAGTAAAGTTTGGGCAATTACCAACTAAATATGACATAGTAATCAATCTTAGTCTACCTACAATCCACTTAATATGACTCATTGATCTGAATTATAGGATCACTTGCCACTACTCCTTATTGAAAGGAATAGATAAAAGTTAAAAGGATAATGAGAACATTAGGGCCACTCAAAAGGGAAACTTATATATTTTGACAATAAGTGTGATTGATTGCTACGTACAAACTAAATGGGGTTTATATACTAGTCCCATTAGGGTTATAAATACTTATGAAAAGACAAAAAGGGTAATTTACAATTAGAATACATGAAATATACTAAAAAAGGTAAAAGAGATAAAGACTATTCAGTATGGAAAAAGTAAAGAATCTTTTTGAAATGTTATGCTAGAAGACAAGTGTCGCATGGTTGCCAGTGCTTCAAAATATATTATGATTCAAAAATATTGAAGATAAGAAAGTTTGTAGTTAAAGCTAACCTAATATAGATCAGGTCAAAGCTTAGTTAATTAGTCACTAGAGAGTATTTTACTTGGATTGGGATCAGGTACCGACGGGTGGCTCAAGAGATCAACTTGGATTATCATTGAGGCTGATATGCTCAGATGTTGTTTGTATCATGGTATGGTTGCTCAGCAGCTTGGCTTACATGCTTGGTAGGTTGGCATGTCTACATGTCTGCTCGGTAACTTTATGAACCATGTTGGTATACGTAAGAGGTCGGTAGTAAAGTAAAACATGGAGGTTGCGATAGGAATTCTTGTCTTAGATAGGCCTTTGAGCTAAATTCTCTATGAGAGTCTTTAAAGTTCTCTAGCTCGGTTACACTAGTCAATCCAAGAAGTTAATTCCTATCATTAAGGTTCCTCCATTATAAATATCGCCTTCAAAAGTTTTTTTTACTTTTTCTTCTATCGTAGCCTATTGTTCAAAGGTAAAATGTCATTTCTTTTGTCAAATGATGTTAGCATTCAGATCCATTTTGAGCTTGCAAGTTATATAATTTTTAAAAATTCTAGGCATGTCTGAAGGAAACCGCACAAGCACATTGACATTTGCTCTTACAAATCGCATCAAGTCTTGTCTCAATTCTAGGGACAAGGACTTCCCAATTAAAGTTGTCTTCTCTTGATCATTGCTAAGCTGTATCCCTTCTGTTTCCTCCTTTGGTTTTGCTTTACCCTTTGGGTTCCTATTTGCATATACTTTAATATGGAAAACTCACTCGCTTTTAAGGTGACCTTGTGAGCTATTGATTTCCCTTGCAAACTCCTACTAGGGTCAGAGTTAGAAATTTAACCTTAAGATGTGTTATCAATGGAACCATGCTAAACAAGTTTTGACTAGGTCTTCCCATTATAATATTATAGTGAGGCCAACACTTAACCACCAAGAAATCTATTTTGTCCTCTACTACATGCTCATCATCATCAATCTAAACAGGGAAAGAAATTACTCTAAAAACTCATACGACTGGTAGTTGATAACATACATGTCATGATTGTAGGATCTTAGCTGAGTCTTAATGTTAGGCCTCATTAAATCATAAGCATGTTAGAAAAATTATTTCTATCAATCTTCCAATATCAACAAGAATCTTTCGAACTTCAAAGTCGACAATCTTTACACTTATCACCAAAGTATCATCATGCAGCAATTGAATACCTTCAAAATCATTTTTAGAGAAGGAGATGGAGTTATCAACCTTCAATCCTTTACTTGCACATTTCATACATAACTTTTAAGCGTTAATCTAACTCGTAAAGAAAGATTGGCCAACATGAGAAGGACCACCAACATTGGTATTCATTACACCATTAGGGGCTCTGTTATTAATATCACTACCATCTTCTTTACTATTCCTTCTAGGCTAGTTTAGTTACTTCGCATAGTCCTGATCATTCCTCCTCCTTTGAGTCGGTTGGTTAATATTTTTATTATCATCTACTAAGAATTTCCTCAAGTATTCTAACTAAGGAGCATCTTATAGTACATTCTTGAGTTAGATGCACTTGTTAGCATCATGACCTGTATCATAGTGGAATGAAGTGATAATATTTGTTTAAATTCCTGTAAGAGGGATTACTCTCATCCTTTTTGGCCATTCTAAGATCCTTTAGTTTCTAACTTGCATAAAAATATTAAACATTGGATAATGAAGGGGCTATATGTGGAGAAGGTTGAAATTTCGCTTCTTATCTCTATCACCCCTCCATACACCATACACCCTACCCTTACACCACAACCCCCTCCTCAAAGCTATCCTCTTGATAGCTAAGTCGATTCTTTACACTAATATTGGTTTTATCATTCTTGCAATTTGATTTGTTTAGGTTAGCCTTATGTTGAGCTTTTATGTTGTCCTTTTATTTGATGTATGATGTGCTTTTGCCTTGAATACGACAAACATCTTTGGCTTATTTCTCACGAGTGACTTAAAAAAGTCGCCATGGGGTTTCAATTCATCAATAATTGTGTTCAAAGCTATACTCATGTCATGCCCTTGGATTTGTACCATTTTTGCCATGAATTGAGCAAGGTACTCTTTAATTGATTCATCAAATTTATATTTAATTATATTGAGCATTAAAGAGTCCTTAATTGGAAGTTTACTTGCTAGAAGGTGTTGTAAAAACACCTCAACTAGATCATCAAAATACATGATAAAATTCAGCTTTAAGTGCTTAAACTATGTACTTGCTACATTCCTTAATATTGATAGGAATACTTGGCATGCTATAGCATCGCTCAACCTATGAAGTTTAGCAAGAGTGTGATAGTATACCAAAAAATCTTTAAGATCTTTTGTGTCATCATAAGTTTCAAATTGGGGCAAATTGATGTGCTAAGAAATGACTTCCTCTAATATTTCTGATATAATTGAACTCTTTCTTGAGAACGAATTTTCAACTATTTTAAGTAAGAGCATTAAAATATGAGTAGACTAACTTCTTATGCTTGTCTTGGTACGTTGCCTTTATTAGTTTTTAATTTGAAAATAGAGGCTGAACATCTATTGCTACTTAAGCTTACTTATCTAGTTGGTTAGGATAGTGGATAAAATTATTAGAATCTTCTACATCGTCTTGATAAACTTTCTCTTCTTATGAATTTAGTATTATATGATGATAAGCCAAAGCTAAGATTTCACCATTTTTCTCGGAAATCTATTGATTTTCCTTGCTAAATGTACACAAATGCATTCTAACCTAGAAATACAGTCTTCTTCTTCTTGGTGTTGTTTACCTTCTCTTTACAGTTTTCTAGAGGTTGTTGTAACATTGACACTTTTAGTCTTTCTAGTTTCAACCACAATGATGGGGGGTTTAAACATAGATGGTGCCAAAATGTTAGTTATGGTTTTAATATAAGTATTTAGGCCTATAAAATAGAACATTTTAGGCTTTAGGAAGGTGCTAGTATTGTTCGGCATTGCTACTATATTGCCTAAGTTAGTAAAGCATTAAGTGTACAAGACACAAAGAAAGGAGAGGGAATAGTGAATGTACTATAGAGACTTATGATTGCTTGCTTTCATGTATTTATAAAACTTGTATGATAACCATATGGAAGGAATAGTTAAAGTGCTAAAGAAACTTGGTGCTTCATAAATTAAGGTATATGCTAAATGTAGGGACAAAAGGGTAGTTAAGCAATTATCAATAAAGACAATCATCGAATGGTTCGTGCCCTTATCCTAATGTTTGAATATTTGAACATTTGAACATTTAAACTTCATGGGCTGGGCCTTAACGATTTGGCTGTAAGATCTCTAAACATCAATTTGTTGCTATTAAGTGATTATTAGTTGGTGCAACAACTAAGTAAGAGTCTAGTTACTTGTCTTAAAGTGATTTCTAATTTTGACTAGGTTAGCATATTGCCAAGCATCTTGATGGGAATCTGCTATCAACAATATGTACAACTAGAATCTTAAGCATTAATTTAGCAATAATTATAATTTAGGTGTGCTAACTAAATGCACGTAACTAATATAGAGTCATTGGGAGTATTCACTACAACATATCAACTATGAATCGCAATAATCAAGGAGTGGCTCACCCTCCTGATTATTGTCACTTAATGACTAAAATAACAAAGCTAATGAACATTTAACAACCTAATTAACTAACTATCCCATCTAAATTTCTCGATTTCACCTAAATCTTGAATTGCATATAATATTTTCATTTTAACTCTAATTTTTACATTCTTATAGTTGATTTTTATCAATTTCAAATGTACTTTTCAACGGTGGGTCCACATTAGGAGATGTAACATGCATTTTTTAATATGCTGAGCTTATTATGAAATTCATTTAAATTGGTCTGAATATTTTAAATGTCAACATGGAATCCCACTACAAGGTCACTTATATACATATAATTATCTACTTCTAAATGCTAGAAAACAAAAAGAGAAAATACATAAAAAGGTTGAAACAAAAGAAAAGCTAAAGGTTACTTCTAGGATGAACTTTCTAGCTTGTGCTATCTTTAATATTCCATAATTCGTAATCCAATCTTTAGCCTTGCTACTTAAGAACTCCACTTGTTTTCTTAGAAATGGTTGGAAAAATGGAGTATGAGGTGTGTACAAATGTGAATGAAATGGGGTGTAGAAAGGACAGCTTTAGATTATGTTTGAGGTGGCAGTGGTGGAGTGTTTTTAAGGGTAGGGTAGGGTAGTAATGGAGAAATGGTGGTGAAATGTATAATTTCATGTTAAGAAGAAAATGAAAATGGAAGTGTGGATGTGTGTGCTTAAGAGGCTAGATGAGGGAAGAGAGATAAGTGTTTGAGAGTAAAGAAAATTAAAAATGAAAGTATAGTGTTTGCTTTTACTTGAACGTAATAAGACGAGAGTTAGTAAGCTGATTTCGTTTGTACTTAGTCAACAATTCAAAGTTTCGATGAGGTGCATTTTACTTAGCAAACCCAGTTTCATAAAGGACTTTAGGGGATATTATCTCCTTTTGGCACATCTCTAATAGGTGGCTAAATGTAAGAGTATGAAATTATAGGTTTCAGGTGCTTGTGGATAGGTTTAGGCTATATATGTGACTAACTGAATCACATCAATTGAGTATAATACGTTTTTCATTATATCTTCTAAAATATACTTGTAAAATGTACCATATATTGTATAATTTAGGCCTTATTTGGATTGTTTTTCTTTAATCATTATGATGAAAATGGTAATTAGAGTATCGAAATTGGGAAATGAAATTTTATGTATTTTTAATAGAAAATATTTGAAATATATATTTTGCACATTAAAAATGATTATTTTAATTGGTATTTTTGTAAATATGAATAAAGTAAAGAGTAGATAAAGAAGGGTATATGTGAAATTATATTTCCATCTTTTTAGTATTTTATTCTTACCAAAAACGAGATTTAAGTAGGCACCAAAAAAAAAAAAAAAAAAAAAGATGAACCAAACTAAGCCTTAATGTGCACAAAAAATTTGCATATTCTATATTTTGTAGAAATTTGCATACATAGTTACATGAATGGTGCAATACATATAAATAGGAGTAAATTTGTAATTTCCCTAATTTATTACTTTAATTGACTTAATTTAAATCAATTGGTATTATAAGGTATATTGTACATTTTATCATATGTGAACAAAATTATATTCATGTAGGGGTAATTTTATAATTTAAAAATTTTTAAATTAAATTAGCTTAATTTAATTGGTTCATGATATTTTGGAATATGTCTAAATCATTTGATATAAATTTACATGATTTTACAAATATTTGGGGTCAATTTACTAAATTAAGGTTTCTTTATATTTAGGGTTTTAACTAAGAGTTTTGGTTCTTTAGGGTTTCAAATTGTGGTTATGAGTATTTAGGGAGAGTTTGCAGAAGTGATTAGGGTTTTTCACTTTTATTTTTGGATTTTGTGATTATTTTTAGGATTTCGATTTAAATTTTATCGATGTTAATTCCTTCGATCTTATTGAATAGAGAGAATATCTATCGGTATTGAAGTTCAACACTAATCAACATCACATTTGATTCGTCTGCAAGCTGGAGATTGATTTGAGGGCGGAGCGTATGCCATGGAGAAGCATTTGATGTGAAGGCTTTATGCAAATGCCATAAGTTCAGGTGTCAATTTGTATGCAAGGAAACTCAACCTAACTATGAATTTTGTGGCATGGATGAATTGTCGGAAGACATGGTTTTACTTTGTGAATGGACTCGTCCGTTATGGTAAAAAATTCTTGAAAGGCATTTGTTTGAACATACTGCCACATGGGATGAATTGCTCTAGGGAATAAAAAACCTTGCTTCAATGCCAAAGAAACAGATGAAGGAGAGGATTGGCAAGGTTAGCACGTGTCTTTGGCATATATGAAAACCTCGATGTGATTATATTTTTAAGAAAGTGCAAATGAACCCAAGATGTTGCCAGATGAAAGCTTAATCCTTGAAAATTTTACCATACATGGTTATATTCCAATAGGGAAAAATTAAATGATAGATGATAAAAGTTTGGGTCTAAACTTAAACAGAGGATGAAAAATTTTAGTAGTATAAACAGGATATAAATGTTATTAGATATTCTGTAAACAAAAGATGTTTGTTACGACAATAATTATGCATAGTCAAAATGGTTACGTTAACCCAAGAATGAGATCAGTAATAACGACAAAATAATAATAATAATAATAATGATGAAGTTATCTTATTATTTCATCATTGACGACGGAAATCGTACGGTTTCTGGCAAAAATAATAATCTACTTTATACTCAAAACCACCGAAGCGAATATGATGGAATCAGACTTCATGTTTTATTATCTATTTCCAGCTTCCTTTGAGAATAATGCTGTCCCCAATTTATATAAGTAATTTCTGTCGACATTCATACGACGTAAGTGTCGCTTTATTAAACATTGCTAGTCAAGCATGGAAATTGGTACTTTTAAAAAATCAATATCGTTGCAATAAGCTCTTCGGATCCACTAAAAGCTAAACTACTACGAAGTATGTGTCGCTTTCAAAAACATTTTTTTTTTCCTAATTTGGCCTGTGTCTCTACATTTTACAATTACAAATAAATTAATGCACGATACATAACTCTATATATTTCTTGACCTCAGACACAAAGAGAAAATTAAATGATGGACTATGAAATGAACAGTGGTTTTACCCAGTCGTGATTGGACTATTTTTTGCCACCTCAGATAATATTTGCATCATCAAGGACCGCATGGCTGCCCTTTTTCCAAGAAATGGTGTGGACATCAGCGGATGCATTCTTGAATAAATTATATATATAATCATTGACGGAATTTGAATATATCAATTTCTTTATTATTTTCTAAATTTATAAATCCATAATTGAGATTATTTATGTTTTTGGACTATTCTATGATATCACTATTTCATTATTTTTGTCCTTAGGATTTCAACTATTTATGATATGTAATAATACAGTAAATTGAGAAAAATTAAGTAAAAATAAATTTAAAAGATTCATTTTTTTTTTTAAATTCCAAAGCCAAATTGATATTCAATTTTCTTCTTTTTTTTTTCTAATTTTCCTGTCCAAGATTTTCTAGATGTCTTTTTATTTGATTTAACGGGTAACCATTACTTTCAAAGATGATAAAATAAAAAAAAAAAAAGTGATTGATTTCCTTAAAATTTAATAGCCTAAGTATCTTACTAAGATTAGCCTAAATTCATTGGACCAAAAATTTAGGCGTAAAGAGGTTTTTTATCTTTTTGTTTTTTAACAACACAAAAGAGAACTTTATTCAATTAATTGAAAGTCTATAAGGATACTTCCAATATAGAAGTAAAAGCTTAACCAATTGAGATAGGAGTTTATCAACCCTACAACTAACGTCTATCCTGAACTTACACTAGATTGCAACCCAATCGATACGCACGTTAGCTTCTCTACCAATCAAAGAAAAAGCACAAAAGCATCCTTGATAACATTCTTATAGAGCCAAGAGCTTCCAAAGCCTCGCACACCTGATCATAAACTATTTTGGAATCAGTTTCAATTATCACACTCTTCCAATTCCTTCGGACTGCCGACAGCATCCCTTCCTTAATAGCAAGAGCTTCCGTTGATTCAATATCTGGAACATTTACATTAACCGAAATGCCTCGAAGCAACTTACCTTCAGCATCCCTCACAGCAATGCCCAACCCTCCTTTACATGACTTAGCACAAAAAGAACCATCACAATTTATTTTAAAATTCTGACCGCACGGTGGACTCCAACATATACTGGTTCTTCTTCGAAAAACTGCAGCAGTAAAACTTGAACTTTCTGGGCTAACTTGATTAACTGAAGTTCCATTGGCTTGCTGATAATATTGTGCGCCCGCATGGACAGCTTCTTGGTCGTGTTTTGCTGCAACACCGACCGAAGTCCAATCAACCTAAGCTTCATCATTCTGAACCGTAGGATTAGCTGACCTGATATCACGACTCTTGCAGATTGAAATGGTCCTAGCTATTGCACTTTTAACACATTCAGCAGCATCTATAGCCACTGTCCCAACTTCACAAGAATCTCTGTCCTGTACACTTACTCTGCCATTTTTGCTATCAGATATAACACCATTCTTCATGACCTGTTTTTTAATCTTTGAAATCACAGCAATGGAACTTAGCATCTTGTTTTCAAAAAAGCCGGCGTTCCTATTTGTCCAAATATTCTACGGAATTGTTAGAATTTTTTAACAAAACTGCTACCTCATAACTGGAGGCAAGCCTTCCTGTAGCAGTAACTTCTCTAACCGCTGATCTGCCCATGTTAAATAAATTTGATCAATATGCAAATTAGCACATTCAAACCAAACATACCTGGCCCAATTACAACGAAAGATATTGTGTTCAACCGTTTTGACTTGATTGCAAAAGCAGCATAACGGTCCATTTCTCAACTTCCTTCAATAAAGATTGTAATTGGATGCAAGAGCAATCATGCAAACTCTCCAAGGATAATGCTTCATCTTAGTCGGACAAGGGAAACTCCAAATAGTCTTCTACAGACGAGGATCTGCACTTATGGATGTTGAAGCTTCATTGTCCCTGCCAAAAGAAGTTCTGTTTACTAAGTTGCTGTAGCATGATTTTATGGTGTACTCCCCATTCTTTGCCTTAGGCCCAACCAGCAAGTCACGACCTGCATGTACAGAAATAGGAATACCATTTATAGCATCAACTTCTTCTTGAAGATAGAATGTGGGACATAGCATTTAAATCCCAACAAAGAAGATCCCTATTTATCAAGTCTGCCACTTTTAAATCTCTAAGACTCTTCTTAACAGCTCTGTAGCTAAGTTTGTGGCCGTTAAGAGTAGGAATCCAAGCATCGGCCTGCACAGTAATCTCATTTTCTCTTCCTACTTTCTGCGCTATATCATCTTTAATGGTTTCCTTTCCTAGTTGGACGCTTGCCCATGCCCAAGTGGTTCTTCCCCCTTCCTTGAATCAAGAAAATCTTCACTAGGAAAATAAATACTCTTCAAAAATTTAAGTCAAATGGCATTTGGGTTATTGATGATGCGCCAAGTAAGTTTACCCAAAAGAGACTTGTTAAAATTCTGCAAATCCCTGAATCATAGTCCCCCCATGTGTTTCGATTTAGTTAACTGCTTCTACTCCTCCAATGAATCTTATTTCCTTCATCCTGATGTCCCCACCAAAAATTTGTTGTCATACTAGTCACCTTCTTACATCATTTTTTAGGAAAAGCAATGATACTCTTGGTGTAAGTGAGAATAGCATATGCTACGGATTTAATCATCACCTCCTTTCCGCCCCGTAGAAAGAAATTTTCGTTTACATCATTGTAGCTTATTAGCAATTTTATCTTTGACTGATTTAAGGACTCTATACTTGGATCTTCCCTTGATATAAGGATACCCTAGGTATTTACTACAAGTGTTAGAAGGATTGATATCTAGAGTACGACAACAAGCCCTTCCAATATTAGACACTGCAAAGCTACTAAAAAACAAAGATTTTTTATAATTCACTTTCTGCCTAGAAGCTTCACAATAATCGTATAAAATCTTTTTAATTCTTTGCATGTTGAAATATGAGGCTTATAGAGAGAAAAAGGAACCATCGGCAAAGAACAAATGAATTAATTTAGGACATCTTCTCTTAATTTTTATTCCTTCCAATTACTTGCTTGCCTTAGGTCTATATCATTTTGGAAAGGGCATCAGTTATTAAAATGAATAAGGAAGGAGATAACGGATCTTCTTGCCTTAAACCTTAGTAGGATTAAAATGAACAATTCTTTGTCTGTTCAAAATTAAGTTAAAGGAAGCAAATGTTACACATGCCATAATCTAGTCAAGCCACTAATTTGCAAACCCCTTTTTTTTTTTTTTTTCCACGATCGCCTCTAAAAAATGACATTTTACCTCATTGTATGCTTTTGCCATGTCAACAATTTATCCTTTTATGTATTTTTAAAAAGTGAAAAATGTCATGAGCCATAATTACACTATCTTGAATTAACTGCCTTGGGATAAATGCACTTTAAAATGGAGAAATAAGAGTATCCAAAAATGACTGCAAATGATTTGCAAGAATTTTGGAAAGAATCTTATAAGGAAATTCACATAGACTAATCAAATGGAATTGAGACATAAGATCAAGAAACTAGACTTCTGGAATTAAGACAATATTGGTATTACTGAAATGGAAGGCAAACGGACCTAACAGCCATAAAGATTTGATTGCTTCGGTCAAGAAGGGTCCAATGATATCCCAATGTGATTGATAAAATTGACCATCGAAACCATCCAGCCTCGGAGCCTTCGAACTACCCAATTGAAAAACAGCTTATCTTTTTTCTTCATTCTCTACAGGCTTGGTCAGATTTTCATTCCTTTCCCATGTCACTATTGATTCCATTGACTCCAACACTTCCTCCACTCGAGTAGAACCTTCAGAAGTATACAAGCTCTTGAAAAATGATAGAAAGGACTGATTGATTTCACTTTCCTCGGTAATCCACTCTCCTTCATCACTTTTAATTTCTTTCGCTCTATTTTTTGCCCTTCTCCTCATAACACAATTGTGAAAGAATTTTATTAATGTCATCAGGCGTTATATTAATACAATACTGTGTAAAAGTATAAATCAACCTAAAAATCCTTAAAATAATACACTACTATTCTGTTGGTGTACAATTAAAAAGGGAATTCGACATAGTTAAGAGTTAGTATTTCTTACCAGAATTCGACATGTAGGTGCTTTCTATATAACCATTTTGTGGTAGTTTCTTGCATGATGGTCAATTATTAGACTATGTTGTCTTAGAGTACCGGAAGGGTCTTTGAAGGAGTTGAGAGAGTGATTAAATACTTGAAAGAGCATCTATTAAGGAGTGTCAGAAGGTGTTTTGGTGTACTTAGTTTGATTTTTAGGTCAACAACGTAGTGGAGAAGAGAGAAACAAGCCTAATTTTGGCTAAAGCGTCGTTCTCTATTCTTGATTAGAGATGTGTAAATGAATTTTGTCTCATAAATTTATTTGTTTAACTTATTTTTTAAACAAATTTGGGTTAAGGTTTTTTAATCTGTTTAAAATTGGGCTAAATGAACCTAATCCGTTTAATTCGTGGATTAAAATTAACTAGTTTAGATTGACTCATTTAATACATTTATATCTTTAGATCATGGATTAGTCAGTTTAACTTGCATTTTAAACTAGTTAGGATTAAGATTTTTTGGTTTATTTAAATATAAACTAAATGAACTCAATCCATTTAACCTACAAACCAAAGTAAGTCGAGCCTAGCTAGCTCGTTTAACTCTCCTGCACACCCTTATTCTCGATTAGTGCAACATGATCTTATGACGTGCTCCAAGGGATAAAGGTAGTTGTTCACTTACTAATTAACCCAAACTGTTCGCATGCCATATGGTTTGAACTCCATTAGGTCTAGAGGCCTACTTCATCAGAGACTATGCTTGGGCCCAAAAGCTAAGCCCGTACTTTGGACATGTCAGTCTGGGCTGGGAGCTTATATTTAAAACGTTCTATTAACACTCGCATTTCCTCATCATATTATTGTGAAAACTGAATGTAATGGGATGCTCTTGATCAAATTCAAAACATATAATGTTTCATCTGCATTGCTATCTGCAAAACATAACACGCACATACAAATGCTGTATACCAACACACTTAAACATCTAAAATGGTTCGTAATTTTAAATAATTATAATGAAATGCCTTCTAAATAAAAGAAGCAAACCTGAAAAGTGTAACTATACAAATCAGGATATAAATAATTACAGAAGTATTATTTTTCAAGTTATGTTCTCATGATGTTGACAATAAATATAATGTTGGAGTTTTAGTTGGTGTAAACGCATAAAAATTACAATGTTGATCATTCAATCATACATTAAAAGAGGATCTCGATTGGTTGATTAAATAATAACAGTGCTTATCCAATGTACTTATATAAAGGAAAAATTATAAATGTATATATGCGTGTATGTGTTTGGCATAATAATATTGTATAATAAAAATTAAAATTAAGGCATTTATCAATGAACTGTCAACTCGTGGGAAGGAGAGGGGTCAAAAAACAATACAAATGCTCTCCTGTAATGTCATACATTCCGGAAATTAAGTATGTCAACTCAAATTTGGCCAAAAAAAAAAATGTCGACTCAAACATATGCATCATCTATTAGGTGATAACTCGAGCATCAGAATAAGGTGATCCAAGGCAGAAAAAGTGAAAGAACTGGATATGATATAAAACAAATAAAATATGAAAAGATTATCCACAGCCTCACGCAAATTATAAAAAAAAAAAATGCATAGTTGACTTTTTCTTTTTCCAAAATAAAAAAAGTATATTTAACTTTAAGTGTTATATATAAGTTACATAATATATGATTATACAAATTACTAAATATTCAACGTTGATAGCATTTATAAATAATTGGTATGCGAATGAGTAGAAGAAAACCATCACCAAAACTAAACAAAAAAATAAAATAAAATAATATCATGGCTAGAAAAAAATAAAAGATAAAGAGAAGAACAACAAGACAAACAATTAATTATACCATGAAAACAAGTCATGCAGTAAAAAAGAAAAAATCAAAATCCAAAAAGACACAATGTGTCACATGTAATAAAGATATGGTTAATGTCATGATTTATAACTCAATTTTGCTATTTTTTGTAATTATATACCTAAAGTTTTAACTTAATTAATTATATATTTAATTGAAGATTTAGTTATTATTATTTGTAATTCGTTTAACTTCTATTCATAATGATAATTCATTCAATGTATTCAAACAATGGGGTAACTGTTCATGGCCTTAGAGGGCTCTACAACCTCCTTAAGTTTGTACATAAGTACCTACGACCGCTAGTAGCTCTCACGATTTATCTTTTTAAAGTCGAACGTGACCTACTATTTTGCAATAAGTGGCTGGTAGCCACCTATAGGGGATCATGTAATCCCTAAGGCTATAAGTAGCTACCTCATTAGTTGATTATGTCAATTGGACAAACAGTACAAATTAGAATTAATTGAAGTATAAATAGTGGCAACTAAATCTTCAATTAGGTGTATAAGTAGAAAAGTTAAAATTTTAGATGTATAATTACAAAAAGTTATAAAGTTAAAGCATAAACTATAATATTGCCCCAATAAAGATATCTAACTAAGGTATAGGTGTGAGCGATGAGGGAAATACATACATTTGTGCATAATGATGAATTAATGATAACAAAACTCGGTATTTTAATATTAAATGATTTACAATATTTGATCGTACTACTTAGAAAGGATACTCATGTTCCTCAACATGCATTAACCTAAAATTATAAATATGGTGAGTGTATATAGAATGTGTAGGGTATGAATATAGGAATCCAAGTTTTAGAATCGAAAACATCTTCTTTAGTACCTTAGAACCACATTAAATTACTTACCTTATAAAACCAATAGGATATAGGGTACCCTAAGAAATTGATAAATTTAATCTTTCTTTCTATAAATTTCAAATTTATATAATATCAAAGAAGTAATCTATGTATGATATTACATATTCTTCATATATATAACCTATAAAGCCTATAGCAATATATATCAAATTCAAAATTTAGTTTTTCCTACCTATATTTTTTCAAGCTTATGTGATCTTACTACTTAATAAATGTGAAAAAATAAGAGAGATAATGAAAAATATAAAATTAGAGAAGAAGATGGGGAAGAATAAATGGAAAAATAGAAAATACAAAGTAAGAGAGACTATATTAGGTTCAAAATATAAAGAATAAATAGGCTACTAGCTTGTGTACTTGAGCTCCTTTTTTCTTTTCCCATTTTGCCAAGATTAAACCCCCTTCCCCCATATTATAATATAGTTAGGCAAAAATAATAATAATAATAATTTCTTATAGGATAGATCCACAATACCCAAAAATCTATATGCTTTATATTTTAAAGTACAAATGCAAAGGTGTTTACATGGTAGGAAGGCTCATACCTATTCTCTATTTTATAGAAGTATATTCTACAAAATCTGTATCTAGAACTTAGTGTTATGAGCCAAAAAGAGACCTAGTATGAATGCTTAAAATTTTAATGTCACATGTACATTCATGGTATGAAAATCCCTTATAAGTTAGAGGCTACAAGACATTAATTGATTATTTCCTATTCACATTTAATTTTATTGTTTATAGCTATTTTATTTAATAAGTAGCTATAAGTACCTAATAGTTCACAGTCTATCAAAACCATAGATAATTGATATCTTCTATTAAATAATAAGATAGGGTAATAAATTTTAGAAATTTTAAAGCTATCTAAAAATTACTGAAACCTATACAAGAAAAGTAATTTAAATTTAATGTATCAAATTATCTATGCATTTCACCTTCTAATTTCAAATTTTCTACTACAACTCTTGGTATTTATAGTTTGCACTCGACTCTTACCCTAACTCTAGCTATCAATTAACCTACAAAGGAAAATGGTTAGAGAATAGGATACATAAACTTAGTAAAATATCGCTTATACTATATTTGAGAGAAAATTATCAAATAATTAATGACAAAAAATCATATAAATGCATGAACAAATAATATGCTAAACAATGTATTAGGATTTAGGGATATGAAAATCTCTTCTTCTTTTTTTTTTTTAATAAAATTGAATCCCTAAAACGCCAATGGATCCATGTTGTAAGTTAAATTGATATGAGTAAAGTTCTTCTTTCTTATGTGAATCTAGATCACGTTGATGATGCGAATTTATAGCTATTATCTCACTAGTTCCCTCTATAGATCTACACTCGAATGAACACATTGAAATAGATTTCAATGTACTAGCACAAAAAATGAATGTAGGAAACCTTCACAATTTCTCATATTTCACTCCTTATTTATAGTTTGTAGAGTTTCTTTGCAGATCTAATATTTGACGATATAATCTCCATGTAACCTTAATAGAAAGATGTCTATATCTATAGATAGACTATAAAAAATATCTTCTAAAAGATATTATAAGATTTGGTGAGATATTAAAGATATTAATATTATAAAATACATTATTTATTATTTTTCACCAAAAATAATAAACATAATTATTTATCATTCTTAAATTATTAAGAATAATAAATATTTTAATACTTCCTATTAGATTTAATCAGAATAAACTCGTAACCTATTTTCTTTATCCTTTGTGTGTGACACTGTATGTTTACTTAATGTTAGTAGTAGGCATAAAAAACTCTTTTTTGGCCTACAAGACATAAGTGACTTCTAGTAAGATATTATATCTATCCAAATTAAGTAAAGGTTGGTGATCCAACTTTACCTAATCTATAACTTATATCATAATCCTTTTGTTACATAATATCTAGATTAAACATAAGGTATGGATAGTGTTACCCTTATATTGTTCAACCTTATCATATCTTAATCTCAAAGTAGATTGATTAGACAAATGACATTGATCATATTATCAATTCAGTTGAGTATATTCATGTGTTTTTCAATCTTACTTGACAAGGGGCCTAGCGATATCTATCTCATAATAAGATGAACAAATCCCATCTTAATCACTCTCCATTTGCATGATTCACACTATACTCAATCACAACCTTTATAATTATTCGGTTAAAGATAACATTTGATTAAGTTAAATCATATTGTTCCTCATGTTAGAATCCATGGTGATTTTAAGTCTAAGGAAGCAATTACATCATTATAATGAAAATCATCTATGACATTAATCTGTATAGTGATCTTATAGCGAATCGATCCGGTACATAGTTCTCTAACATATACCTATAATTTTGATTTATATCTCTACATTAAAAAACATCCCATGATTATCAATCAAAACTCATACTATATTTAATTTATTATTATTCCTTCAAATGAGCACCTATAGACATTCAAAATAACTATATGATTATTCAAGGATATTATTATAAAGTAAATATGTAAACAATATAATAACAGATGCCTCTTAATTCATAAAATATAATAATGACAATATCCAATAATTAGCTTGGGGCACAATCACTAACAGATTCTACATGCAACTTTAGATTTAATGCTCTTCGAAGTAAAGGTTAAAGACTTATAGGGACCAATCACAACAAGGTTCCAACACTTAGGTTTTGACCACTCTCTTTTGTAATTCCATATTTCATTTTAGAAAAATTTTCATCTTTCAAAATTCTAGTGACCATAAACCAAATCCTTAAGTTGAGTAGTAAGGTAGTCTCCATAGTCCATCTTATGCCCTATAGAGAAGGTCGAAGAAAACAACCCTTAGCCACTTATGATTAATTTCTCTAAGAGCAAGTAAGCTTGCCAACTAAGGATAGGAACCTATTGCATGGGTACACCTGCACTATAGCAATGATAAATTATCTACTCATATGGGATTCCTATTTCTATACGGCCTTAATTACTATTCGTACAAAGTGACGATTGGAATAGTAAATGCAATGGTCTTGGGTATATATGATCCATTTAATTTAAATAAGCCAGGTATGATTAGGTCAAATTATTAAGTGATCAACCAATACTAATACACCATCTAATCATGCAGTAATCAATTACATAACTAATTGTTCAGTTATTATATTATCAATATTTTGCATAATGAACAACTAATATTCAACTACATACATATCCTAAACTCTAAGCATCAATTTATTAATATATATATATATATAGATATATAATTTAGGTACGCTACTTATAAATACAAAATAAGTATAAAGTCATCAAAAGTACTTATTCAACTAAAATTACTATGAGGCATAAGACCGTACAATTTTTTATTGATGTCACATGATAAGTAAAATAATAATAAAAACCTAATAAATACTTAGTTGTAACGCTAAATTACCTAATTAGTAGACTATTCTACATAAACTTCCCAATTTCACCCATATCTTAAATCATGTATTACTTTTTTTGTGTTAAGTCTTATTTTGATGATCTTATAATCCTTTTCATTGGTTTTGAATGTACTTTTCGATGATGGGGTCCATTTAAACGATAAAACCTATATTTTCTATAGTAAAATGGATATATTGTGAATTTTCAATGTAATTGGCCTAATTATCACAATTATTACTCAATCAAAGGACTCCTTCCCTCATTCTTTCTGTTTTTTTTTTTCAATAGAATAAAAAAATACTATAAAATAAATGATGCAATTTTTTCCATCAAAGGAAAGTTCTTGTATAGATATTATATGAATTAGACATCAAAATCACTATTTCAAAATTAAATAGCAAAACTTGAAAGAAGTATACTCAATTTAATAATTCAATTATTTAAGCTACAATAGCGTATACAATGTGACAAGAGTTATTAAGGTTATAACGAGTAGTATAGTAATTTCACATATGATTAAGTTAAGCAAATAGCAAATCTTGCAACTATAGTAATCTAGCAAAACAAGTGTGGTTGTGCCTATAAATATATGTAATTAACATTTATATGTGTATGAACATATATCGTTATCGTCATTACTACTACAAATACTTTGTGGTTATCATCATCATTATCATTGTTATATGTTTGTAGATGGATTCATGTATATATATAGAGATATCCACTTAAAAAATGGTCAAACCATAAGTTCATAAACATTACACATATATTTACAGAAAATGCTCTTTCTCCTAAAAGATTGTAATACATATACAAATATGCATATATATATTTTTTATTTCCAAGAAAATCAAGATAAGAAATTACACCCTTATTGAAAGACATATGTGAACTATATAAACATACGTATATATGGAAGAACGCTTTACTATATAGAATATACTTTTGCAGCTAATTTATCATATATACTTATTGGTTTTTCTTGATACATATATTTAAGTTTTGTATATATCTTAAATATATATATATATATGCACATATCTACTTGAACTCTTAAAATGCTTCATAAGTATAGAAGGATTTAAACAAAACTCATATGAATCCATATAATTGCAAATAATTATGCTTATAGGTTCAGTTATTTAGTATGATTGGTATTACTACCATTGTATTATTATTATTGATGTACAATAAACAAATGTACATACTAAGAATTAGTTTATTAAACACTTTTATTACATTGATATCTGTTTAGCTTACCTTTGCTTCTATTATCATAGATGATATTAGTAATTATTATTATCATCAACATTATTTGAATCTTTAGGCTAATTTCCAACAACTTTTAAAATTTCCATCAATGATCAAAATCAAGGGTAGCCTTTATTTGTGAAAAATATGCAATATGAAAATAAAATAGAAAAACATGCACTCAAACAAGAATAGGTTAGTAAAAAAATAATAATAAAACAAACTAATAAAATAATAATAATAATAATAATTTTTTACCTAAATAGTTCTACTCATGCATGATTGACATGTTTGCGTTTGTGTGTAGTGTACATCTTGTTCAGGATTTGCGTGTGTACGTCGTGTGTTGTATACATTGTATCGGTGTTGTGTTTGTGTACATTCAACTGTAGACTTGATCGTGTGTGCAACTACGTGCAATTCAGATCAATGTTGTGGAGTGTCTTTGATTAGATGAGTCAATTTGCTATTCGTCCGCTACTGTTGGGACATGTGGGGAGTTGTGTTCGTGCAGTTGATGGTATATATGGCAAGTGCAGTGATCAAGTGAGTGTTGTGCCATGTTCTATTGCACGAACGTGTGCTACTGCATTGGGCATATAGGTGTAGAGTAGTAGAATGGTTTCAGTCAAGGAATTATTATTGGGCGTAGAGTATTGGTTTAAGGATGTGCATGTGGATTTATGTTTGGATTGTGGATTGAAGTGTGCTGACAGTAAAGGTCAAGCAATGTGTCAAGGTAAGATTATGTTATGTGTGTGGCATTAGCTTGTGGTGTTGCTATCTTTGTAGGATTTGATTAAGGAGATGCAACTGTGGATTGATGTCAGGATTTGTTAAAGGAGAGGACGGTCAGTATTGTTGGCTATCGGTTCGTGAAGTAAGGGTGTTTGTTGAAAGGCTTCGGATTGCTTCGGGATTGAGGGGATCAAGGCTAGTCGGTATGCAAGGGATCAAGGCTCAAGCGTAAATGTAGCAATGGGGTTTTGGTTGAAGGGAGATTTGACTTTGGTAATGAGTGGAATTGTCGAGTTCAACTGATTCATGTCATATATATGTGTAGTTTTGTGGTGTGTAAATTGGTTCGTAAGATTTCAGCTGCGTATTGTCTTGCGTGAGGCTTAGAGTTCGGTTGGCGTGGAGATTAGAATGTTAGGGGGTGTATGCTAATTTGTTAGATTTTAAGCAATTGTAGGACATGAAGGACTAATTGATGTATCATTGTGCTTCGTTAGGGTATCTTGGTTAGCATGGGATTATGTAGCTTTGTGTATGGATATTATTTGATGAATTGTGTTTCAAGTGATTGGAAAGTGGATGTATCGATCAAGTGCTATGTGTGTTAGGTGATGAATGTTTTGGTAGATGAGTGAACGATTTGCGAAGTGATTATGGGATTGTGTATAAAAAAACGTATTTAAGTGTACCTATCGACTCAGTATTTATAAACCCTCAATCATATCTTTCATATCGAAGATACAGAAGATACAATAATGATTCTTCAATGATTTGACCTAACTTCGATAAACCCTACTTAATTTGGGCTTTCTTTTTTCAAGGCATGATCTAATGTAATTTGATTTAGTCCAATAGACCACTTAATAAATCCTAAGTCTATTTTGGCTTAATATAAATCAAATAAAAATCTACTTTAAATCGGATTAGGCCAAAATCATTTTAATAAAGCCCAATTCTCCAATGACTTAAGATTTATTAGATTAAACACACATCATTGTCTAAGTCAATCTTAAATGATTTGATGCAATACTACTTGATATGACTCAATATGGTTGGACTTGACATGATTTGACTCGACTCGATATAATATTATTCGACTCAACTCGATTTGACTTTCTTTTTTATTTTTTTATTTTTTAACCTGGCTCAACTAAAATAAAAGGAAAAATGGTAAAAATGAAGTGTTTACAAGTAGAGAGGTAGAATTACCTACCAAACAATAAGAAAGGGTATCTAAATTCTAACTATCATAAAGCTACTATAAACTTTAAATGTGCAATTCAACTACTCTACTTACTTTTCTAAACTTATCCTTTTAATTCCCAGTGGAGCACTTAAGACTTAAATCCTATCCTAGCCTTAGATTTGCAAGATTTACAAAAGAAACTATTAGGGGGTAAATTACATCCAACTTAGTGAGTAGTCTCTCATATCATATTACTAAACAATAACAAGTAAATTATTTATCAAACATATGAATGCATTTATATGCATATACAACAAAATAGCATAAAATTAAGTAACTACATGTAGCACTGGTTTATACCCACTGTTACTCGGGTTGCAAAGTATTTAGGTATGTTAAGTATTGGATATTAGCACCTTACTCCAATCTAAGATACATGATCCCTTAATGCTTATATGCAAAGTCTATCTTGGGTGTTGATAGGAATAAAACAATTAGACCCTTAACTTGAGCTTAAGCTTGAGGTCTTAAAGGATTAACAAAGCAGATTCTCTCATTCCAGCAAACCCAACTGAGGCTGAGCTGATACTTAATGCTGAGCAATTCCATCTACTAAGTTGAGCTATTTCAGTTCTAACAAACATTGTATGCTGACTTGACTCAAATTCCTTTGATTACTTAGCCAGTCTTGGTGTTGGCTTTACTCTATTATTGTCGACCACTAAATCAATAGTACTTATGCTGAGAATCCCAAAACACATCCAAGGTAACATCTCCTTGGAAGGTCCCCTAAGTTTGCTTGGTGCCTTTGTTTGATAGCCTCCAGTTTGACTATATAACTTGTATGATTTTCCTAAAAGCGCCTCGATGATCAAACGCCATGTACCTAGTCTCACATAAAAGGATTTGCTACACTAATCATTAATTTCTTTCAATTCTTATTTATACCCCTTTATTATTCCTTGCACATTACTTCTTGTAGATAATGTCCTTTTTGTCTTTTTCATTTTACGTAAGATACCCTAACTTTTCTAGTATAAATTCCCTTTGTAATATGTATCTACAATATAAACTGATATTGAATGTACTTCTCTTTTTATGAGCATTGCTCCCTATTTTTGCTTGCTTGCTTACTTCACTCTTATCCTAACCTTTAAGCAAGGCTAGGTGGTGAGTACCCTCACTGAGTTAGCTCATGCATTATATCAAGTTCACTCTATGACTCACCAATAGTAGCCTAGTATGTAATATCCTTGAAGCGGATCAAGGTTTGCTTGTTTATTCCTTTGTTCTCATGCATTTCCTTACCCTTCACTTTAAGCTTTCTGCAATCTTAGACTTACCTTGATACAATTACTCTTGTTTACTCTTGGTATGGCAAATCATCTTGGCATTAAAGTGGAGGTTCATTTAGGGAGGTTACTGTTTAGTTGGAATTGCTATTTTGTAGTGTGTAGTATTACTGCCAAGTGTACTATGAATACCAAAAGGATTAGTTTAAGTGTTTTGAAAAGTACTTAAGGCTTTATTGTTACTATAAGACCTCTGTTGTGAAGTACTCTATTTTTCCCTATTTTGAGCATACAAAAATAGAGAAAGTTTCAATTGGGTTTATTGTTCTTCAAAGTAGTTGTTGTGTTTACAGTTAGATAGAACTTTCGTGTAGAGAAGTGTTTATAAGTTGTTTGGCTTATAAGGCAGTATCTGTTATTTCTTAGATTTTGAGTTTGTCCTTGAGATTAGTTGAGAGAATAATGGATTCAAGTGTCAATGCAGGTATTAAGGATGATAATAGCGGTGTTGTCTATAATAGATGACAACCACAGAATACCCTTAGAAGCACAAATGAGCAGGTTGATGAGATAACTAATTTGATAATTGATCTAACCAAGGCCATTCATGCATTAGCCTTTCAACATGCTAAGCTTGTATAGGATACTCCTTAAGTAGCTTAAATAGTTTAAGGTTAAAGCCTAGCTTGACAAAATCAAGGTAGAGGAGTCAAAGGATGTGTATAAAGAAGAGTTGACTTAGGTAATATGGATGAAGGAGAAGAAGAGTATATTGAGGAAGAGGAGCAAACTTGAGCACCTCGAATTGCCAACCGTGTGAAGCTTTAGATTCTAAGCTTCAATGGTTCTGGGGATGTAGATGACTATTTGGATTAGGAGGAGAATATTGAACGTGTTTTTGACTATTATTAATATAGGGACTATGAAAAGGTGAAAATTATTGTAAAATTCTCAGGTTATGTTATATTATGGTAGAAGAATTTCTAGACCATGAGGAGGAGAGAAGTATACAAAGAAGTCAACACTTGGCTCAAGATGAAAAGGAACCTTATAAACAAATTTATGCCAAATACCTATTTATAGGATACTTTTGCTAAACTTTAAGAGCTAAGCCTAGGAAGTTGAACTATTGATGAGTATGTTTGGGAATTCTAAATGCTTACAATCTGATGTGAGGTGGATGAACCATCAACTTGAATAGTGTTTAGGTTTCTTACTAGATTAAGAAGTGATATCTGAGACATTATGGAACTTCTATAGTTTACTGCATTGGATGCGGTTATAAGAATAGCCCAGCATATGGAAAGGTAGAGGAGGAATAGGTCGAGTTGACCTTCGGTAAATTGACCTATCTAAAGAAGCCGACCTGCTCAAGGTAGTTACTAAGCTAAATAAAGTTTTAAGCCAAGTAGAAGAGCAGATGTTAAAGTTGAATAGAAAAGCTGATTTGTTGATGGTGAGGTGCAGTTGAGAATTTATTAGAAGGGATAAGGATTTAAGAGAAAAACGAGCCAGATCAAATGTTTTAAATGCTAGGGGTTTGGGCACATGGTTACTCAATATTTGAATTGAAAGACCATGATTATCAAGGGAGATGACTCGAAGATTAAAGTAAATGGCATAGATGAGGAACCAGAAGAGAATAGAGAATTGGAAGAAGAGGTTGAGGTTAATGAAGAACTAGTTAAGGAAGATATGTTTGCTGAGGATTTGGATAAGATAACCTTGGTTGTTTGATGTGTGATAAGTATAGAACCTTTTATTGAAGAGGAGAAGAGAGAGAACTTGTTTCACATCACTTATAAGATGAATGAGTAGGTATGTGCACTCATAGTAGATAGTAGAAGTTGCACTAATGTAGTATCTATTGACCTAGTTAAGAAGCTCAAGTTGTCGACTATCTTATACCCAAGGCCATATAAATTGCATTAGCTAAATGAGAAAGGATCACTACTTATCACTCAACAAGAGTTACTACTGGTCTCTATGGAACTATTCAGATGAAATTCTTTGTGAAATGTTACCTATGTGTCCGTCTCATGTGTAATTAGGTTGACCTTAGCTTTTTGATTGGAGGTTATGCAAGATGGGTTTCTGAACACATATGTGTTTGAGAAGGATGGTAGGAAGATCATCTTAAATCATATAATGCTAAGCTAAGTTAGCAAGTTGTAAGCTAAACTTGCCCGAGGATCCAAGAAGGCTTTGATAAGTAGAGTCAAGCTTTGAGAAGCTATTAAAGCTGATATGCTAGCCTTTTTGTTAATCTAAAGACTACCAGAGTTGAAGGAATAGATTAAGCTACCCTTATAGATCAAGGAACTATTGGATGAATATTCTAACATATTTCTAAGGAGTCACTAGAAGTGTTACCTCCTTTTTGAGCATTGAATATTACATTAACTTAATATTTGGCACCATCCTATTGAATAAGCTAACTTATCAAATGAATCTTGAATAAGCTACCGAGCTACAAAGACAAGTCAATGAGCCACTGGAAAAAAGGTACATGAGAGAGAGCCTTAGCCTTATGATATGGCTGCATTACTTATGCCAAAGAAGCATGGTCATTAGAGAATGTGTGTAGATAGCAGAGTAGTAAATAAAATCACAATCAAGTATAGGTACCCTATCTTGAGGCTAGACGACATGTTGGACGAATTAAGTGGTGATAGAGTATTTAGTAAGATTGACTTGAAATTGGGGTACTATTAGATTTGAATGAAATAAGGGGATGAATAGAAGATTGCTTTTAAGACCAAACATGGCCTGTATAAGTGAATGGTCATGCGCTTCGAACTATTAGACACCCTAAGCACCTTTATAAGATTGATGAACCATGTCTTGAGAAATTTAATCAAGAAGATGTTATTGTCTACTTTGATTCCTCATATATAGTGATCACCTACCTAACCATATCGAACTTCTCTAAGTAGTTTTTGATATTCTCCAAGCAAATAGATTATTTAGAAACATGAAGAAGTGTTGTTTTCACCTAAAGGAAGTGGTTTTTCTAGGATATGTAGTTGATAGAAGAAGGCTATGAGTTAATGATGAGAAGACCTGAGCAATTGTAGATTGGCCAATCTTAGCCACTTTTGTCAAGGTAAGAAGTCTCTATGGACTAGTATCCTCTTACCAAAGATTCATTAAGGGTTTTAGTACCGTTATTGCACCCCTTATGGAGTTGAAAAGAAATAACATAGAATATAGGTATGGAGAGAAAGAAGAAAGAAGCTTTACTAAGATCAAGGAAAGATTGACTAGTGGTGCTATATTGGCTTTAACTGACTTTGAGAAGATTTTTAAGTTCTAGCATATGTGTTGTCTTGATGCAAGAGGGTCAACCTATAGCCTACTATAGTGAGAAGCTGAGAAGACCATAGTTAAACTACTCTATGTATCATAAAGTGTGGCAACATTATCTATTACTAAGGGAGTTTGTCATTTATATAGATCATAAGTCCATAAGGTATCGTAGAAGCTGGGCTAAATTATCAAAGAGGCAAGTACGATGGATTGAATCCTTAAAGGGATTCAACTTTATGATTAAGTATAATTAGGGTAAGGCTAATGTAGTTGTTGATGCCTTATCACATCGACATGTTCTTCTTACTAAACTATAAACATGACTCTTAGGATTTATGAGCATTAATAAGCAATATCCTCAAGACCCCCATTTTGGTCCTATATTTAGACGATGTGCTGTAGGAAGAACAGTAGATGACTATCACATGGAAGATGGGTATCAATTCTAGGGTAGCAAGTTATGTGTGTTGGCCTATTCTTTTAAAAAGCTAATTGTAGAGAAGTTTCATTCTAGTAGGCTTTCTGGACATTTTGAGGAGAGTAAAACTTATGCATTGTTAAATGGAAGATTCTTTTTTATAGGAATCAAACTATCGGACCCTTGACTCGTATCTAAGCCCAAAGGTTGGTAAGCATGGCCAAGCAAATTCTTCCCTTAAGACCTACCACTAAGAAGTTTGAGTTGTTGCAATGTGCCGACTTGATGCCTTAGTTGAGTCGAACCCTTTCACATTCATCATTCATCTCCAACTGTTGACCTGAACTACACTTGACATCCACTTAGCTCATTCGATCATCATCTTAATTGACTTGAATCTGAGCCATATTAAAAGTGTTTGAGGTGAACTCAAATTGGAAGAATTATCTACTTTACTTAGTACAGCCGACTTACTACCCTTACTTAGCACTTCAGCTTGGTAAAAACTAAACTGATCATACAAAATTGTCTTTTCTATTAGAAAGTTGTCCATCAATTAAGAGCCATGTATTCAAGCAAGCATGTGATAAAATCCACCATACAAGATACTCATTCTTGTTGTATTTTCAATTGTTCCCTTATTGTTCCTTGTGCATTACTTCTTTTAGATAATACCCTTTTTTTTCTTTTCTATTTTAGGCAAGTTGCCTTAGTTTTTTTAGTATAAATACCTATTGTACATGTAGCCACAATCATCTTATCATCATTAATATACTAAATATTCTTCCTTTTCATGAATATTGCTCTCGTTAGCTTGTTTGCCTACTTTACTCTTATCATAACCCTTAAGTCAGATTAGGTGGCGAGTAACCTCACTGAATCACTTAGTGCATTATATTAAGTTCTGCCATGAGTCCACGAAGTTCCCCTAGTGCACTATATCCTTTAAAACTATTCGTGAGTTTGCATGATTTGACCTTTTCCTATTGTTTTCGTACATTTCCATCACCTTTTCTAAGCTTTCTATAAGCTTAGACCTACCCTAATGATTGGCCTTATTTGTTCTTAACTATTGTTTTGCACCATATTGGTATTAAAGTAGAGGTTTCATTTAGGTAAGTTGTACCTGGTTCTTTGTGAAATAGTGTTTGCTGTAGTCATGTGTCAAAGTTGTATAGAGATTTACTAAAGTGTTTGAGTAAGTAAAAGAGTATAGTGGTTTGTTTTTGTGTGAACTCTATTTTACCATATTTCGAACATTTGAAAATAGAGCAATTTTCTGTGTAGTGATTTGTTCATTGATATAGTTATTATGTTTACAAATTAATTAGACATTTGTATGGAGAGTGTACATGTTGTTTAGTTTGGAGGAATAGTGTCAATTGTATCTCTGATTTGAAGTTTGAAACCAAATTTGTCAAAGAAAATGATAGACTCGATTATTAATGTTGGTATTGGGGATGACAATAGTGATGTTGTCCACCATGACCGATAACCTTACGGTACCCTTAAGAGTATAAATGAAAAACTTGATGAGGTGGTCAGCCTCTTAATTGATTTAACCATGGCTATTCATGCACTAGGTTATTGAAGTATTGAGGTTATGCAGAACATCCTAGAAGTTGCTTGACCCATTAGAGAATAAAACTTAGCTTGACAAGTTCGAAGTGTAGGACTAGGAGGATGAGTGCAATGAAGGACTAATTTAGGTGATATGGATGATGATGAAGAAGAAGAGTACAAAGAAGAAGAAGAGTGAGTTGGAGTACCCTAAGCTACTGACCATATGAAGATTCATATTCTAAGCTTCAATGGTTTTGGGAGAACAAATGATTATTTGGATTAAGAGGAGAAGGTTGAGCGTACTTTTGATTATTACCAATATGAGGACTAAGAGAAGGTGAAGACTGCTACTATTGAGTTCTTCAAATATATCGTGATGTGGTGGAAGAATTTCCAACTTATTAGGAAGCGAAAAGGATTTAGAGAGGTTAATACTTAACCTAAGATGAACAAGATCCTTAGAAATAGGTTCATATTGGACACTTATTTGCAGGACACTTTTGTTTAGCTTCAAGAGTTGAGGCAAGAAAGCCAAATTGCTTATGAATATGTTTAAGAGCTTGAAATGCTTATGATCCAATGTGAAATAGATGAGCCATTAGCTGAAATAGTATCTAGATTTCTTATTGGATTAAGAAATGACATTTGAGATATTATGGAACTTCAACAGTTCACTACGATGGATGAGGCTATACGAATAGCCCAACGAATAGAGGGGCAAAGGAGCAAATGTGAGCCTTGTAGTTTCACATAACTAGTCGAACGATTAACTTAAGCCACAATGAAACTAACCCGATCGACTTAGAAATGTATGAGTAGGCTTGAGACATTAGTTGAAAAGACCTTGTAAACTCGAATATTAAAAATATAGTAAAATAATAACAATATGGCTAAATTAGTGTAATTTAATTATATTATGTAATATTTATTGGAATCGCATAGAATAAGCTCCAAGAGTTAATAAATATTTAGAGATAAATTATATATCTAATAAAAATATTATATAATGTAAAATAACATATAGAATATATGTCTATGTATCGTGTGAAATTTTCAAGTATATACATAAATCTATATTTAATTAAAATACTCAAATAATTGTATTTTAGGTTAAATTAGGCTAAGGAAATTCATTAAAATTAAAAAAAAATTATAAACATACTTGAGACAATTGAAAATTTCATATGGTAGGTGTGTATGATATATAGGACAAGTGTTGAAGCATTTGAAATTAAGTAACATGCAAGTAGCTGTATAAAAACCCAATTTTTAGAAGAGAGAGAGAGAGTAAATTCATTTGGATACTCCAAAATAGCTCCAAAAATCTAAAAACAATCTCTAATATTTCCTACATAATATTAATAATTAGGGGAAATTTAGTTTAGGATTTGGTGATTAAAGATGAAAATTAAGAAAAATCTATAAGGATTAGTGTGTAAATAGGAATTAGAACAGAATGTGCACTAGAGGAGTAGCTAGAAACAAGTTACTACCACCACCAAGAGATAGAGGAGGCCTTGCCTTAGCTGTCCAACAAATGGGTAGTCATCGATGGTGACTAGAGTAGTTGGTTTCGATAAGGGTCTAAAATCCATTGGAATTTTCATGAATTATTAAAAAATAAAAATTACCAAGAAAATTTTGAAAAAAGTTATTCCCACATATTTTCATGTATAGAATCTAGAAAAAAATATTTTTTGGTAAAAACTTAGTAGTTGTAATATACATCCTCAATAAATTGACAAAACTAAGTAATTTTCGATTTTGAAATAAATAGATCTAACGATGTACTTTCATCTTTAGAATTTTTATATAAACTACCCTGTACTAATATTGAATTTCTATGATGAGATTTCTCATAAAAATATTTTCTAAATTTTTATTTGATTTTTCAACCCTAAATTATGTTTAAAATAGTAATTTTAATAGAAAATAACCTATTTATCCTAATAACTTTAGTTGGATTCTAATCTTGGTTCATTATTAAAGTATTTGCACTATTTTAGAGTTGTTGGATTAAGTAGAAGAGCAAGGAGTTACAACAACTCACCATTTAGTATTTACATGTAAATTTTGTAACTTGAGGATGTTGCGGGAATTGAAGATGTGATGAACCATGATGTAGGGAATTAGGAGTTAAGAAGAAATGAAGTTAAGGAAAGTTGTTTGAAGTGTTAATTTGTTGCTCTAAATTGATTCTATACTTGTACCATGGAAAGAAAGTGAGTAAATTAGTTAATTAGAGGATATTGGTTGACGGTAGATGATAACTTGGAAGATTTTGTGAATGAGTTTTCATTAGAATGGTATTTAGAAGGTAAGTCAAAACCAAGCTTGATGAATAAAATGTAAAAACAGGGGATTCAAAAGCTTGGTCAGAGGATAATTCTCTTAAGAACTCTATGGATAACTAAGTCAGAGGGTATCTTAGAGAAAGTTAGGGGGCAAATGTTCTACTTGATAATCATTCAAAAGTTCAGTTAGAGGCAAAAACTTGAAGGGAAGTATAGTCAAGAAAGCTTAGGGGTTGAGTTAGAGGGTGAACTCTTAAGGAATTGGACATTGACTAGGCTTAAAGGATATTCTGCGGAAAGATCTAAAAGTTGAACAAACTACATGGTTGATTCAAAAGGTGCCATAGAGGGTATTTGAAGTGAAAATATATGAGTATGAGTACTTAGAAGTTGTTTCAAAAGGTAAATCATTGGAGATCTTGAGTAATTATTGGACTTAGATGATGATTTAGAAGATAAACTTGTTAAAACCTTAACTCTAAAATGACTAGGGAGATAACTTAGAAGCTTGTGATTCAAGAATTTTAAGGATGACTCAACTTAGACCTTAGCTTAGATGGTGTTTATTGAAAATCTTAGGGTTTTACTAACCTTAGAGATTAATGCAGAAGATGAATCTATAGTGAACTTCAATACCTAATTAGAGTAGAGGATATCTTAGAAGCTTTTTCAATAAATATTTCAAGAATATCTTAACTCAAGAGGTAGATTAGAAGGTAACATAAACTTATAATACTATTCTAAACTTCTAATACTTAAGGCGTAGGCTAATGAACTGGTGACTAATTAACCTAATTCTAATAGAAAAGAGTAAATTAGCAATATTTCCTAATTTATATGCAGAAGAAAATACTACATCAAGATAAACATCAAGGGATCACCCATAAAGACAAGTGAACAACTGAGCTAGTGAGCAATTAAGTTCCAAGTAACTAGAATTAGTACTTCACCATACTTTGGAGTATTACTTAAGTAGACTTGGAGACCTTAGTATGTGTCATGTTTATGTTTGTATGTTATTAGCCCGTGTATGTGTAGCGCATGTGTTTGGATATTGCATTACTATTATAGAATGTTGGACTTTATGTATTGGTTGCCTTATGGTATTACATTGCTTAAATTGTATGAAAATTGCTTGATTACCTCAAGAGACAAACTAATTCAAACTTAACCTAACTTCTAATCGGTCTTGCATCATAACCCATTAGAGGAAATGATTAGAAATCTCGAGCTAAAATCGGACCCTTTAATAAGGATAGCATAAATAATTCATTCTTTACCTTTAGTTGAACTAAGTTATAGGAGGGAAGGTCATGGCAAGGTTAGAGACCATGGTTTGAAGGTAGTCTCGGGTAGAGCGTATTTTTCCATTGCATAAACATTGGTTTAGTGACCGATCTATGAAGTGCATGGTGTTAAACCCCTCAAAATCTAGTTAGAGTTAGCACAATTTTCCTGATTTCATGTCGACCAGTCAATGTCGTATGATGATATTTAGTTGAACATTCATTGCACCTAATTAACCTTGCTTGTAAACCCTGGTTACTTGATGATTGATACGTGCTATTGTCACCATCCCACTTACTAAGTAAGTTGTTGCCTATACCTATAGTTGTTTTGTAGGTTTCTAGTTGACTCACTAATATTACACCAAATTCTAGAAGATTAAGGAACAAAGTCGGGAGTGAGATTCAAGGCTAATAACAATGTTCTTAATTATTTGTCAAATTTACTTGTTTGTAGGGAAACTAATAGGGTTTCTAATAGTAACCCTCTAGTTTTCAATTATGGATAGTAATAGTATGCTCTAATAACTTGTGATCTTTTATAAACCTTGTAATAATCACTTTATTTTCTCTAAAATCAATTTACTTTAGAACTTTTGTTGAAATTAAGATTTTATACTTTAAATGATTATAAAGCTTAATTTTCTCGATCGTTTGAAGCGCAAGTTTATTTTTTGAAGCTATTTTGGAAAATTACATTATAAGTTGATATCTATTAAACTCAAAATTAGATAGCTCGAAGCGGGGAAGTAGTAAATGTTTGTGCAAGCTATACTTATGTTAGTGGCTAAGTAGCTAACCTCTAACTTAGGTTGGTTTACACAGTGGGCTTATTATAGCTCTTTGGTTTGGGGCACGATGGAATGCTAACCCTACCCGTAATAAGCCAATTTGCTTAGGGAAGTTACCAAGAAAATAGTGAGCTAACTAGAAGGGTCAATGTTAGAGCCAAATAGAAGGGCTAACCTAAGGATGATAACATATGAGAGCGGATAAGGATCTAGATGGAAGATGAGGTAGATTAAGTGCTTCAAATGTGAAGAGTTTGAGCACATGGTTGCTCAGCGTTCAAACCGACTATGATCATCAAGGGAGATGTCCTCAAGATTGAAGTAGATAGCACAGATGATGAACTAGAGGAGGAGAAAAAAGTGGAAGAATAAGTTGATGACAATGCCGAACTAATTGAAGAGGATGTGTTTGTGGAGAACTTGGATAAGTTAACTCTAATTGTTCGACATGCAATGAGTTTGGAACCCTTTACTGAGTAGAAGTAGAGAGAGAACTTATTCTACATCACCCACAATGTGAGTGATATGGTATGTCTACTCATAATGAATAGTGGAAGCTATACTAATGTAACATCTACTAACTTAGTTAAAGAGCTTATGTTGCCAACCACTTTACATCTAAAGCTGTATGAATTGCATTGGTTGAACAAGAGGAGAGTACTACATATCACTCAGCATGTCTTACTACTTATCTCTATTGGAAATTATTTTGATGACATCCTTTGTGACGTGCTGCCCATGTTCGCATCTTATGTGCTACTCAACTAACTGTGGCTTTTTGATAGAAAAGTTATATAAGATGGATTTAAGAACACCTATATACTCAAGAAAGATGAGAGGAAGATAACATTGAACCTTATGATGCTAAGTCAAGTTAGTAGATATTACCCTATAATGTAATTTTCCAAAGGAAATCAATAAGAGTTAAGGGTGATGAGAATACAAGGGTTGCTCATAAAGAAACTTGTATTAATCTTGTCATCAAAATGTGATGTCTATGTACAACAAATGGGGTTTTATATGCTAGCCCCACTATGGTTACAAGTACGTATAAAAAGACAAAAGGGTAGTTTACAATTGGAATACATGAAATATACTAAAAAGGATAAAAGTGACAAAAAATATTTTATACGAAAAAGTAAAAAATCCTTCTGGAATGTTGTTTTAGATGAAATGTGTTGCATGGTAGTTGGTGTTTTGAAATATAGTATAGTTCGGATGAAATGAAGAAAAGAGGGTTTGCAATTAAAGCTAATCTAATCTAGATCAGGTCAGGGGTGAGTCAATTAGTCATCAGAGGATATTCGACTGGCATTAGGGTTAGGCGTAGGTAGTTGCCTTGAGAGTTCAACTTAAATAGTTACTTAAAGCTGGTTGGCCCAGATGCTATTTGTATAATGGCAATGTTGCTCTACAGTTCAGTTTGTATGATAGGTAAGTCAGTATGTCAGCTCAACAACTCAAGAAACTATGCTTACCTACTTGACAGCTTGTTCATGGCAGAATTCTTGTCTTGGATAGGGCTTTGAGCTAATATTCTTTATATGAGTCCTTGAAGTCCTCTAGCTTAGCTACACGTGATTGGTCTAGAAAGTTAACTCTTATCATATGCTTGAGGGTCGGAAAGATTTGCCCTCAAATATGAAGTGGTCTTAGGGTCTTCTTCTTCTTGTTAGTATGGAATTAGGTCATACACATTGAAAGTAGAGGAAACACTATAGTTCTCAAGTAATTTGATCTGGTATGAATTGTGATTGATCTTCTTTAAGACCTTAAATAGACCATCAGCTCATAGAGATAGCTTGCTCTATCTCAGGTGTGAAAATTGCTCTCGGTTGAGGTGAATCTATACCGAATCTCCTAGTTTGAAAGAAATAGCTTGTTGGCTTCGGCTACCATTCTCTTGTTATCTTTAGTTGAACTTAGCAATCTTCCTTGTTACGAATTGGTGTAGCTCTTACAATCCTTAGGCTCAATCAACTCTAGATTAACTTTCTTCAATAGCTATAGAGGCATCGATTATGTCTAGTAGAATAATGAGATTGAGGTCATAAATGAACTCGAATAGAGTCTTCTTAATAGTGTTGTCGACAGTTTAGTTGTAGGAAAACTCCATAATTGTTAGACATAGGTCCCATTCTTTTAGTTTCTTTTACATGAGAGTTCTAAGTAGCTTGCCTAACATCTTATTCACTACTTAATCTAGCCATCAGTTTGAGGGTAGCTAATGGAGTTAAACACAAGTTCAATCCTATGTTTTTTCCAAAGAGTCTTCTAAAAATAGTTTAAGAATTTTGTGTCTCTATTAGAAACAGTAGTTTTTGGCACTCCGTATAGTCAGACAACTTCTTGCAAAAACAAATTAGCAATATATAAAGGATTGTTAGTTCGATGGTACAGAATGAAGTGTGCCTTTTTGTTGAAGCAGTCCACTACAACAAGGACCAAATCCTTTCCCTTGGATGTTGAGGGCACCTTAAGACAAAGTCCATGCTAAGATCCTCTTAATGTAAGATTGGTGTTGGCAAGAGCATATACTTTCCATAGGGCTCTCTTTTCCCCTTAGCTCTCTTATATACCTTGTAACTTTTAATTACCTTATGGACATCCTTGGCTAAACCAGTAAAAATTTTCTTTCAATAGATTGCCTATTTTGGTCTCTGCAAAATGACTTAATAATCTACTACCATGAGCTTCCTTCACTAGCAACTTATACGTGAAACATTTGGTATACACAACCTTTGATCCTTGAATAGATAACCATCTCTAAGGTAATATCCTCCAACAACAAGTCTTTCTCAGCATTGTTCAAGAAAGGGACCAAAATGGGGCTTATGAACATACTACTTGATTATAAGTGAAAATCCTAATAACTTTGCTTACAACGTGATCAGCAAGCTTTGCCAACATGACAGAGCATTAGCGACCACATTAGCATTATCCTTCCTATGTTGAATCACATAAGAAAACCCTTTCAGGAACTCTAGCCACTTAGCTTACTTCTTCGAATGTTTGTTCAAACTTCCAAGATGCTTCAATGATTCATTATCAATATAAATGACCAACTCTCATAGTAGTAGATAGTGTTACAAAACAATAAAAGCTCGGAAAAGGGAGTACAATTATTTTACGTACATAGAATAGTTCAATGTAACATCATTGTAGACATTCTATTTTTACCTCCTTTTTATTTTAAAATTTTTAGAATACGGTAAAGGGTAGTAATTTAGAAAAAAAAAAAACACAAAAAGCAAAAATTAGAAAAATACAAAAAAAAAAAGAAAATTTACAAAAAATAAAAAATAGAAAATTTACAAAAAATCACAAAAAAGTAGAAAATAAAGGAAGAATTCCAAAAAAATCAAAAAACAAAATATTAATAATAATAATAAAGAATAGAAGAAGATGATTTTTTCTTTAGATAGTTTAAAATAGAATAGGAAATTTCAAATTGGCTTTAGTTTTTTTTTTTTTTTCTAGGCCTTAAATAATAAAAAATAACAAAGAGGATTTTAGGCTTGTGCTTAGATTTATATCTAGCCTAGGTAGACTTAGTCTATTTATCCAATTTGACTGCATATATGGATAAGGCATAAGCTAATTACTTGATAATAATATTCTCTGACTTTACATGGCATATGATTGGAAGATCTTAGGTTCAAATCTTACAACAGGTACAAAGTGCCTTTTATTTTACTAAAACCCTACCTACCATGTGTCAGCTTATCATTAAGCTATGTATTTGTTGCTAGCATATGGCACCACTTAGCTTTGATTGTAAGCTAACGAACCAACATGTGGCACAATGTCAGCATCCCCTGATACATGTTGTGCCATATGTTTGATACATGGCATAATGACACATTGGCCTTCTACCATGCGTTCGACATGTGGCTTGATGTCATTGGGCTATTGGGCTAACTTAGAGCCACATCAGCATCACGTTAGCAGCTCTTTCCATCTCTTTCTTTACTTCTCTTTCCTTTTCCCTCCTTTTCCTATACAAAAGCAAATCAACCCCCTTACTTTGCCTTAATTTTTCACATGATACGCACATGACCATATGCAAATCTATGCCCAAAACTTGTATTCCTCATGGCCTTCTTTGAATTAAATGTGAAAATGAGACCAAATTCATTCCTTTCAATGTTGAAATTGGTCATAGAAATCAGGAAAAAAACTTAAATTTAGGGAATAGCATTCATAGCAATTTGGCATTTACTGAGTTTTCCTAATAAAACCAAGCTCGAAATAGTATGAAAAGCATTCCCTAGTCACATTTTGATCATTAGATCACTATGAATCTCACTTACAAACACACTGCCACTCTCTTTATCTCTCTATGTGGTCTCCCTATGCGATTTCCCTTAATCTCTCTAAGATTGAGACGTCTATGGCTTTTTTCGAGATGAGCTAGCACCTCCATAAGCTTACCCATACTTTTGGCTTCTAAACCTAACTTGCCTCATATTTCACCATGCACTATAACAACCGTAGCCAATACTCTACTACCAAACCTTCACTAACCACAAGCTCCAGTTTGAACCACCACCTCTACCACTCTTCAACCGAAACTAATGCTATGATGAAGTTCAAGGCATCTTAAAACCCCATAATCACCTTCTTTTATGTGCCCAACAACCACCACCATGGTGCCTTCTCCCATCCACCACCATTATCTACCTCAAAGTTTACCTAAATCACCACCATTTGCTGCTATACTAATACTAAACCCTCATTCACTAATCAAATTCACATGAATTTGGCCTGGCCCTTTTATAAAGATGCCCAAAACTGCCTCCAATATAACCTTTAACCGCTTGGAAATCCCTTGTCTAATTCACATGTTGCATACGTGAGGACCTGATTAGGATCCTAACTCACCCGATTGGATAAGTTTAACCCACACCCCTAATTTGGTCTGACCCTATTGTGTTCTTGTTATGTTGTTTCATTTATTTTTTCTTTTTTATTTATTTTATTTTTCATGTTGTTTTATATTTTATTTGTAACCAAGAAAAAAAGAGAAAAAAAAAGAATAACTTCATTTATTTTTTGTTTTCTTAGTTAATACTAAAAAAAAGATAAAATAAAATAAAGGAAAAAAAAATTGAAAATCATTTCTTCACATAGAAAAATCCTTTTTTCCAAAATAAATAAATCCCTTTTCCAAAATTAAGGCCATTTTAGATTATTTCGAAATAAAATAAAGAAGAACAAATTAGGACCCTTTTCTTAAAAAATTTTCCTTAAGCAAACCAAATCAAATTAAAAACATGAATCCAACATTTTTCAAAAAAGTAAAATGAACTCACCTACCTAAATTTTTCATCAAATTAACTATGTAAGTTTAATCCCGAATAGCGGGTACGTAGGTACTTATAACAATTACAGAACAACTTAAAATATGGAAAGTTATATTTTTCCATCTTTGTAAATAATGATTCAACTCTCCTTTTTCAGTTGGTTTAATGTTATTTATATATAATTAGATGTTTTCTTTTAGAAGGGTATTATTGAAAAGAGAATCTAAATTCAAAAAGTAAAAAAGTGGTACCCATTAAGGGTTTAATAGAATAGATCTCGGATCCAAAATCTTCAATTTAGAAAAGCCTTTTTTTTTTAATTGGTTTTTTACGCAATCTAGTGTCTAGATTAAAATTAATCCACTCAATTAGTTTTAATCTAAACCATTTCCTAACCTTGGTTTGGTTGTAACCCTTAAGTGTTTATAAAATTCTTTTAAAAGTCTTTAATTTTTCTTAAATCTTAGTTGATGGTCAGTATTAAAGATGTAAGGTTTAATATTGATTGAGTTAAGGAAAACCTATAAAAACCAGGAAAAATCAAGCTCAATAGCATTAGCAAGTCCATTGGGGATGTCAAGAGGGTTAGCTAGTTAAAAAAATTTCGAAATTAAATTTTTCTTTCAAAATACCTATGTTGCTTATTTATTTGCTTGATTCATTTCATGTAAATACATGTTGTTTGCTATATACATTTGTCGCATGCATCATGCTTGGGATTTTGGAGGGAATGATTGCATCAATGATGTAAGGTAGATATGATCAGACCCAGGCCATCCTAAGACCCTTGGAGGGGGCCATTGTGTGAGCTTCAAATGTTGTCGGGTAATTACCTTTTGGGGCCAATCAAGCTACTCTACTTAAACTTTGATGTGATTAATGAATGGCTTCTTTGAATACATGTAAGATTATAGAATTTAAGGACCTTTAGAACCTAACCTAATTGCATTCATGAACACTTTTCCTAAGATTGGCAAATTGATACGATGAAGCAAGACAAAAATAAAAAATAAAAAAAGGGTTAATTGTGAAGTTTCCAAATCTTTTACTTGTAAATGTTTTCTTTTCTTTATAATATCAATGTAATTCCAGTATAAATAAGATAGTTCCAATGTAATTCTCTTTTCATCTTTTTTGTAGAAAATTGTTAGGTCCTCTTCATACTGGCCCTTTTGAAAGAAGTCCATATCACAAGCCTGTAGAGCCTAAGGAAATACTCAAAAGATGGTTTTGATTTTTCAATGCAGACCAATAGAAAGTCATTAAAGACAACAGTAAGCTCGTCCTCTCACTACTCAAAATTTAAACTAATATCACCATGGTACGGGCTTTGGTCCACTTTCAGGACCCTTAAAATCTTTTCTTTTTTTTTGCCTATGTCGACTAAACCCAACTGTTGAAGAATACTCCTATCTATTTGGAGTCCCCTTTGTCAAAGGTAGAGGGTATATTCTTTATATGATGGCTAACCCTGCAAAAAGTTTTAATAAACTCCTACGCCTTTGTGAGTCTGAAATATGTAAAATATGGACAAATCCCCATGAGAAAATCAGTAGGGTGGATGAACTTTTTACTTGGTTCACTACCTTATCCAGTTGCAATTAGAAACTCTTTTGTAGTAGCTTTGAAGATTGTCAACAACATAAAGTCAATGCCTATATCTTGGAAAAATTTGGGACTGTTTTATTTCCTAATGGGATATTTCACATACATCATAGATTTGTAGAGCTAGTGACTTAATTTTTTAGAAAGGAAATCTTACATCTCAACGCTATTAGTAGCATAAGCTAAAGCCCTCAGTTGTCTCTAAGAAGAGAAGAATGGAGAATGAAAAACTAATATAGCTTTTCTCATGGTTTGGTTTATCAACCATTCTTAGAGCAATAAACTTGACTTCCTTCATAGGAAAGGCATCTAGAAGATGAATTCTTTTGATGCATTTGCTGCTCTCATTGAACTCCTTAAAGATGTTAGTACCTATTACTGGGTAAGAGCTTACCAAAAGTTCCTATTGGGTTGCTAAATGGATTAAAGTAGGTGAGCTGGAGAAGAAAAAGAAGATGGAGGAAGAGTTAGGACACCACAAGAAAAAGAGGATCTAAACTTGATGAATTATTTCTAATGTAACGGAAACTTCAAAGATGCAATAAAAATTATTTTCATACCACATCATAGTCAGTTTTCCAACTTCTCTTTTTGCATCCACATGTCCTCATATTTCATTTTTCTTGGCCTATAAATATTCATTGTTGGTTTTGTTAAATAAAAAATGAAAAGGAAAATTATAAAACTAGTGTTCTTAGGCTTTTAATTGTAAATATTTGATTGCAAGTCTCAAGGTCTTTCATTCCCACTCTTTCCATTCTTATACATCCTTAGGATTATAATTTTTGTAGGTTACCTTTTAAATACCTACAAGTTATCAATAATTGATTGTAAATATTTAGGCTTCTGATCCCTTAGAAATATTTTTATGGAGCACTAGGCTAAACTCGAGAGAGAGAGAGGGGGGGGGGATGTGTTGTGACTTGAGTTTTATGGATAAATTGCAATTCTTTTCAAAGTTACCAATTAAATACAATAACAAATATGATCAAGATAATGATAATATAGTAATGAACATAGAAATTAAAAGAGATAGGGATGAGAAGATCAAGCCTGAATATAATGTAGTGTTCAGATCCCCCTCCACTCTCTATGGACACACAATGCCTCCAATTGAGTACTTCACAGTATTTTATTAATTTCTCAATCCAAGATCAAAGAGCAACACAAACATAAACTTGATTACACAAGTTTTACACTCTTAACTCTCAACACAAATCACAATCTCAACTCACAACCCCAAACTCAATCTTAAGGATTATTGGTGTAGTGCTTTTTACTCTCAATACTTTGCAACTAATAGCTCACAGTCACGACACTTCAAATGTCTCTAAATATTTGTAAATTAGGATATAAGAGACAATGGGAATAATAGACAATAACAGTACAAAAGAATGTTAGAATATTGCAATAAAAGATCAGTTATCTCGTGTCCTTGGTCAGGTTATTGAGCATTTATATCATCCCATTCAATTCTTCCCATTATAGTGCATTAAATGCTCCAATGGCTAGTTGAAACAAGCTTACTAGGATGTTAGTGCATTACTCTTATTGGCAAGCCGGTAATTAACTGTACTACTGGCATGAACACTAGTAAGTGAATCAGCCTATTAGCTCTTCTCAATCAGGGTGCTCTTCCTTTTGTTATCTAAGGCTTTACACCATCAGCCTAGTTCATCCTTGAGCCGTCTTGCTGGTAGGTTAAGTATCACTTAAAAATACTTTTAACACACAACTAACAACTATACTTTGCAATCTAACTTCAATATCCAATTGATCAACACTTAAAAGATTAAATATCTTATAGAGTGAATTGATGTATTTAATTATTAAGTAAGTTCATCAATCTTGTTCAATTAACTTAATATAATCAAACGAAACTTAGTTTTATCATTCACTTTTGTTTTATTCTCATTGAAATCAATTAATGAACCTTTTGTTCAATAATCTCCCCCTTTTTTATGAGGACAAAACTCTTATATACTTGAGAGCTTTCTCTCAATTTAATACTCCCCCTCAATTTAACACTTGATTTCAAGATATTAGACAATTGAATAAGATTAAGTGAGTGCTTACAAAGTAAGAGTATTGATGTGCTAAGGAACCAGTTCTCACTTTTAATAACTTCACATAAAGAATATATCAATCTTTCAAAGAATCAAGATATGTCAAAGTCATAGAATCAATATTATCTTTTGAGTAACTATTATCAATTCAACTTAATACACTTTTGATACTCTAACAACTTGAATTTTTCTCTTCCATTGGGCTCATAAAAAAAAGAGTATCTAAGTGATGAAGAGAGAAGAGGATTTAAGTCAAACTATTGAGATAATCCCAGCTTAAGCCTTAGGATATGCCCCATACAAAAGTGAAATCAAAGAAGCTAAAAACTATGCCAAATAAAATCACCATAATGAATTCATCAAGATCAGCTCATACCACACCAAATGTTCAAAAACATAAGCTAACTATGAGGAGTGTAATAACTTCATCAAATACATAAACTACAAGTAATAAACAATATAGATAAGTAACATAAGCAACAAAAGCTAAGATAATGTCCAAGGTAAGATAATAGAAAGTAACAATAGTAATGGCCAATAGCTAAGTTCATAACATTAGATAAACATAATGAAGAGCACATATAAAATAGATTAGAAGTTAGCAATTCATATGGCTAGTGGATCATCATCTTGAGCTAAAGGAGGAAAAGGGTAAGGTAGGTAGTGATAGTTTATCTAGAAGTAACTATAGTTCATCAAGGTGGCATTGTAATGATAGATGGAGGTTTGGTAGAGAAAGAAAGTCACGTAAGGGAGAAGAGGACTGTATGATTTGAAGAAGTGAGGGGATTGATGAGAGATTATGTGGGTTTGGAGATGATTGATGAGGGAAAATTATGATTTTGAGGGTTTGGAGATGGTGGATTGAAGAGAGAGAATGATTTTGGGGTTTAAGAAAAGAAGATAATTTTAGAATAGAAGTAACGAAAGAGAAAATTCGAGGGTTTTGAAAAATAGTAACTGAAATCTGGTGTACTAGCAAGCCGGTAATGTGGGTAACTAGCATGACAGTCTAGAGAATAGAACCAAATATATTTTCTTATCTAGTAGGGTATACCAGCATGCCGGTAGTTCTAGGTACTGTCATGCTGGTATTTTGAAATTCTATAGAATTTTAGTTAAATTCACTTCATTTGTCCAAGTTACCAACTCAAGTTTATTTTAAATGATTTAATGAGTGTTCTAACATCTAAAGCAAGTTTATTTGACTCCATTATGACTTGAAAAACTTAATTTTAACTAAATAGCTAAGATTTATCCGAATCAAATTCATAGAGCTATGTAATTCATGATAAAGTGTAAGTGTCCATGTATGAGCAAATTATGTGCATAGGCATTGAGTTTTTACATATTAACAATTTAAGCAAATTTCAAATACATGTTTGAGCATAGTAGCAACAAATTATAGCTTTAAAGCATTATAAATTGGAGAATCACTACTTGAGTTCTTTAAGGTCAAATGTTAAGCATAAATGTAGCTAGAGAGCAAGTATTGATTCTTCCTATAATTTAAGGCAAGTTTATGCTTCATGAATATTTGAAAGATACCAAGAAGTATAAAATATACATGATCAAATCAAGCAACATTCATATTGGCATAAATAGTTATGAAATGCTCTACATATCACTTTATGCCTAATAAGGGTTTAGAGAGGTCAAATATGCACAAAATTCAAATCAAGCTGGTTTAACCTCTCAAACTTGATTTAAGGATGCAGATAAACATGTGAAGCCCAATTTTATGTACAAAAACTAATGCATGATGAATTTGTGCATGTGTGAACTTGAATACTTTATGAATGTCTTCAAGTGTGCCCAAAACATACTAAATGTGATATTTAATGCATGAAATTCATATGATCATGTTTCTTATTCCTCATAGAGTGGATTTGCCAGTCAACCTACTTAGTATATTATTTTTGCTCAATGATCATTCCTAATTCTCTTCTTAGAGTGCAAAATCTTTCCTCACTTATGGATTTATTGAAGATATCGGCTATTTGATTGCTAATATGAACAAATTCTAGGCAAACATCATTGTTTTGCACATATTCATGAATAAGTGATGTCTAATTTCTATATCTTTAGTCCCAGAATGTTGAATTGGATTTTTGGTCAAATTTGATTTTTGGTCAAATTTATAGCACTTGTGTTATCACATCTTATTAGGACATTAGTGAATTCTAGACCATAGTCAAGTAATGTTGGAAGAAAAATATCACAACAAGAATTGAAAGGTCTTAAAATCATCAAAATCAACTATTGAATACAAATTGCGCTTTATGTCACACATACACACTAAATTAAGTTCATGATAATTTGGCATTCTAAACAAGTTTCAATGGTGCCTATAAATATAAGGGTAGCACAATCAAAACTTATAGCATACAAATTGACAAAATGATCATATGACTTCCCAAACAACAATAAGAGCCTAAATTAGGTATAGGAGAGTCAAATTTGCATGAAAACAAAAATTAAGCCAAATCAATCATTCAACAATAATCTATGGAGAAAATTAAACATATAGGAACCAGATTTGAATATGGAAATTGAGGCATGGAAAAATTGTGCTCATATGATCCTAAACATGTATGAGCGATTTCAAATGTGGACAAAATACATGTTATTTTTAGTTTAAGCTTCCAAGCTAGTTCTAAATGTATATTATGACATAAGAGTTTGAGCATGGCTTGTAAAGCTAGCAATTGCAAAAACATTAGTTGAGTTTTTAAATTCTTATGTATCTTAAATGTGGTTGAGTATATATTAACTATGCATAGTTTCATAATCAAATCAAGCCAACCATTTGAGCATGAAATATTGGTATATTTTAACATGTGGGAACTTATAGTTACCATTGAAATCAATTGATGACAAAAATGTGCACAATGAAACCTAAGTAAGCATAGAGAACTTCAAGTGTACACAAACTATGTTAGCTATTGTATAGAGACTACTTGAATGAGTTTCTTGAATCAAATACCATGTTGGAGGTGTTTCAAATTTTCTTTGAGAATTCTCAATTCGAGTTTCTTGAGTTACTCTCACTTAAAGTTCCTACAAAATGATGTAATTGCTTCTTTGGTACCCATGTGATTTTAGGTCCTTTGTGGTTAGTTGTAATCATATATCGTTATCCTTTTGGAACCTAAACCATTTTACCTTTACGATTGAAATTGGTATCGTGACATATTGTACATGTATGAGTAATATGACCATATCTACTGTAATAGTTACAAGTATTAGTTGTTGCTTTTATAGAGCTTTTACAAAGTAATTTTTGTAAGACTTGTAAATATATTCCCTACTATAGCCAATTCTAGTCTTGTCCAATCCTTGCCTTTGAGAGCTAAGGAAATTATCTAATTTCTTTTCTCCATTTATGAACTTAGTTATAGTTTGTTTTGAAACATCTAGACTATACTTCAAAATAGCATTTTCAATTTGAAGCTCTCTCAGCCTATCAATCATATTATCCTCATTTTTCATACATTCAACTTTTGTTTCAAGAGAATTACACTTTTCTCTCAATTGATCATTTTCCTTAGCCAACTCTTCATTCCTAAGATACAATTCTTCCTTATTTCTATTTAATTTATTAGTTTGTAATCTTATGTATTATCCTCTTCTAAACTTTATTTGACATCATTCATTTTGTTATATTCATTTCTAAATAGATCAAATTCACTTCCTATTTCAATCATCATTTTGTTCTTCTTTTGAACCTTAATAAATTCCTTAAGTAACTCATCATACATACTTTTGAGTTCATCAAATGAAAAGTCATTTGAAGTAAAACATATCTCATTGTCTATTGCCATAAAGCACATTTCTCCCTCGGAGTCACTTGAATCACTATCAATCCAAGATGCCATCACAACCTTTTTCCTTGCCCCTTTCTCGGTTTTCTTAAGATTCAGGCAATATTGTTGAATGTGACTTGGTTTTTGATAATTATAGCACTTGATTACTGCATTCTTCTCCTTCCTTGATTGAGATACGTTTTCATCCTTATCTTTTGCCAATTTCCTATTGAACTGTATGAATTTTTGGAAATTTCTTGTGATTATGGCCACGTCATCATCGTCCTCACTTTCATCACTACTTGATCTCTCATCGGTTGCCTTCAAAGCAATTGTTTTTTTTCTTAGATTCCCCTCCTTGCTTCTCAGCCATCTAATGAGTTTTGAGAGTTCCAAGAAGTTGCTCTTTTGACATTTCATTGAGATTATAAGCTTCCTCAATTATGCTTCTCTTAACTTCCCAATCTCTTGGCAAAGACCTAAGAATTTTAGAATTTATCTCAAGATTAGTAAATGTCTTTCCAAGAGCACTTAAGAGATTAATGATATTAATAAACCTATTATGCATCTCATCAATTGTTTCATTTGGATCCATCCAAAAATTTTTAAATTGTCCACATAATAAGCTTATTTTTGTATCCCTTACTCTATTAGTTCCTTCATATATGCTTTTGTAGTTCATCCCATATTCCTTTAGAACTTTTACATGTACATGTATTATTGAAGTAATTTTCATTTATGGTACAATGCAAAATATTCATAACAAATTCATGTAGATCAAGTAATTTTCAATCATTATCTGAGTAATCTCTTTCTTCTTTTCCTTCTATCTTAAATGGTCCTTGGTTAACTACATGCTACAATAGTCTATTTTGTACTTTTAAAAATATAGACATCCTACATTTCTAATATAGATAATTGCTACTGGTTAAAAGAGGAGGCCTATTAATTGCTTATTCTTTTAGAAAGCCTAATGCATTAGATGCTATGACCTTTACTCTAATATATAGTTAAGAAAGTGATTAGAGACTAGCCCTAATACTAATTATAGAACACTAGGCTAAAGTCAAGAAGGAGGAGTGAATTGAGCTTTAAAAAAATTTGCAATTCTCTTCGAAATTACCAATTAAATACAATAACAAGTATGATTAAGATAATAATAATATAGTAATGAATGTAGAAATCAAAAAATAGTTAAGCAAGTGATTAGAGACTAGCCCTAATACTAATTATAGAACACTAGGCTAAAGTCAAGAAGGAGGAGTGAATTGAGCTTTAAAAAAAATTTGCAATTCTCTTCGAAATTACCAATTAAATAAAATAACAAGTATGATTAAGATAATAACAATATAGTAATGAATATGGAAATAAAAAAAGATAGGAATGAGAAGATTAAGCCTAAATATAACGTAAAGTGCGAATCGCCCCTTACTCTCCATAGACATACAATGCCTCCAATCGAGGACTTCATACTACTTTATTGATTTATCAATCCAAGCTCCAAGAACTACACAAACACAAACTTGACTATACAAGTTTCACACTCACAACTCACAACACAAATCACAATCTCAACTTACAACACGAAACTCAATCTTAAGGATTATTGGTATAGTGCATTTAACTCTCAATACTTTGCGACTAATAGCTTACAAGCACTACACTTCAAATCTTTCTAAATATTTGCAAATTAGGGTACAAGAGATAATAGAATAATAGACAATAAGAGTACAAAAGAATGTTGGAATATTGCAGCAAAAGATTAGCTCTCTCTTATCCTTGGTCAGGTTATTAAGCATTTATATCATCCATTCAATTTATCCTGTTATAGTGCATTAAATGGTTCAACGGCTAGTTGAAATAAGCTTACCAGCATGGTAGTGCATTACCCTTATTGGTAAGCTGGTAATCAACTGCACTACTGGCATGAATATTGGCAAGTGAATCATCATGTTGGCTCTTCATGATCGGGAAGTTCTTCCTTTTGTTATCTAAGGGTTTACACTGTTAGCTTAGTTCATCCTTAAGCCATCTTGCTTGTAGGTCAAGTATCACTTGAAAAATACTTTTAACCCACATCTAACAACAACACTTTGCAATCTAACTTCAAGATTAATTGATCAACACTCAAGAGATTAAATATCTTATATAGTCAATTAATGTATTTAATTATTAAGTAAATTCATCGATTTTATTTAATTAACTTAATATAGTCAAATGAAACTTAGCTTAATCATTCACATTTGTTTTGTTCTCATGAAAGTTAATTAATGAACCTTTGGTTCAACAGTTTTTCTACTCCTTTCCCACAATTTGTAAATAAGTCTTATCCATGTATTCCATTCTTAAATAAGTTCTTTTTTCTCTCTTAAAATGAAAAGTGTTTTTTCAATAAAGAAAATAAAATTGGGAAGTTGTTAACAGGTGAAGATTCTTATTAGGAATAATGGACAACGGTGGAAATAATAACAAACTTGATGACGCCAACCCTGTTGAAGTGAGGTTTCTTTCATTAAAGTAAATGGCAGGGAAAATAATTAAATAGATGAATTTTTTAGTTAACAGCCTCGTTTTACTTAGAGCCACAATGTCATCAAGTAAAGAGCACTTAGAAGCTCGATAGGGGAAATCTATTGAAGCACTCTTCTTGAGGGGAAGATCAATCCAACTTTCCAGCCTAAAACTTATTCTTTCTTAATTGGCCTAAAGCCAAATCAAATAACTGAAAAGATGAGAGCACTTGGGAATGATGATCGATTCAAGTAGGCTAGAATGATAGACTTTTCCATGAATGTTGTTAAGGCTTACCTAGAAAAATTCAAAGTATTAGAGTTTGAGAGGTACAATGGGACCGGATGCCCAAAGCTATACACCAGATTATACGATTGCAAGATGGGTAGATATGTTCAAAACAATTAACTCATGGTGCAAACTTTTTAAAATAGTCTAATAGGACCTACTTTAACCTAGTATGCTTAGCTCGATCTAAACCAGATCAACACTTGGGAAAAATTGGCTCGAACATTCTATGAGTAGTATAAGTTCAACATTGAGATAGCTCCTTCAATTTAGAACTTACGCATAATGTGTAAGAAGAAAAATGAGTCCTTTAGGGAATAAGCCCAAAGATGGAGGGGCATGACAGTTAGAATCATTCCTCTTCCCCTTGAAAAAGTATTAATATTTTTCTTTGTTGACTCATTGGAGGAACCATATTATGGGCACTTATTAGGAAATACAATGGCCACTTTTGTGGATTTTGTACTTACTAAAAGCTAAATTGAAGAAGCCATAAGAATAAGGAAGTTGACAAAAAGACTAACCCAATTGATTCTAAGGCATATATAAATACTACAATGTCAGAACCTATACCAAGTAAAAAAGGCCCAAAAATGCTGAGAAAAAAGTTCACTTAGAACCTTACATCATTATCTTCAGTCTTTGACCAATTAAGAAAAGGAGACTTGATACAACAAAAAGGCCCAATCTATGATATAAGCTAAGGAAATATGACCTAAATGCATAATGTGAATATAACATGAGACAACAAAGGCATTTCACTGACAACTATTGGGAATTGAAAAATAGAGTTCAAGACCTAATAGATGTAAGGGGTAATCTAATTGGACTCTATTCAAGGATAGGGTTAGATTTTGCAATGACCTTTACAATGTTTGTAAAAGACAAGTGACTCAAATAAAGTGTTTTGTTTGCGTTTCTCCTGTTTTATGATATCTCATCAATTAAATGGTTTAGAATGAAGAAAGGTAAGACAAATCCCAAACACCAACCTTAAGGCACTTTAAGACTCGAGTAATATCATTGTGAGACTATTAAACTCATTCCTTGAAGGAAGTCTATCTTCCATTTAATATACCAATCAAAATGAAGTTAAGTATTCTTTTTAATATCTTAAACACAAAATCCTTTATCAACCCTATTGAAGTTTTTTTAAATTAAACCTTATCAAGAATCACTCCACAATGGGGCAAATAGGAGGTTAGGAGCATCTATCAAAAGAAAAGGTTAAAACTAATTTGTCGTTACTTTAGTTATATTCATTCAATAGTAATTTTTACCATTGATAACTATTTTCCTCTAAACACTAAACACAAACTGCATATATGTTGAGCTACAGCTAGAAGAAGGAATGATCACCTGTCTTAAATGAAAAAGAAAAGAAAAAAAAGAGAAGAAGGAAAAATGAGGAAAAGGAAAGGGGGCAAGAAGAAACATAAGAAAATAAAAAGATAAGGTGATCAAGTCCAAAACACAAAAACTAAAGAGGATTAGGGACGAATAACTCAAAAAAGCCTATTCCTCAAACAGGGACCCCAAAACATGATCAAGATGATTAAAGCTGAAAAGCCATGAAAAATGCCAAAGTTTCCCCAAAAAATCATGATCCTTAAAGAAAATTGCAGCTAACACATGGCTTATAGCCTACCCATAACTCTACCCATTCTAAAAGCCTTTTTTATTAAAGAAAATAACTTATTCTTGGTAAAAGTTACATTTGAAACTAAGGTAAGCACAATTTTAGTTTTACCTATAAGGTTCTTGACTTATAAACTTAGGTTCAAGAGTGATTCTTTTATAAAAAGCCATTTCATTAATATCAATTTCAAAACCTAAGACCAAAAGCCTTTATCATATTATAGTTCAAAAAAGACCTAATAGATTGATTAAAAGTATATTGCTTACAAGATGGACCACAATTTTTGGAGTTAAAGTCAAGAGAGAGGAATTTAAGCCAAAAGTGTGAGGAAGTCCTTTTAGACAACTTATCTTTCATGAGATATCTTTTGATTACGAAGAAATTAAAAGAAGCCATGCTTAATAACATGGAAAGATATTTGCCCTTAAAGGAAAGAAATGGTTCTCTTAGATAAAGGTAGCCTAGAAGATCAAGTTGTTATGTCGTTAAAAAGCCTACACACTACTTAGAGAATCTAAACTTGTTAGCAAGTTGAAAAATCAAAATAAATTCCACTCTTTCTCATTTCAGTACTTTCTTTTTTCCACATCACCCTTATGGTCTAAGTTTTCAATAATTCAAAAATCATCTTCTCTAGAGTCAACCTTAGTGTTAAGCTTTTGTCATTCAAATGTGATCACCCTGACAACTATTGTTTTCAAAGGAGTTCACTTCCTTTTGCTTAAAGTTCATGGATTTGCTCCTGCATAAAAAATACTCCTAAGTTAACCTTGGAGGCTATAATCATCCTCTTTAACATGATCACCCTTATGGCTGATGTTATCTAATTCTTTTTATATCAATGGATTTGGTCCCAAATGTCTGGTCTATCTTAAATGGCTTCCAATTAAACTGTCATTACAAATTTTTTGGTCTTAAAAGACAATCAACTCTTTGGAGGATTGTCGATGTGATTTGAAATCTTTGGGTTGCTTGCTTATTGGAGCACCACCTTATCTTCAGATCCCATGCTTTCAAAGTGCTATCCTAACCTAAGTTGAAACCCTTGGATTATATGCTCTTGGAGCGTTATCTTGACCTAAGTTGAAACCTTCAGATCACATGCTATTGGAGTGTTATCTTGATCTAAGTTGAAACATTTGGATTACATGCTCTTAGAGTGCTATCTTGACCTAAGTTAAAACCCTCGGATCGCTTGCTCTTGGAGTACTATCCTGACCTAAGTTGAAACCCTTAAAATGCTATCCTGACCTAAGTTAACCCTTGGATCGCATGCTCATAAAGTGTTATCCTGACTAAGTTAAAACCCTTAGATCGCATAGTTTCGAAGCACTATCTTAACCTAAGTTAAAATCATCAAATCACATGCTCTTAGAGCACTATCCTGACCCAAGCTAAAACCCTCGAAGCGCTATCCTGACTTAACTTGAAACCTTTGAATCGCTTGCTTTTGGAGTACTAGCTCAACTTGGAGCTTTAGATTGTATGCCTACCTAGTATAAACTTTCTCTTAGAGCACATTAGGTCTTCTTATTTTAATTTAGCCTTAAGATATAAACTTGCCTAGGTTAATTAGCTCATAAGGGGTACAACCAGGCTTTCAATTTCTTTTTGGGGTTCTTGCTAGCCCATAGGGGCATTACTATCTTTCAATATCTTTTGTGTCTCAATTAGCTCTTAGAGTACTATCTCTCTCTTTTACCCTTCACAATTCACCAAATCTCTAATGGATCAAACCTAGGAGAGCTAGCTAGTTGTAACGCCCTTAAGGTAATTTCATTCTCAAGGTAAAAATAGGTATCTCTTTTTGTTTTTTTGGCAAATCTTTACTCAAACTTCACCACAAAGAGGGGTAGTTATAAACACCCCATTTTTATATCCTTTTACTTTAAATTTTTTAGAATAGGGTAAAAGGTCCCAATTTAGAAAAAAAAATCAAAAAAATAAAAATTTAAAATATATATAAAATTTTCAAAAAAATCACAAAAAATGGAAAATTTAGGAAGAATACAAAAGAAAATGGAAAAAAAAAATAAAAGAGAATAGAAGAAAAGAATTTTTTTCTTTAGATAGTTTAAAATGAAATAGGAAATTTCAAATTGGTTTTATTTTTCCTTTTGGGCCTTAAATAATAAAAAATAACAAAGGGGATTTTCGGTCTAAGCTTAGATTTGTATCTAACTTAAGCTGACCTAGTCTATCATGCAATTTGATTACATATGTGGACAAAGCATAGGTTAACAATGTGATGGTAATATACTTTAACTTTACATGGAAAATGACTAAGAGATCTCGGGTTTGAATCTTACAACAAGCATAAAGTGCCTTTTATTTTTCTAAAACCTTACCCGCTACGTGTCAACTTGTTACTGGGCCACATATCTGTTATTGACCCGTAGAACCACTTAGTTGTGACCACAACTTAATGTATTTACTTAAATCCAAAGAAAAATGGAGAAAAAAGACCACACTAAAATAGATGTGGGAGAATCCATTAAAGGAAAGAACAACTCACTAGTCAATTTCCAAATAACATTGAGAATCATAGCAATCAATTACATATTACCACAACGACGCCAATTGTTGTCAGTTGATTTTTGTTCCATTGCGTAAATACTTAGAAAATGAGAAAACGGCTATGGGAGGCACAAGAGGGTACTCTAATACAGCCACTTTAATACCTAAGTCAACCCTTTAGTCTTGTAGAGAGAATTGTCAAGTAATTAGGAAAATGAGAGAATGGAAGAGAGTCTCCTTACTTAGGGGTCTTGTTTCATATTTATAGTGAGTCAATGAAAATTATACGTGGACTAGATTATTGGACCAAGCTTAAGTATTGAGCTATCTAATATAAGCCCACATAATAATTATCAGAAAATGCCTATTGACAGTTGCCCTAAGTGTTAAGTTTACAATCAGGATAAATATTGGAATTCGCTGTTCTCAACATAAGATTTAGGTTATTTGATAGGTCTTATAAGAGGATATGCATTTTTAATCTCACGCCTATGTTGGTTTGGGGTTTTATACCATCTTGTCCATAACTACTCTTTCATCTCATTAATTTTTATCTTTAGAATTCCAAAATTAAGCCTTTGAAATATTATATGCATCTACATAACTTCATAATTATGTGATTCCACTCATTAAGTCATTAAGAATTAGCTAAGCCCCTGCTTAGTCATACTGCCACATGCTCCTCCAAAGTTATACGAGACTTCAAATTCTCATTCATATCCCTAATTCCTTAATTTCTCCCTTTACATTCAATTGTAAATAGGATTCTAACTAGAAGTTAATTCATCCTTATCTTGACATGACTTTAAATATCCTAGCTTACAAAAATCCTGTAACTATTATTCTCTCCATCAATTTGCATCTTATTGTGTGTCAAGTTATCTATCTCCTCCTTTCCTCCTCCATTTGCCATCTATAATTTCTCTTCTTTTCCACATCTTCATTATCTGTTCAAATAATTTATCTTGACATATCCATCAAACTGAAGGTTATTTATACCTTAGCATCTCCTCAATTAAATTGTATTCACTCCTACTCTCCTTCATACCACATTACAACTAAAATTCATATCTTGAGGGTCAATATTTCGTAAGACTTCTTGATACCAATAAATATATATTAAATTATAAGGTTAAGGTCTACCAAAAAAAATTCTTTAGCATAACATTTTTTAACCAATACCATTTTTCAACACAATTTTCCAATGAATCAAGACAAACTGCAATCTCATATCATCACCTCATGAGCCTAACTGTTCAAGCTATTTAATCACTAATTTGCAAAACGACTATCATAGTACCCTGCTCAACTTTCGTTCTCAAGTTTAAAATAACTATTTGAAACCATGGTTGTGATCATTAAGGTTAACACTTCTAGATTGATATCCTCTAGTTCCAATAGCTAGTTAAAATGCTTCCATACTTGGGCATTCCAATGCACATATCTCCTTCATTTGGCCTCTCTTAACATATTTTCTCTTGTACATTTTTTTTTTACTCCTTGAATCTTATGGTCGAATGTCTAAAACATACAATGTATGAGTCTCCATGGCATGTTTATTAAGGGTATCTTAATTTGTATTTCTAGGGAGGGAGGTGGTTAATGGGTAACAGATGTATGTACACGTATACGTAAACATAAATGCATATAGGTGATATTGCATATAGCTACCTAGGTTCTACCCCATCCTACCATTTCGTAGGCTAGATTTATCTTTGATAATCTACAACTCTAATACCACTCCTATAACGCCCTAGAAAGGAGGCTTGGTAGTTCCGCCTAAAATCTTTATATCAAGTGTATACCTATGATATAAAGACCACCTTCCAAGTCCGAGGATGCAAGGTTCTAACTAGTTAGTTTATAAGGGTACTTATTCATTTTACATAGATTTACTTATTTATATAAGCAACTAAGGTAACCTAACAATTCATAGTCCACTAAGGCCGTAAAAAGTCAAAAATCACCTACCAAACAATATGGTAAGATAATTGAACTTCAATGGCATTACAAGTTACTAAAGTAGTCTTATCAATCTATCAACATGCTTAGAGGAACACTCTACACTCAGATCTTAGCCCAGTCCTAGTTTTTGGTTACTTGTAAAAAGGAATGTTGGAAGGTGAGAAAACTACAACTCAGTGAGTTCATCTCTTGCCATTACCGCTTAAGTAAGTTATCAAACATTATAAACAAACATCTAATTTAGCAACGTATGAAATGAATGCATACACGGAGAATGGAAGCAATAGAATGTTAAAACTCTAGAAGCATGGAAGGTATTGATCTATGTCATCTATACGTCAATATTCCCCGTGTTTAACCGCACAAAGCACTTTACCTTACTTGCATGATGCTATCTATGGATACCATCTTGATAGAAAGAACTCAACTATTACCCTAGTCGAGAATGTCATACTTCAACTAGATGGATCCTACTTAGGGCTATTCATTATCAATAGTCAATATAATGCTCCAAAGGTTCACTATCAACAAATTCATATCATTCATAATGAGCTAAACCATATGAGCCTCAACTCAAGTTACTTACTAATAATCAACTAAAGATGGTCTACTAGCTTTGGCTCAATAAGTACAATGTCGCAAGTAACTATTATGAGCACTCACCAAGTTGATAAATCTTTCTTTGAATTTTAAAACATTGCAAAAATTCATTTTTGAATTTTTGCAAATTTTTCAAAAAACTTAGTAAACCTATAAACATACCAATCTATAAATATTGGATCACAAACATATGATAAGTATATCTAATTGATTTGGCTAAATATTTAAACTTACCAATTTAATGAGGCAATCACATGGATGTTAGCATACAAAACAACCAGTAATTCCAACAAACATTTAAGGGTAAATAGTAGAACATCAAGCAATTATCAAATACAAGCAAGTGCCAGTTTGTCGAAACTCCCTCACT